>CM037920.1:14170795-15370795 GCA_021346845.1 Apeltes quadracus | reverse complement strand
CTACACACAATTCTCAAAGCTGCACACACAAAATGCGAAATGCCTCACATCTCCTTCTAAAATGCAACACTGCATTCAAAATGCCATAAACACATGTCAGAAGGAAGCATTTGCATCAAATGGCAAACACGCCTTTCATAATAATACGTTTTTGGATATACCCTGTAAACACTGCCGTTCTAAATCTAAAGCTCTTTGGTCTTTCATAAACTTATATCTACATTTCAATACAATGTTCTACAGTGAATGTGATGTGCTGAGAGGGGCAACAAGTACACCAGAAACGCCAATGCAATGTAGAAACAGAAAATATTTACAATTTTTACCTAACTGCTTACACACAAAATATTTTCATGTCACGCGATTTTTGAAACGATTTTTGAAACGATTTTTGAAACCTATATATGTATATATACTTGTATACATTAGCATACAACAAAACTATAAACATGTAAACCAAAAGTACATTCTTTACAGTAGAATACAGTATATTGTGTGTGGGATCCCGGTCCAGGAATTGGCCGGGGACCTGGTGAATAAATGTAGCATTTTGATTGGTTGTGTTCGGAAAAAGGAAAGCAAGTCACTTCCTGATAGATCTTTTTGTTTTAGGTTTTTGTTTTGTTTTTTGGTGTTTGTTTTTGTTTTGTTTTTTGTTTTAATTGTGTGTAGTGTGTTTTGAAAAAAGTGTTTATGCAATTGAAAACTGAGTCAAGCTGAGAAATAGCTTATGGTTTTGAAGATTTGTCAGGTAGTTTTGCACTTTGAGTAAGAGGTTTCAAAAATTGTGTGTCATGAAAGGATTTTGTGTGTAAGCAGTTGGTAAAAACTGTAATAAAAATGTGAATAACCTTGTAAATATTTAGTCTATTTGGACAATTTCTTTTTTGTAGGATAAAAGGGGGAACCTATATTAGTCGTAAAAATGTGAAAAATGTGTATACTGGTCACTAATTATTAAATAACATACGGTTGAGAACACTTTTAACTAATGCATTTTTCCATGTTGTTCGTTTTTGGGGACTCTCTCCCTCTTGCAGAAACTTTAGAGATAATAAACGGTAAAGAAATGAGTTTGAACAAATCGGGTTTGTAAAACTATTTGGATTTCATGATGAGGTTCATGAAACTTAATACTTGTGCATTGCCCAGGTAATAGGTTTGTAAAAAAGCTGTTTAACAAATACATTCCTCAGTGGTATCTGTTTTCAGGCCTTTTCTCGTTCTGCAAAAGCATTAAAAGTGATGATGCAAAGTTAAAAAATAAGATTGACTCATCCATTTCAAAGCCCCTGGGTGTAAACAGTAACTTTAGCCTCTCTAGATTTGTTACGGCCTCTCTCAATTAGTTGAAATCTAGAAAGGCTTCGGTAAAGGGTGGTCAATATTGACCCTTTAGTGTCTCTTCACACAACATAAATCGTATTCTTATACAGCCTAAAAAGTACAAGCTGCGAGTTTTGGTTAGAACTGTGAAAAGCTGAGAGACAGAAACACATTTATAAACATTGTTCAAAATACACACCTCATAAAAGCTGCAATGAATTTAAAAGAATTGCTGAAAATAAAACAAATGGGAGCGGTGGAAATGAATTTCAATAGATTTGCTGAAAATATATGGATGAAAAAAGTTTAAATGAAGTACAAAGAATTGTTGAAAAATACATACACGGCAGCAAATATACATAGCACAAGCTAAATACGAATGTCAAAAGACGGGTAAAAATACAGAAATGGTAGAAAGTGAATGTTGACAAAAAGCTGAGAAGAATAAACATTTGTACTTTTTGAAGTAATTTTGGTACTAGTTTTAGGAATAGAAAAAGTAAAAGTAGTTTTAGTATCAATAGCATTAGAAAAAATAAAATAAAAAATAGTTTTTAAATAGCAGTGTGTGTTATGAATTCATGTGACATGTGAAGCGACAAGTCACCCTCTTACAAGTAACTCTACTTTCCAAATGTAAGCTAATACAGAATGTTTTAAAACTTTTGTTGAAGATCTATCCCAGTATTTGCTGTAAGTAATAACAAACCGTAACTAAGAGTATCACTCAGAATGCCTTTACGTACTGGCTTTTGTGTATAAAACGGTAAAAACCTTTACAGAAAGTTTTACAAAATGTTTAACATTTATGTGTCACAGTTTTCAGATCTGTAAGAAGTAGTTAGAGATATTAAAACTCCTGCTCGACCAGTATTTAAGTCTGTAGCGGTTCAGAATAGCTATAAATATACTATGTTTATGTTTGAAGGTTCATAACTAATAAATCATTATGAAAATTATGTTTTCCGCACTTGTAACATTACATTCTATGAAAATTATCACACACATGCACACACACACGCACACACATGTGGTTGAAAGTAGTGAACCACACTCTATGCATTGTGGGCTGCCTGTCTATGTTCTCCCTCTGTTAGGGTTTAACTGTAAAAACAATGTATGGAAATGATACCCTTAATAGTGCAGCAATGGCCTACAAAGTGCTATTATTATTCTGTAGTAGGCTTATCACTATGTTTGTAAGGGAAATATAAGAGGTATTTTAGTCAATACGACTAATGCAGGGAACACACTATGTATTGTGGGTAAATGTTTGCGGTCAGGCATATTTGTGCTCTTTAAACTGTCGCGCGGATCAGAATGAAATATTTCTTATATACCATTTGAAGTGAGTGAGTTATGAATTAATTTGACCTGTGAAGCGTTAAGTCACCCCTTACAAGTAACTCAACTTTCCATATGTAGGCTAATACGGAATGTTTTAAAAACTTTTGTTGAAATCTGCCCCGTATTTGCTTTATCTAATAACAAAACCGTAACTAAGAGTATCACTCAGAATGGCTTTAGGTACTGGCTTTTGTGTATAAAATGGTTTTACAAAATGTTCAACATTTATGTGTCTCGTTGTCAGATCTGTAAGAAGTAGTCAGAGATACTAAAACTCCTGCTCGACCAGTATTTAAGTCTGTAGCGGTTCAGAATAGCTATAAATATACTATGTTTATGTTTGAATGTTCATAACTATTAAATCATTATGAAAATTGTGTTTTCCTGTACTTGTTACATTACATTCTATGAAAATTATCACACACACACGCACACACACACGTGGTTGAAAGTAGTGACCCACACTCTATGCATTGTGGGCTGCCTGTCTGTGTTCTCCCTCTGTTAGGGTTTAGCTGTAAAAACGATGTATGAAGACTGGAAAATGCATTTCCTGCTGAAAATGCGTTGGAATGCAAAAAGCTGAAATTAACTGAACGAATTGCTAAAAATATAGAAATAAGAAGCTGAAAACAATTTGAAAGGATTGCTGAAAATATAGAAAGAAGAAAAGCTGAAAACAATTTTAAAGGATTGCTGAAAATATAGAAAGAAAAGCTGAAAACAATTTGAAAAGATTGCTGAAAACACAGAACTGAGAAAAGCTGAAATGAATTTAAAAGAATTGCTGAAAATAAACTAATGGGAGAAGCTGAAATACATTTCAATAGATTTGATGACAATATATGGATGAAAAAGCTTAAATGAAGTACAAAGAATTGCTGAAAATACATACACGGCTGAAAATATACATAGCAGAAGCTAAATACGAATTTCAAAAGACGGCTTAAAATACAGAGGATGTAAAAGTAGTTTTAGTATCAATAGCGGTAGAAAAACTAGAAGTGTTAGTATTAGTACTAGTATTATCAGCTCTAGTAGTAACACTATTAGTCATAGTAGTATTTGTAGTAACCTAAGCAGTAGTTGTCATATTAAAAGCAGAATAAATAATATTGATAGTAATAGTAGTACTAATATTAGTACAAGTTGGAGCATTAAAAGCAGTATGAAAACTAAAAGCACTAAAAGTACTAGTAGTTATACTATCCGTTGTAGAAGTACTAATAGTAGTGCTAGTAATATTAGTAGTAGTTGTACTATTAACAGAATGTTCGATATTCAAGCCAAGTTTTTACTCAATAGGCCTCATCTAACATTACAGTAAGAACTCAGATAATCATTGAGGCTTTTATTTTGAAATGATAAAATTAGTTGGAGTGGTGGTAAGGGGGGGGGGCGGCAGAATGTTTGATATCCAATCCAAGTTTTGAGCAGGGTAATACATCTACTTATAGCAGGGTAATACGTCTACTTATCTTTATGTAAAGATTACTATGGGATTTGTTTGTATCATAAATCGAAAATATTTAAAGTTGCAGATTTTTGTTCTTTTCTATTTGTTTAAATATGTTCTATTTGTTTTCATGTCCTTACCAAGACTTCACCAGCTGAGAATGCTTGCTATACATTTGTTTTATTACTTTTTGTTATTATTGTTATTGCCTCTGTGTGATAAACCCCCCCAAAATGTTTGTTTTCTTAAAAATAAATGATAATTGTGGCATCTGTGGGTCAGAATCATGTCAATTGTATATTGTGAAGTTCCAAATGCAGTATTTGGAATGCATTGACTGTAGGGCGTCCTCATTTATTTCCTCTTATTTCTTGTTTGAGTTCCCTGGCATGTAGTCATGTGGTTACTTCATAATTTCACCTATTTGTTTGAATGCATTAAGCATCAAAGTATAACTTTGATTTAATAACAAACATTCTGTCTCCCAACCCCCCTCAGCCAATTACATAATTTCAAAATAAAAGCCTCAATGATTATCTGTACCTTAACCGGGAAGCTCAGAATGAAGCTGTTTTGTTGAAATATTTATTGCTCGTTCAAATAATAGTACAACTACTACTAAAATTACTCATACTACTATTAGTACTTCTACAACTGATACTATTACTACTAGTATTTCAACTGCTATTAATACCAAAAATACTTACTACTACTCTTACTATAAAAAGTACTATTAGTTTTCATACTGCTTTTAATACTTTAACTAGTACTAAGTAATAGTCGTACTAATATATCAATACTAGTATTTCTTGTTCTTTTAATGAGACAACTACTGCTAATGTTACTACAAATACTACTATGACTAATAGGCTATTACTTCTAGTTTTTCTACTGCTATTGATAAAACTGATTTTACTTCTTCTGCTTGTAAAACTAGTACCAAAATGACTACAAAAAATAAAAACCCAGGCAACACATCCAAAAAACAGCACTTTCTGTTTATATAACATCTAAATCAAGTTACACTTGGTATCCACATGGTATTCACGGCCAGTTCTGGGCCAGATCTGTCTCTGATCTGCAATTCCAACATGTTCCGGTATTGGGCCGTTGGAATTAATAAACCCGACCCAGGTCTGTTGAGCAGATCTGCGGCATATGGCAATGAAAACCTGGCCCAGATCTGGCCCAAATACATTTTACATACACATTGTAATAAACATATTTTAATAAACTACAGTGTTCTTGAGTTAATGCGTGTTGGTATATAAAAGACACATGCAAGTTTGATTGCGTTTAACAAATAGTTTAGTATTTAAGTGTTTACTCACTTTCTTTTATTTGGACATCTAACCTTCAAATAATGACAAGAAAAAAGAAGTTGGACTGAAGATGTTGCTGTTGAAGCATTTTAATCACTATTTCATTCATGTTTTATTTCAGAGAAGAGAGAAAATCGATGTAAAAAATTACCTGCACTTTCAGAAATCGTTTAGTCTTGCTGTCGTTTATATTTTCATCTTCCCCTTGCCTTTTAAAAATAGAGTGGGAGCAACCTCTACTTGTTGACTCAGAGCTTTACACCACCAGCAAACCTTCTGTGCGTCAATCAAACTTAAGCTCAATTTGAAGAACTTGTATTTTCATTGGAGTATTTTTACAGTGATGGGTTGCTATAATTAAGTAAATTATCGGCTACTTCTCCCCCTAATGTCAATTCATATGGATATTAGGTAATGGCTGAGAATTAAAAAATGACTGCCCCCACCAGTGCCAAGGCTGCAGTCTCAATACAGATCATTTATACATTTGCAAACTACACCAATAACAATGTAAATTGTTAATATGATTTTTGAATAGATGTCAAAGCTATGACTAATATTACATATTGATAGTTTGACATAGTAATATATCAAATTATCATTTTATCACTTTTCACCTGTGATTATGTCCTGTATCCACAACATTACTTCAGGGGCATGTACCATGATGCTGGTTCAACAAACTCAGGGTTGCAGAATTGGTTCAGAATCGACAAAACCAAACCGAAGCAATCAGGCTTTATTGGTACCATGACGCCGCTTATCAACTGAGTTTGTCAACCCAGGCTTTGATCCTTCAACTCTGATTACTCCGCGCGCGCGTGCACATAAAAGAGTGACGTCGGCACCGAACAACCAATCACGTTCGATGGAGAGATGGAGAGAGAGCGAGAGAGAGTGAGAGATATTTCTCTGCGGAGGAGCAAGAAATTATTCTTCAGAAATATGAAGAATGTAAAAATGTATTTCAAGCACGCAGTAACACCGTCTCTGCTGCCAAAGCAAGAGAACAATATTAGAGGAACATTGCTGAGAGCGTTAATGCGCAAGTTTAAAAAATATATAAAAATATAATTTAAACCATTTGCGGTACAGTAAGTGCGGCTTCGACGAGTCACATTTGTTATTTGCGGCTCAACAAGTTCGCAAAGATAAGTTATTCCTTCCGCGGAATATCTGTATCTTTCATACACGGAAGTATCAGGAAAGTCAAGGGGATTTTGTCCCCAAAAACTCTTCTAACAATCTGCGCTGAGATGTCCACAGGATTTGGAAGAAAAGGTGAAGCCGCAATGATCGCAACAGAGACCAGAAGCTAGGAATTAACTACGTCAGCTGTTTCTTTGCTCACCGCTGTGTTGGGTCTAAAACTCGACTCTCACTTTCTCGCTAAACTTTGTTAACTTTCAAAACCTACAAATAGACCCAGGAAGAGGCATCAAAGAAAAGGCATGACACAGAGATGAAGTTTTACCCGTCTGCAGAGGAGGAGAGGTGGAGAGGAGACGAGACAAACCTGTCACGTCTCACAATCAACTCTAACTTTCCTCCTCTAGCAGCCTGCTTTTATTAGACTGAAGGTTGCTAAGCAATACAAAGATTATGGGATGTATGTCGGTGGTCCAACCGTTTTCTGAGGGAACTTTTACACACTGGCAGGGCGCAACCAGTCACACCCTGCCTTCCTGTTTGGCAGGTGTGGCTCATATCAGCCCTCGGCAATGCGACTGTTTGTGGTCACGTTTCCTGTGGTCAGTTAGAGCGTAACTGCAGCTGGTTACCAAAACACACACTTCACATAGTTTCAGTTGGTTGGTACATTGTGTTTCTCCTCTTGTTATAGCATATACACATGCGAAACTTGCACGAAGCTGCCTGTATTATATTTCAAACTATTGAACATTTATTAGCTTCTACACGCTGATTGGTCAAACTTCTGACTGAGAGCTCGGATCCAGAACATAACCTGCCCCGGAGCAGGTTAGCCGTGCAGCGTAAGTTACCATGGCAACGAATAACGATTAAAGCCGAGCCGGTTTCATGGTACCGAAAACCCGGGGTTGGTGGAAAGTAAGCTGAAACTTAGCTGGCTAGCCACCTAAACCAGCTTTATGGTACAGGCCCCAGGTATTGATATTTCTCAAACATAAATATAAATATAATATAAAGCTCAGGTGTATCATCATAGTTGTTATTTAGGTGGCAGCGTTGAAACTGGAGCACTGTAATGGGGTGGAAAGTGTTTTCATAATTACAGCATATTTCAGTTATTTGTGACCATGGATTACAGCGGGCCTGGTAGTTTTGCGCATACTCGTTTGCAGAATTGCAGTAAATAAAAATACATGCTACATGTATTTACATGCCCCAAGCAGGACAGCAATGGGGTTACACAGTGAAATTTCCCTCAACAAATAGCAGAAGACAGGTATTCAATATCCAGCGTAATGACTTTGGCATAAGTGGTCCCTTTAATTAAGACCCAGGCGCTAATCATCATCAACACCAATAACCCAAAAAACGTTTTGAATGAGAAAGTTCTGTGCAATGTGAGCGGCATGCAGGATATCAACGCTGTTTTGTTTGTACGCTGCTGGGCTTTTTCTATCAGTGGGTTGGCAGCGGTCTGCCAAGGATTACTTTGGACAAAAAATAAGAGGATTTAAGCTCTTCAGCATCCATGGACGCTCCCCACAGGGTCTCCTTCTTACCTTTTTATTCCTTCATGCTCGCACTCTTCCATCTAAGACATGAAGTTGGACGCGAACCCTCACTCCTTTTGGTCGGAGAGGATCCCATTTTAATTTTGAGCACACAGCATAGAGCAGCACAAGGTCAATTTCAGATTAGATTTAATAGGAAACAATAAAAATTTACACAATATTTCCACTTCGGACAGAGAGTACACATCGCCGCGGTGTATGCTTTAAAGTGTTTAGTATTTTCAAATAATGAAATAAATAAAATAATCTAACTGCATCTCTGCATCATAGATATTGATATTAATCACTAATGATGTCACCTATTTTACGGTATGTATATTATATACATAATATAGACATAGAAGAGGTACAGGTTGATCGCCAATTTAATTTATTGTGATTGACCCCGATTATCCACCTCTTGATGTTTGAGTAAGAAGAAGACAAGCGGTAGATGTGTGTGTGTGTGCGCAATATGTTATTATCAGTGTTGGGGGTAACGCGTTACAAAAGTAATATAATTTCTGTAATGTATTGCTTTCTGCTGTAACGTTGTAATGTAGGGCATTCCACACAAAAAAAATGGGTAATATTTACTCGGTACAAAGGTCAGTTACGCGTTACAATGCATTTTCACCCGAAATGAAGTGGTGTTTTCATATACCCAGGCTGTTTTTTTTTTTTATACTATCGCCACCGCGAGATTAGCACAAGAGTGTATGGCT
Organism: Apeltes quadracus; assembly: GCA_021346845.1. Classification (NCBI taxonomy): domain Eukaryota; kingdom Metazoa; phylum Chordata; class Actinopteri; order Perciformes; family Gasterosteidae; genus Apeltes; species Apeltes quadracus. The sequence continues at coordinate 15,361,917 of CM037920.1, read as the reverse complement.
GCAGCCTGCGGCCTCCCGTCTCATGCCTGGGCGTGTCTAACGGAAAGTCCAGAGGGACAAAATTTGAAAATCGCGAAAACGGCAGAACTCGTGATGTCCAGGACTAGGCGGTGGTTCATTACGAAGTGTCCGATTCAGGCGCTCCTTTTTCGGGCACAATTCCCTAACTTTGAGGGTAGTATGGAGGTCCAGCGCTTTGCTGTGGGTCTGTATGAAGTGTCCGATTTAGGGGCGATTTAAGGCTTCTTTTGGGGGCAAAAATTGTTATATTTATTTATTCCTTGAACTATATTGCCCTGTTGTTTTTGCCATACGCCCAATATAGCTAATAGGCATAGTCTAGCTGTAGTGATCTAAATTTTACCAGTCTTTTTTTGGTAGCCTATGTTTTAGCCATTGGCAAATAGTAAGGTTGCTTTTGTTTGGCCTGTTTTTCTTTTTCCAAGCTGGTTTTATTGTAGGCTAGTGTAAGGGCGTGGGTGGCTAGGGGACCCGGAATGAACACTCTGAGGCAGCGCTGCAGTACACGGAAGACTTTTATTAATGCTCTCTGCGTGGACGGCTTTCTGCTGCCTGTGGCCACTCTCGCCTTCTCGTGGACGTTTGTGCGCCCATGTCCTCCGGCCAAGAACCCCCAATCCCTTCTCTCCGACCTGTCTAAATACTGGGAGAGAGCACACCGTTAATTCCCCCCAGCTGGAGGTGAATTGCCTCCAGCTGGCACCGTTCCCGGAGCCGCACCTCCTCTCTCTCCGCTGCAGACGTCCTGAAAACCACACCCAGCCCCCACATACCCCCACCGCCCGACTTAAGCGGGGAGCCATCCGGCCTAGCCCACCCCCTTCAAGAGGGCGAGAGAAGAAGTCCACCACGACCATCTGCGCCCCCGGCCTATGGATCACCTTGAAGTGGAAGGGTTGCATGGCCAGATACGAACGGGTGATCCGCGCGTTGGCAACCTTCATGCGGTGGAGCCACTGGAGCGGGGCGTGGTCCGAACAGAGGGTGAATGGGCGCCCCAGGAGGTAGTACCTCAGGGAGTCCACCACCCAGCGGATGGCCAGGCACTCCTTTTCAATGGTGCTGTATCTCGTTTCCCTCTCCGACAGCTTCCGACTTATGTAGACCACTGGGCGAGCCCCTCCACCTCCTCGGACAAAACGGCGCCCAGCCCTCTGTCCGATGCGTCCGTCTGCAGCACAAAGGGGAGAGAGAAGTTAGGTGTGTGAAGGAGCGGCTCCCCACAAAGAGTTTGCTTTACCTTCTCAAACGCCCGCTGGCACTGCTCCGACCACTAGACCAGATCTGACGCACCTTTCCGGGTCAGGTCGGTCAGGGGGCTGGTGAGGTCCGCGAAGACCGGGATGAACCTCCTGTAGTACCCCGCCAGCCCCAAGAACCGCCTCACCTCTTTTTTTGTCCTGGGACGCGGGGAGGCCGCAATTGCTGCAGTCTTATCGACCTGGGGGCACACCTGCCCGCCCCCCAAGTGGTACCCCAAATACCGTACCTCCCTCCGTCCAATTACACACTTCCCCGGGTTGGCGGTGAGCCCGGCCCGCCTCAGTGACCGTAGCACTGCGCACATGCTTCGCCCAGGTGGTGCTGTGAAATATCACGTTGTCTATGTACGCAGCCGCATATGCGGCGTGTGGACGCAGCACTCGGTCCATAAGCCGCTGGAACGTGGCGGGGCACCAAACAAGCCAAAGGGAAGCATGGTAAATTGGTACAACCAGAACGGAGTAGAGAAAGACGATGTTTCTTTCGGACTCTGGCGACAGGGGAATCTGCCAGTAGCCCTTAGTTAAATCCAGGGTCGTAAAAAAACATGCAGTGCCTAGCCGGTCCAGGAGTTCGTCGACCCGGGGCATTGGGTAGGCATCGAACCGTGACGCGTCGTTCACCTTACGGTAGTCCACGCAAAACATCACAGACCCATCCTTCTTGGCCACCAGAACGATGGGGCTGCACCAGGCGCTGTTGGACTCTTCTATTACCCCCATCTCCAACATTGCCGCCAATTCCTCCCGTACCACTTTTCGCTTGTGTTCGGGCAGTCTGTAGGGGCGTGACCTTACGGTCACCCCCGGGGGAGTCTCGATGCGGTGCTCTATCAGGTTCGTCCGGCCTGGCAGGGGGGAGAACACATCAGCAAACCGCTTTTGCAACTTGGCAATGTCCGCTCTCTGGTCCTCAGAGAGATGATCCTCTCACGGGAGCGGGGTGGGATTGGCCGCTTTTGGCACCTCAGGCCCCAGGTCCTCTCTGATACTGAGGACACAAGAGAGACAGGCACCGCCTCCCTCCACGCTTTCAGGAGGTTGAGGTGGTATATTTGTGTCGCACCGCCCCGGTCAGACCGAACCACCTCATAGTCGACGTCCCCCACTTGGCGTGTGACCACAAAGGGCCCTTGCCACTTAGCCAGTAATTTTGAGTTGGAAGAAGGAAGTAACACAAGTACCTTTTCTCCCGGTGTGAATTTTCGCAGCCTGGCTCCTCTGTCGTACAGCCGTTGTTGCTGCTCCTGGGCCTGGAGCAAATTCTCCCGTGATACCCGACCCAGCGTGTGGAGCTTTGCTCGCAGGTCTAGGACGTATTGGATCTCGTTCTTGGCGGGGCTCGGACCTTCCTCCCAGCTTTCCTTAATGAGGTCCAACACCCCCCTTGGAGATCTGCCGAAGAGAAGTTCAAAGGGAGAAAATCCTGTGGAGGCCTGGGGAACCTCCCGGACTGCAAACAACAGAGGATCCAACCATTTGTCCCAATTACGTTCATTGTCGCTGATAAATTTACGGATCATGGCTTTCAACGTCCTATTTATGCGCTCGACCAGCCCGTCGGTCTGCAGGTGGTATACGCTTGTGCGAATGGACTTGCCCAGTAACCCGTAAAGTTCTCCCAGTGTTCGCGGCATAACAGAGCCTGCGCAATGCTCTTCGCCGAGATATTGCCCAACGGGACTGCTTCCGGATATCACGTTGCGTAATCCATCAGATCCAATACAAAGCGATATCCGCGTGCGCTCCGGTGGAATGGCCCGATGAGGTCCATGCCGATGCGCTCAAACGGGAACTCCATCAAGGGCAGAGGACGCAACGGGGCCCTCGGGATGGCTGGCGCGTTGACTAATTAACACTCCGGGCAGGCCGTACACCAGCGGCGCGCGTCTCTCCGGATGCCTGGTCAATAGAATCAAATTATTTATCATAGAATCCAGTCTAGTGTTTTTGCGTACCCCATGTGACCCACCATCGGATTAAAGTGAGCCGCCTGGAAATTTCCCGGCGACTTTTCGGCACCAGCAACTCGGGAGGCCCCGCCAATTCCCCCGTCACCTCCCCCTGCAGCGTCGGTCGACCTCGCTGAACACGGCAGTGCCTGTGCCTGCCGGTCGTGAACGCACCCCCGTAGCCTACCCCATTAGTGTGTTGAATCCCTCCCAGTCGGTACCTAAGATCATGGGGTGCGCCAGGTGGGAGCTAACCGACCTCCATCCTATGCTTTTTCCCCCCGGCTATGAGTTTGACGGTCACCACGGGATACTCGTGAATATCCCCATGCACACACCTTATCCACACCTGTCGTGCTCTCGCCAATGCCCCCGGTCGAACCAGGTTCTGATGGATCATGGTCTGCGTGCAGCCCGAATCCACCATCGCCTGGTGTATACCCCCCTGGATGCTTACCGGAACACGGTACGTCGCTCCCGGGCCGGGGGAGGGTGCTGGAGCGCCGGCAGCCTGGAGCCCCGGCTATGCTGCCCTCCGTGGGCACTCCCTCCGCAGGTGTCCGGGCCGCCTGCATCTCCAGCAGACCTGCCCTGGCGCTTGAGAACCTCCTTGTAGGTTGGGAAGGGCGCCCGTGCTCTCTCCCACCGAAGGGCCGCGGTCGATCGTCTGCCGCCGTCGCCGCTGCTGCTGCCCCCGCTGCTGTCGCCGTCGGGGTTGGTGTCGCCTCTCCGAGCCTGGAGAGGGCTGCTCCGCCGATTGCCGCTGCGGTGGCTGCTGCTTCTGCCGCTGCTGCTGCCGGGGGGCCGGGCTGGGCCGCTCCGCTGCTTGCTGCTGCTGCTGACGGGGGACCGGGATGGGCTGCTCCGCTGATTGCTGCTGCGGTGGCTGCTGCTGCTGCTACTGCCGCCGGGGGGCCGGGATGAGGACTCTGAGGCAGCGCTGCAGTACACAGAAGACTTTTATTAATGCTCTCTGCGTGGCCGGCTTTCTGCTGCCTGTGGCCACGCGCCGTGATCGTGGCCCGGTCTCGCCTTCTCGTGGACGTTTGTGCGCCCATGTCCTCCGGCCAAGAACCCCCGATCCCTTCTCTCTGACCTGTCTAAATACTGGGAGAGAGCACACCGTTAATTCCCCCCAGCTGGAGGTTAATTGCCTCCAGCTGGCACCGTTCCTGGAGCCGCACCTCCTCTCTCTCCGCTGCAGACGTCCTGAAAACCACGCCCAGCCCCCACAGGTAGGTTTAGCCATAATTATTTTAACCGTTTGTGAAGTTACTGTGCATTAATGCATGCCAGCTTTGTGGCGTGAACTTCATTTAAAGGGATAGAAATGGAAACAAATTATTGTGTATCTTGTCTTTAGGCTTTAGGTTATAAATAGTGGGCTCTCTATTGATTTTATTGAGTAGGCCTAAAGTTACCGTATCTCTATTACAATTTACCAGACATTTACCAGACTTTGACCTTCTGGCTGTGATTGTTCTTTGTATTATATTATGAGCCATCACTGCGCCTATTACATCCTTCTGTTGTTAGCTTTAAACCTAGCACTGGATGTGCGATGAGCTGCATGGAGCCTAATACGCTACATTTAATAATCGTATATATATATATATATATATATATATATATATATATATATATATATATATATATATATTTCGAGTTGTTTTGGTGAAAGTAACTTAAAAGTAATGCAGTAGTAGTGTAATGCCTTACAATTCAGAGACAGTAATATTATAATGTTATAACATTATAAGTACAAATTACTTTGAAATGACAGTAACAAGTAATACATAATGTATTACGTTTTTGAAGTAACTTGCCCAACACTGGTTATTATCCAGTAAAATATTAACTGTTTAATTGTTGTTACTGTATCCAACCTCCTCTTACTTTATAAAACCTTTATAAAGTTAATACAGTGTGATGTAATACAAAATCCCTGAATTAAATGTTCACCTCAGTAACGTTTTGTGATTCTTCTTCCATCCAATATCAATACAAATTAGATATACACCTGTCAGTGTAATCCAGTCAAGTTCAGCACTGCAAACTACAGCTGCTCCTCTTCACCTGCTTTAAAAATAATATAAGAACTTTTGGCTTTACTCTGGACTTCATTATTTATATATATATAAAACCGTGCGATCTCCCCGCCACCCTGGCATGATTCCCCCTGTTATACCTGTGCCTTAATTACCTGCACGCCTGTGCCACCGTGACGTACGAGCTTGCTAACAAGCACACTGCCCCCTAGTGTATACCGCCACCACCACAACTACAACAACTAATGCTAATGGCTACTACACACCGGCCCCTAATTGGGAAATTGTGACCAATTAACCTACAAAACAGGAGCCAAACAAACTGGGTTGGAAGTTAACCAGTGCTGGGTAGTATCCGTTACACGGCTTCTTGCAACAAGAAAAGCTTGGAAATAGGGGGCTCCAACTGCCCAGCCTTAAGTCTTCAACTGCACGGCACGTATGAAGCCCTTCTTGTTTGGATAAGCCTTTGTCACTCTTCCCATAATCCATGATCCACGCGGAGCAGTGTGATCCATGATAATGACAATGTCTCCAAAACTTTTGAGGCTTTTCCACTTGCTGTTCCTGCAAGAGCGGCCCTTATCTTTTTTCCAGACCATGTTATCTTTCCTTTTGCTCTCCTTCAGCTCCAACGGTGCGTTCTTTAGCCAATGCTTATGTTCTGATGTTTTTTCAGTCTGGTAAACCTTTTCATAGTCCCGTACAGCTTGCTCGTACTGCTCTGTGTCCACCCTTAGAGATTTCTTTCTTGTGTGATACACCCCATGATGAGGGAGATACCACACACGTCGTCCTTCACAGTCCAGCTGATCTTAAGGTACCACTTCAGCACATCTGTTGTCAACCTGTGAGAGAAACGCTGTATAATCCTCCGAGTAGGATTTGTTCCTTTCAAATTTTATCCAAGAACTGGCTGCCACCCAATTTTGACACCTCCAGACCTGGAACAACTTGACTTTCAACAACTTTCTCGTGGCCCATGGTGCGTAGCAGAATGTTGGTCCTTTTACCCTGCAGATTCAACTTCTTCAAGAAAGTGTTGGTACAGAATGTTGCTGTACTCCCAGGGTCCAAGAAAGCATACGTCCTAAGCACCTTGTGTAGGTGCACCTAACATCCTCAGCTTTTATGACGGGCCAATCAAACACTCTGTCCATGTAGGCTGTTGCCATCTTCAGTTCACTGCCAAAGTGCTCTCTCAGAAGACATTTTGCTCTTTGAGATCCCTGCTGTGATGCCATGTGTAGGCAACTTCGAACCAGCTCTCTAGGCTCTTCATATTCATATTTTTATTCTGCTGCTATTTTACACATTTGTGTGGGACGGTGTGTGTGTGAATGTGTAGTATAGGGAGAATAAGAGTGCAATGTATGAAAGGGACGGGGGGGACACATATTTATCAATTATCTGTCTTATTTTTAAACTATTTATCTTTTTTTTTTAAAAACACTGATCTGCAGTAGCACCTGTAATTTTGTTGTGTTAATACGCTGTATTTATGCAATGACAAATAAAGTTTGAATTGAATTGAATTTTGCAAGATTCCACATATGGCATTCTGGTCCACAGTACTTTGCATTGGTAGAGTGTTTTGCACTGGCTGAAGCCTGCGCAATTGCTGTGCAGCTACTGATCCAGCAGGCGCAGTTATTAAGATTGTAGGAACATTTTAAAACTGACTGCTGTTGGCCAGTAGTATGTGTTCCATTGAGTGGCTATGACTACAGTCTGAAACTGCTATCCCTTGCCGATGATATGACACAATGCTGTCATTCCATCTGATGCGGCTATTCCCACGTCGCTGCCTTCCAGTACTGAAAGCTTTGCAGCGGCCATAGCAATTTGTAATCAAGTAATAATGTATCTTTCATCAATACCCCCATTGCATCCCCGTGCCTGTTCTGCAAGTAAAGGCAATTATTCGATTTTTAATAATGGTTATAGTATCCACGTGCTGTGTTGCGCCTCATCAGCCAGCCACGCCAGCCACGCCAGCCAGCCAGCCAGCCAGGAGCACCCTCTAGCAACAGGGTCTATATCAGGGGTGTCAAACTCATTCTGGTCTGGGGGCTGCATACAACTTAATCGGATCTCAAGGGGGCCAGACCAGTATACTCACTCATTCTAAAATTACATAGAACTGACAACAAGTCCACTCATTGGAACTGTATATTTTATAGAAACAGTATATTTTATAGAAAATGAAGTTTATTCTTTTTTTTTTCAATAATGCAGATTTATCCCACGGGTCAGACTGAACCACCTGGCGGGCCGGAACGTTTGACACCCCTGGTCTATATTATATATATAGACCCTCTTGCATCGGGGCTGCATCAGGGCTGGATCAGGGCATCAGGGCTACATCAGGGCTGGATCAGGGCATCAGGGCTGCATCAGGGCTGGATCAGGGCATCAGGGCTGCATCAGGGCATTAGGGCTGGATCAGGGCTTGGTGGTTACTTGAGCGAGGTGTCTGTTTCTAAACTCTGATGATGACTCTCTGCGACGTTTCTCATGATGTCACAGTTAGGAACATCACCATAGTGATATGACTGGATGTCACTCATGATGTCCCAGTTAGGAAACATCACCATATCACCATATTGATGACTGGATGTCACTGGATGTCATTATTGCACTTTACTAATTGTTTTTCTTTCCTCACAGATTTCCATGGATCATCATGGATATTGTTGGAATGCATTATGCTGCAGGCTACAGTCTTCAGTCTCTCGCTCTTTGCTGAGCTTGCTGCTGCTTCTGTTACGTTTGTGGTCTGACGTTGGTTTGCCTTGTTGGTTGTTCGTTTGATCAGTGTGTTTTACCTTTTGGTGTGTGTTTTGATTATTATATCTAATTTGGGCTAACCTTGTTCTTTTTTCTTTACCTTTCGTTCCAGGGGGAAGGGAGCCATTGTGGCTAGACTAGAGGCCCATGGCCATACATCACCCGCAGTGAGTCTCAGTTTAAAAACACAAGGTTAGACCTGGGCAGACCACCACCTGTATTTTTGGTTAGCGTGCCAAGGCTACGGCACTAGATAGGAACTAGCCTGTTTATTTTTATTTCTTTGCTTTGGTTCTGCCCAGCCCTTCTCCCTACAATCCGTGTGATTTAAATAAAAATATCTATACACGGTAACAACTTGTTGTGTCCTACTTGCACCACGCGCCCATACCCTATTTCATGAGTGTGATGGCGGGCATGGTTTCAGCTCGGCTGCAGGGGGGAGAGAGGGGGAGTGGCTCGGGTAACGGTGCCAGGTGGAGGCAATTGGGCCTCAGCTGGGGCGATTTAATAATCATGTTTGCCCTCTATTTACTCTCTCTAAACTCTTCAAACGCTATCCAAACTATCCAAACTCTCAACTGACCGCAACTCTCCACCAACAACAACAACCCGAAGGCAATGGTCCGTCCAGAGAGCTTTGTGGTCTCCGGTCGTTGGCCGGGTTCGTTGGCTCCAGCTGTATGGCGTGGGTGACCGGGCTCGGGGGCGCCGGCCCAACCCCTGACCACACTCCGCCCCTAAAGGACCGGATTCCAGACGTGCCGCCGAAACCCTGAAGGGCGGAGGGCAGGGAGGGAGGGCGCACGATCAGGCGTCATGGAGATAGGACTGGAGGAGTCGGGGGCACGGGTCGTGGGGACGGGACAGGCAAAATTGGGGGGTATGAGTTGTGGGGACGGGACTGCCGTCGCCGGAGGCTTGAGTCGTGCAGCTGGAACGGGAGGCCGCTGCAGCCCAGCGCGAAAGGGAGTGCGATGCAGCTCAGCGGGATCTGGAGATCGCTGCGGCCCAGCTTGGAAGAGCACACGTTCTGCTGCAAAACACACTTACCGACCATCTTGAATAGGTACCACTTAAGTTTAACTACTTCAGCAAACTTAAAAGTTACTTTCCCTAGTAACTAATTACTTTTGATACACAGTAACTGGTGAAGTAATTAAATTACCTTCTTTAAAGAAGTAACTAATTACTAATTTTCAGTAACTTTCCCGACACTGCCTAAAACTAAACCGCCAAAGTAAAAGACTTTTGGCGAAAATTACCTTGCACTCAACAAAATAAAAATTTGCAATGACTTGCATCATTGACTTATCAAAGCTTAGACCTTTTAAACACGTGTGTGCTCTACACTATGTTTTGCTCTTAAATAGTGCCAACATAATGAGCTTGTTCCCGATGAATTTGGCCCCTGAAAGTGGCTGCAGCTCACGTGGCAGTGCCCAAAAACCTTGAACGAATATTGAGGAAGTTACTCTTCACATATTATTGGATCCACCTGTAATTTACAACCTCTACTGGTTTTCTTTTTATTAAAAAACTCTTAACGTGTATCGTCAAATTTATACAGGGGAAAATAGAAATATTAACTAACTGCTCCTTTTGTTCCCTAAAATTTTAAATCTATAAAATTCAGCACTCCGACTCCGGCGCCCACCCTACAACCCCACAGAAGCACACTTCTATTCACGTGCAAAGGCACAACCGAGCTGTGCTTTCTGCCGTGCATGTTGAGGAATACAAGATCGAAGTGCGCATGCGCGACATGGGTTTTCCGCTTGTCGTCCGCAATGAATGGACAGTAAAAGCATTGCTTATTCTACCATTTCTTTTGTATTTGATTATGCGCAACTGCTACATTTGTCATCGTAACGTCCAAAAATTGCATATATGAATCACAAGGCTAGTGAAATCATGCTGCATTTCTATTACATTACATGGAGATACCCGAGAACACCATGAGAGCTTTTTGATTTGGGGTGTTTTAAAAAGCCGTTTTCATAGTTTTAAGTTTAACATGATTCGGGAGAGCGAAGCGTTTGTGATTAGACGTCGGGCGCAGTAGGAGGGGGCGATGCGTCACCGGGTTTTGCACATAACACAGCACATAGTCCTTATCCGACACATAATGTAGCCATTGCCACTTTGAGTACCAGCCTGGCTGAAAAGACCGTTCAAAGGTTTCTGTCCCGAACCTCCTTCCAGGATAACTGAAGCCGCTTGGCTGACAGAGCTTTTCGAATCCTTCTAAAACGTTAACGTTAGTGCTAGATGCAATGATGGTGCTGCTAACGTTAGCCGAGTTGCTTGCTAACGTTATTTCAGAGTAACACTCTGGCTCTTCAGCTGCCCCATGTTGGGATTTCCTATCCCCCCGAATTGGTTGATGAGAAGAATCCAATACGGCACTCAATTAAAGTTAAAAAAGTTAACATTTTATTTAGAAGAGATAAAGTGCTACATGAGCAATCCTCCGCAGGTATCCCTGAAGACCTGAAACACGCTTCGCAAGTTGTCCCTCTCAGAGTCCGTCCGCTGTCTGACTCTGCTCTTTTTTATAACCTCTCTTGTCCTTGAACGTTGGTTCAACCAAGTTCATCCTTCTGTAACATTCTGCCTTCCCCGAACAATGAGTGCCTGGTACTCCTTCACGTAGCCTTCAGCCTTGCCCTGAAACTGGGTTCAAACTGGCTCTCTCTTCATCCACAAGTGCTCTCAGATAATATTTTATCTTCATCTTTCCTGTGCTCTCCCTTCCACAGTTCACATTGTTTGCCTTATATGGTCTCATCCGGTCACACCATCTTTTCTACAAGTCAAAAGATTATAGAAAAACACACAAACAGAAACCCACATCTCACAATTTTCCCCCTTTTTCATCTCTTCCAGAGATCACTCTAACTGCTGGTGAGATCAGAGAGTCGTAGCACATTGTTATGAACATAGTTAATGCGACCTCAGTTTTTGTTGGCCGTTACCAGAAAGTTTGCGGACTAAACCATGTTTTTTTCAAACCCGGCTGCAATTTGATTAGCCGGCTTGTATTCATTCAGATTTCCCCTAGGCACCCAATGGCATCAATATAAGTGGGACTTTGGTAGGTGAGGTCAGATCACCATGCACTGGGTGTCTGTCGGTCGGACTGCCCGTTGTGAACCTGTCCGTGGTCACTGCAAAGATGGTGTCAGTTGATTGACACTTGTTGTGGGGGTAGGCTGGTCTGAGCCTACTATTGATAACCTTTTCCCCGGATTAAGCATTATACCTCATTACACCTTGCACAAACTAATTGAAGGGTGTAAGTATCTTATAACATGTTGTTCACTGTTTTTCTCAATACAGAAAACACTTTTATTCATACTTTCATCATTTATTGCAATTCCTTGACTAATAAATTATTGTTTCATAATCGCGTGTCAGAATTTTATTCAAATATAATCGGTCAGGGGTCGAGATGACTTCCCCAGCATGCTGCAGTTCCTCCAATTCTCATCATCCTGTTGAGATTCCTGTTGGTTCAAATTAGTTATTCATGGTAGCATCCAGCCATCGCTGCTGTAATCAAAAGTCTCCATCAATGTTTCTTTCTTCGTCCCTGGTACAGCTTATCTTCTCTGCTCTCGTCAGGGCTCTTACTTTGTCAACTTGGAATCGTTTGTGCTGACACGACCGTCTTTGGTCGTTCTCCAAAGGTTCTGCTTCCTTGACGTTTCACTTTCATGACAACGTCCAAAAGAGTAAACGTTCTCTTTAATTCTGTGGATGTTCAGACTCACCAAATAAGTCCTGGTTTCTTTTGCTCGTCAAGACTCTTGTCGTCTCTCGTTCAGATCATGCAAGCATTTCGTAATGTTCGTTGATGGACTGCAGTTGTTGGTTCTTCTTCTTCATCCTTGGTGTGGTGGGAGGTTGGTGGTACAGAGGGAGATCACAGCGGTTGGCAAAGCGGAGTCCAGTCCAGGATCCACTCTATGTTTCTCGTATGATAAAAACAAAGTTCCGTTAAACATTTTCTATCAATTTTAGATATTCTTCTTTACAACTTCTTCCCTATTTATGTTTCTTATTTAGGAATTGCGCTTTGATTAAATATAAATATGTGTGTATGTGTCCATTTGTATTTTTGTTTCCATTAAACTAACAAAACCTAAGTACCTGTAAGTTGACTCATGGTCTAGGTATTGCTTACCAATCCCTGCGTTGCCGATCCACCACTGAGCTCCATCTTACAGAACCCCCTAAACCTCCGGGCGTGCCTCTCTGCTTGTTTGTGTGCTCGGTTCATGTCACGTCCTCTGTGGCCTTCATGGCCCAATAAGGCAGCTTCTGTGTAGGAAAAACATTGAGCAGACAGCATAATTTATTTTCTCTTCATATTTTCTGCTTTGTTCTCTCCCATTTGTTCATTTTCTTTAACGACTGGTTTAAGCTTGGTAAGATAAGATTTGTGGTTTCCTGTTGAAACGTTCACCTCCAATTGTTTCTGTGCATTTAAACCTGCGATTTCCAAAGGTAGTTTACTTTATTCAGTAGTTGTAATCCCAATTATCATCAATTATCCTTTTTTTTTAAAGTCGTAAGTGTCCATTCATTGCTTGCAAGCGGGAGGTCAATTGGAAAGTTCCAGATGGATCCTTTTTTATCGTCTTTTAATTTTGTTTTATGTTTGAGCTGCTCTTTGTTACTTAATTATGTTGTGGATCGTGTGTAGGCTAATTTTATTGTCGCACTTGAAAAGTTTCAGATTGATCCTTGTTTTTATTTATTTTATCTATTTCTGAGCCTATTCTCTTTAATGTTGTGGATCGTTTGTAATTATATTTTAAGTGCATTTTCATAGTAATTAGAGTTGTTCCGATTCCGATACTAGTATCGGAAAAGCCTCCGATACTGCCGAAATGCTGGCGTTGGGTATGGGCGAGTACTGGAGTCCAGGCTCCGATCCGATACCACGTACCCTGTCTCTTCTTCGCCGCTTTAAAAAAAGTTGCGCTGTGCTGCCATCAGCAGCTGCTGTTTTAGGGGCAAAGAATTGTTCAACGTTTGATCAGGAGCTGCGACAGAACCTCATAAAAACAGATCAGGAGCTGCAACAGAAGCTCATAAAAATATGAGGTTCTGTTGTTCATTGTGAAAGAAATATCTTCTTACTTAGCTAACGTCAGGCGCTAACGTTAGCTCATGAGCGGGCGTTAGCTAACGTCAGACGCTAACGTTAGCTCAGGAGCGGGCGTTATCTGACGTTAGCGAGATCTAGCGTTCTACTAGCGTGAACCGGGTTTGTGGAACGTCACGCACGGCAAACGAACCTAGCTAACGCTATCCAGGCACTCGTCTCGGGCAACTTTCGCTGTACCGAACAACACATTATATTTGAACTGTTATTATTATTGTTTCATTATGTTCTGCCTCGAACTCTGCTATACATAATGGACGATTAAAGCAGTCTTGCTTACTTTACTTTATTGGTGTGCAGTCATCAACTCTGAACTCAAAACCGAACTGACCCGCGTGTGTGGTGCAACCTCCAAATCAGTCCCCCGTGCAACAGCACCCAAATAAAACAATCCTATTGTTACATCTTTCCTTTTTCCAGTTAGTCTCTTCCCCTGAACATAGACATTCTAGTGTAACACACTTTTACCATATGCTCTGCTCATTTACAACAGATCTAACAACATAGACAATAATAAATCAACAGGTTCAAAACTGAGAATAGTCTGTCAGGTAGTGGGGCCTGACAACTTGTCGACATGACCTGGTGACCGTCTCTCGGTTCACTGGGCCACCTGGTGTTATGGCCGCCTCTGTCACTGTTGGTGTGGGTGTGTTTTGTGTTAGTGTGCTCTTGGTGAGATTGTGTCTGAGGTGGCGACGATTTCGTCCCAAAACACCTCCTGACTCTAACTCCACCTCATATGATCTATGGCTCACCTGTTGGACCACTTTTGCTGGTTCCCAGCCCTTGTGTGTGTCACAGGGCTGTACTCTCACACTGTCCCCTCTTTCCAGAGTGTCCATGTCTTTTGCTGCACGGTTGTAGTACTTTTCCTGTCTCTGTCTGTTGTATTTCAGTCCCTGTTCATCATGTGTTACCTCTGGCTTCAGCAAAGTGTCCTTTGTGGGAAGCAGGGTCCTGGTCCTCCTGCTTAGGAGTCTTTGTGCCGGGCTTGTATTGAGGCCCTGGCTCGGCGTGTTACGATGATCCAGCATGGCCAAGTACGGATCCTGTCTCGCTGCTGCAGCCTTCAGCATCAGGCGCTTGGCTGTCTTCACCGCGGACCCCGCCTTCCCGTTACTCTGCGGGTATCCTGGCGACAATGTCCTGTGTTCAAAGCCCCACTTTTGGCTGAAGTGCTGAAACTCTAGTGATGCATATTGGGGTCCGTTATCTGAGATAACAATGTCCGGAATTCCCTGTCGGGCAAAATGGGCCTTGAGTTTTTTTATCACTGTGTTACTTTTAGTATCAGGTAGATAATCGACCTCCCAAAAGTTTGAATAATAGTCTACTGTTATCAGATAGTCTTTATTGTGAAAGGAGAAAAGGTCTGTTCCCACCTTGGCCCAGGGTCTGCTTGCCATGTCATGTGGATGTAGTGTCTCTCTTTGTTGCTTTGGGTCCACTGACCTACATATGTCACATTTAAGGATGAAGGTCTTGATCTCCTCATTCATTCCAAGCGAGTATACACACTCCCTCGCTCGCCTCAGACATCCTTCTACTCCCAGGTGAGAGGAGTGGATCCTGTGAGTGAGGTCCACCCTGAGTGCGGTATCACGGCTCTGTCCCCTCGGAACACTATGCCATCCTGGAAACTCAGTTCATCTTGGAAGGTATGGTAGTGCCTGATGTCACTTGGTAAGTCCTGTTTTCTCTTGGGCCACCCTGACAGTATTCTATTTGCCACACTCTGTAACTTTGCGTCAGTCTTTTGTTGCTGCCCTGATGGCACTCAGCCTCTCTGCTGAAATGGGTAGGTAGCTGACCATGTTTACAGTCTCTATATCTGTCTCACTCTCTCTCTTAGTGCTCTCTGGTAAGTATGCTCTACTCAGCGTGTCTGCAAGTAACATATCCCTGCCTGGAACATAGGTCACACTAATATCATACTGCTGCAGCCTGAGTAGCATTCTCTGCAGTCTCTTAGGTGTACTAAGTAAGGGCTTGTTGTGTATATTCTCTAGAGGTTTGTGGTCACTTTGTACTGTGACCTCTCTACCATAAGTATACTGATGGCACTTTTCCATCACAAACACGATGGCTAAACATTCTTTCTCTATTTGGGCATAGCCCTTTTCAGTTGGTGTGAGTGCCCTACTGCCAAATGCTACCGGTTTACCTTTCTGTGTCAGGGCGGCCCCCAGTCCTGTGTCGGATGCATCACACTGAAGTGTCAGCTCCTCTTCCTTGTTGTAGTACTGCAGGAATGGTGCTTTAGCGATTTTGTCTTTCAGCCTTTGAAACGCCCCTTCTTGGATGTCTGTCCATTCCCACATGTTCTCCTTGCGCGTGAGTTGTCTCAGAATCTCACAATCATCTGAGAGGTGGTCATGGAACTTAGAAAGATAGTTGACCATCCCACCTAGTCTCTGCACCCCTTTCACGTCTGTTGACCTTGGCATCGCTCCGATTGCCCGTACTTTCTCCGGGTCAATCCTCAGTCCATCGGCTGTGAGCAGATGACCTATGTAGGGTACCTCTTTTTGTCTCAGCTTGAATTTGTCCGCATTCAGCTTGATGTTGCGCTCTCTGCACCTGCTTAGAAAGATTCTGACTTTCTCGTCATGATCCTTTTCTGCCTCCTCTTGTGTTGCTCCTTCCCCCGTGATTAACACATCATCTGCTATGATGTAGACTCCTGGGAGGCCCTCTAGGGCCTGCATGAGCTTTCTTTGGAACACTTCCGGTGCTGGGCTTATTCCCATCGGCATCCTTAGCCAACGGAAGCGACCAAATGGGGTGGCGAATGTTGTGAGGTAGCTCGACTCTTCTTCTAGTTTGACGTGCCAGAAGCCTTGCTTCACGTCGCAGACTGTGAACACCTTCGCCTTTGACATCTCCGACAGGATGTCATCTATAGTTGGGAGTGGATAATGACTTCTTTTTAGTGCCCGATTCAGAGGTTTTGGGTCTATACAGATCCTCAGCTTCCCATTAGGTTTTCTCACTGCGACCATGCTACTGATCCAGTCAGTGCTACGTTCCACTAGTGTGATTATCCGTCTTCTCTCTAGATCAGGGGTGTCAAACTCATTCTGGTCTGGGGGCCGCATACAACTTAATCGCATCTCAAGTGGGCCAGACCAGTAAACTTATTCTAAAATGACATAGAACTAACAATAAGTCCACTTTCTTCTTTGTATTAGTGCAGAGAAGAAGTAAATTATAAAAATCTTTATATGCAATGAATTGTGCTTTTAATAAATATATTATCAAGAACCTAAGAGTTTTTAAGAAAACTCCTCCATGAACATGATTCACCTCCATGAACATGTAGGAAGAGGTCCATTTTTCTTGAAAAATCCGACACTGTGTCCACTTTTCTCTTTTTTGACAAAGACATTTCACTGAAGAGGGTGCCAGGGTCAACAGAAAATGCGGGTAAAGCGATAGACGTGAAACAGCGCCACTAGCGGACAATATAGGAACTTCAGATTTTACAGAAGTGTATTCTTATTTTTTTTCAGTAATACAGATTTATCCCGCGGGCCAGACTGAACCACCTGGCGGGCCGTTTCCGGCCCGCGGGCCGTACGTTTGACACCCCTGCTCTAGATCTTTGAGTTCCTCTTGTAGAGGTGTCATCATAGCTACAGGCACTCTGCGCTTTGGCAGTTTCACTGCTGGTACTCTGTCATCTATCTCGATTTTATATTCACCCTCCATGCAGCCATCTCCGGTGAACACATCCTCAAACTCTTCCTTTATTTTGTCCATGGTCACGTGTTCTCCCTTTGTCACTGGGCTCAGCTCTTTCTTCACTATGCTGGCTATAGCCAGAATGTTCTCGTACTGTACTTTTATCAACTTCATTGCCTCGCTGGCTTTTCTGCCCAGTAAAGGGATTCTGCTATTCTGGTTAACCACTTGAAACTAATCTGTAAAGCTTCTTGTTTCTGGGGTTTCTGATCTTAATCTTACATGTACCCAGAGGAGTCAGCTTGGTCTTGTTATACATTACTAGCACTTTGTCAGTGTGCTCTAACTGTGTATCTGGGTTTAGTAGGTCGATGGGGATGATATTACAGGTGGCCCCACAGTCTATCTGGAAGTTAACTAACTTTTCCCCTATCTTCATTCCTGCAAAGAGCTGCTGGCCCTGACTGTGGCTGTCTTTAACCTGGTTTACAGTTTCATCCCCTCTATTTACTTCAGTTATCCAGTTGACATCCTCACATGAGTCACTGTCACTAGTCTGCTCTGTAACTGCATGCACTATCTTAGTTTTCCTACTGATCTCTTGTCTTGATCTGCACTGAGCTACAAAATGATTTTTCTTTCCACACTTCTTACAACTTTTCTCAAAAGCTGGGCATTTTTTCTTATTCCTCTCGTGTGTTCTACCACAAAACTTGCACAGTATCTCATTGTCTCTTTTCCTCTCTTCTGCCCGTTTTAGTGCATGTACCTCCTCCACTGTCTGTCCTTGCAGTGTTCTGCTATTCTCCCTAGCCAGCTCTGTAGCTCTACAGATGTGTAGGCATGTATCAAGAGTCAGCTTCTCTTCCCTGAGTAATCTCTCCCTCAGCGCTGAGCTATTTGTACCACACACAAGTCGGTCTCTAATCAATGAATCTCTAATGTCCCCAAAATTGCAACTGCTAGCAAGCGTTTTCAAGTCGGTTACATAGCTGTCCACATTTTCAAGAGCTAGCACTCGACAAAGTTGTCCAAAGTTCCCTGCCTTTTTCTCCGATGAGATAGTTGAATAGCTTGACTTTTGTGGTGTCTTCGGCGTCTGGCATGGTAAGGTCCACGTACAGTGTGAACTCCTCCTTCCAAATTTTCCATGACTTCGCCAAGTTGTTTGGGTCCAAAACCAAAGTTCCCGGGTTTTTTAGCCCTTCCATCGCTAGCTAAACTTTCACTTTTTTCTAGTTAATTAATTCTGACAATTTTCGATGTGCACACCGCTGCCACCATGTTTCATTATGTTCTGCCTCGAACTCTGTTATACATAATGGACGATTAAAGCAGTCTTGCTTACTTTACTTTATTGGTGTGCAGTCATCAACTCTGAACTCAAAACCGAACTGACCCGCGTGTGCGGTGCAACCTCCAAATCAGTCCCCCGTGCAACAGCACCGAAATAAAACAATCCTATTGTTACAATTATGGGTCCGCTTATCCGGGTCGGTAACCGCTACTGTAAACAGCCGTTGGTCTTGGAGCTGCTCGGGTTGTCTTCTCCGTCATTTGCACATTAGCTCAGGAGCTAACGTTAGCGCATCATGTCGGCGGTTTGGCAGTACTTTACAGTGTACTTTACGCCGACATGCAACAAGTACAAAGAAGCAATTTCGAGGGGTGGCACGAGTGCAAATTTCAGCAACAGCAACTTAATCAAACATCTGAAGACGCGTCACGCTTAAGAGCACGAAAAATTTACTAAAGTTAAGGGGACACTGGTATTGGTACTCGGTATCGGCCGATACCCACTGGACGTATATCGGAATCGGTATCAGGAGGGAAAAAATGGTATCGGAACATCTCTAATAGTAATACTATTGAACACTTTCTAAAAGAATGTCCTGAAGTACTAGTGTGAATAACTTCATAAATAGACTCAAATGCAACTTAAAATGCACTCAAACTTAATATTACAGTATTGATATTTAAACGTGTACTTTTAAAATGTGCTTTTAGTGTATGTTACAATGACAATTCTGAGCATACAATTTAAAATTTATCCAAAATATGTGTATATTTTTTTCAAATAAGTACACTTTAGAAAGTACACATAACTTTCACTTAAAGTATACTTTAGTATAATATATTTCTATAAAGTGTAATATAGTACTATTATTTTAAAGTGTGTTAAAAGTGTTAGTGTGAAAGCGTTATGCTAGTATACTTTTCATATATTTACAAAAAGTACAATTTGTGTAAGTACATTTTCAGCATACTATCTGAAATATAAACATACTTGAAATATAATAAAGTACATTTTTTTCCCGCTTGGGCAAGCATCATGTCACCTGAAAAACGGAAGATTTAATGTTACATTGTACCATCATTTAATATTATCAACTTGATTTTTTACAGCATAAAACAGGAGTCACAAAAATTGTATCTGAAACACCCTTTCCAGAACATGAAAAGGAGATTTGGGTGGGAGGGCATGCGCCCCCATAAGAAAATAATGTACATATTAAAGTTGAGTGCATCAATATATTAAATGCTGAGCTGAACTAATCAATGAGGGAGCTTCAGGCCTCTTGTAAATCATTAAATCTTTAATATGTACTTCTCAATGAACATCATTAACGTCTAACAAAGAGGGAATAATGCGTGAAAAGTATATAAAAACAGTTGATTATTTGTGAAAACGTAACTTTCAGTATTTACCCACCTCCTCCTTTCTGCCTCCTCCCCTCTCCGTCATTGCGGTCCCTGACTGATGACGTAATTAAACCAGTCGGTGTTTACAATGGCGCTCTTCTGTTAATTTGAAGAACATGTATGTTCTATAGCTGCAAGAAACAGTCGTAGTTTTGCATGCAATCGAGTAAGAAGATATTTCTTT
Source organism: Apeltes quadracus (assembly GCA_021346845.1). Taxonomy (NCBI): domain Eukaryota; kingdom Metazoa; phylum Chordata; class Actinopteri; order Perciformes; family Gasterosteidae; genus Apeltes; species Apeltes quadracus. Next base: position 15,342,094 of record CM037920.1, on the reverse strand, counting down.
CACAATGAACAACAGAACCTCATATTTTTATGACCCGGACGTGGGCAACTTTCACTATGGTGAGTTGTGTTATCGTAGTGTACAGGCCTAGAAAGGGGAACGGTGCTGAAGCAGGCCAGCTACATGCTAACTTCAGGGACCCGTCTTTAGGTTCCATATTTTGCATTTCACGTCCTTTCCGTCCATTCGGAGGTCTGTTGTGCATGTTTTCACTAAAGCATAAGCCCTACGTAGCAGTTAGTTGGTTTGCTATCTTACGTCAGGTTACAAGTTGTCTGGTCATTTATTTTAATGTTCCATAATTTGTGTCACTCATTTACCGAGTCGGTAGTTCCTACTATCATCATTTAACGCTTTATAGCGAGAAGTTTAATAGTTGCATATTTGCTTGTTTGTAATAATATCGAATATTTACGTATTTCTTAATCTGGTATTTGACAAACATTCAGTAAAAGATCATCAATATTAAAAAAACAGCACCACCCGTTGCTGCACACTTTCCATCGAAAAAGTTGACTGACATGGATTGATTTGTATGCATACTTAATATATTTAATAAAATATTTTATGTTTAATAAAAAGAGAGAGCATTTCCTTTCAGCAATGCGTTTTCTATGGCGATGCATTTGGTCCTTTTGCATTCAGGTGACTAGTTTCAATGTTGGGTGTAATGGAAGTTGCTCTAATACACTTTGAATGGACTATAATGTGGAATCCGTCTGTCTCTACCAGGTGCTGGTCACCCCATGAAGCCTCACCGTTTGTCTCTGACTCACAGTCTGGTGTTGCACTATGGGCTCTATAAGAAAATGATGGTGAGCAGTACAAAGAGATCCCGGTGTTATGGGCTGTTATTATATAGAAACACGTAAATTCATACAGCAATTCCTCTTTTCCCATTAGGTATTCAAGCCATACAAAGCGTCTCAGCACGACATGTGTCGGTTCCACTCTGAGGACTACATAGACTTCCTGCAGAAGGTCAGCCCCAATAACATGCAGGGCTTCACCAAGAGCCTCAACACATTTAACGTTGGAGATGACTGGTGAGTTTTACTTTTTTCATAGAAACGCTTTGCATACAATGCTCTAAATACATTTTTAAACTTTTGTCATTGTCTTTTGCAATTTGTCATAGCATTCCAAATCCCCATTGTTTCATAATCAACAAATCTGAGGTAATTATTAGAGCACTGTACCATAACAACAAAATGTTTCCGCCTGTTGCGGTTTTGTTTTCAGCCCTGTGTTTCCAGGACTTTTTGAGTTTTGCTCCCGATACACAGGAGCCTCCTTACAGGGAGCCACACAGCTCAACCACAAGGTAAAGCACGCACAGATTCTCACACACACACACACACACACACACACACAACCAATGTCAGCATTGTCACCCTTAAAAACCAATGGTCTTCGCTATTAAATTAGTTCCCTATCAGGGAACTTTGAGCTGCGTGAAACGCTGTGGGAACGCCCTGCGTGACCGCGTTGTGAAGCACGTGTGAAATCAGTCCAATGGCGAGACGGCACGTCATTAGGCGGGTGACGTCGAGACCAGGAAGCAAAGTAAAGTACCTCCTCGCCGGTGTTTTGCTGCTCTTCCCTGACCCCCACACTGAGGTGTCGGCCTCCCGGGAGAGGCCGGTGTCTGCTCGTGTGTTTAATCCGCGTACTTCCATATATTCGTCCGAGGGCCGATGCGAAACTGTACGTTACACGAGCATGCCTGTCGCGGAGGAGATACTGGCGAGCCATTTATCACCCGCGGCAGCGTCATTTAGGACACCGGCATTGCCCACCAAGCATAAGGCTCGTGGGCAAACGCTTATTCAGCGGCATCAGCCTAGGGCTGTCAGGCCAGAGTTACGTAGCCAGTGAGCGTGGGCCCGAGGGCCGCTTGCCTCCTCCTCCGAGGAGTCTAGGGCTGCCAGACCAGAGTCTCCCTGCCAGTGCGCTGCTACATATTTCAATGGGTCCTGCGTACGATCGACAGGGGCTACGCCATTCAATTCAGGGCTCGCCCACCCCGATTCAGAGGGGTTCTGCCGACAGTGGTAGACCCCGAGCAGGCTTTGGTGATAGAGCAGGAGGTACAGTCTCTGCTAAAAAGGGGGGCTATAGAACGAGTTCTGCCTCCCTGCAGGGACTCGGGCTATTACAGTCGGTACTTTGTCGTTCCAAAGAGGGATGGAGGACTGCGTCCTATACTAGATCTACGTCTGTTGAGTGTAACTCTTCACCTCTTGGTGTGGAGAACGTCAACTAGACCCAGTCTAACTGCCCGGTGTTTGCAGTACTGGTGTTCCTGCAGGAACGTTTCTCCACAGGTTTATTCATGTCCGCGCTAAAGTGTACGTGGCGGCCTTGGGAAGAGAGAAGAATATTCAGTGACCCAGGCCCCGCTGAGGGGGATTCTCTGGGTAGACACCCGCTAGTATCCAGCTTCCTTCGTGGCACACCGAGGCTGAAGCCAGCAGCCCGCACGAGAGTACCTTTTTGGGAGAGCAGGGCCGTTGTGCAGTTTGGCTCTCCCGTGCTTCGTTTGAGCCCTTTGAGGAGGTTGCAGAGGTGTCTCTTAAGACGGCCTTTCTGCTTACAATATTTTTTCCTTAGAGAATTGGAGATCTGCAAGCCCTCTTGGTGTCTCTTTCATGCTTGGAATTGGTATGGTGAAGGCGTTATTACTACCGTCTCCCGGTTATATTCCTAAGGTTCCTATTAATACTATTGGACCTATCTTGCTGCAGGCCTTCTGTCCTTCTCCTTTTCTGACGTCAGACCTGATGAAGCTGAACCTCCTCTGCCCGGTTAGGGCCTAGACGCTTACATCCACAGAACTGCCCTGTGTAGACGTTCCGAACAGCTGTTTGTGTACTTCGGACCACCCAACATCAGGGGCCCTGTGTCTAAATTGAGGATAAGCAGGTGGGTGGTTGAGACCATCCAAAGGCCTTTTAGGCAAGTCATGCCACTCGCCGCCATCTTTACAACGCCTCCGGGCAGCTCTAACAAGACCACCCTCCTATCTCATTGAATGGGAAGAGAGTCAAAACTGCACTTTCCACGGGTCATCGGGACATAAAAACTACGTAAACTATGTATAGAAACAGCAGTAGAATATGATAAAAATCGCTGAAAACGTTTGATGACTTTGCCCCAAAATAAGGTTTAAAATGCCTTTTTACCGCACAGGTTACTGTTACTGCGCATGCGCAAGGCTTCACGACGCCAACCTTAATTTACGTCTGCCGGTGTTACGCCATCGTCTCCGCTGTCGCAAAACCTCAACTGTGCGCATGCGTCAGTGGAACCAGACGATAGGCTTAAATGTTTGGCCGATGATTGGCTTTCTAGCGGGAGGGGCGGGACATGTGCATACAGCTGCCATCTTTGCCGTTACGGGTTTTCCTACGGGAGTTGTATTGAGGGTTGAGGAAGTGGCACGTCTCCTTAATAAATAGTCTCTGGACCATCTCACTGGCTTCAGTCCGTGCCTACCCTTATTATGGTATGTCGGCTTTATAGCCCTCTTGTAGCGCTGCACGGCGTTGGTATCGCGGCAGGCTGTTCCTCTACGCACACGTTCGTGAGATTTATCGCCTTGACCTTAGCCCCACGCCAGGAGCGCAGGTGCTTTCGTCAGAATGTGCGCTTTTGATTTCACACCACGGACACTGGCTCGTATGGCGAAGTGGGTATTGGCGTTCCCACAGCGTTTCACGCAGCTCGAAGTTCCCTGATAGGGAACGTATGTAACCTTCATTCCCTTAGGGGATGAGACGCTGCGTGTTTATGCCATACTCCCGGCATGCCCGCGGCACTTGATTCGGCCTTTCAGAGATGAAGGAGCCGGTGTTTTGGGTGCGCTTTATGCTTCCTGGTCTCGACGTCACCCGCCTATGACGTGCAGTCTCGCCATTGGACTGATTTCACATGTGCTTTATGACGCGGTCACGCAGGGTGTTCCCACAGCGTTTCACGCAGCGTCTCGTTCTCCTCAGGGAACTAAAGGCCGGTGCATGCTTCTGCGTCGCCGTCTCCGTTGCGCTTGGGTGTTGCGTTGACTCATTTCAATTCATGGTTCAAAAAGGCTTGCGTGTGTTGCAAAGCAATTCACCGCCAGAACACCAGGCGGAGTAACGTTTATTGTCGAAGACGACCTAGAGAGTGCCGTCTTTGCGAGTGGAAGTCTTGATTTTTTTATTAATTTATCAGAGACGTTTTTGCCCCGTGCATCAACACTGCTGCTTTTCTTCGTCTCTTTTCGAGGATACATATTTGTCCCGTATTTCCTTCACAACTTTAACCCCACCCTCGACCGGAAAAATCGACGTTTGCGGAGATCTATATCCATGAATTGGAGCCCATCCGCGCGTCTTTATAGTCCGCCAATGACGCGTGTGTTTCTAAGTGGTCTTATTTACGGATTTCTTCAGACAAAGGTTTTAGATCTGATTAATTCTCTCGTAAAATATATTTGTTTTAATAATGGCGGAATTATGCTATGAAATCTGAGACTCCGGCAAGGATGTAGTTAGCAGACCAATCACAGTCCTGCGGCTTGCGTTTCCTTGCGGAGCTTGCGTATCCGGTTGGAAGAATTGGTCGACACGCGCAAGGACGCAAGGGGGGCCGGGACGCTACGCAAGGGCTACGCAAGGGGCGCTTGCGGGTCCTTTCATTCTCTGAAAACGCAGAACCATAAACTAGGCTTAAGGTTACATACGTAACCGGAGACGTTCCCCTGTCACAGCATCACTGCCATGGTAACCTCCCGTCTCCACTACTGAGCCGGCGAGGATTTAGAGATGAACAAGTTTGTAGCAGACGATTGACTCTCCGATGAGTTCGTAACCTTTTAATTGACACCCATTCTTCCTTGTTGTTTCAGATCTGTGACATTGCAATTAACTGGGCCGGAGGTTTGCATCATGCTAAGAAATTTGAGGTCAGAAAAAATACTGTATATTACCATTTCTTTATCATTCATTAAATTGAGCTCTCAGGTTAAAGAACCAAACATGTTTTTTTCTATTTTTAGGCTTCTGGATTTTGTTATGTCAATGACATCGTCATCAGTATTCTGGAGCTACTCAAGTAAGACACTCCTGGCAAGAACTTTGGTTTGCTGTGTCTCTCTTTACTTTCTGTTTTTACTTGTGTATGTGTGTGCTACAGATACCACCCGAGGGTTCTGTACATCGACATAGACATTCATCATGGTGACGGAGTACAGGAAGCTTTTTACCTGACCGACCGTGTCATGACCGTGTCCTTCCACAAATACGGGAACTACTTTTTCCCGGGAACAGGTATGCATCTCTTTCCGAATTCAATGCATTATCTGTCGTTTCAGCGGTGTTTCCTTTGCTTAGAGTACATCCCGCACACTACTGCGCATCTTCATTAATCACTACCAAGACAACTGACATGTTCATTTGTGCAAACTCTTCTTTTTTATATGTAGGCAATGCAGGGCGAAGAAACTGAATGTAAAACGATGCTCTATAAGAAAATATTTCATGTCCGAGTATTTTGTAATTAAATAAGAGAAACAATTTCATTTGAGGCAGGAACCCTGGCATTAAATGTATACCTCATAAAAACGTCTTGGTAAAGAATATCAATAAAAAGATTTTGGTGCACGTCATGAAAAAAGTCCTCGCGTAACAGCGCATGTCAAAAAAATGTCCTCCATTGACATTATGTTACTGAGTTGTTTATGTTAAGGTGTGTGTTATCACTGTGTGGGCGTGCTGCAGGCGACATGTATGAGGTGGGAGCAGAGAGCGGTCGGTACTACTGTCTCAACGTTCCTCTCAGAGACGGCATAGACGACCAAAGTGAGTTTACTTCTTGCCCAAATTTGATGACTGAAACGTACGTAACCCCTTTAGTGGAAAGCTCCTTGGCTGTGAAGATTCACACTGCTGTGAACTTCAAACAGCTAACCTGTGTGTGTGCGTGTTTGTGTACAGGCTACCGGCAGCTGTTCCAGCCGGTTATTAAACAGGTGGTGGATTTCTACCAGCCAACCTGCATTGTTCTACAGGTGAGTCTGTCATCTCATCTCAATGCGTTGGGCGACCATTTAGAAAATAATGCATGAAGGAAACAAAGTCCCGATTTTAAGGCTGCATGTTCCTTTCCTTCCAGTGCGGAGCTGATTCTCTGGGCTGTGACAGACTGGGCTGCTTCAACCTCAGCATACGAGGACATGGGTGAGACTGACTAGTGTTCAAAATAGAGGGGAATAGAGTTTAGAGCGATACACCAGGTGAAATATTGCAATATTGTATAACAGGGCTTCCCACAAGGATATGGAGCTCGTACATAAACCATTCCTCTGTTCTTTTTTTTTTTTTTTTTAAGTATTATTTGCCAACACTGACTACATTATTTTGCAGTTTATGCAGAGAGCAGACACTTTCACGTGTTGTTAATGGTTGGCATTTCTGAATCTGGGCATGATTGTTAATGTGTGCATGTGTGCTCTGCTTTGTCGTTCAGTGACTGTGTGGAGTTTGTAAAGAGTTTTAAGATTCCTCTGTTGGTCCTGGGAGGAGGAGGCTACACCGTGAGGAATGTGGCCCGTTGTTGGTGAGCTTTCTATGCAACGTTTGGAGGTTTATCTTCTCAGATTATTTACTGGAGGGGCTTTGTGATGGAACGTCTTCTTTTGTTCTGCGTGTAGGACTTTTGAGACCTCTCTGTTACTGGACGAGTCTATCAGCGACGAGCTGCCTTATAGCGGTGAGTTGTTGTTTTTACATAATAAGTTCTGCACCTCAGCGCCTTTTTGTTTTCTTGACGGTCCAAATGTTTTCAGCATCCGTAGTCCTGTTGTGTTTTTCTGCAGGGAGTTTCGTTGGCTGTTTCTGACCTTTTTTGCAGCGCCTTAGGGAAGAGCAACATTCTGTAATATTTAGTCGTTGAATTCAACGGATGTGACTTTTCAAACGTAAAAGCCTTAACTGACTTCCATCCCCCCCCTTTTCCTTTTGTGTCGATCCCCTGCAGAGTATTTTGAGTACTTTGCCCCGGACTTCACGTTGCACCCCGACGTGAGCACCCGCATAGAAAACCAGAACTCCAGACCGGTGAGTTTGTTTCGGAGAAGCCGTTGACTAGTTGCAGTTGTTGGTGTGAAAATAACGGTGATGCTAAATACTTGCTGTTTTGCCGCAGTACTTGGAGCAGATCCGTCAGACGGTGTTCGAGAACCTGAAGATGCTGAACCACGCGCCCAGCGTGCAGATCCACGACGTCCCATCCGACGTGCTCAGCTACGAACGCACTGACGAGCCCGACCCCGACGACAGGGGGGGCGAGGAGAACTACGCTAGGTCAGTACGCCTCCAACATGTCAGGTTAAAAATCGGTTTGAGCGCATTCATTTTTGCTAACAGGCTTCGTTGATTTGTCCCCCTCAGGCCGGAAGCAGCCAACGAATTCTACGATGGCGACCACGACAACGACAAAGAGAGCGATGTGGAAATCTGACATGTGAGAACGAAAGGAGCACACATTTTTATTTGGTTTTCTCGCAGCATTCCGTTTTGTGCTCTCTAAGTGCCACTTCGTCACTGCAGATTGAACAGAAAGTCCACTGGAAGGGCTGGAGAAAAATAAAAATAAAAAAGTGCCTCTGTTCTTACTCATTTGCTATTCGCCCTAAAGTGAGCCGACCACGGCGCTGACATCACGCTCGTTACGACCAATCAGAACAGCAACGTGATGTTAGCATCTTGTATAGAAAGTCCCTGAGCACAATGTAACAGACAGTGTGAGCCCAAATTGCAGCCACTGTGACGCTGGACACTGAAATATAAACCCAGTGTCATGTAGAGTACAGGACAACCCTTATTGTTGTAGAACAGGATCCTCATTGATAGAACTTGCAAACATTGTCAACAGGTATCGGGATGCTAAGAAAGCCTTTCCTTTACTTGCTCATTAAGATTTGCACATCTCGATGTTAATAATGACATCTTATTTTCTTTAATTAGTTTTTCCACTGCAATGACAAAAACATTATCTGTAACAATTTCCACACTTTTTTTAACTCGGCCTATGACTAGTCTGTTTTCCCGCTCATAAATTGGGCTAAATAACATTCATTTTCATTTGTAGTCACCTAATAATAGGAGACAAACAAAGCTTTGAATTATTTAAAACTAAAACTAAGGCACTAATTAACCCGATGAGTGTATTTTCACAATTTTAAGTCCTGTGAGAATGTGTAGCTGTGAGAATTTTAAAATCCTCATTAACGGCTCTGAAAAGCCAGCCTGTGTGTACAGCTGAGCACCTTCATATCAACTTCCCTTTACTTCCTCCATTTCTGTGAATGAGGCAAATGGAATTGAGTGAAGAAAACAGGAACTAGTTTCCTCGTCTCATTCCTTTCCTCCTGTACTGTCCGCTCTGTACTGTATAAATGTATGAACCGTGAGTGTGATGCTGATGTGGACAAGGATGTTTAGTTAAGTTGTTCAGCGAGCAACCGGACTACAGCGGGCTCATCGCAGACGTACATTGCTGGTCACAGCAGAAACATCTTCTCCCGTCTTCCACATCCAGTTCATTTTTTTTTTACCCAGTGATACGTTTTATCTGATGTTTTTTTTATATCGTCTACTTTTTAATAAAAAATACGTTGAATGGCATGTGAATGTATTTTGAAGGCAGATCTCTCCCTGTGAGTTTTGAGTCTCACCACCAGGAGGAGACGTAATGGCATGGAGGAAAGAAGTTATCTTAAAATCCGTCCCCTGAATTTGTGTTAAACCAGGAGTTTGACTCAAAGTTCTGTTGCTCTCTCTGAGGGTAATCTGAACAAGCGTAAACTCAATCATTTTGATTTTGTCTACTTCCAAGCACATGTGGGTATACTATAACTGAACCAGGTTTCATCATTAACAAACCTTTTTTTTTCTAAACAATGAACTTTACAGCAGTTTCCGAGGTTTATTTTGAATAGTAACTAGAAAGTCATATTGCTATCATACCAAACAAAAAAGTTTTTCTATTAAGGGAGAAAATAAGTGTTCCATAGTTTGTTTCATCGTCACAGAAGCTCGGTTAAGAAGTTAAGTTGACTTTTTTTAGGTAGACAATCTGAGGGCTGCTGACATACTAAGCATTTGTAAAAAGATACCATGTTACTCTAAATACATTAGAGATCATGCCCATCACTCATTAGTGTGCTATGAATCAGTCCACTTTGTTTACGGTTGGTTCGGAAATGAAACGAAGGTCTGTGTCCATCTAATAAAATGAAAGAAAAAAGATTCATATCTGAAGAGTATAATCCACAATCGCAGAGGGAAACATGGGAAATTGTGTTTTAATGTAAGTTACTAATAGCTACACAAAAGAAAATTTAACCAATTTTTATATTTTATCCATGAACACAAAACCCATATCTGTTATGTAGTAGAAAGAACCATTGGATTTGGAAAAATTCCATTTAGTCAGTTTCTATAGATTCAACTCCAAAAGCTTTTCTTTCCAAACTTTAGCTTGTGAGTGTTTTTTTATATGCCGGTATACTCAAATCACTGAAACACGAATTGTACGAATTCACATTTATATGTTTGCTTTGAACATCTGTTCAACAAGATTGATGGAGGGTTTCCAGATAAGAGAAACCACACTTTTCTGCTGTGACAAAAAGGAAAAGTCTAGTAGTTTCAACGTGAGGCAGATTTGCTGCTCGGCGTACACACGATTGACCTGTAAAAGCACTTTGCAACATGAGACACACACATAAACATGAGGGGTTTAATGTATTTCCTCTGTGTTACAGTTTGAAAAAAACGTGTGTGTGATGATAAGAGCAGACGTGCGACAGGGGTCCACCTGCACAACTACACAGACTTGAGTCACGTCCGTTGCATCGGCTCAGCTGCACAAATGCGCGCGAACCAGTAATTTATTTGCATCCACACAATTTCCGAAAATGTGAAGTTTAAATATATATTGTATCACTTTGACTGCAACTTTTTTTGTCAGTTATTACAGTTTGTGGTTACGCGGCGGAGTGGAGGCGATGCAGAAGTGTCTTAGAACTCTACTTAGAACTTCTACTTGCCAGCAGGGGCCGACTCCTCTGGTTGTAAAAAGAAACAACTGCTAAATATCTCTACTTCTCACTTTTTGCTCTATATTCCCTAATTAATCATTGTAAACATCTTCACAAACTTCTTCAATGCAGCAGGACTTTATTTAAATGATGGTCCATTTAGATTCAAAAGACTATCAATGAGAGTATGCCTTAGAGCTTGCTTACTGTAATTCATAGGTTGCTGTTGCCATCCGAGCAGTATACTTTGTCTCTGCATCACTCAATATATGTATACATGAGAGAAATAAAGATGTTTCACAGCCTATTCAAGTCTTTACCAGACACAGCAGAAAGCCACCTAAGACCTACTATGTCCCCCGTGAGATCAGATTTCATTTTAAAAAACAACTCTGTGTGGAAGGCTCATCATCAACTCTTTTTGAAGGCACAAAATGTTATGGACAACATGAATGATCGATGTTTCTTTCCCTCTAAAAAGCGAGCATTAACATGGTTTCCTTTCTTCAGTACATTAGAAATACCAATAAAACTACTACTACTATTTCTTCCTATACCGCTTAGTTTGTGGGTCACACAAATCATCCATGTCAAGGATCCCTTTATCCGATATGTTTTTTGGAGTGACATTTCCAAAAGCGATGTCCCTGATTCCTCAAAGCCTAACTTTGTTTCTGTTTTGTAGTTTGACTGAAGAGCGCTTACAGAGGTCTGTCAAGGACTTCATTTGCACAGCTATGAACAAGTCAGCTTGTGTTTATGTCAGCTTCATCCTTAGCTGGCTCGTTTTTGGCTTGTTTGTCATAAACATGTATGTTTATGTTTGCTTTTTGGAATAGAAAATATGCAAAGTGATGCAGGTACTCAACCCCTAGCGTGACCAGTGGGGCTCATGCAGGTCTCCTTTAACTGACTTTGTTTTGCTTCAGGAGACGGTAGGAGCCAGTCAACAGTATAAGCACAAGTCTGCTCCTAATAGTCCATGACCTCGCCTGCTGCTTGACAGATGTGGACAATTGCACCACATGCTGTAATGGATGAGATCAAGGGGGGCTCAGGATAAAATGCGCTGTAAAAAAAAAACCCAACTTAAATGGTATGGTATGTGTAAAATGTCAATTGATTTAAGTATGTCATTATACTAAGCAGGAAAAGGACATGGTGCAGATTTCTTTATTTTCACCAGTTGAGTTAACTAAAAATTATTTCAGTTCTTGAGTATAATGTTAGTTACATATTTCTAACAGCAAATCATATTTTACAGCCATTTTATAAAGTCACTGACAGCTAAAATTGTCAGATAATTGTAGTGGAGTAAAATGTATAGTACAGAGTGCTTTGAAAAGAAAATCTGTACTTAAGTATGGTACTAGTATAGTATGGCATTTTTTTTATAATGCACTTTTCATTAATCAATTGCAGAATGCCACAGAGCCGGCAAAAACATAGTTAACGCAAAAAAACAGTTAAACTCCATTTCGTGGCATTGCCGAGCAAAAGGCCCAGTTGCCCATGCTGCTGATCATCGGCCATTCGGTCATTGATCCGTCACCCTGAGTAAAAGCTGTTTCCATGCTATGGGCTCAATGGAATCCAGACTGACATGTTTTAAAAAGGTTGTTGTGTTTAAGGTGGTCATGAATTTGAGAAGCAACTACCTTCACTAGCACCTTGGACAGGAAGGGAGGGTTGGAGAAGGGGACAGATGACGGTAAAGTTAAGTGCAGGTGGGACAAAGCCGGACTGAACGGAAAGCGTAACAAATTTGGTGATGAAAGGACTTTTGGGATGTAAGATTGTAATTATTTTTAAGGATTTCCTCCACATGGCTCTCCTGCACCTCAGCGAGGTGTAGAGGAGAAAGGACAATTGCAGATAAGGTGTTGGTGTCAGCAAAGCAGGAGAGCTGGACATCAGAGAGCGAATGCTGTTGACCCGGCTCTGAAAAAGTCATTCAAGCTTTTTTCCTCTGTTGCCTCAGTTAAAGAATTTTCTCCCATTCTACTACTGGTGAAAGGCCCGGAAAGCAGTGTTGATGGGTGAGTGGTGGGCATAGTCACAATCACCATTGTTAAGTAGTCAGGTTGTAGTTACGGTTTCGTATGGTTTCGTAAAATGTGTATCTGGATACAAACCAAAGTTAGCTTTTATGGAGGCCGAGAGTAAATTTCTTTTAAAAAGAGTTTCAGACCAATATGCAGCAAAATGGAGGTCATTCTGCTCCTTAGGGGCTTATAAAGACAAAATGAGTAATATGATTCATAACTCATCTGAGCTGTAGATCAAGTTCACAAGGAGTTCATTATTAATGTTAACTGGTTCCAAAAAGCCATCCTGTCGATATATCAGGCTACTCAAAGAATGTCGCTTCTTCCATTGTGACCTCTTCATGCTCACTCAATTTAATGCTAAGCAACACAAACGTTCTGCCATAACAGGGGGAACACGTGTATCGTGTTAAAACATGACCTTGGTGGGGGGCTTAAAAACTCAGTTTTCAACTTGCAGTGCTCCTGTGCACCATTTACATTTTAAAGCCAAAATATATATATAGAGGGTAGCATTATACCTCGGCTCCGGCCACAGAATTATATTTTTCTACTAATTGAAAAAAAGGGTATTTTCGATCCATTAAGATTTTTAGCCACACAAGTCACACAGCCCTTTGGGTTAAAATACTCATCCCAGCCCACAACTGTAAACCACTCAAAATCTTATCCAACATTGGAGGGATTGCCATGAAGCCTTTCGGAGACATTTGTGGTATCCTGATGATGTATTTCTGGCGATCTGTCGTATCATCAATCAACATTATCAGGTTCAATTCCTGCATACTTTTCTGAATGACTAAATACCTGCAAAAGTGACATTACTGTCACGTCTGCTGTACTTGTACTGTACTCATTGGAAAGTATTAGTTTGCTAACACATGGAGAGGACGCGTGTTAGCCTACGTATGTAGGGACGAAGGAAAAATAGGTATTCCTATTCAAGGCATTCACCTTTTCAACTTCTTTTCAAGACAAAACACCAGCAGGGGGCAATAAAGTGCATGCATTGTGCAACTCATTACTAGCTTGTGTTTCCCTGAGGAACATATGCTGGTGCACCAATGTGATAGCAAGTGGTGAAATGTTGGGTGAAGACAAAAGTTTCACTGGAATTCCTTCATGGAAGAGGAGACCCACATTCAGCTCATTTGGAATTCTGAAGACGCAACCGGTTATCAACCTACCGCTACTGCTAACCTGCTAACTAACTGACTAACTGGAATTAAATAACTTTCTTCTTACTTATTTTGAGTTGTCCCTTGCTCTTTCAGTCCTTAAAGGGGCATTTTTCAAGTTTGGGCAAAGAGCTGAAGGGAGAACTATACACAACTTGACAGACATTGTCAGCTGTTGACGCAGACACCTTTTCCAATTCCAAACCATTTTATGCTTTTTTAAATAAAATCCCGGTTCTAAATCACTGGGTGGATACAGGCAATTAGAGGGGTAGAATCCTCACAACAGTTGCCATGAAAAACAAACGTCATAAAAACATCGCATTACAGATGTGTACAGGGGTGTTTTACAGCTGCACATAAGACAACACAGCAAGACAGATGATATTTAAAGCAGTTTTATGCAAGTGGATGTTATTAATGAAAGAATGACGAGAGTTTCTGCTCCTTGAATACTTCTCGGTATTCACTCAGATATGGAGATAATGTCCGTCTTTTTGTTTGATGGTCTCCGTTCTGCCTTCTCGGATATGTAATGTTTACCTTCATCTACTTTAGTGATGTATTTCAAAGTTTTCCCAGTGGTAAACACATTAATATATGTTTTATCCACTGAATTCTGGAGAGGTTGTTTTGAGTCTCTTGGGGCTTTGGATCTGTCCTGTTCAAAGATAAACTGGCAACAAGAAAATTTGTGTGAGCAGTCTGCACCTCGTACACTTTGTTTCATATGACTCACTCTGAGCACACTCTTGTGACCCCGGAGGAATACCAGTAGTAATACCAAGCTTGGTGTAGCTAAGAGGAACCTGTTGCAACAGGCAGGACTGAAGATTGTTGACCGAGAGAGAAACATGAATGTCGGGAGATCTTCATGAAAACAATGAAGCAGAGATGCTCACAAGTCTCTGAGCTAGAGTTCAAGTCAAGTCTCAAGTCACACGGGCTGAGCGGGGGTTCTAGCGGTCGGGGGTCTGCGGGCGGGCAGGCTGACCGGGGGAGGGGCGGGTTTCTAGCGGTTGGCGTCCATATGCTCACGCGCATAACGAGCTAGTTAGCATTCGCGTTCCGCACGGAGTGTGCCGGTCACGCGCGCGCAGCCAGCAATATGTGTCAATGTACTAGTACGTGTTACGTAGCCAGTTAACAGAGGGAGGGGTGTAGCGAGCTCATCAGATGTTTCCTAAAAATAAACATTGTTTACGAGTCCCACAGCTCGAGTCGAGTCTGAAGTCTTTCGAGGACGAGTCTCAAGTCAAGTCTGAAGTCACTGTGTGCACGACTTAAGTCGCACTCGAGTCCGAGTCTTAAACTCGAGTCTCTGCAATGAAGTAATTTCAAGACCTTGCCGTGATAGTCTGTGAACCGATATAATAATGTGCACACTGGCAGGCTTACGCATCATTTGAGCTCTTTTTGAATGGGAACTATATTGTAACGTCGGGGTGTGGTGGATTACTCAACACGCTGAGGCGATTACTTACAGGGGCAGAGATCCTTTTATTTAGCGAAACACAACAGCGTCGGACACGGTATTCCCAGCTCACTCGGTAACCCACAACAACACAACAACAGAAACTACATCATGCTACCCCGGCCAGACCCTCCCACACCGGAAGACCCGCCCTTCACCTCCCGTGTCCCGTCGGGAATGACGCAACACTGACCGAGTCCCCAACAGGGTCGCTACATTACCCTCCCCTTACAAAGGTCCTTGCCCCCAAGGAACAGCTGAAAAATGGAACCATGACACCTACAATTTGCACACAGGACAGAACAAAAAAGAACATAGCTTTTTTTTTTTTTTACAGAAGAATACAGCCACCTCTAAGACCCATGGTGTATGCTAGCCCCAATTTCCCCTCCCTAAATTCCACTGTCTCTGAACCAGACCGGAGGCCTTCTCTGTCTTTGCAGCCTCGCCGCCGGGGGGGTCATGCCCCCTGAATCAGTGGCGATGAAAGGCCCCACCTCACCCCCCAGGAGTCCTGTGTCTATCTGTGGGTGGCGAGAGGTCCAAGCCGGCTGGAAACTCAGGCCCAACAGCTTCTCCTGTCGTCCCCGGGGCACTTGGCGGGAGCTGCCCCAGGGGGACACCCCGTGAGGACGTCCCTCGGGCGCTTGTTGGCAGCGGGGAGGCGACCCCTCTGTACGGGGCGAGCCGGGCTGCCTGGATGGCTGGGTACTGCTCCAAAAACCTCTCCACCATCAGGAAGAGGGAGTTCCAACGTGTTCTGACATCCAGAATCACGTTGTGTTGTGGCAGATCTGAAACACAGACAATACACATTTTGATCTACAATCTACACATCTTAGGATGTTTAAAACTAAGAAGATTTTTTAATATTTATAAGGCAACGCTACGCTACTTACTGAGAAGTTGCTGCTTTTCCCGAAGGACAGTTTTGGCCATGGTAGACTTCTTCAGCCACACCACGACAGCCTGAAGTTTGGCACACCACTTTGTAGCGGCACTAATGGCGTAAACCTTTTGTGCTGCCAGGTTTAGAGTATGGGCGAAGCACCCAACCTTTAAAACGTTTAAGGTCTTCAGTGCCACATCCATATTGCTGGCGTTGTCTACTGTGGCAGCGACAACTTTAGTGTTCAGCGGAAATTCCACCAGAATGGTATTTATCTCATTTGCTACCACCAGGCCTATGTTGAGCACCTTCTACTTAATGTGGCCATGACTGGAGTAGTGTACAGTGACTGTTAAATAGTGGTCCTGCGCCACGCTGGCCCACCTATCACATGTAATAGCAGCCTTGTTAACTTGGGCTAACTGTTGAATAACATTTTGTTTGCAGGAATTAGGGTATTGGAAAGTCTGTAGCGAGGATTGAGGGCAGTCTGTCATCCCTCTCTATAAAATAAAATAAATTTAAGCATATTTGTTAGTCTTTTTGACGATTTTTTTTTACCTGAACCATGGAGATTCCACGGTGAAAAAAGAATGCGGTCCCTTCACCACAAATTTAGTTACAGCTCTGTTGAGCTCCTCCACCTTCTCTTTTGTTAAAAGAGCCTTCTTTGCCAAGGTGAATGGCGTTAAAGCTGAAGAGCCAAAAATATAAACATAGTTTTAAATATTTACAGGCAAGAAAAGCTTCACTGCACATGCCATTGCTAGTTTTCATTAACATTACGACTAGCTAAGTTGGTGGCCGGTTAGCTTACCGTTTGAAAGTTGCTAACGTTAGCTAGCTGACTTCAACTTATGATGGCTAATTTATCATTTGTTATTACTCCTACTTTTATAAATGAAAGATTTGCAATCAACGTTACATTGCTAACTTGAGGAAAGGCTGCTGTTGACATCGTCGTCCTCCATTCTTTCAGGGTTGGGTATAGTTTCCCCATCGCTGTTGCCAGGAAAGCTCACGCTGCCCGCTGATGTACTTGGCATGGGCTCACGCAGGCAGTCAAACATCGTGCATGCCTCTGCTTTAGGTGAATGTTACGATAAGAGGGGGGCCGGGGCGTTATAGACAGGCGCGCTGAGTCTGTTGTTGAAAGCCTGTGTCCATCGGAGCGGTAGTGAAAACACGGAAAACACGTCTAGACTGTTCGGGAAAACACTGACAAATGATAAATGATAAACTGATAAATATAAATATAAGGTAGATGGTTAGCTAGCTGCTGTTGCTACACAAACGGTAAGCTGTCGTCATTAGCTGTTGCGGGGATAGAGTCATCAGAGTAGTGTAAATAAAGTTTTTCAATCGACTCACGCACCGAAATGAAGCACCGAAATCTGCGTTATGTTTCGGTACGGTAAGTACCGGCCGTGTAGGAACCGGTACTATATTGGTACCGGTTCTCGGTGGTCTGCAGATGGTCTGTTTATTGTTCTGTTGGTACTTCTCCAAAATATATACACAAACACATTATAAAAACATTACACTGGGCGAGAAAAGAAGCCTGTCAAAACCAGATGCAAAGTTTGTTATTGCTTAGATTAACCCATCTGTGTGTATGCACAGATGGGTGTGTGTGTTGGTGTAGATTGGCGCAAACGAAAGAGGGTGGAAAAGGAATGCATGTGAAATACTGGCGCCATCATCAGTATGATGAGCTGATGACGGAAGTTTGTGTATGTGTGCGTGTGTGCGCACAATGTTGCTGGTTACCAAAGAAG
Source organism: Apeltes quadracus (assembly GCA_021346845.1). Lineage (NCBI taxonomy): Eukaryota > Metazoa > Chordata > Actinopteri > Perciformes > Gasterosteidae > Apeltes > Apeltes quadracus. The sequence continues at coordinate 15,324,640 of CM037920.1, read as the reverse complement.
TGTGTAGAGAAAGTGCTGAGTGAAATCAAAGTGGAGCTGTCTCCGATATCAGACAACTGATATCAGATATTAGAAACAGGAATCACATCACTTCTGATGCAAAAATCTTAGTCGGGAAACATCACGGTAAGCGTGTTGCGTCACTTCCTGCTAGCAGCGTGCCTGATCTCACCTAACTTTTCGTAGCTCTAGCTCAGTTGACTGTGCCGTGGTATTTTTCAGTACAAACGGCGAATTATCTATTGTCTACGTGAAGCGTTGCTAAACGCCTCACTATCTTGCAAGTGTTTTGTTTTGATCAAAATAGTTGCTTAGACGTTGTTTAGCGTCAACGTTACCTCCATTGTGTCCTAAAAAGCAGCTAACCTAGTGATGTCTTCCCTCCCTACCTCTCCTGCTTCTTTGTGTTCGGTGTGTCACATGTTTAGCTATTCCTCTGCCTCCCTTACGGATAATGGTACATGTAAGAAGTGTAGTATATTTGATAGATTGGAGGCGAGGCTTAGTGAGTTAGAAGCACGGCTCCGCACCATGGAAGCTCAGTCGGTAGCTACTGTTAACCTGCCCTCACCCGTAGCCGGTGCGGACCACATAGACGTAGCGTTCGTTCCTGATAGCCGTCCCCCGGCAACCCCCGAGCGGCCGGGAGGGTGGGTGACTGTCCGGAGGAAGCATAAGTCTAAGTCGAAGCCCACGGCTAACCACCAACCACTTCACGTTTCAAACCACTTCTCCCCACTCAGCGACACACCCGCTGAGAAGCCAACTCTGGTGATAGGTAGCTCCATTCTGAGGAACGTGAAGTTAGCGAAACCAGGGACCATAGTTACGTGTATACCGGGAGCCAGAGCGGGCGACATTGAGTCTTATCTTAAACTGCTGGCGAAGGATAAACGTAAATACAGTAAGATTGTAATACACGTCGGCGGTAACGACTCGCGGTTACGCCAGTCGGAAGTCACTAAAGTTAACGTGGAATCGGTGTGTACATACGCTAAAACAATGTCGGACACCGTAGTTTTCTCTGGCCCCCTCCCAAACTTGATCAGTGACGACATGTATAGCCGCATGTCGTCATTCCGCCGCTGGTTGTCGAGGTGGTGCCCAGTAAATAATGTGGGTTTCGTTGATCACTGGAAGACGTTTTGGGGAGAGCCTGGTCTGATTAGGAGGGACAGCATCCATCCTACCCTGGATGGAGCTCAACTCATTTCTAACAATCTGACCCAGTTTCTTAGTGGACTTAATCCATGACCCAGAGTTCAGACCAGGAAGCAGAGTCGCAGTCTTACACACTTCTCTGCGCTTCCATCTGAGCGGTCACTCACCCAAACCATAATTAACCCTATAATTAACCTTATAGAGACCGTATCTGCCCCACGGACACCTTTTGTTAAATTAAAGGTAAACAACCGAGGAGTTATATTAAATAACTTAATTAAAGTTAAAACCATTAATGCAACAGTGCAACAAAATAGGAGAGTTAAAGGGGGACTTTTGAATATTAGATCTCTGTCAGCTAAAGCTGTTTTAGTAAATGAACTAATATCTGATCTCCATGTTGATGTATTTTGTCTTACTGAAACATGGATGTCAGATGGGGAATATTTTACCTTAAATGAAGCGACTCCTCCGAGTCATGTTAATACTCATATCCCTCGAGGCACAGGCCGAGGGGGTGGAGTAGCAGCTATTTATGACTCCTGCCTTTTAATAAACTTTCAACCTAAACTAGATTATAACTCATTTGAAAGCCTGGTTCTCAGTCTTTCGCAACCAACCTGGAAAATGTTCCAGCCGGTTCTCTTTGTAATAGTGTACAGGGCGCCAGGTCCTTATTCAGAATTTTTATCTGAATTTTCACAGTTCTTAACGAGTTTGGTCCTTAAAACGGACAAGGTAATTATAGTGGGTGATTTCAACATTCACGTGGATGTCGATAACGACAGCCTTGGTACTTCATTTCTTTCATTATTAGATTCAGTTGGTTTTTGTCAGAGGGTAAATAAACCAACTCATTGCTTTAACCACACACTCGACTTGGTTCTTGTGTATGGTATTGAGATAGAACATTTAACAATCTTTCCACAGAATCCTCTTTTGTCGGACCATTGTCTGATAACCTTCGAATTTCTACTACCGGAACCTCCTCCTGCCAAAGGTTTCTACAGTCGATGCCTATCGGATACCGCTGTAGCTTCATTTAAAGAAGCGATTCCTTCTGCTCTAAGTTCAGTGTCCTGTTTCAAGATACCGGACGACTCCTATGAAAACTTCAGTCCGTCCCAAATCGATAATCTTCTCGATACTGCTACGGACTCTCTGAGAGCGACGCTGGACGCTATTGCTCCTCTGAAAAAAAGAATGGCAACAAGTAGGAAGTTTGCACCTTGGTATAACCCTCAAACCCGCAACTTAAAGCAAACTGTACGGAAGCTTGAACGACTATGGCGTTCCACCAAATCAGAAGGATCTAGGCTAGTCTGGAAAGACAGCCTTAAAACATATAAGAAGGCTCTCCGGAGTGCAAGAGGATCTTACTACTCATCACTAAAAAACAAAAACAACTCCAGGTTTCTCTTCAGCACTGTGGCTAGGCTGACAGAGAGTCACAGCTCTGTTGAGCCATGTATTCCTCTGGACCTCAGCAGTAACGACTTCATGAACTTCTTCAATGATAAGATTCTGACTATCAAAGAGAAAATTGATGGTCTCCTGCCCTCAACTAGTGCCGACCCGTCCTCGGATGTAGGAACCCTGGGTGCAGCAGTGGGCCCTGATGCCTACTTGGATGGCTTCTCTTCCATCACCCTGGATCAACTGACTTCTACAATTTCGAAGTCTAAATCTTCTACTTGTCTCTTGGATCCTATTCCAACGAAGCTGCTTAAGGAAGTTTTTCCTTTAATTAGCACGCCTTTACTGGATATTATGAATCTGTCCTTGTTGACAGGACATGTACCACAGTCCTTCAAGATAGCTGTAATTAAGCCTCTTCTTAAGAAACCTACTCTTGCTCCGGAGGTGTTGGCTAACTACAGACCGATCTCTAATCTTCCCTTCCTCTCGAAGATCCTTGAGAAATCCGTCGCAAGTCAACTATGTGACTTTCTTCAGAGCAATGCTTTGTTCGAGGACTTTCAGTCCGGATTTCGAGTGCATCATAGCACAGAAACAGCCCTGGTGAAAATTACGAATGATCTCCTACTTGCATCGGACCAAGGACTTGTCTCTTTTCTTGTCTTGCTGGACCTCAGTGCCGCCTTTGACACCATCGATCATCGTATCTTGCTGCAGAGACTAGAACATTTGATTGGTATTAAAGGAACTGCACTTAGCTTGTTTAAATCCTATTTATCGGATCGATCCCAGTTTGTGCTTGTAAACGGAGAATCCTCGAAGACCACCAATGTTGGTCACGGAGTCCCACAAGGTTCTGTGCTTTGGACCCATTTTATTTACCCTTTATATGCTTCCTTTGGGCGACGTTATCAGAAAACGCTGCATCAACTTCCATTGTTACGCAGACGATACTCAATTGTATCTGTCAATCAAGCCAGAGGAGACCAAACAGCTCGTTAGACTTCAAGAATGTCTTGGAGACATCAAAACTTGGATGACCTGCAACTTCCTGATGCTAAACTCAGAAAAAACAGAAGTTATCTTGATAGGCCCAGAGCGCCTTCGAAGTCAGCTGTCACGTGATACAGTTTCTATGGATGGAATTTCTCTGTTATCCAGCAGCACCGTCAAGAATCTTGGAGTTCTCTTCGACCAGGATATGTCCTTCAACTCTCACATAAAGAATACTTCAAGGACCGCCTTTTTTCATCTACGTAATATATCGAAAATCAGGAATTTCCTGTCTCAAGGTGATGCAGAAAAATTAGTTCATGCATTTGTTTCCTCCAGACTGGACTACTGTAATTCTTTGTTTGCAGGGTGTTCTTGTAAATCTCTTAAGCCTCTTCAGTTGATTCAGAATGCTGCAGCACGTGTATTAACAAGAACTAATAAAAGAGACCATATCACGCCTGTATTGTCTGCTTTGCACTGGCTCCCTGTTAAATCAAGAATAGAATTTAAGGTTCTTCTCCTCACCTACAAGGCGCTTGCTGGTGAGGCACCTTCTTATCTTAAAGAGCTTGTAACACCGTACTGCCCTGCAAGGCAGCTGCGTTCTATAGATGCTGGGTTACTTGTTGTTCCTAGAGTTATTAAAAGTAGGATGGGAGGCAGAGCCTTCAGTTATCAAGCTCCTCTTTTGTGGAACCAGCTTCCACTTTCAGTCCGGGGGGCAGATTCAGTCAGCTCCTTTAAGATAAAGCTTAAAACTTTCCTCTTTGATACCGCTTATATTTAGGGCTGGCTTAGGTTTGCCTGGACCAGCTCTTAGTTACGCTGCTATAGGCTTAAACTGCCGGGGGACTTTTTAGGACACACCGAACTCCTCTCTCTCTCTCTCTCTCTCTCCCCTTTTACTAAAATCCACGTTGCATTAATGCACATGACTAATTCAGCTCCTTCCTGGGAGTTCTTTGTGCTTTCTCGCCGAGCAGGTCTCTGCAGATCGTAGTTCGGTCAGGACCCTGGTCCTGACTCTGGCCGTGGCCCTGCTGGCCTGCTGCTGCTATCATCATCATCGTATCATCATCATCATCATCATCATCATCATAATTTTAAATATGATTCATATCACTATTGCCCTTTCCTAAAATCTTTGCTTTCCCTCCCCACAGTCTTCTGTGGATAGTGGTTCGATCTGACGGTGGTGGTCCCTGCAGTGGTCCTGTCATACATCTGGCCGGCTACTTGGAATTCTTTGATTTATTTCTGTTATAGAAATTGAATGTATTCTACATCTGTATGAGTCATTCTGTACACATGACATCCATTGCAGTCTGTCCATCCCGGGAGAGGGATCCCTCCTCTGACGTTCTCCCTAAGGTTTCTTCCCTTTTTTCCCTGGAAGGGTTTTTTTCATTTTTTGGGGAGTTTTTCCTGTGCCGATGTGAGGGTCTTGGGACGGAGGAATGTTGCATGTGTACAGACTGTAAAGCCCTCCGAGGCAAATTTGTAATTTGCGATTTTGGGCTATACAAAATAAAATGAATTAATTGAATTGAATTGAACTGGCAAAAAACAATGAAACATGTGCAGTTGGTTGGAGGGTTGCTCCTCTCTTCTCTATTATTACTTCAGAAGGGTAAAGGAACCCTACAACAACAAGCCTTTGCTTGAGGTTTTTTCAAGCGTAGGCTAGTATCACACACATGAATGGCTTCATCTCTTTCTTACCCAGCTGAAGTAAACTAAATAAAAGCAGGCGACAGTAACAAAAGAGCTCCTGTTTCAAAAGAGCTATTCATGTAGATTTGTTTAGAGCTTGATTCTAGCAACCAACAAGCAGGCCAGAGACCTAAGGGTTTCCAAATGTTTAGCCACTCCATGCAACCACCTTGTGTTATGAAAGGGCCAGACCTTCATTCCTTCATGACAAAAACCTGAATCTTGTAAATCGCTACGCCCACACTGACAAGTAACTGTACCCGGGTGTTTGAACACTGCCGGTATTAGATACAGTATAAGGGCTTATGGGGACAATCGGACTGTTGAAAACCCACCCATCCTGTTGGGAATCACTGTAAATCTAATCCGGCCAGTTTACATGAACAAGACCTGCTGCTTGCCAACTTTTGCAAAGTATGCATTGCTGTGTGTGTGTTTAACTGCCGGGCATAGGCTGCATGTGTACAGACGGATCATTGCAATTGGCTGATCTGTATTCATCAAGCTGTAATGTACCTTCACGAGGGAGAATAGAGGAAGAGGAACCTGGAGAGATGGCAATGGTGTGAGCGGTGAAGAGAAAAACAGCCTGGGGTGTGGGTGGAGGGGGGTTTAGAGTGGGCAGAGATAGAGGGAGGAGGTGAAAAGGGAAAGGGAAGCGATAATGTTTCCACCAGGATTGGCTGTGTGAAATGGGAGTCAGAGTCTCAGAGGGGGAGAGAGAGTGAGCAGGGGGATAGTTAAAGCAGAGGGAGGGAGAGGAGATGAATGGAGGAGGCAAGGGAAGGAGCAGAGGTGTAGGCGGATGGAAAAGCAGCATTCCTGACTGAGCAGTTACGGAACGGGGACGAGAAGGAGGTGATCTGAAATCCAGATGCCTCAAGGACCAACACAAGGGTCAAACTAACATACTCGCACACAAACACACACGGATAGAAAACGCTCCAGCCACCCTCCTGCTCCCCCTTTCACAGACGTTGGGACCTCGGCGGCTTTACGACTCAGAAAACATCCACGAGACAATAACATCTGGATACTGGATACTGTTTTTTGTTTTTAATGCTTTGTAAATTCTTGTAAAACTCTGAAGACGTTCCAGCCTGCAGTGATAATTGAACAACTTGTTTTGGGGGTCTTTTTTAACTGTTATTCTTTCCCTTTTCTGGAGGAATTCCATGGTGAGTGTTTTACGTTTTTTTACAAAGAGAAATTATTAAATGCCCCCAGATGTAAAAGTAAATGAAACAGAGGATGTTTCTTTGGTCGAATTGCAACAACATCTTTTAATGAGCATCTCCGTATTAAAACCTCAAGCTCTGCACTGAAAACCAACAAGCACCTGAAACCAAACATGTGCTTTTTTTAGCAGTGAGCTGACAGCAACTGTTGTGTCACTGATGAGTAATTGTCCCTCATTTAGCCTGAAAGGGTCAAGTGGATTCAGTTGAGGTTGTTCAATTGGTGTCAAAAGGTTGCAAAAGTGACAGTTTTAGAGTGGCAGTTGTCTTCGCGACATCAAGGAATGCCACATCACTCTGAAATCGGATTCTTGTTGTGAGCATATGGTCAGTGTTGGGGGAACCCATCTGTTGATTGACTTGTGTGGAATTAACAGCAGACAACAGTCCAGATCTACTTATTTTGACCATCCACTTGTATGTAGAAAGCTTTGAAATAGAGCTTATCTTCGAAAGCTGTTGTACTTCTGTTTTTGCCCGCTGCAAAAAATACAAGCTGCAAAATACTTGATAAGATTAATGTTTAAAGGGCTTTTGAAATGGCAAATATTTACTCTGTTTGCACTGTGTACGATAAATGGAAAATCTCTGTCAAACAGCCTGTTACTAGGAAACGGGTGTGTTTACTGTGACCAGGTCCGTTGGCGAGGTGCGCTTTAATCGTATTGGTACCAATATGCGCTCCGGGCAAACAGACGGTTGGTATAAGTAGTCTTTAGGTATTTATTAGCAACACGCTGCTTAGTTTTAGAGACTGAAAGGGGGCCGGCTTTTTAGAAATAAAAAGCAACAGAGCTTGTTTGTCTTTGTCACCATAACCACAGGTGAACAAAGTGAGTTGGACGATTACAGGACTCCCCATGAGTATCTTAAAGATAAATGTTAAAATGGATTTTTCTCATTTACAAACCCATCTTGAAAAGGTAGGTTTCTAGAAGCAACACCTAAAAGAAATTTGCGAAAGTGCATGGCTACGCATGATATGACAGATATTAGATACAGATATTTTTTCATATGGACTCTTGAGTCTGGAAATGAAATAAAAGAAATAATATTAAACTTGGATGAAAACATGTGGAAACCATACAGACGTCTTTTCTTGACATGTGTTGTCTTGAATAGAGCAGCTGTGGCTTGGCTGGCATTCAGCGTAATGCTTCTGACATTAAGATGTGTTGGCCTCACTGCGGCATTCTTAAAGGAATACACCATGTACACACGGCTGATTTGGCTTTTGATACAAAGTCACATAAGTAAGGACACCAAGAGTAGTCCCTGCCGTTATTGACTACATGCTAGCTTGAACCATGTTCAATGAATTATTAATTATAAACACGATAGGCAGGAATGTCTTTCCTAACCCCACAGATTCTTACAATTACACCAATGTTTCGCTTGTGTGAGCAAACGTCTTGCTGATTCTTGATCATTTCTCAATCACATAGCTTCATACTGTCAACACAAATGAAATCTGATAGGTGCATAGGTAGAAAATGGTGTTATAGTGCTGTGCTCTCGCTCCAGAAGTACTTTATCTCTGTCTGGTGAGATTCCATTAGGGCTACTGAGAAAAGTGTGTCCAGGGACCAACTCCCTCATTCTGTTTTCCATTGCTCTTCTGCTCCCTAATACCATACTTCCCATTACCTTTCTGTTTTCACCCGCTCTCCTCATTTCCTCTCCTGTTCACTCACTCTTCTGTCTCTAAAGTGCTAACATAGGAAAGTTGGCAAAGCTATTACAGAAGAGCAGGAGCAAAGAAACAATCTGGCCGACAGTGTATGTTGTCATTATGATAACCCTCAATTCTGGAGACCCACTGAAGGGACACATTTATTGCTACATAAAATCAAAGGTAGAAGGTAGAAGCTGTTTTTAGTGTGGGTCACTGAGTGGCTTGTGTGGAACCCCTGATAAAATACATCCAATATCCCATTAAAATGTTATTTGAATTATAATAAGGGCGACCACATTTTCCCAGATAGTGTGGGACATTCATTGTGAGCCATATGTATAGTATATCTCTATAAGTCCAATGTCAGGTAATGGCTTTTGATGATTGTCAAAAACAGGTGGCAGTCCTTACAGGGTGACTTCCCTGTACATGATGTAAGAGGAGAGGAATTACCTTTGTGGATAAATAAGGGTTATTATTACACATATACCATCGGCTAATCGACAAAAAACAGAGCTAAAAGAGTGGTAATTGATCCGGAAGGTGTTAATATTTTAATGTTGTGTTTTAAGCTTGTTTACGCTGCTCCTAATTGCTGGAATCAGTTAAGGTCCACTTTCTAGCTAACCTGCGTTGAGTATCAAATTGTGTTAGTTGATCCTATTCTTTGGTCGTGACTGAAATGTATCAGCCGTTGAATTTGCAAAGACATTTTGTAACATACATTTATGTTAGGCTTAGGGTGGACAGTCACTATTTTGTTGAATTCAGTGCCATCATCAGGTTAGCGTTTCAATTTTTCATAAACTCTGTTTAGTGACTAAGTTACTGCAAAACAAATGACAGCCTCAGGTTTACTGAACTTTTTTTAATGCATAATAAATCTACTCATTTTAACTCAGGTAACATATTTAAAATATATATATAAATGTATTATTAATTTAATTATTAATCGCTTAAATAACTAATAAAAGCGATTCTAATATATTTAACGTGACACCAAGTCCCAAATTGAGATTATCTGCGTTAAGAATACTAAATCTAGTTGTCCACCTTTTAATGATGACATTACTGATGGCAATGTCTTTTTAAGACAAGTAAAAGAACACATTCAAATCTCTAACGATTTTGTTGTACAGACCTGTAGATTGTTACTCATCACCTCTGAGATGAGTTTGTGGGTTCATTGTCATGAATATTATATAGGCACATCAGGTCCAGGTCAAACTTTAGCTCACTTTAGGTCAAAGTTCTGCCTGACTTCCTGTCACAAATTTCACACGAATACTCACACACATACACTCCCACAGCTGTTAGGTGAATTAGTCTCCATGTGAGGAGAGGAAGTTCCAGGGATGGAAGTGGAAACCAAAAAGCCCCAAACTGGCCTCTAATGACTTCCAAACAGGTATTTGTGTTGTTTGGTACCTGCAAACTTTTCTTTCTCTCCCTCCACACATTTTTCTCTCCCCTGCGTGTGTGTTCATGGGAATTGAGAGTATGTAATTGGTAAGTAATGCCCTTCAAGCAAATCGTTAACATTTAAACCCATTTAAACACAATGAGTGCCAGGCCACCTGGCACTGTAGCAAACCACAACAGCCAATTTTAAGGGCTTTTTTTTGTATTGTGGGTGGCAGTTGTTTGACCTGAAAGAGGTCAAGTCTACACATATTTCCTCGTCTGGAACATGATTATGTTGGATAAAAGAGGATTTACGCTGTGCTGAGTCTTCTTGGGCAAAGGTGTAGTTAAGACGGGCAGGATTTAATCTAGTGTCAAAATCTCTCTGGCATGTTGGATTTACAGTACCTTGAGGGCGAATAGTTTGGTGTAAGTATTGCTGCTGCAGTCATCAACTTACTGAGCTGTGGGTTTTAGTTTGCATAACTAGGGAGAAGAACGCAAAGGGTAGACCGGCCATTTTTCGGCTCCGTGAATTAGTCCCCATCACAACATGACAAAACTTCCGCACACGCACATCACGCACTGCACATAGGGAACCAAATGCCTGGGGGCAGTAAAAAATCTGGGACGTGGAAAACCATCACAGTAGGCTACTAGTATAAATAACAAATAAAATATGTCTAAAGCATGTTAATATGCAAAACCAATACAAAAGTAATAGACCATCACTCACAGTAATGCAGCTCGAGCAGTGCGGATCCGCACTGCTCGTATTATTAAAGAGCTGCTTCCTATTCTCAGCTACGGAACCCCCCCCCAAAGTTTCCCCCGATGGGATCCAAAGTCCAACTGGCTTGATGCTCACTTTCACGCGCACGGAAAATGTAACAATGTGTACAAACACATTGTTACATTTTCCGTAACAAATCTATCGATCTTCAGTGTAAATTTCTGAACGTCATCCAACACAAGTTGGATGACGTTCAGAAATTTACACTGAAGATCGATAGATTTCAAGAGTTTAAGTAGGCTAGCAGTTAAGTTGCATTCAATGCTATCAAGGGGGGGAAATCCTTGCCCCCCCCGGAGATAAAAATAATTTAGCAGAGGGGGGATAGGAAAACCAGAGGGGGGGAAATCCTCCCCATTCCCCCCCACAAATCGCACCGAGTATACTATTGAGGAGGTTACCCATACGAAGTGTATCTAGAGAAATGTAATTGCATAACTGTCCATCATATGATTACTTTTAAGTTAAAGGGTCTGCTGTTAATGTGTCTAACCCAGGGGTGCCCACACCTTTACAGCTCAAGAGCTACTTTTCAACTGACCAAGTCATTGTAATCTACCCCCCTCTGAGGGGCGGCCCAGGGCCGGCGATTGGCATAGGCGACCTAGGCGGTTGCCTAGGGCGACAAATTAGCCAAGGGCGACAAATGTGTCGACTTTGGACATGCGCAAGTTTATGCGGAGGTCACCCCCCCGGTCAGCCCGCTCGCCTAGGGCAACCAAAGGGCTAGACCGAATAGTCGACCGAACGGAACAACAGCGCTGACAGCGCGAATGAGTTGATATGAAGAAAACAACAAGCCTTTCATCTGTCAGAAGGAGGGAACGGTCACAAGCATTCCAAACATTATTGGTCATTAGATTACTGGTGTCAGCCTGGGTTGCTTTGGAATGAAATTAAATAGTTCCATTAGTAAGGAAGGATCGCTAATTAGCATTAGCATTCGTTTTTGTCATCTCCAGCGGGCGACCGCGAATGCGTACAATACCGTTATGTTGGTTAATTCAAGCAAATCCAGACATAAAAATTGAATGAAAATGATAGCATCAAAACCGCTATTGATTCTTCAATTTAACAGTTACAAACTATATACAATCCACAACCACAGTAAATCTTATAGTTATAATGTTTGCTGTTTGTTGACAAACAACCATATATCTAAAACAATCATTCCTTCCTGCAGGTACATTGATGGTGTAAGCGGTCAAACAGCTGTCCGGTCATGGCGCTGTGGTGGTGTGCCAACTCCTTCCGCAGGTTGGCTGCAACATGTTTTCCCCTGCTCTTCTCATCACTGCTATGGCAAACGGTAACTTTGCATTGCAGAAGCTCCTGAAGTCAACCAGTGGCTTAGCTGCTTAAATTAGAAAAGCTCGTCTCAAGATAACTATGACAAAAATGTTGTTGCCCCATTGATGCTCCTTCATCAGTTTCCGATAAAACTTTGGTCAATGTAATGAGGCAGACGTAGACTGACTCAAACCCAAGTATAGATATGTGACATTTCTTAAAACCATACAATTTTGTTGCATGGTCTTGTATTTATCATAATGGAATGAGGCAAAGCATGGCACAACATTAATATACCTGGTGTTTTATGCAAGCCCTAAATCAACTGTCAGTGGCTACACAGGTCTGAACTCATCCGTTTGCTTCTCCTTCCCTTATCTCATCCTGGCTGAATTTCTGCTCACTGCTTTCTCCTACCTCCTTTATCATACATTCCCATGATTATCTTCTGTGCTCTCTATTTTTGTTTTCCCTAAACCAATCCTATTGATTGCTGTACGCTGTTAACTTTCTCTCAACTCCCCATAGATCTCCCCTCTACGTGCCATCCCGCCCTGCCCTCGGAGCTGCAGCTGTCCGGGTGTTAAAGAGGTCCACTGTACCTTCAGACACCTCACCACCGTACCGAAAACCTTTCCTAAAGACACAGAGAGGCTCAACCTCGGGTAGGACTCCATCGCTGTGTACAAACAGATGTGCACATGGCAGCTGTTTTAATTTTTTAATAATTTCAATAAGAGCTCGGTAGAAGAGAATGATTTGTTTCGATGTTTGTCTAATAAGAAAAACAGGGTCTTGATGAAAGTTGTAAAAGTCAATTTATTTGCTTGCAAGCAGGAGGTCAAATACACAAGCACGTATCACAGTGCTCTGTGAAAATGACATCCTCGAGCGGTCAGAACACTGAGCTTTTATACATACACATGTGAAGGCCATTTCAGTGGCAGATATGAAACATGGCAAACCAAGTTGCGCCATAACCAACCATAGTTAAACATGGGGTTACACAGCTCCTTTGTTTGAGCCTTTGCGTAGGGAGTTGACTTGTCCTTCCTTCCACCGCTGCAGGAGATATACTTTGAATCACCCTGCTTTCACACGTTAGTTTAATACAGATAATAATCACTTTGTTAATATAAGACTATGCTATAACATATTTTACCATTACACAGCGTTGAGACATTGTTGTGAATGGTAGCCTGTGGGGGAAGAAACCCAAACACTTTACAGGAAATAGATTGGAATGTGGAGTAGGTGATTTGTTAGCGTGTTTGCTGGAGCTAACAATCACCGCCTCTGAGAACTCGCAAATCAATTTGCTGAGGCAAGGGCTTTTTGGTTGTCGAGGTTGAGATCACTTTCTTTTACTGTTACCCTCATGCTTACCATAGTTGGATAATGACACCATGCTTAGAATCTAAGCTTCGTTTTACACCGAAGATTGCAGTCTCATTACTTCACTTCTGCATCTGCATCTAAACTCAGACGCAAAAACAAAGAAAAAGAAGTTGGTGTGGGAAAAAAAAGGTTCTTTACTTGAGCAAAAATGCAGTAAATGAGACAAACAATGCAACTAAAGATGTGTAACAAAACGGTAAACCAAAAAAAGATCTCAAGACTCAAAAAGGATCCACAAGGATACAAATCTAGAAAAACCGCTTTCTGAACACGCCTGTGACTGCGCTCAGGGAGTTACTCTCAAGACTCGGCAAAGAGAGAAGTTCAGGTGGCCTTTTGAAGGCCAGCCAATGAGCCACAAGTGAAAACACTTTAACATAATCAGACACTCCTGTCAACTGAGGACTGAGGGCCCCACATGGTCCTTAAGGGTACTGCAGTCCAAAACTCTGACAGGATTCCCTCAGTAGCGGCGAGCGAAGAGGGAAGAGCCCAGCGCAGCCCACGTATACTCCAGTGTGATTTATTAATGTATTTTTCTTCTTCATTATGCATTTTATGGCTGGTGCGACTCGTACTCCGGAGCGACATATAGTCCGGAAAATACGGTATTTCAGAAATGGCATTCACACAAGATAATCTGGCAGTGAACAACAGAATGTCACAGGCTTAAATAGTGAGTGGCTGAAAAGGCAAGGAGAACCAGGTGAGGGTAATGAGCCGATGTGGGAGGATCTGAAATGACAGAAAGGTTAGTGAACTTGCGGGTGGGATGAAAAACAAACTAAGACGTGGCCAAATGTGTGACAACTTCTTTTCTCTGCTTTGTTTATTTTTCCTGTTCACTCTTACAATTGTATTCATCCCCCAAATTAAATTAGAAACTTTTTATGATAACAAAATGTGTTGAAAGCTTAAACTAGTGTTCACAAATTCGATATTGAACACTGCTGTATACCAAAGAAATGCTACACTTTTTATTTGTTATAATTGCAAAGCACTTGGCCAGCATTTGGAATTTAGTTACCAATGGGAAAACCTAGACAAAAACTTTGAGCATGCTGGGAAAAAACTCTAGATAGATATTATTAGCTGGCGTTTTATTGATGACAGTGGAAAAATCCCCCACATGTGTTCACTTGGAAAGTAATAACAGCAAAGAGGGAACACTGTGTGTTTTACAGTCTAAGAACTCACCACAAGGTAGTAGACTGTGCTTTTTCCTGTTGTTGAAGGACTTGACCACAAACTCACAAAGAGTGAAATCCGTCAAATGCGGTGGGACACTGCCAATAGACAATGTGCTTTACAACATTCTATTATTTAATAAGGCTCTTGGCTCTGACTTCTACTCTTCCGTACTGAACTTGGCAATCAGTTGAATATTTGTCAGATTCAATGTGCTGCGACCTGAAAACTCCAAGAAAGGCATTTTGTATTTTAACTGCTGACATAATTATGTAACAGGGCCTACATAACCCCTGAGTCTTTAAACATATGCTGTGCCCATGTATACTGTGCATCAGAGTGTTGTGGTCCAGACTACCTAAACAAGGGGTGTCAAACTCATTTTAGGTTTAGGCCAGATACTACCAGCTTTGATCTCAAGTGGGCCAGACCAGTAAAATCATAGGCGACTGTCCGGTCGGCACGGGGCCCCCCCCCTGTGCCGACCGGACAGTCGGGGGGGTTATTCGATCGGACCGGGGGAGTGATATGGCCCGACAAAACCAAGGCTTTTAGGGGATGAGAAGAAGTCAAAGCTTTTGGGGGATGAGTCAAGACCCTAACATCAGAATCAGAATCAGAAAAAAATTATTGCCAGGTTATGATTGGACATACTAGGAATTTTACATGGCGTTTTGTGCATTACAACAGAACAGACGACAGTGGAGGACAAGACAACGGACAACATAGTGCAAGGAAAAATAAAAAGTTATAAAAAATTATAATATTTACAAGGTATATATAAAAAGTAGAATAAAGTCATAAAATAAAATAAGATCTAAAGTGCACCAGTAAACATGAAACGACAAGTGAAAGTGTTTGTGCATGTGCAGTGCCAGAAAAGTGACCGGGTGACAGAGGCAATCAGTGGGGGACACAGGCTCTGTTGACGAGCCCCACTGCCGACGGGAAGAAACTGTTTGTGCGGCGGGAGGTCTTGGTCCTGATGGACCTCAGCCTCCTGCCAGATGAAAGGGGCACAAACAGGTAATGTCTGGGGTGAGAGGGGTCGGCAACAATCCTTCTAGCTCGCTTCAGGGTCCTAGAATCGAACAGGTCCTGGAGAGACGGCAGATTGCAGCCGATCACCGTCTCTGCCGAGCGGATGACGCGCTGCAGCCTGCCCTTGTCCTTGGCATGACTGATTTGCGACTTTTACGAGTTTAGAGTAAATCAGGACTTCGACAAGAGTGCATCAAGACCAAGACAAGGCCAAGTCTTTGAGTGGTTGAGAGCAAGTTGAGAGCAAGTGCTGATCACTTACTGCTCTGTGTTATTCAGGATGAATTTAGTGAAATCCCTGCATTTGTGGTTTACCGGTCTTGAAATAAGATAGAAAGGTATCTTTGTCTCCAAAAGAACACCAAGTTAAATGTGTTCCACAAAGAGGCAAATCCAAACCTACAGAATTTGAGACCACTCTTTACTGGTACATTGGTAAATTGGGGCTTGATGTGTGTGTGCTTTACTCTGACAAATGATGGAATCAATTTGGTTCAAAGGTTGCCTGATCTTTCTCTGTGATCCGTCTTTCCATCCCTTCTTTACAGCTATCTTGCCCCTTTTGTTTTGAAGGTCACATTGCTTAGAAACATGCACTGATTTCTAACTGATATTAGGTTACTATTTGAAACAAGTCATATTTTTTTCTCCCTCTAACAGTTATAACAGCCTGACAGGGGTGGAGGGGTCAGAATTCAAGTCTCTACGGCAACTGGAAATACTCATGCTGCATGGCAACGACATCAGCACAGTACATCCTGGGGCGTTTTACAGCCTGAGATCACTGCAGGTAGAGTTTGTGTGTGCGTGTGTGTGTTTTGGTATTCCAAGTATAATTCCAATGATGACCTTTTTTAAATCTGTCTTCAAAATCAGACAGACTAGATAATATATGCAAAGGTGGTGAAAAGAAATTCCTTAATTTATATAGTGTATATAATTTATGAATTCAACAACCCAAATGCACATGGGAAAAGATCCCACACATGTGGCTGATCATTAAGGGCTAAGAGACCAATGACCCATTGGATTTAGTTTTAAGATAACCTGTGGTTTCTTCCCTATTCGGTTCAGGTACAATGGTCCAACAGATCTGAGTCAAATTAAAGGAATTTATTGGTGATGGTGTCTTTAATATGTGTCTCACCCTACTGACTGTTTGAATCCTTTACTTTATCTGTATCTTTCACAAAGTCTTAACCGGAGCAATTTGTGGTAAAATTTGTAAAAGCATGAACAGCATTGGTGGTGGCCAACTCCACACATATGTAGAAAGAGAGCAATATCTAATTCTCCCCCCTTTAAGTCCATAATAAGAAAACTTTTCGGCTGTTTGACTAAGAATGCAGCAATGTTGTGTCCAGATGGCTCCAATCAGAACATAACTTTTCATTCTTAACAGGCGAAAAATACATAAGGAATGGATATGAAGCAATCCAAATTTGGGTTTGGTTGAGTCATGAACATATTTGAGGTTAAAAATGTTCCCCAAAAGATGGCAAGATGACACAATAATAATAACTTTAGAGATACTCTTTTGCAATGCCGACTGAAAAATGAAAATGTCCTCTAATGCCCATTTTCAAAACAGCGTCACTTTTTCAGTAACACAGTCTGAAACTGAAGCAAAAATGAATTGATTCTCCAGTTGTTAATGCGGCCTAAGCCACAGGGAATTTGCTTCCTTCTATGCAGCTCTGCATATGTATTAGCCACTTTTAGCTAATATTTTCCTGATGCAGCCATCTACAACAAAACTAGCTAAGACAAGCCAAGCTGGTGTCGACAATCTGTCAAATTTGAAAATGACTCATAATAAGCAAATCAAACCCGTCCCTATATTAGGTTAAATGCCTAATAGGCTAAATGCCTAATATAGTTTGCATTTTCAATCAACCACAGTATAACCCTCACTATTCTTTTCACAGATCTTGAAGTTGAGTTACAACAAGCTGAAATCAGTAAACCCAGGTCTCTTTGAAGGCCTTGTCGGTTTGATCCGTCTTCATCTGGACCACAACCTCATTAACTTTATAGAGCCATACTCCTTCTCTGGCCTAAGTTCCTTAAAACTCCTGCAGCTGGAGGGTAACCTTCTCAAAGAGATCCACCCTCATACCTTCATAACAGTGTCACTACTAGGAAGCTTTTGGACATCGGGACTCAAGTAAGAAATAGAAAAGCAAAAGATATTTCGCTTAATTTGGCATCTTTTCAAAACTGTTTCGAGTCATTGCACTTGTTAAATTGAACTCCTTTTGAAGTGTCTATATGTATTTGTTTAATGATAAGTCATTTGAATTAATGACTTTGCATCGGCCCTCCATTTAAAAGAACCATATTCCCTAAATTGCTTCTAGGTATAAAATTGCTAAACCTGCACATAGTACCTTATGGGTACTACAGTACATCATTTTCTTTTCCTTCAACTTGCATGCAAGAATAGGTATCATCCTCCTGTCAACCTGCAGACCAGTAAGTGAATAAACGTACATATTTTTGTTTTAGACATTTACACCTGTCAGACAATCTGTTAGAGCAGCTTCCTGCCGCAGTGCTGAAGACGGCTCCCCGGCTTGAGATCCTCTCTCTACACGGTAATCCCTGGACCTGTGACTGTCAGCTCCACTGGTTGATAGAATGGAGCTCCACACATAAAGGTAGGAAACCTTAAGGAATACTCAAATCTTGTTTTCTCACATAAAAAAATGTACTCCTTATTTCTTTACATCTGCGTTCACAATCATCTTAATGCGGATGACAAACAAAGGAATGACTAGGTAATGGTTCAAAGAGGAACTAAAGACAATGTTAAACACATTGAAGCTGTTAAATCTGTCTTTACCTATTAAATTCTCCCCTGTATGTTCTTCCCTTCCAATTGCTTAGATTGATTCCGTTGTGCCTTAATGTCTTGCATTTTCTTCTTTTATCAATCCCTCTTTCTTCCAGGTGTTATAAAATGCAAGAAGGAACGTGGTTCAAGTGAAACTTGCCCCCAGTGCTCCTCTCCTCAACCCCTGAATGAGACCCTTTTGCTAGGACTGAGTCCAGCCAAGCTTACCTGTGAGCGGCCAGTTCTTCGGTCGGCCCTCAAACAGTGGGACAATCCTGTGTGGGCGGCATCTGAATCGGACCCTGACCTTCCATACACCCGTGATTTTGAGAAGCCTTTGGGCCATTTGACCTTTGTTCTCTCTGACAGCCATGGAAACAGTGCTCATGTGGCATGTGATGTGCGACACCCTGGAGACAGTTCACCCATGACTTGGACAGTAAATCCGCAGTCGCCTGGCGAGTTGTCTGTCAATGTATCTCTAGTGACTGTCCTCGAGTGTGAAATTGATCGGGAGACGTTGCAAAATCTATGGCAATTGGTCGCATATTACTATGAAACTCCTGCTATCTTGGAGAGAGGTGGGCTAAAAGGAAATGCAAGCAGAGTAACCTATCAATATGTCCAAGCCGTAAATGAAAATTCCCCATATTTCACTGAATTAAAAGGGTACTTGTTAGCAGAACCATCATGGCTGCTTCAACCCAGAGTCACTTTGAGGCTCAACAGACAACAGACAACCACCAAAAAACTGGTGATGGATTTCACTACTGTAATTACTAAGCACATCAACAATGATGGAGGATCGGAAGATGACCTTGAGATGTCCTGGGCTCTAATTCGCAGAGCGACAGCAGGACGGGTTCAGGCTGCTCTTGAAGGATCAAAGGTCCATTTAGAGTGCATTATTGTCACTTCAGATCCAGAGATGAGAGTGGAGTGGATGCTTACAGATTTGTCCATTGTGAAAGACGCAACTGATAAAGTTGAAATTTCTGAAAGAGGAGAACTTGTGATTTTAAATGCTACACTGTTAGACTCAGGCCTTTACCATTGCATGGTCCGGACCAAGGCCGGTGTGGACTTAATACCTCTGCGGCTGACCATCAAAGAACTGTCACTCACCCCGACAGCTTTAAATGGTCAGAAAATTGTAGTTGAAAAGGGAGAATCTCTTTTTATCCCATGTGAAGTGACCTCCGTTCAGCCAAGTCAAACTATGTGGTACCTACCCAAAAACAAATTTGTTCTTCCAACGCAACAGACAAAACGGACAAAAGTGATGGAGAATGGGACTTTGGTGGTAAGGAGATTGACCCAGGAAGATGCAGGGGAATACACCTGCCTGGCCTCAAATCTATATGGAGTGGACATGATATCACACTTGGTTGAAGTTACAGAAAGAGAAAACTCCCCTCATAGAGCAAAAGTACTTACTTCAAAAAAGAAACAGATTTTGACATTTGCTTCAGAGGAAGGAGAGGGATCGGGGGGAGATTATCAGGAAATGATACGTCCTTTTTCTACACAGATCCCTAAAACAAAAACTCCACAAAGGAATCTTAATAGGGTTTCTAAGAGGTTAAGAATTAAAGATTCAAAGAGAAAACCCAATAAATCGGTGAAAGAATTAGATCCAAATCGTTGGGCAGATATTTTGGCTAAAGCTAATGCTGGACCAAGTGTTGCTTTGCCCACAGAGCAGTCTCTTCCAGAGTCCAGCACTGTAACTCTCCAAACAAGTACTTTGAAACCAACAACACCAACCGCTACAGCAATTTCCACGGATGCTAACATCTTACCCCCTACTATCACTCCTACTGATACCAGGAAAGATCCAACTAGTTTCCCCACCAACACAAAATGTGAGACTGAAGCTTATTTCACAGAGAATAAAATGGATGACTCAAAGAGATCTGAAGGTCGGCCGGAGGTTCTACAACTTCCGTCTCCCAGAAATACAGAACGAAGCCCCCAAGCCCCTGTTGGTGGGATGGCAGACACTGTAAAAGCAGTCACACACCCTCTTGCTGTTGGAAATGATCTACCAGTTGATCAGTCAGAAAGTAAGCCCTCTATAGAGGGTAAAAGGACAGACACCCTTGTTCCAGGTCAGACAAACAGAAGAAGGCCTCCTTACAGGCGTAGAAAACCCAAGATGAAAACAGCCCGTCCAAATGGACACCTGTTATATTATTTATCAAACAATTACCAAACAACCGTCCAGCCAACTACTACTACTACTATAACAACAACTACTCCATCAACTATAAATACAACTGCAATACTTGTTCCAACCTCAATGGAGAACCACAACGTCTTATCTGCTGAGTATGTCACAGAGGGACACGGGTAAGTACTATGAAGAATACTATAACAAGGATAGTGGTGGAGTTGATGCTAAAGAAGATTTGCAAAGTGAAAACCCTCATGCAACTCATGATATTGGCAGTAGGATTGCCACATCACCAGCTAGAAAACAAGATCTAGGTAGCTCTCCACTTAATACAAAGATAAGTGTCTCTTCCAAGCTTGATAGTCCTCCACATCCAACTGAAATACCTGTTGAAGAGAAGGAGACAGACACTATGAAGCCTCCGGAATCTGAGACACAGAGTGTGAAGACTATAATTGAAACTGATGAAAAGGGCAGGGACAATGAAAATCTTGGAGAGAGTGGAAAAGAGGTAATATTAGCAATGGAAATGGAAGAAACACTCAAAGTCAACACCAAAGGCAGTTTGAAAGGCATAGACAAATATGAAAAGGAGCAGGTTACAGAGGATTACATTTCAGGGGATAACATCCTGTTAACCACAACAATTAGAGCAAAACTTAATGCACAAGCTTCACCAGAACAAAATATACCCATCCAAGCAAGAACTACATCCACCTCAAATTCAACAAGAAGTAGAGAAAAAGAACTCACACAGAAAGAGGATGACGACAAGCCAAAAGTGAAGACTGAGATCCACAGTTTCCAAGTAGTGGAGCCAGTTCACCCATGGCTCCATCAGCTCAAACAGGGAGTAGGGCAAACCCCTGCAAAGAAAGACAGAAATACAGCAGAGCACTGCAAAGTGAATCCGGGTGGACATTTCCAGTCTCCCAAAGTCCCCCCCACCTCTCGCTGGCCTTTACACCATCCTTACTACCCACTCTACCCTGGCCAAAGTTCAACTCTTCACACAAAGCAAGGTAAGAACGTTTTGGTGTAAGGGTTTCTTTTTGAAAAACACTTTTAAATAACATGATGACCAAAGTGATAGTGGTGGTGGTAAATAACAAAATAATAATAAATATATTGTATGTATAATACATATGCTGTAAAAAAAAAGTAATATTATAACATCATCTTGTTTTTATTGGTTTTAAATTATGACAAATCTCTCTTATACTGGTTGCAGTAAATTTACATTTATTTGATGGAATTATTGTTCTTTAGGTCCTGGCTCCCGCCAACCTTGGGTTCTCCCCCACCCTTGGGCTCAAAACCTGGTTGTCACCAACCGACCAGAGGTCATCGCAGAAACTGTTAAGCCTGCACCTACACCCTCTGGAAAAAACCTAAATTCCAGAGTTACACTCTCCAATCCCCATCTGTCACATCACCAGCCCCAACATCAAAATCATGATGTGGATGGCAGGACCCAAACCAGAGACCAACTTGTTCTATCAAGGTTGAGGAATAGATACAGACAGGTAGGATGAATGGTTGTTTTAGTTTTTATGCGGTCAATCTTATTGTGCATCTTATGGATACAAATTGTTTAAAAAAAGTGAGTGACAAAATAGTGCTTCAACAACACACCCCTTAAACACAGACTGGCCAATCATACCATAGCTTCATTTTTAGTCATAGTCAAATGTGTGATACTTAAAAACCTGCAGAGCTAACCAAGGCACAGTATGTTAGTCCATGAATTATCAGACCCAGCACTACAGTATCCCATGCTAGCTGCTGAAGGTATACTGAATGTATACGCATAGTGCTTTTGCTTTTTAATATTTGTTACAGTGAATTATGTCCTACCCGGCTTTACAGGAAAAGTGTTGTTCCTTAATTCCTACGTCTTCTGCCTCGATTGCCAGGTGATGGGGTGGTTCACGACTTCCTTATGTGTTGAACCTCTTTCACTGTTGAATCAGTTAGAAATCCTGGATGTACCTTGAAAACAAATGCAACGCCTTCTGTCTAATATTTCTTCAGTTTATTTCCTTAATTAATTCATATTTCGGCAGGGATTGCAGTTTGTGACATTGTCGGCTGCATAGTAACTGACACCTGGACTGAGCAGAAGTAGGGGCCCAGTATGAGCAAAGGGTCAATTACTCATTTCAAATTTAATTTGATTAATTTTCTTTTGTATTGCCCTAAATGGCCAATTGCTAATTTTCCACCGGGGGCTTTACAGTCTGTACACATGCTGTTCACATGAGCACAGGAAAAACTCCCCCAAAAGATTATAATCCCACGATTTTTGCTGTCAAAGATAATTAACCAGCTCTTAGAGAAGGGATTTATTTTCAGCGTTAGTATTATAATAATTAATTACATTTTTATTTTTCCAGTCTCAGCTCGAACGCATCGCTCAGCTGGGGAAGATGGCGACACCTAAACCTCACATTGACTACGACAACCCTGTCCCCGCCATCAAACCTAAACCCAACCCTACATCTCCACATAGACCCTATAACAAGCCGCGACCTTTGAGCCCTGCTAAACCTTCATCATTATCATTTTCTGGGATTATTTCAACCCCTCATCCTACCCTTCCCACCTCTGGGGTGCTTTATGGAGGTCAGTGGCCTGTTGGAGGTAAGGGCCCTTTTGAAAAGATATAAGCAATTCATTTAGAATCAAATTGAGCAATATTTTTATACAGTGATAATTACATACTTCTTTGTAGCTGGACAAATTAGCTTTCGGTGGCCCACAGCTGTACCTCCTTTCCCATGGGTGGTGGGAGCTGGAAATGGTGGCCTGAAGCCCCGTATTACCACCGTGACCACCGCTAGCGTGTCAGTACTGGCGGAGAGTGATGTGTTTCTGCACTGCAAAGCAACAGGGATTTCAGAACCCAGCATTGCATGGACCAAAGTCTCCACAGGTAAGTGCAAGAGAGAAAAGAGAAAGAAAGAACACTAACTCAAATCTCAGATCTGCCTGCCGTTTTATTTATGTAGATACTGTCACTTCGTAAATTCAGGGACCTTTTCAAATGAGGAATAGTCATGACAATCATCATTCAGAGTTCAAACATCTTATATTCATCATTGTCTCTTTGTTTCTGCCCCCCTCTCAGGTGCCACCATCCCTGCCAACAGCAAGCATGGTCCTCGTTTTGAAGTCTTCAAAAATGGAACTTTCGTTATTAAAAACATACAGCTCCAGGATAGAGGCCAGTACCTCTGCACAGCCCAGAACAGCTTTGGATCAGATCGCATGGTCATCACCGTAGCTGTCCAGACTGAGGCACCAAAGATCCATCCGCCTAACTCCACAGAGATAGCCGTCTACTTTGCGAAAAGTATGACTCTAGACTGCCTTGCTTCCGGTAAACCACCTGCCCAAATTTCCTGGATTCTTCCAGACAAGACGTTTGTGCGAGAAGTCGGGACTATTCACACTCCCCTTTCTCCAATGTCTCTGCTTCAAAATGGAACATTGCAAATTCACTCTCTCAATTTCTCCAGCAAAGGGGACTATAAATGTATCGCAAGCAATGCAGCAGGTGCTGATACCATCACTTATCATCTCCATGTGGCCGCTCTGCCGCCAAGCATCAGCGAACCAGCAATGGATACTATGATCATTCAGCCAGGTATAGTACATAACTTTAACATTCCCAAAACTTCCCAATACAGAATGTTTTTTTCATGGTCTGGCTGGTAATGAAAGGCAATAAATACATTTTCAATCTAAACTGAAAACAATCCCATTCAACCAGGCAGGAGTGTGCATGTTCACTGCTCTGTGAAGGGGGAACCGGTGCCTGCTCTGAAATGGACACTCCCGGGGGGCGGCCACGTAAAACTGTCACAGTTTCTTGGTCGCAGGCTGTTTGTCTTCCCCAATGGGACGTTGTATGTAAAGAATATTTTACCATCTGATACAGGGAGGTGAGATGTGTGTTGATAATAGTCTACTCATGATTTACTCTCTCTGGTCTAGTCAAATCTTTTGTTGAATATTTATACTGTTTCATAAGATATGGTATCTGGTTTTAGTAGACTTTCCTGGCCGAATCGCAATGTCTTTTTAACCCTTGAATCCCTTCAAATCATCTTCTTAATCAAGGTGTGATTTCTTTCTAAAGGTTTATGGGTTAGGGTTATCCTGATGCTTTAATTCTTGACCAAATAGCATTTCCAACAGCCTCACAAAGCTGCATTTGTAATTAGGACTTACCAAGTGTAATTTATTTTTATTTGACTTTGAAGGGCATGCATTAGAGGTTCATAGCATTTGAAGTCAAAGTTGTGTAGCACAGTATTATTACTCCACGTAATGGATATGTATAATAAGTTATGTAACAATAAGTTTTCATGTCATTTAGAATTTAGCATTGATCTGAGCTCACCGGGATGCTGTCAATCTTCCCACAGGTATGAGTGTTTGGCCACTAATGCTGTAGGCATGGCCAAAAGAACTGTCCTACTCGAGGTGAGCGCAGATACCCCCTCTTTCTCCCGACAGCCTTCACCTCCTCTTTACATCGCTTCAACTCAACGCAATGGGGGGCCATCCCAACAGCACTCTGTCTCAGCTATGTACGGTTCTGCAGTGTACCTCCACTGTCCTGAGTCTACTGGATCCACAAGAGGGACCATCTGGCAGCTTCCCTCCAAGACCATCATGGATCACCGATACAGGTTACATACTTTGTACATTTATAAATCATCAAAATACTGACTCTTATAAATGCAATATTGTTTATATGTTTTCATTGAAATTCCTTCTTCTGTCTGCCTGCAGTCTAGAGAGACCAATTAAAGTCTTCCGTAATGGGACTCTGAGGATACTTCAGCTAACAGAGCTGGATGGTGGAAATTATCTGTGTGTCTTTCAGAGACCTAATGGGGAAGACATGGAGCTCTTCCAAGTATGAACAGAGCAGGCTTCAGCCAGCCTTCTATTACTCTTTGTTTATTTTCTTTCTTTTTCATAAGTATCCCTTCTTTGTTAATGCGTTTCAAAGTCAGGGCAAAAGCTGTAAAAGCAGGTCATTGAATGATCAATACTATGTCTCTGTATTTTCACTGTTGTATTTTATCTTATTATCTCATATATTCACTTCATCAGGTGGATGTGTTAATGACCCCTCCTAGAATTGAACAAGTGAGGACTGCACAAACTAAGGTCACCTTTGGAGAGAATTTCCAGGTATCTTTGGGAGCTAGCGCAAATTTTACTTAACATCGGATGGACGTTTTTTATTTTAGATGTACAAATACATTTAATTCTATAATAAGATATGCGTCACATATTCCAAAGTTATATACGCAGGGTGCGATTTGTGGAGGGGGATGGGGGGGCTTTCCCCCCCTCTGGTTTTCCTATCCCCCCCTCTGCTAAATTATTTTATCGCCGGGGGGGGGGGACAAGGATTTCCCCCCCTCTGTTTTTTTTTTTTTTTATCTCCGGGGGGGACAAGGATTTCCCTCCCTTGATAGCGATGAATGCAACCTAACTGCCAGCCTACTTAAACTCTTGAAATCTAATGATCTTCAGTGTCAACGTTTAGAAATATCCGCCGTCTGCCGGCGGATATCATCGAACATGTTATCGAACACAAAAACATTGTAACATTTTAGTGCGGGAATTTCGCAGGTAAAACAGCACTGAACCAAAGATGAAACGCGTTCAGAGCAGCATATGGAGTTACTTTTTTAGGACCCAATAATAAAATGACTAAATTAACACCTAAGAGTGATAGCGCAAGAAATGCGCTGGAGGTTGGCGCTCATGTACGCCTACAGGACGATTGCCACCCCTTTTGATGATGAAAGAAACGCCGATGTTGCTGCCAGCGACTCTGAAACGCATGTGGTAGGAGGACGCATTGAGCCGGGGCGCTTTGCTAAATAGAGGGAGTGTTGTGAGTGGCTAGCTGTCAGCACAGACGGGTCAGTGCCAAGCTTGTTCTGACATCAGGGACTTTGGTGCGATTTGGGGAGGGGAATGGGGGGGATGTTTTCCGATCCCCTCTGCTAAATTGTTTTTATCTCCGGGGGGGACAAGGATTTCCCGCCCTTGATAGCGATGAATGCAATTTAACTTCAGTGTCAATTTCTGAACGTCATCCAACACAAACACATTGTAACATTTTAGTGCGCGTGCCGCAGATCGGTTTCCCCTCTTTGTGCGCCGCTCGCCGCTTAATTCTGCTTCCTCCTCGTAGCCAAACCGTCCGTGCACGTGAAAGTGAGCATCAAGCCAGCTGGACTTTGGATTCCATCGGGGGAAACTTTAATTGCGCTGGGTGGGGTTCCGTAGCAGAGAACAGGAACCAGCTCTTTAATAATACGAGCAGTGCGGATCCGCACTGCTCGAGCTGCATTACTGTGAGTGATGGCCTATTACTTTTGTATTGGTTTTGCATATTAACATATTTTATTTGTTATTTATACTAGCAGCCTACTATGATGGTTTTCCACGTCCCAGAATTTTTTGTGCCCCCCCAGGCATTTGGTTCCCTACGCACAGTGCGTGATGTGCGTGTGCGGAGCGCCGGCACAGAGCATATCGTCTTCCTTTACAGGACCCAATAATAAAACAACTAAATTAACATTAAAAGTTTTGTCATGTTGTGATGGGGACTAATCCACGGACCCGAAAAAGGGACGGTCTACCCTTTGCGTTCTTCTCCCTAGTTATGCAAGCTAAAAGTCACATGTCCAAAAAAAAAAAACCATCCCCTCCTCTGCTTTTTTGTCATATCGCACCCTGTTTATACGTGATCCATTGAAACCTGTGAGGCGGGAAAGCACAAAGAGGCAAAGTCAATCATGTGAATTAATGGGATCTTTTCTCAAAATGTTATTTCGTTGTGAAGGGCTTGGGTACTGGGGGACCCGGAAGGAGGAGACTGAGCCAGAGGCACGGTACAAATAACATATTTATTTAATCTCTGGTGATCGGCGCCGTCGTGTGCCCGCGCTTTCCCGGCCCGTCCTGCGGGACTCGGTCGCGTTCTCTTCGTGTCATTCTGGTTGACACCATCCTCCTGCTCGCTCTCCCGTGCCTGTCTAAGTACTGGGAGAGAGCGCACCGTTAATCCCCCCCAGCTGGAGGTTAATTGCCTCCAGCTGGCACCGTTCCCTGAGCCGCACCCCCTCTCTCTCCGCTGCAGACGTGCTGAAAACCACGCCCAGCCACCACATACCCCCACCGCCCGACTTAGGCCGGGGAGCCGTCCGGCGGGAGAGGAAGTCCGCCACGACCATCTGCGTCCCCGGCCTATGGATCACCTTGAAGTTGAAGGGTTGCATGGCCAGATACCAACGGGTGATCCGTTGGCGTCCTTCATGCGGTGGAGCCATTGGAGTAGGGCGTGGTCCGAATAGAGGGTGAATGGGCGCCCCAGGAGGTAGTACCTCAGGGAGTCCACTGCCCAGCGGATGGCCAGGCACTCCTTTTCAATGGTGCTGTACCTGGCCTCCCCCTCGGACAGCTTCCGGCTAATGTAGACCACTAGGCGGTCGAGCCCCTCCACCTCCTGGGACAAAATGGCCCCCAGCCCTCTGTCCGATGAGTCCATCTGCAGCACAAAGGGGAGAGAGAAATTGGGCGTATGGAGGAGCGGCTCCCCACAAAGAGTTTGTTTTACCTCTTCAAACGCCCGCTGGCACTGCTCCTACCACTGGACCGGATCTGACGCACCTTTCTGGGTCAGGTCAGTCAAGGGGCTGGTGAGATCCGCGAAGCCCGGGATGAACCTCCGATAATACCCCGGCAGCCCCAAGAACCGCCTCACCTCTTTTTTAGTCTTGGGATGCGGGGAGGACGCTATTGCTGCTGTCTTATCGACCTGGGGGCGCACCTGCCCGCCCCCCAAGTGGTACCCCAAATACCGTTACTTCCCTCCGTCCAATCACACACTTCCCCGGGTTGGCGGTGAGCCCGGCCCGCCTCAGTGACCACAGCACTGCGTCCACCCACTGCACATGCTCCGCCCAGGTGGTGCTATGGATGATTACATCGTCTATGTACGCGGCGGCATATGCAGGGGCATATGCGGCATGCGGCCGCAGCACCCAGTCCATAAGCCGCTGGAACGTGGCCGAGGCACCGAACAAGTCAAAGGGAAGCATGGTAAACTGGTACAACCCGTACGGAGTAGAGAAAGCTGATTTTTCTTTTTCTGGACAGGGAAATCTGCATGTAGCCCTTAGTTAAATCCAGGGTCGTAAAAGAAACGTGCAGTGCCTAGCCGGTCCAAGAGTTCGTCGACCCGGAGCATTGGGTAGGCATCGAACCGTGACTCGTCGTTCACCAGTCCACGCAGAACCTCACAGACCCATCCTTCTTGGCCACCAGAACGATGGGGCTGCACCAGGCGCGGTTGGACTCTTCTATTACCCCCATCTCCAACATTGCCGCTAATTCTGTAGGGGCGGGACCTTACCGTCACCCCCGTGGGAGTCTCGATGCGGTGCTCTATCAGGTTCGTCCGGCCTGGCAGGGGGGAGAACACATCAGCAAACCGCTTTTGCAACTCGGCAATGTCTGCTCTCTAATGTCTATGTACCCCATGTGACCCGCCATCGGATTGTAGTGAGCCGCGGCTTTTCGACACCAGCAACTGGGTGTATCTTTGTCCCGTCCTAGCGTCACAACTCACTCGATACAGCCTGTACCTGATCACTGAAAAATGCAGGTACGACTGTGCTTGACCATCAATACACATCACTTGGTTGGAGGCTGAGCGTAGAGTATCGTCCCGAGACTGCTCGAGTGGAAAATCTTCCATTGAGCGAAACGCGGGAACCGCCGGGGTCTCGGGAGGCTCCGCCAGTTCCCCGTCACCTCCCCCAGCAGCGTCGGTCGACCTCGCGTCACCGCTAAGCACAGCACTCGCACCGCCTGTCCCTGCCGGTCGTGAACGCACCCCCGTAGCCTCCCCCATTAGCGCGTTAAATCCCTCCCAGTCTGTCCCCAAAATTATGGAGTGCGTCAGGTGGGAGCTAATCGCGACCTCCATACTATGCTTTTTCTCCCCGGTTATTATTTTGACGGTCACCACGGGGTACTCGTGAATATCCCCGTGCACACACCTTAACCTCACCCGTCGTGCTTCTACCAATGCCTCTGGTCGAAACCAGTTCCTGGTAGATCATGGTCTACGTACAGCCCGAATCCATCATGGGCTGGCGTATACCCCCCTGGATGCTTACCGGAACGCGGTACGTTGCTCCCGGGCTGGGGGAGGGTGCTAGAGCGCCGGCAACCCGGAGCCCCGGCTCCGCTGCCCTCTGGGGGCACTCCCTCCGCAGGTGTCCGAGCCGCCTGCATCTCCAGCAGACCT
This sequence comes from Apeltes quadracus, assembly GCA_021346845.1. Classification (NCBI taxonomy): domain Eukaryota; kingdom Metazoa; phylum Chordata; class Actinopteri; order Perciformes; family Gasterosteidae; genus Apeltes; species Apeltes quadracus. Next base: position 15,294,957 of record CM037920.1, on the reverse strand, counting down.
GCCCTGGCATTTGAGACACTCCTTGTGGGTCGGGAAGGGCGCCCATGCTCTCTCCCACCGATCGGCAGCAGTCGGTCGCCTGCCGTCCTCGCTGCTGCACCCGCCGCCGTCGCCGCTGGGGTCCACTTCGGAGTGGGCCGCTCCGCCCCCTGCTGCTGCTGCTGCCACCGGGGGAGCGGGATGGGCTGCCGGGATGGGCTGCTCCGCCAATCGCCGCTGCTGTTGCTGCTGCCGGGGTGCTGTGGGGCCGGGATGGGCCACTCCGCCATCGAGGGGTCCCCCTGGGCCTCCTGCGCGTCGCCGACCTCCGCGGGCATGGGAGCATCTGCCCGTCTGATGCCGCAGGTCTCGGCGGCGGCCGGGCGGTCTCTGGCCACGCTGTTCGTGGCTCCGGCTGCGGGTGTGGTCGCTGCGGGGCCAGGATGCTCCCGCTGATGCTCCCGCTGCTCATCATTTCCTCCTGCCTGGCCATCTCCGCTCTGAGCTCCCGCACAATCCGGCGTAGCACCCCCTCTCTCTCCGCTGCAGACGTGCTGAAAACCTCGCCCAGCCACCACAACCATATAGCCCAAAATCACAGATTACAGTTTGCCTCAGAGGGCTCCATAGTCCGTATAGTCTCTGAAGCTTATACAGGGTCATCGAGGATTTACTGTTTGAAAATACAAACTGGGATTGATCCGATAAATACAACTTAAATCAGCAGAAAGCGGTTGCTATGGTATCAATCAAATGTTCTAGTCAAAACTACCCTAGATTCTTCTAATTTGGTGGAACGCCATAACCGTTTAAGCTTTCGCACAGTTTGCTTTAAATTGGGGTTAAAGGTCATAGACCAATAGTCCGACAATGGCGGGTTCTGTGGAAAGACTGTTACATTTTCTTTCCCAATACCATACATCAGATCCAGGTCAACCTACGTTAAACAATACGTAGGTTTCTGCGCACGCTGAAAGAAACAAATTTAATCTAACAATGGGAGAAACAAAGTATCAAGGCTGTCGTTATTGACATTCTCATGAATATTAAAATCACCCACTACAATTACCTCCATTTAAGTTCTTAATAAGTTTGGTCCATTTAAAGGACTGAAATAGAAATGAATAAGGACTTGAGGCCCTGCGCACAAAGAGAACCTGCTGTATTGTTTTCCAGGCTGGTTGCAAAAGACTTCGAGAACAAGCCTTTCAAATGCGTTATATTCCATCTTAGGTTTACGTTTTTTTAAAAGGCTAAAGTCATAAAAAGCAGCTACTCCACCTCCTCGTCCTGTCCCTCAAAGAATGAGTTTTAACATGACATGGGGTCTCTTCATTGAAGCTGACATATTCTCTATTCGACATCCACGTTTCAGTAAAACAAAATATATCAACGTAGTGATCTGATGGTAATTTACTAAAACAGCTTTAGTTGACAGAAATCTAAAATGTAACAGTCCATCTTTAATTCTCCTATTTCGTTGCACTGTTGCGTTATTGTTTTAAACTTTGATTAAGTTATTTTGTTGAACTCCTTGGTTGTTATCTTTCATTTAAATAACTTAAGTGGCCATGGGGCAGACACGGTCCCTATAGGGTTAATTATGGTAAGGGTAGGTAACTGCTCGGTCTGAACTCTGGGTCCTGGATTAGGTCCATAACCCAGAGTCGTGGACCTAATCTAATTTAAATAATTCAATAAGCACTAACTATCAAATAAGATATTTAGGTAGAAATTAGACTAGAATAATCCTTCCACTTTCAAATTTATACAGTCATTTTTCTTTGTTTCAATTTTCAGGTGGACTGTGTTGCAACAGGGCTTCCTGACCCAGAAGTTACTTGGAGTCTCCCAGATGGAACTTTAATCAACAACGCCCTCCAATCAGATGACAGTGGCCTTCCCAACCGCCGTTATGTTATTTTTGGCAACGGGACTTTACTTCTACAGCAAATGGGAAAAAGAGACGAGGGGGACTACACTTGTTTTGCCAAAAACAAACTTGGCAAGGATGAAAAAAAAATAAGCGTCAAAGTGGGACCGAACGCTTCAAAAATTTACCCGAAATCACCAGCACTGGTTACAGTTAAGTTAGGAGAATCAGCTCAGTTGAGTTGTCAAGCAACAGGTGAACCTGTACCAAAGATCATGTGGATATCACCCAGGAATGATGCAATATCTTTCTCATCAGAAAAGTTTCAGATCATGGATGACGGGACGTTAGTAGTGAAAAAGGTTGTACTGGCCGACGAAGGGAAATATGCATGTGTGGCACAGAATTCTGCTGGTGACGATGTCAAAAACATGAAACTAGAAGCGGAACTCCAGGAACCTTTTATTAATGGCTTGAAAGAGAGAAGTACAACAAGGGCTTTAGCTGTATCTTATCAGACAACGCTTCTGGATTGCATGGTGGAAGGGAAACCAGAACCAAGAGTCTCATGGGTTACTCCTTACGGACATTCGCTCCCATCACTCTACCTGGGTGGTCGCTTCGAAGTCCACCGGAATGGGAGCTTGGAGCTGAGAGGAGTGAGGAAAACCGATGAAGGGGGGTACATTTGCCTGGCCCAAAACCACCTGGGTGAAGCCTCACTTTTGGTTGAATTAGATGTTGCATCTATAGCCGAGAAACCGAGTTTTGCTGTTCCCAATATTGAAATCTTACCAATAAAGCAAGATGTTGGGGAATTGTTTCTGGAGTGCTCAGCTCGTGGCAAGCCAAACCCAGAGCTTGCATGGGTTCTACCCAATGGGGCAATGTTAACGCCTGGTGTTAGACTCCAACGCTTCACACATCATCTGGGAAATGGAACCCTAGGGATTTCTCAACCAGTTGCAAGTGATAAGGGAGTGTACCGGTGCCTTGCCAAAAATGCGGCAGGACAAGCAGAGAAACGTTATGCACTGGAGTCGGGCAGAAAGCCAGTGATCAGAGGATCTACAGGTATGTTTTTTCCACTCAAATTAATAAAACAGAAAACAAGTTTGGTCAAGTGAAATGGTTGGTAAACAGATTTGTGTTTTCCCCTTGGTTTGGTTTATTCAACACGGAAAAAAATTGAAATTATCCAAAGTGCGGTACTAAACGTGACTTTATAAAATATCTGGATATGTCTCTTTGCTGTCTCCCAGAAGTTCACCCATGTCAGTTTTCCATCTTGGCAGACAACAATGTTTAAAATATTCCTTTAAACCTTTATATAATTTAGAACAGATATAAATATGAATCCTCATATATTTCACCGTGTGGGTATATGGAAACATACTCACCTTTGGAGCAGGCCTCAAGAGGTCATTTCAACAGCTTTCTTTTTAGCACATTTACATTGGCTTCCTTCCTTAGCAAGAAAGTTTTTTTTTTTTTAATCGGCCTGGCCATTTCTACTAATAAGTTTTGCGCCCAATTCCAATCGAAGCTCTTACACATTCACAGACTTTGAGGCTCGCTCCTGCTAACTCCTTGAAGGGGTAGGGCAGTCTCGTTGTTTAATCGTTGAGTGTTTTCACGCTGTCTGGCAGACATTTTGTCATTGCAATGTGACGTCAAAAATGGGATAAACCGTGTAAGCATGGAGGTGGTGTGAAAAAAAGGTCACAATAAAATACAAGGGTGTAACCATGGTTTAGACATTAGGGGGATGGGGTGGTCCGCTAGACACTACGACTGGATCGGGGGGTGGGGGGAGGGGGTTGGCCGCTTGTATGCCTGATGCCTGCCACGCTGCCCCGACCGCTCGGAGAGTCTCGATGCGTTTCGCTTAGCAAACGGTTTGATTTTACATATTTTCGGCTGTATATCGGGGGAGACACAACTCCCCCAAAGAAATGCAGGGTTACGCCCTTATCAAAACATCATTTAAACTCATCTCATAAGGAAAAAGACTGAAAGACATTTAAATCAGAGCATAAAAAGTATTAAATAATTACCCTCAATTGTAAATAATATTTTTTGACGTTGTCTTGATGACGTGACATGTGGCAAAAATGTGCTGTCCCATTCATATTTACACCATTTAAACCCTCACAGACTCTCACACTCAGTCCAGTCCCTGAGGGTTCAGGGCTTCAGGTTTAGGGGGGGTTTTGGCCTTGGTGTGGTTGTTTTGGTCAGCACGCAAGTATGATTTGTTTGTTCAGATCTGCCAAGGGGGAACACAAAGTAAAAATGTGATGTGTAATTTGACCATAGTTCTCACTTATGTGAGGTTACTGCAGGAAATTGATTAAGTATTGCAACTTTGCTTTTTCAGGTACTATGAAGATTACGTACGGCCTTAATCTTAACTTGCCCTGCACGGTGGATAGCTGGCCGCAGGCATCAATCACATGGACACTACCAAATGGCCTTGTTTTGGACAAACCTCAATCCATTGGCCGAGTATTTCTTTTTCCAAATGGGACCCTCCAACTCAAGGAGGTGGCCACCTTTGACAAGGGAACATACGTCTGTAAAGCCTCCAACTCTTTCGGCTCGACAACCATATCATACCCAGTTGCAGTGATGGTTTTTCCACCACATATAACTAATACGCTGACCTCAATTACAAGAGCCAACCGGGGATCAACAGTGAAGTTAAATTGTGTTGCAACTGGTATTCCCAAGCCGGATATTTCATGGACGTTGCCTGGACGCACAACGCTAGTTCCACATAACCGGTTCACGGTGCAGGGAGGGATTCACATGACAGAGGAGGGCAGTCTGGTCATCCAGAACACAATGATTATGAACTCTGGCATTTACAAATGCAATGCTAAAAACGCACTTGGCACAGACTTTAAATCTACTTACTTACAAGTAGTCTGAGTGACAGTTACAGTCGTTGTATTGGGAAAATGTCACAGTAGAATTGGGTATGAATAAGGACTTTTCCATCAGGATTTCAATATTTTGCATTGGAGATACTCTGGGAGAGACCAACTGGCTGACTAGAAGCTTAGCTGGAGACACCTTGCAAAGCAATTTCCACTAAATTAACATTTCAAACGTTTCAAATAATATTCACCTTTATGATTTCTATGGAGGTGGCGGTAAATCTGAAATTTACACTTTTCAAATGGCTGTATTAACTAACTGCTTAAAGGTTTGCCTTCTGGCCTTACTCAATAACTATTCAATTCCTCACATCACATAAAACAACCGTACAATTTACAGCAAGCAGTGATGAGTAACCTATTCTTGAACATGGGTATATCACCAGCATTTCTACTTATGTAGGTAAGTGGCCAATTTAATGATCTCTTTTCTATGAGGACACAAACACCCCTGACCCTGTTGCTGCTCTATAGTGTGTATCAGCATATGGCTTACTATATGTATCAATGTCATACAGTATATTCATGTCCATAATGGTGTGAGAGTAATAGCTCATAATATTTTAATTGTGATCTTAGTTGAGCAACACAAAATCACACCAGGGGAACCAAATAAAACAGAGATATTTATTGTCAGTACGTTGCGTTATTTTTACTATTGTAAATCATGTATTAAGTCAATTTAAAAATGAATTATTGAATATTTCAAAATGTACATCAAGTATTTTAAATACAACATATAGTAATTAATAATACACATATGTATATTTGTATATGTATATGTACATAGAAATAAACAAACCGAAAAGACTATGATGACTGATTTCCATTGTTGCCATCTGCTTGGATCTAACACACAAATCATTTTGAAGTGTCCGCATGCATCCAAATGTGTATGTGTGTGTGTGTGTGTGTAAATGGATGCTATTTTTCACTGTTGGTTTGCGTTCGCTAGAATGTTAATGTCCCACGGAGAATTGCTTACAGACAAACAAGTCTTTGACTGAGGAAGAAGGGAGCTTTGTAAGACACAACCATTCGAACGATTCAATACAAACAGAGTGTGTGTGTGTTTGTAAGAGAAAAGAGGTTATGTGTGTCTTTCTGAGAGACCGTGTGTATTGCTACGTGGAAGAGATTGTGTCTGTATGAAGGATCGTTCCAAACAGTGAGTGGCCCGTCTGTGTAAATATAGAGATTGTGACTTAAAGAGAAGTAACTGTGTTTGGCATTTCTGTCCACGTTTCAGTCTGATATCAACAGAAATCTGCATTCTGTATGTGCAAGTGTGTGTGTGTGTGTGTGTGTGTAAGTTAGTGTTTTGTTTCGTTTCTTTTTGCTGATGTAGTCAAAATGGATGCAAGACAGCTGTTAAACACCGCAGAACTTTGCACGGCTCCATTTCACACGGTGAGTGACGCTGAATTTGTTGTGTTCCTGTATTTTGTCTGTCATCTCTAAATTCAGCAACACTATCGAGTCTGATTCTGATGGAACATTTGAGTCAATGATCAACAGATCGATGGAATATGCACCATTGCGCAAGCTTTATAAGCTGTGTTGACATGGTTGGGGTAGAAATGTCCAGAAGTTGGACAAACATGTTGGTTTAATCTATAATACCACAGCAAAATTGGGTGCAGATCCTGCAGGTCCCCAGAGTGTAAAATGTAATTAGGCTGGAGATCATGAGTTCGACATTTTTGGCCTACAGTCTAGACAACTCTGGGTTGCAGTGAGGTTTGGTGCTGACACTCATGTTTCTCTCACCTAGCGTTGTCCTCAGTCCTATGGAGTTCTGCAGGGATGGTGTTTTTTTGTTGGCAAGCATTGCAAGTAATCTTCACAGTGGTTTCTTTAACAAAAAAAACACTGCCACAGTCACTCAAAATGAGTTAAAAGATAAACTGAGTATACTTTACTCTAAACGGCAATGAATACACAACTTTGGAATAACGTTGATTTGAAATAGGAATCCCGGCTAATTTTGTTAACCTTTGCACCCAGCCTGGCCTCGTGGTGACACAGCCACCCCCCTTTCATTATGGCCATGTTGGTTTATGGAATGTGATAATATGACCAGCTGATCACATCTCATGACTAGATAGTGTGAGAAACTGAAAAAAGCTGTTTTACTTTCTCTCTCTCCCACCTGACAGAATCCCCTCAATATGATTGGTATGATTGGCATTTTTATGTATTAGTTCAGAATCAGGTTTTAAGTATCTGTTGAACTACTGATGCATTAAAATGGAGAAAATAAATGTACCTTTTTATTGCTAATAAAAGAAATGACTTCATGCTAAATGTGGTGTAGTAATTGATATTAGCGCCACTGTACTCCTAAACACCATCCTCTATGTTGACAGAACAAAAATAATAGAACAATCGGGTCTACCAATATAACATCGTAAAGTAAATTTCAAGACACTTCTAATCCCAAAATCTACTAAACAAGAAAACATTCAAAATTTGCATGAACAAAATAACTCCTCAGTGCAGAAAATGTAACCATTTAAATATATATTACAGTATTGTTGTAAGTAGGGGAGTGGGTGTTTTTGTAATTCCTTAGGCAAACTGGGTCCCGTTTTTTCATACCTCGCTAACTGAGTTAGTCGGAATCAGGCTGTTGGGCTCTTCCTTTGAGTTTATTTGCAAGCATACAGAGGCGGGCATGTGCATTACTGACGGTTCGAATTAACGAGATTTTTTAAGAGCAGATCAGCTTTTGAGGAACCAAGATGGCCTGACTTTAATTATCAGGTTCATTTGAGCTGTATAATAGGACATTTGATCGAACCACGTAAGAGGACCTATATTTTTTAATCAGGGGCTATTAAGTGACAAAATCAACGGTTTAATACGTTTTAGAGAAACATGTTTGGAAAAATCTTAATCTGGAAAGCAACAGCAGTAATTATAGTTGACATATCCTTATAGTGCAAAGGAAGTAACTTCAGAATACACTGCCTACTTTACCACTGCAACATACCCATTTTATTTCTAAGGTTACTGGTTACTGTCCCAAATACCATATTTGTCTATCTGAAATATTGTTTGTGGAAAAACAAAAACATATATACATTGTTAGTGTTTATGTATACACGCATCCTAGTACATTGGCCCTAATTTCATTGGAAATGATAAAACGTATTTTAATATAAACTGTTTTCCCTGATTAACGGTCTTCTCCCTTTAAGGCCACACTCCGCTGCTGAAGAAGTATCGGTGCTATTGTTGCATCTCTGGTCTCCTCCTTCCTTCCCCCTCTCCCCTCCCTTCACTTATCCATCCCTCCGTCCAACCCCTCTCTGATCTCCGCACACGCACACGATCAGTTTCTGATCGCCTCCTCCGGCACGATGACCAACGATTCCCCGGAGGAGACCCGAGCTGCGGGTGGCGGCGGCGGAGGAGGATCAGGTGGAAAAGGAAACATGCGAAGGAACCGAGCAGACGACAATGTGACCATGCTGACATCCTCCATGGATCTACAGAGAGCCCGCCGCAGCCGAGCTAGCAGCAGCAACGACGCCGCGCTGAGCATCACCTCCTCTCTGGAGCTCAGCATCCAGACGCGGATCTTTAAGATCATCGTCATTGGGGACTCGAACGTGGGGAAGACCTGCCTCACCTTCCGCTTCACCGGGGGGAGTTTCCCCGACAAGACCGAGGCCACCATCGGGGTGGATTTCCGGGAGAAGGCGGTGGAGCTCGAAGGGGAGACTATCAAGGTAAGCGCAACAGAGGGGATGGATGCGCATCAGTGTTGTGTGCTCCCTCCCCCTACCTCACCCTCACTCCTCCTGCTCTTTTCTTTTCAATCGATCAGCTGCCAGTGGATCCCACAGGAGCCATTCTTTCATTTTATCCAAACAAAACAATACATTTCACAGCACTTACACTTATGGGATGTTTTTACTTTCAAGATTCATATTTTTACATGGTGGAGAATTGCTTGATAACCATTGTCACTGTAGCCCAAATGACTGAAATGAAACAATGAACCTCATCTGCTTGGCCAAAGGGGAAGTTATTTGAGGGTTAAATGTTTGTATGGACAATGCATGTGTCCAGCTGTGAACCTATTAAACTTTTTCCTTGGAAAAGGAAGGAATTTTAAACCTCCGCTTAGCTGCTACTATTTGTGTCTACACGATAACTGAACAGCTCTTGGTTGGAGACTTGAACCACAAAAGCCACTTTGAGACGTCCACTTGGACTCGGAGACTCGGATGTGCAATTTTCACTTATTTTCTGAGATGTTTTGGCCCTAATACTTAAGTAAACAGGAAGCTCTGTGGCGATGGTGTTGCATGGAGTGGAGAGGGTGTGCTGGGAACTGCAAGGTTGGTGGTTCGAACCCTGGTTGCCCCATGTGCCATGTCAAAGTGTCCTTGGGCAAGCTTCCTAACCACTAATTGCTCCCTGGGCAAAAATGTATAATGCAATGCAAGTCCCTTTGGATAAAAGCATCAGCTGAATGACATGTAATGTAATCTACCATCTGATTCAAGAATGTAAACAGTTGTTAGTTACAGCAGTGAATCTAGGGGAAATCTTTTAGGGCATGTGTCCAAATGCTATCACTGATTCATTCCTTTTCAGAATAAAAACAGTTGTGAATGAAGTGCAAGCAGTAGGATTAGAAATGTATAGGCCATCAGAATGGTAATTGCTGAATTAAAATGTAATGATTTCTAAGTGATTACTGGCAGATGTAGAAAAATGTGTGCAGTAAGTGCATCAACATGACAAAAGGCTTGTTGGAGAATCAGGACGAATAACAATAGAATAGATTTTACTTTTTATATGTGATTTCACTCATGTGGATGACCTGCGACTAAAAATTAGGTTCTTATTGAGATCTGTTGTGTGACACAGGCCCGCACACCTTCCCTCTCCTCACTTGTGAGTGTCAAGTTCTAGCCTTTACAGTGAACTCCTACATTGACTGTAAATAAAAGGTTATGACCCACCTTCATGCAGTACAAGTCCCAATACAATTCTCTTAGAGCGGTATAGTTATAGTATAGCTTGGAAAAAGGAAGGGATTTATAACTAGATAGGTGCCCTACGAGGATCGTAGATCTTTGTGTTATTGTGCGATTGAATGAATACGACAGACCTGAACAGATTGCATGAAGGGCTGATCAACCTGAATCTGTATGAAGAACTGACTAGGGGAAACCTTTTCCTCTCCAGCCATCAAAAGTAGCACCCCCGGATCAGCAACAATAACTCTTGCAAGCTGCGGAGAAAATTAGAAAAGCAGAGAACTAAGTATAGAATACAGAGTACGGCGTTAAAATAATGGAAATGTTAAGAATGGGGTGTGATCGGTGGACCCAAACGCTCACACACAGCAGCTTGATTCTTTGCCAATGCCTTCTTTATTTTCTGCCACAAAAGAGGTGAACAAGGAACAACAAAAATCCTAGCAACGCAGACAGTCTGAAGTGAAGGGAAAACACAAATCGCTCCTCTGGAGTCGGGAGGGAAACTCCACCAACGTGTGGCCGTCCGAAAAGGGGAAAAGACAGGGTTCCGGTGTGGTAGTCCCGAGGTCCGGCACCATAAACTGAAAATCACGCCTGCACTCCTTTGTGCTCTGCAGGACAAACAAAATATACGACAGGTGGGTAAGGTACAGCAGTGTATTGCCGGCACCTGAGACCAGCCTGGGAGCTGCAACAGACTGACAGCAAGCCAGGGCATTCTGAGCCCATTATGCTGCCTCTAGTGATCCCTTGGAACGAGCCACAGCTGAGCTCTTCAGGAGGGGCGTGGCCGAGGGCGGAACACAGGTGGAAAAAGCTCTAGAATGACAGGAAGATATTAACCAAAGCACAGAGAGGAAAAAACACACCAATAAACAGATCAGGATCCTAACAAGAAATTCTCAAACTTGAAATTTACAGCTATTGACACGCAGAATTCTGTCTACATTTCAGGATCTTCTCCAAATGTGTTAACATGCAAATGCACAATTGTTAGTTGTTACAAGTTGTTACTACCCCAAAAGTATAAACAATGGAATATTGGACCGTTTGTTTAAAAGGGCATTTACACTGACCAGAGGCATATAACGTGTATTGAAAGCCTTCATATCAAGTCTATTCTGTGTGTTATGCTGACAGATTATCATGCACATTAAGTTTATCAAAGCCCAAGCTTTGAGGCTTGTCCTTTCAAATGGTAAAACCGAAAATGGTCTTTTGGCCTTGAAGACCTGGGCTGAGTGTTGGAAGATATCAGTGGTGATATACAAAGTGCTACTGATTACAAGGACATATTCAGCCAATCCGAGCTCAATATACAGCAAGGTACATGTGATTTAACTCAAGTCATTCATAGTCTGTCTGTGTTATGGTATTTGTCACGGGGGTCGCAGCGGCAAGCAGGGAGAGGCAGGACTCGAAAAATAACAGACTTTAATTGTCAAAAACAGTCAGAACTCAAAAATACCGCTCAGGGCAAAAACCAACATGAATAGGGACCAGGAACAGGAACAAGCAGTGAAACCGCAGACAATGACGCGACAAGAGACAACAGACAGACAGGGCTTAAATACACAAGGGAGGTGCAGGTGATTGGACACAGGTGGAAACAATCAGACAATCACAGGGGAAGACAGGACAAGGCAGGAAGTGAAGTTACCCAGGAAACCCAGAAACACACAACTCCACAATAAAACAGGAAACAAGGCCCAACCGTGACAGTATTATCTTAAGGGGAAAACAATATCAGGACTTTTATCGCGCAGTGAAAGCTCACATCCTCTTTGTCCCTGTGGTGAAATCTGGAATATGAAATGCTGCAATCAAGAAATTACATAGCTGGAAAGTAGCCCCACATGAAGTGTAAAAAAAATATATTCAGCCAGATGAATTGGCTTGTGAGTCTGTGGGATCTGACTCACAACTACCAAGTAAACGGAGAAAAGGCAGTCAAAGTACTGCACTCAGGTATTTGCTAATGTTGACCAGTTAGTGAATGACTACAAACATTTAATGAATCTAGCCTTTACCTAATAGTTTCAAAGCAAAAGGCTAACTACAGCACAGAGAAGACCTGCCGTGATGCCTTTGTAAAATCCCATAAAGCTATAAACTCATCAGCTTAGACAACTCATTGTTTCCAGGTCCATATTTGTAGTTCTCGAGATCTTAATAATCAGGTTGTGTGTTTGGATTTTGTCTTTCTGGATGCTTTCACACGATTGATTGTGGCTTGTATTTCACTTCACCTCAGTCACATTAAAAACACTTGTCTTGTCTCGTCTATCTCCTCAGGTGCAGGTATGGGACACAGCGGGGCAGGAGCGTTTTCGTAAATCCATGGTAGAACACTATTACCGCAACGTCCACGCGGTGGTTTTTGTGTATGACGTCACCAAGATGACTTCCTTTCGTAACCTACAGACGTGGATAGAGGTTGGTAACTGGCTTGATACGTTGCACAACAACCAAATAGTCTTTGTCAGGGTCCAAGAAGTAGGACCCTAGTGCACCATGGCTTCCCTTATAAAATAAATTATTCAACAGGATTTGAGCAGTCCACTTGGTTCAAGGTACTTTCAGTTTATGGATGCAGGTCGAAACTAGCAGAAGGGCGGGACAGTGTCATGGATTTTATTTATTACACAGCAAAGATAAGCTACAGGTATCTCAGAGTCTTGGCTCGAGGCCCAGATTCTAAATCACACAAACCCCAGTTAGATAAAATATCAGTAAGTCAAGAAGACTCACCAACTCTGACCCTCAATGCTTTATGCTGCTTGGGAGGCGATTCACCACGGGAATGTATTTTGGAACGTTGCTTTTACAAGGTGGTGGTATTCCCTTTCACCCAGACACATAAACATGGAGGCAGCAGTGCTATTGGCAACAACGTAAGCAGTTGTCACGGTGACGTAGTGGTTGTAGTGTAACTACTTGCAGAATAAGTGTCTGTGATAACATCTGCAGCATCTGTGTTATGTGTAGAATTAGCAAGAGTTGTTTTAGTTTTTATAATATTAGTTATACGCATAACGCTTGTACTCCCTGAAACAATGAAGTCACAAACGCGGGATCCTCTGAACGTTACCAAAAAGGATTGTAAATTTAATCTACCATTTGGTATACTACCAGCGAAATCAATGTTTGTTATCACTACCGTTGTAAGTAAGAAAGTATGCCGCTTAACAAAGGAAGATGACAGGAAGTTAGAGTTGGGGATGAGGTCAGTCTACTTTAATGACATCACATTCAATGCTTCACTGCATGAATGGGTTTTTCTTTTTACATTGATTTGAATGGCCAAGATCATTTATATTTAATAGCTATTAAGACAATTTAAACAATGTTTTAGGTATCAGACCGTGGAGGATCATGTGAATAATAAATATTTCCTTTTTAATGTCCATTGCATTTAGGTTATAGGCAGCAAAAACGAGGCTGCTATGAAGTTGATAACAGCCGACCAATCAACTGCATTCCCAGCAGGTGTGGGTTGCTTCAAAAGCTCACTAGTGACTAAAGATTTGTTGTTGCGGCAACGCTACGTTGAGTCACCTTTATTTTACACTTTTATCCATTATGGGGAATCAACACTTTACCTCTCAGGTAGCTGGTTTCCTCTTTTTTGCATTAACGAAGAGAACAGCAGTACCTGAATTATCTATGGACAACTGGACAAGAAGTAACTCCACACAGTCCAGATTACTAACACACACACCAAGGTTAAGATAATTATGGACAGATACATTTTTTTCTAATAGTTGCAGAGGAGGTGTAAGCAGCTGTTGGAGAGATCTTCCTGTTTTATTCAGGCACTAGGCCTTTAGTAAATATAAACACACTGCAGCCATAGTTCCACGGTGCGAATAAATCTACAGGATTTTATTTATATTGAGCTGGTGGGAATAGTAGCTAAGCGGCCCTTTTCAACATCAGCAGTTCTACTCGCCAAACACGGCTTACTGTGGTCATAAATTCCTTCTAATTACAGTTAAGAGGCTTCCCCCCCATTTAACTGCTTCTATTTATGAACGTGGGTAATACAAGTTTATAAAGCCATATTCTGCTGTGTTCTAGGAGTGCAATGGCCATCGGGTCTCAGCATCAGTACCCCGAGTCTTGGTTGGGAACAAGTGTGACCTTGTGGACCAAATACAGGTGAGAGCGTGCTCAGTGCAGCACTTACTCCTCTGTCCAAGATGGAATGAGGGTTCACAGTACAACCAAACATTTGTCCTCCCCCAGGTGCCCTCCAACGTGGCGCTGAAGTTCGCCGACTCCCACAACATGTTGCTGTTTGAGACGTCGGCTAAGGATCCGAGGGAGAGTCAGAACGTTGACTCCATCTTCATGTCGCTGGCGTGCCGCCTAAAGGCCCAGAAGTCCCTGCTCTACAGAGACGTGGAGAGGGAGGACGGGAGGGTGCGGCTCACACAAGAGACTGAAACAAAGAGCAGTTGTCCTTGTTGAGGGGAGAAAAGGAGGAGTAATGTAAAGGTGGTGGGGGCGGGGGGGAGTGTTGCTGTACAGGTCAAGGAGGAGGAGGGGGATGATGGGAGTGGGGCGGAAACAAGAGTCTTTAACATTTCCAGTTGAGGAGTAAGAGCTAGGATAACTTGCACTGGTTGGAGTCAGCCATGGTTGCTTTTTAACAAAATTAAATGTGTCTGTTAGTAAGCAAGGATTGCTAATTAGCACTACCGTTTTCCGTTAGCTCCCGCGGGGGGGTTGCACATGCGTGGTGACTTCACAAGAAGGACAGTCAACGTAAAATCACTGATATATGTATCAGCGGGAGGCCCTATTCAGACAAACAATACAGGAAGTCTTTGCCAGAGAGGTTTTTCTGACAACTTTACGTAGAGGGTGTAGGGCAGCATGTCGCGTATTGAGACTGAAGGATCCTTTTACCTTCGTGCAGGAGAAATGCACTCCTACAAAGACGGGCCGTCAATATGAGGCTCTTTCTTGTTTTTCCAATGATCTAATCCTGATGTAGACACACACCCCGTTCTTCGCTTATCCACCTTTCCCTTCCACGTGTATGTGACTTTATGCTAGCCTAACGGATTCTGTATTCTATATTGAACATGTTTCAAACTAAATGGCCCTCTGCCTGTCTTCAATATCAGTATCACTGCCTGCAATCTCAGAGGAGATGGTGTCACGATTGAGAATTGGCACGCCAACGTAGGAAGCCATATTTGTTATTTACCGTAGACAAAAAATGCAAAGTGCTTTACATTGTTATGGCTCCCTGCCGGTTCGATAGGACTGTGCTTAACAAATGTAGGAGACCTTCGTAATAAGGCATCAATTGACAAGCCTGACTGTAGCAGCACAGTCAGTGTACGTACTGTGTACCCCTATTTCAACACTGTAGCCTACTTTTGAGCTACGCTATAAATACATCTGAATGCCATGTGTAAAACATTCAGATCAGTGAGCATTTACAACCCCCTCCATGCTGCCCCAATTGATCCGTCCAAGTGGAATCCAGACAGCTATCGTCTGAGATGTGATGGGTTTTTATTCAGAAATGTGTTTGTTGTTTGTTGTTAGCTTCAACAAAAACACACAAAAGTTTGGATGACATCTGGTATCCAAGTGTAAGGTGAGAGGGAGGGGGACCCGGGGGGGGGGGGGGGGGGTATTCCAGTACTCACCACTAGTTTAGTTTACGCGGCTCATCTAGTGTCTGTTATACATGTTCGACGACTGTAGTAGCCTGATATGGGAAAATGAAAAAAAGACGTGCCTGCATTTCCTTCATAGACTTAGCAAACTTGGATAAAATATCGTTGGACTTGGTTTGGAGTGATTACAAAAAGGAAAAGGGAAGGTATAGTAAAGTCGGCATTTCTCTTTAGAGTTATGCATTTTACATATAACTTGTCTCACATCATTTAAAATCATTTGTATTTTATCCAGGTATAACTGTTGCGATCATTAATGTTATGTATGTTTGCTTGCCTTTCTTTTACCTAGTACATATAATGTTTCTGGTTCATATATTTCTGCTTTTTGTAGTTGATTTTCCTTGATATTTTGGATATATTTTTGTTTCTCTGCCTCTGTATTTGATATTAAAGTGGGCAATATATGACGGAGCATTAATATAGCAGCAAATAATTATTTTAACTATGTGGAATGCTGGAATGCCATGTCAGGAGGCGAGGGAAAAGCTCTCGAGTCTATGTGAGATCGGAGCAGAATCTCTCTGTTACGTCCCCTGACGTGCCCTCAATTACCTAATGCCTCTCAGGTGGTGCAGCTCCAGCTGACTCACCTGAGACACAATCACGTCAGGGGACGTAACACCCCCTTCCATAAAAATGTGCATAACTTCTGTTATGTCACACTCCACATATCTCTTGCTCATACTCTGGACAATGTATCAGCTACAATATGTCACTGCCCTTCTTGTGAACAATCTCAAGATTATATTCTTGGACCATTAGTGCCCAGCGCATTAGTCTCTGGTTTTGGTTATACATCCGACTAAGGAATACCAGTGGGTTGTGGTCGGTGTATACCACAACGGCTGTTGCACTGGAACCCACATACACTTTGAAGTGTTGCAAGGCAAGAAGCATTGCCAGGGTCTCCTTCTCAATGGTGGAGTAATTCAGCTGTGGACGCGTGAACTTGACCGAGTAGTAAGAGACAGGATGGCTGAGGTCATCTGCTCCATCTTGAAGCAGCACTGCTCCCGCTCCAGTAGCACTTGCGTCCACCTCAATCATGAAGGGTTTGGTGAAGTCAGGGGCAGCCAGTACAGGAGCACAGTCCTAGAAACCGCTGGAGTTCCCGTCTGGTGGATGGTGCTGGATAGGACAGGATGGCCTCCACTTTTGCTGTCACAGGGCGCACTTGTCCAAGGCCAACCTGCTTTCCGAGGTAGGTCACCACCGCCTTTCCAAACTCACATTTTGCCAGGTTCAAAGTCAGTGATGCTTGAGCTAGCTTGTCAAACACAGTGGTTAGGGTATTGATGTGGTCAGTCCAGCAGGAGGAGTAGACTACGACATCATCTAAGTACACATTACAGTTGGAAATGTCACCCAGTACTAGATTCATGAGTCTCTGGAAGGTGGCTGGGGCATTGCGCATCCCAAAAGGCATTAATGTGTACTGAAGAAAGTCATCAGGTGTGACAAAAGCAGAGATGTCAGAAGCTCTGTACGTAAGAGGAACCTGCCAGTATCCCTTCAGCAAGTCTAACTTGGTGATGTAGGTAGCTGAACCTATACTGTCAACACAGTCCTCCATACGAGGCATTGGGAACGAGTCTGCTACAGTCACTGCATTCACCTTACGATAATCTGTGCGGAAACGCGGGGAACCATCAGACTTGGGGGTCAATAGGCAGGGAGAGCTCCACGAGCTCTGGCTGGGCTTCGCCAGGCCATGTTCCAGTAGGTACTTCACCTCTTGCTTCATCAGCTCCCTCTTTGGCATGGCACAACCGTAAGCATGTTGTTTGATTGGAGATGCGTTGCCAACGTCAACATCGTGCTCCACCATCATTGTACGTGAGGGCACATCTTCGAACAGAGTCAGGTGAGACTGAATTAGCCCTCGCACATCCTCCTTTTGGGACTCTGGAAGATAGAAGAGGCGAGTATCAAGATTAGCCAGTACGTTAGAGTTAGACAGTCTGCCGCACTGCTGGAGGTCCTCAACCCATCAGTATCGCCCTCCACAGTGGACATAAGGGAGATGGAGGGGCATTGAGTAGACTCCGGCTGCTTCCGGCTGCTTCCGGCTCCTTCTTCGGCGGCTTCTCCGTTGGGTCCTGGAAACTTCCCGCGTTGCAGGTAGGTCCTGTTCGGGAGGTGCAGGATCAACATCGGCGAGGAGGAGCTTGTCTTCGGCCAAGGCCAGTCCGAGCCTGGAGTCAGCCAGGGTGGCTTCCTCTCTGTGTTTCCGCGCCTGGGACCCTGGTGAGGACACTGGCGCAAAACACGTCAGTGTGACTTTTTGACACCTCATCCTTCTCTGGATTGGTAACAGGGGTGTTCACCACTTTAGCAATAGGCAGTACCTTTTCCCCTGCTATATCATTTCCCATAATAAACTCCACTCCCGGTATAGGGAATGAGTCACGCACCGCCACCTCAAAGAACCCCGAAATTAACTTTGACCTGATGTGAATACGGTGTAGGGGAGCAGGAACAGAACCCATCTCGATGCCGCGTACTAGTGCGCTAGCTTCACATGAGGTTTCAGTACTAAATGGCAATAGGTCAGCAAGAATGAACGACTGTGAACAACCAGTGTCTCTCAGGATCTTCACCGGCCGCTGGTCTTCCTCAACTCCTGTTAATGACACAAAACCAGGAAAGATAAAAGGCTTAAAACAGTCATCCCGTTCCTTGGGCATACCAGGTGGGACCAGGTGGTTCGAACGAGTAACCGTTTTGACTAACCCAACCCCCTTTGCTTGCCCTACTGGTTGAAGCTGCTGTTTACGCTTGAGTGTTAAGCACTCACTGATGACATGACCAGCTCTGTGACAATAAAAACACTGCTTGTCGGGCTTGGAGCTTGCGGGCACGTTTGAACGCTGGGGAGGAGAGTCATCCCTTCTTAGGCTATAGTCACGACTAACCACCTCCCGCTTCCCCACAAAGATGCTCTTGTGTGTCAACGCGAACTCTTCTGCCAGGAGGCCAGACCTCCTCGGGCCAATGCAAGGCAGCAGCAAATCTCTCGAACGCACTGAAATAGGATTCTATTTCAGTTTCTCAAAATGGAGGGACCAGGGCGATGTTTTTGCCAATGTCGAACGTTAAGGGAGTTGTTGGTTGGGGGGAGATAGTGGGTTCCCTAACCTCTTTTTGAGACTGCAACTCAAGTTGTCGGATCCTTATGTGTCAGCTTCAAGCTTACGGCAGTTCCACTGGAATTCTAGTTCCTCCTTACGTGCCTTGTCCTTCGCCTCCAATTCAAGCCGAGCTAACCGTACCTTTAAACGAGCACCTCCACTAGATGCAGGAGAGGAGTCAATTGACAAGGGGTCAAACCGTGGCATCGATTACGGTGGTTTTTCCTCCGGCAGTCTGGCAGCCCCATATAGCATTCCTGAAACAGCGGCCTCAGTTTCCTCTGTTGAAACTGGTTGCGCTGAACCTGCTAGGGGAAACACATTTCTTTCCCTCAATCCAGCCAAAACAACCGCCTTCAATTCTTTTTTAATCAAAGACCTGGATACGGATATTTCATAATGTGCAGCAATTTCACATAATTCAGCTTTCCTACAGCTGTCAAACTGCTCCAGAGTAGGGTTGTTCACAAAATGTTCAATACTAAATAGAGCCATTATCCCGGACGAGCCCCCACTTATGTTACGCCTGTGCACCCCTAGGCACAATAGGCAGGCCGTAACACTCTCAGTAAGTTGTTCGGAGTCTGACGATCAAAAGGAAATTCATTTTCATCTTTTTTAGTGATTTTGTGAAAAAAATGGCTTGACGTTATCACATTAGAGCATCTGCATTATTAAAAGAAAAAAAAAATAAACTTCATTTTCTATAAAATATGAAGTTCCTATATTGACCGCTAGTCCGCTAGTGGCGCTGTGTGTGGAGTCAATTCATGGGTTCAGAATCCGCTTGTTAAGTCTGACGTCACACGGGACTTCCGGGTCCAAGCGCTCCGCTTGTCCACATCTAATAACACTGGCGGAACCTGTTAATTTATTGACGATCACGTCCTACTTTAGTGATGCACCCTTGGCGGTCATAAAGGGTTTAAATTTGTTTAACTCCAACATAGTGGTTAGTGTAGCGCATCATCCAGGTGGCATAATTAAGGGTGAGTTAGCTGTAAGGTTAAGCTAGCTAGCTAGTTGACATAAGGTGCCATTCCTTGTTGTGGATGAGGTATTTCAAAATATAATTTTTACAGGACTTCTATAACTGTGAACGTAACTAAACGAAGATTAAAAACTATACAGAAGTATTGTTATGATAAACAGCGCTGGCAGCAATGTAGTTTGTGATCGTGTAAACATGGCTAATATGAAAACAGCTGCTTGAAACAACGGAGTGCCTTAGCAGTAAAGCACAGTTCGATCCTCGGTTCCGCTAATCCATGT
This sequence comes from Apeltes quadracus, assembly GCA_021346845.1. NCBI lineage: Eukaryota > Metazoa > Chordata > Actinopteri > Perciformes > Gasterosteidae > Apeltes > Apeltes quadracus. Next base: position 15,275,055 of record CM037920.1, on the reverse strand, counting down.
CATCCTGGCTATAAATATTAGTTACTGATGAACATGTGTCAGTGTGTATGGTAGCTGCGGTCATCATTGTGTGAACACGTGAAACCTACGTACGTTAACGTACCGGAACGTTACCTTCCCGAAAAAACCAACACCGAAATACAAACTAACCTTCAGGCAACGTTTGCGAACCAAACGTTAGCGTAACCAAAAACTAACGTTCTGGGGACCTTAAATTGTTAGCTGGGTTAGCCCATAGCATCGGCGTTATCAACTGCAGGCCATTTTCTCGTATCGTTCTCGTCACAGGGAAAGCGATAGAATGACACTTGTTTTTTAAACTCCGATCTATTTAAACAACACGGGACACAGCACTGCGGTATGTTAAAACTCGGGCGAAAGCGGTAAATAGGTAGAGAGGACCCGGACTTTGGACCCGGAAACAGTATTATTGGAGCGTGGTGACGTCACGACTTAACAAGCGGATTGCTTCCCAGAAGCAAAATGGATTTTAAATCATTTATACATTTTGAGGTGTTTGATGTATTTTAACATGCAGGACAGTGTTTTAACGTCCACAAAACTGTCAATAAATGTTTTGCAACAGTGTACAATCACTGTGATCAGTTTTATGCATAATGCACTTAAATAAATGTTAAACTGGGTGAAAATGTTGTTGAAATTGCACATAATTTTCTTTAAAAAACACTTTGGTTGTTCACACAGCAAGCTGAATCTCTTCGTTGGAAAAGCAGAGTATCATGTCTTGAAACAGTCAAAAATGACAGCTATTGTTTTTGTGTACATGAACATAAATTGTCGGCGGGTTTTTCATGTTACTCGGGACCAAAATGTCAAAGTCAGTCTGTTAGGATTGTGATGGAAACAAAATAAAAGCCATCGACGTGACAAAGCGAATGGCCTAGTGACGTCTATCCAAATAGACTTTTGTGATTTTATGGTTTTGGTTTAGTTGCCGAAACCTTATATTAATGACATTGTTTTCCTGAAAATAATTACGTGATTTTGATGCCTTAATTTAGCTGTAAGTCGTTATTTTAAGCCTGACCGTAATGTTTTTCCAAGACCACACTGAGCTGTTCTGTTTCCTAATCCCTGAAGAAAAGTTGTAAAGTGAGATATTCCCATTTTTTTCCAAATTTCAAAAACCAAACATTTAATTCAACGTGCAAACATAATTTTATTTTTAACTTATTTTGATAAATAATTCTGTAATTTAAAATATAATGCATCACATAGTTGAAAGCTAAATGTGAGCCAAGTGAAAAAAACTTCATGTCACATTCTAAATGATTTCACGTTTGGGTGAAGGGAGTTGGGTTTAGCTGCAATAGACCACCTGTAGCCACGCTGCTCCAAGCTCCACCAGCTAAACTTTAAGTTAGTTTTATGTATAACTCCATCTATGTAACACAGAGTCAATGTGGATACAACTAATATGATATATGATCTATTGAGCTTAACACCACCCCATTAGAACGGGACAGAAAAGCTTTCCTTGAAAGCGTGGGCCTTCATCCCTGTGATGCAGTGCAAACTACCGAGTACCAAGTTACTCCTTTACTGAAAGCCTTAAGAGTGCCATTATTTGATTTCATGACATCTTTCTTTTGATAAAAATTGAGATGACAATGTGTTTTAGGCTGCAAGTTTGTTTGCATTTTGAACCATCAGATATGTTGTCTTTTACATGATGCATTGTCGTTGTTACAATTTTGCAAAAGGGACTTCTTATAAAACCGCTTTACTCAGATCCTTGTTTTTTTTTGTTGCTTTTCTACTTAAGTAGTTTCAGATTTCATGTCTGTTTTTTCTGTTTTCTTGTTTCACCCTTCATTTATCCCCCGGTTTCTAATGCCCCTTCATTCTATTTCTGCTCTGATCCTCAAGTAGATGTCCTGCTGTAACTCTCTCATCTCACTTTTTATTATTCAATGGCCCATACTTTCATACATCCATCTCCAAAAAAATTCACACTTCCTGCAATGGCGTGTCTTTTTCGCTCCATGTCTTTAAACATGTGGCTTCTGGCTGTGCCAAGTCCTGTTTAAAAAAAGAAAGAATTCAAGCCTCAACCAGATTATTTCTCCATTAATGAGTGTAGCAGACAAGTGTGGACAGACATGTTGAGTGTGAGAAGACCACAAAGGTCAAAGTCTTCATTCTGACTCATGTGTCACAATAAAGTGCAAATTCATTACACAAATAATGTGCCAAAATTACGTGCTACAGTAGACATTCAAAACTTGGATTTCAGCTGCATTTTAAAATTTAAGTTATGCTTTATTCATTATATTGTCCAAAGAGGTCCCATTGTGTCAGGAAATATTGAATGGAGTTTGGACAAAAAAAAGTAACTTTAATTGCATAACAAAAAACAAGAATACTAAAAATACAAAGAAACAATGGAGGAAAAACCTGTGCAGTAACCCTCACTGACAAATTAGATGCAGTCAAAAAATAGAATTGTATCAAATAAAGCAGAAGCAGGTGTGAAAATGAGCACTGATGTGAAGCGCAAATAACCACCATCCAAGGTTCTAAAATCCCCCATTGGGGATTTGCTGCCATTTGATTTCCACAGTGGAAGAAGGAACCAAGGGTCGTGACAAGATAACCCAATTATTAATTAAGGGGGAAAAAAAAGTAATTATTTCCACAAATTATGCTCTTATTTTGGTGAGTACGTATTAGATATGAGGCATTAATCTTTATCATTGAAATATGGTTCCACTGCCTAGAGTTAAAGGGCTATATTGCCGGCGTATTGTTGTTTGCCGGCAATTAGTTGATAATGTATAGACATTGAAACGACGTTTAGACCAGTTTTCAATGGCATTTTTTATATCGGTTGTAAACGTACAAATGTGGGTTGTTTATTTTTAAACATCTAATCCAATGATAAACACAAAGTAGAGGACGAAACATTTACCTATTAAAATCGCCTTAAAAAAAGACAAAATAGCCGTTGAAAAAACGTCTTTTAAGTGAAAAAATGCTCGCTGGGAATGGTCATTTTTATTTAGACGAATTGCCCTGCAACCTTCCTATGTATTACCTGTGGAGAGCAGCAATAGCCTTCGATGAGTGTAACCAGCCTCCGATTTCAGGCGAGGAAGAACGCGGAAACGTCACATGGAGAGAATGAACCAGCAGTTGCTGCTACACCACTAATCACACTACATTAACATAACTAGCCGGAACATGCTAACAGAGCCTGCTACGGGAATTCGCATTTGATCTATCGTACGGACGGAATTGCCGATCTGCAAGAAACCAACGCAAGATTTATAGACTTTGCAAAACGAAAAACACCGTTACGGCCGCACTTGGTTTTTGTGGCTTCTCCTAGCATCCAACGGACAGGCTAGTTTGGCTAGCTACCGAAGCCAAACGATAGCGAACTCTGACTTGGCTAGCGTCAGGCTAGCCAGCTAGCTAGCTAGCTACTAACCTCGCTAAAGGTGGCTTTGGTAGCTTGCGTCATGGATGAACTGGTCGTGGAAGTGAGGGGTACCAGCGGGGCCTTTTATAAGGTAAGTCGGGGACTCTCTGGGGCTTTTGGCGTCTCGGTCACCAGGCCTTGCTCAAACGTTTGGCTCACTGACATGACATTTTTTTTTGCCGGACCAACGTTAGCGACGCGACATCCGCTCGGGTGTCCGGGCCTCGGTGCTTCCGTCAACCGGGACGCGGGGGCAGTACCAATCTGTAAACAAAGCTGAGACGCTGCCGTAACCTCAGTGCTGCTCGAACAATGTCCGAGTTGCTGGCTAAACTCGACGTTGTTGTCTGTCTGATGTCGCCGCGGTCTTAATCTCGTGATGGGCAGGGGGTCTGGTTGCGGAGATAGTTCGGTTACGGATTGCATTCGTCGAAGTACCGACTAACTTCACTGCGGATGAAAGCAGCCCATTCGGGTGTTGTTCTGCTCTGGTCCCCGAGCAGGGCCGATAGCTTTTTGTTTCATCGCGGCTTGTCAACAAGTAACGTTGGGACTAACGTGCATTGGGGGGTGGGTATGCATTGGCTCATATTGACGTTATAGCACACACACACACACACACACAACACACTTTTGTTGCTCGTGGATCAGTGGGCAGATGTTGGTTGCACAGAGGTGTTAACGCTGTGATGTGTTCGTTGTGAAAAATAATCATTTTACATCTCTGAGGTTAGTAATGCACTTGTAACGAATGCCTTTTCAAACGTTGTTCGCCTGCATTTCTGACACACGCAAGCGAAAGTGAAAGCTGGCTCCTCAGTGCGTTTGTGGGATAATTCAGTTATGCCAAAATGTCTCACTCAAAACAATGCTAGACAGAAAACAAAAAAACCCTAACCTAAAAGATCAGTCCAAAATAGAAGAGAAGAAATATAAATGATATTTTGTGCTTAGAGTGGCACGTAACTAACAATCGCAGCTGTTGAATAACTGCAATGTTAGCAGAGTGAAAGTTGGTATCAACAGATAAAATGGCACCATCTCCCACCAACTGACGGTATGCTCCCGGCAGCTTTACTTGATTGGTTGCAGTTGGTAAGATTGTCAGTGTGGTTGAATTGGGATTAATTACACGGATTGTCATAGAAGTGTCGCTGCTGCCAGACTAATGTAATGAATATATGAATGGGCATGAGAAAGTATTTGGAGAGGTAATCAATCTGCCTGTAAACCAGCCCGCCAAGCGCCGTTCATTTATCTCATGCTGCATTCAGTGCCAGCTGATTTAAATGTGTCGCTTATTCTTTTGGATTTCCCCTTGCCTTTTAAACATTGGATGTGGCACCAACAGCAGCATATGAGCTCATGTCTCTGTTGGCCAAATACATTGGTTTATGGATGGACAATACTAAACACTGTTGTATTATTTGGAAGGTTGTCAAGTTATTGCACTCACAGGCAATTTTCAGAATGTGACTCCAAAGGAATCCACTGAACTGAACTTTCCTTATCGACACATGAAGTGAGGGGCGGTTGTTCTTTTGAAATGAGTAATGAGAAATGTACAGCCCCACATAGCGTTGGCTAGATAGTCATGTAGTTCTATGAAAAAGCATTTAGACATATTGTCTCTAAATGTATAGTTGAAGTAGATAAGTATGTGTGGTAAAGCTCATGTACTTGTATGATTGTTGCACTTTTTTGTTGTTGTACCCACGTGGCTGAATATACTTGTAAGCTGCTCTGGATAAATACCGTACAGTATCTCGATTTGTAAAACTTGAGAAATCTCCATGATGTAAACGGAGCCGTAGGATCCAGAGGTGTGTTTCCCAGTTATCCACAGTGGTGCGTAGTAGTTCACTTGATAAGAGAGGCCACTTTGACACCTGGGTCCACAGAGCTAATCCCAGGTGGGATCAAATTGGCACTTGTTCAGGATTTATTGAATCCAGACAGTTTAGAGGTAATGGAAGTTTAAAAAAAAAAAGTTTTGTTCTGAAATCGAGATCTGTTTCTAATGTAATAATTACGCTTAATTGACATCTTGATTGTGTCACGGTTGGTTTATCAAGACATTTATTGTCAGTTGGGGATTTTCACAAGCTCTCCTTTTTTGGGGTTTTTCTTTTGCTTCATTTGTGACTGATGGATTGCCAGGCTAATGTGACCTGCAGACAGGGCTCTCCCGGCTCTTTCTTTGCCCTCTAGGCCTTGCTTGTCCCACTTGCGGTACTTGACACACATGCGACACAGACTGTGTGAATCCCAACCAGAGAGAGGCAGAGCCCAAACCTGGCTCGAGCCCAAAGAGAAGCATTGGACCGTTTTGGGTGCCACTAACGGCTTGGTGCTCGGGTCAGGCTTTTGGTAACTGTAACCCCTTCACACCCTTGGCTCATGTATAGAACTGTTTTGCTTATTCCTACAGGTATATCAAACCCCTGTTTTTCTAACTGTCAAAATGTCTGTGATTCTTGTAGGCCTTTGTGAAGGATGTTCACGAAGGATCGGTCACTGTGGCTTTTGAAAACAAGTGAGTAATGCACAACACAACATGATGCTCTGTAAAATGTGACCTTTTGCTTAAGTGACGGACTTCCCTCTTGTTTTCGTGTATGTGTCCGTCTGTTCCAGTTGGCAGCCGGAGCGAGAAATCACGTTCCAAGATGTGCGCTTCCCTCCTCCAACAGGCTCGTGTAAGGAGATCAACGAGAGCGACGAGGTGGAGGTGGGAGAAGCTCAATGCTCTCGCACCAGCTTATGACCATCGGATGTAGTTTCCTGAATAGATTATTGAAACTCCAAATGAACAATTCAAAATAAAAGCCAATTCTTGTCATTATTTACTTTTGTCCGATTACAATGAAAAACGTTGCTAAATATCTCCAGTGTATTCATGCATTAAATGTGCGTCTTTGAACTCTTTTCATTGTCGTCATCTTGGGTTTGAGTGATGATTGGGCAGCTTTGTCAAAAGGGTTGTGTGTTTTTTTTCAGGTGTACTCCAGGGCTAATGACAAGGAGCCATGTGGGTGGTGGCTGGCCAGGGTTCGCATGGTCAAAGGAGAGGTAGGTCTCAGACCCTTAAGAGTGGGTCACAATATCATTGCATGATGGTGGCCTGGGGATCAACATATCTGCACCAAGTAGCTTTGGAACATAGGCTTAGCATAATGTATCACAATGCTGCAGAGAAATGATGGCAGCTACTACTTCCTGTCTTGCAAGGCTTTGATAATTATCCAAATATCCTAAGTGATTGGCTTCAAGCTAACATTTCACTGCTGCAAGTATTTTTTCATTTATTTTTTTTATCTTAGCATCTCATCCACGGTTTCTCCTTATCTCTGTTTTCTTCTCTGCCGTCACCAAGTTCTTTCCAAAACGTATTTTCTGGAAAGAAATTTTATTTTATATTAGCTGAGGTTTATATATTCAATGAAACACAAGTTTTACTTTCATATTATTTTAACAACGCCGCTGCAGCATGTTGCTTTTCAATGTGTCTTTTTTTCTCCCCTAGTTTTATGTAATAGAGTATGCTGCGTGTGACGCCACACTAAATGAGATAGTGACGCTGGAGCGGTTACGGCCAGTCAACCCCAACAAACCAGCCAGCAAAACCACCTTCATCAAGATCAGATTGGACGTACCCGACGATCTACGGCAGATGTGAGTTTGGCCTGAGCGATATGACAAGATTCTTGGATCACCGTGATATTGGTTGGCAGCCACGGTGGTCCTCAGTGTTTCTCGTACCATAACGGGCCCACAAATGGTTTTAGGTTTTGGTGTTTGTTTAAATATATGGTTCTGTTGGATTGCTACTAGACCGCCCTGTTATACAGAGAGTAAACCATGTATACTCTCCGTGACATTCTAGTTTTCTAAAGGCTTGGAGAAATATTTTATTAGATATAAAAAATGTTGTGTATTTCAGATATCATTTTACATTTAGGGCCTTAATTCAAACTTTTTTTACTAGTGATTGATATAACATACACAATGTCACCTCCCTGGCTGTGTAAAATTGAGAGTGGGGTCAGGGTGGTGGAAGTCATTGGACTATTACACACAAGGTTTCTGTTAATGAAGCTTTAAACTATTTGGTTCAAAACTCCCGGTTTAGATTGTCCTACGGCTCTGGAGCTGGTCTTCAAGGCTGCAGACTTTTTATTTAACAATGACAGTAAAACTTTAGTTCACACTGTGTTAGTGATTTGCATTCCACATGCGTGGCTAACTGCGGTCAGTTCTCCATATGCATCATTCCTTTTTTCTTTTGTCATTATTGCCCATCCTTAACATGTACAGTATCAGTCAAAAGTTTGGACACACCTTCTCATTCGATGTCTTTACTATATTATTTTTTATATATATATATATTTTTATATATATATATATATATATTATTTTTTATATATATATATATATATATATATATATATATATATATTGAAGACCTCAAAATATAAAGGAACACCTATAGAATTATGTGCTAAACAAAAAATAAACCAGAATATGTTTTATATTCTAGATTCTTTAAAGTAGTCTCCTTTTGCTTCAATGACAGCTTAGCCCAATCTTAGCGTTCTTTCAATCAGCTTCAAAAGGAACTCGCCTGGAATAGTTTTCAATGAGCAGGTGTGCCTTTTCAAGAGTTAATGTTTGGATTTCCTTGCCTTATGTGTTTGAGACCATCAGTTGTGTTGGGCAGGGTTGGTGCTCAGTTGTATGCAGCAATTGGGACTATTCGACTCCAGTTCTAAACCATTAAATGGCTAAAACCACTCAACTAAGTAAAGGGAAACACCGGCATTATTACTTTAAGACAGGAAGGTCAGTCAATCCGGAACATTTCAAGATCCTTGACTGTATCGTGAAATTCTCAAACGCTCTGATGAAACTTGCTCTCACGAGGACCGCCCCAGGACAGGAAGACCAAAAGATACCTCTGCTTTCAAGATAAGTTCGGCCCCAAAAAGCTCAGTATAGAGTCCATATAAATGCTTGTCTGAGTTCCAAGTAGCAGACACATGCATTCACTGCGTGAAGCGGTCCTTTCATGGTCAAATTGATGCAAAGAAGCCGCTAATGACTAAGAACAACGAGAAGAAGAGCGCTTATGCTTGGAACACAAGGAATGGACATTGGACAAGTGGAAATCTGTAGTGTGGTCCAATAAGTCGTTGTGAGATGCAGAAGAGGTGAATAGATGGTTTCTACGTGCATGAGGAGGTGTGATGGTGTGAGGATTCTTTGCATGGTGACACTGTTTGGTGTTTTATTCGAAGCATACTTAACCAGCATGGCTACTGCAGCAACCTGCCATCCCATTTGGTTGGCCCACAGTTAGACCAGCATCACTTCAACAGGTCATTGACCCCAAACACAACTCCAGGCTCTTTAAGGGCTGTTTGCACCAACTCGTGGTGCTCGCACGAGCGGAGAAAGAGCGCGTACATCCAAATGGACACCACTAGTAACAATGACTAAATTGACAGAAATGGTTGCTATGTGTCAACAGGTGCTCCAAGGAATCTGCACACAAAGACTTTAAAAAGGCTGTGGGAGCGTTCAACGTCACCTACGACTCAGAGAAAAAGCAGCTTGTCATTTTGGTAGGTTGGGTCATTTTATTTCATCAAAGAACATGAAAACGAAAGCTTGAATTTCATACATGTAAATTCTTCACTCTTCATTGACACAATCCGTTCATTACTTAAAATGAAATCATATCATGTTGTAGATCAGGGGTGCCTAACAATTCAAAAAGAAAAGAATCCCCTCAGGTCACCACTCGCGTGCGGCCGGCTGTGGGAGCTGATGGAAAACTTGGTAGTGCTAATTAGCAAATTGTTACTCACTAACAGACATTTAACAAGCTGAAAAAGTGTGGTACCCCTTTTGTAGATGAGCTTCCATCAGGAAGGCTGAACATCCGGCTGGTGAGGACGCTGGCGCTGCCTGTTCGCCGCTTCTCCAGCTAAGCAAAAATAATAAGTTTTTAAACAAGCATTGCGCTTTAATACAGCATCGCGTTTTAAAATAAGCAATCTTTTTAAAGTAACCTTTCACTACCGTGTTGAAGTGCCCCTGGGAAAGCCTGATGCCATCCATTGCTATCACCGCCACATAGCTGGAAGTTCACGTAGCATTCTTGCCATCAGCTATACGCTTCCACGCCGTTGCCACCATGTTGAGTTACTCCGGCAACCAGTTGATGAATCTCAACCGTTCCTTCACTCCGACGTGTACCACGGTGATTAAAGAACTCTGCAGCAAAATTGAGCTGTTAAATGCCCAGTCAATCACAAACAAATCCTTCAGGTCGTGGTGGCGGTCTGGCAGTCATCCATCGCTGCGATTTGGAGCTGTCTCTGCAGCCATTACCCAAACTCTTTGTTTGCCTCGCATTCAAGTCTTAAGCCCCCGTCCACCGTGCTGTTCCTCCTGATCTACCGACCACCAAAACCAAACTCATCCTTCATCTCTGAGATGTAAAACCTCCTCGCAACTCTCTGCACATCCTCTGCAGATGTTATCATACTAGGTGATATGAACATTCCTGTGACTCTCCTTCCTGCCGTTTTGCCGCTGAATTTCTTCAATTACTGGACTGTTTCAATTTCAAGCAACTTGTTGATGCCCCCACACACACCAGAGGGCACACAAACTCTGCCCCTCTCACCAACCTGCAGCTGTATGACCTAGGTGTTTCTGACCACAAGGTTGTTTCTGTGGAGTTGCCATCCTCACGCAACCTTTCCAAACCGAAACGCAATAGCTGTTTTAGAAACCTCCAAAAGGATAAACTCAGAACACTTGATCAGACTTTCAGCATCTTTCCACACACTTCTCATCACCAGACGAAGCGGTGGAATATTACAACAGCCACCTCAGTAGCCTCCTGGACCACCATGCCCCTGCTAAATCCAGAGCAGTCACAGGTAGCAAGCCGGGTCCTTGAGCGTCCATGCCTTTGTCTCCTCCAGACTGGACTATTCTAATGCACTTCTTTTCGGGATCCCTAGCAAAAGCCTGAAGAGGCTTCAACATATCCAAAACTCTGCACCTAGGATCCTGATGAGAGTGCATAAATATGAGCACATCACCCCCATCCTCTGCTTACTCCACTGGCTTACTGTCTCAATCAGGATTGGGTACAAGGTTCCCCACCTTACACACCAATGCCTCTATAGACATGCGCCCCCCCCATCCCCCCTACCTCAAAGAACTCCTCCATCCACAAAAAACAACCAGTTTCTCCCGCTCCTCTTTCCTAAACCTCCTCCAAACTCAGGACCATGGGAGATAGGGCATTCTGTGCTGCTGCCCTGCTGCCCCACGCCTGCGGAATGCCCTCCATGGCACCCCGAGGGAACCACAACACATTGACTCTTTTTAAAACGGGCCTAAAGACATTCCTTTTTAACAAAAAGTATGGTCCCCCCTCTTAAATGTCTGCCAAATTAGCTTTTATCTTTATGCAGAACTGCCTATTTGTTTCTTCTTTTAAACTGTAGCCCATTGAGATCTGCAGATGTAAAGGGCACTACAAATAAAATGTATATTTATTATTATTATTATATGAACTACATCAGTCGTATGTTCAGAAGTCAGGTCCTGTGTAACTTGAAGCTATGATTCTTTTCTTTTTTTTCTTCTTTTTTTCTGCTCAGTCTGTGGATGAGGTCACAACAAGGCGGGCCAACATGATGAGTGACATGCACTTCAGGAGCCTTCGCACCAAACTATCACTCATGCTGAGGAACGAAGAGGCCAACAGGCAACTGGAGGTAGATCTGTACACATACAAACACTCCTTGATCTTGAACACAAATGATCATTCTGCAGTTTTAAAATGACTTCGACTGTATTAAAGGCTCTGTCCATCAGGATTCACTCCTTCGTTGTCTCCGCAGAGTTCCAGGCAGTTGGCGTCACGTTTTCATGAACAGTTTGCTGTCCGGGACGACCTAATGGGTCTGGCCATAGGGACCCACGGGGCCAACATCCAGCAGGCCCGCAAAGTCCCCGGGGTCACCAACATAGACCTGGACGAGGAGACGTGTACCTTTCACATATACGGAGAGGTAGGGTGTCTCAGGGTTGCAAAGATGGACCGAGAAGCAGGATTGGTATTATAGACCCCGGACGAACCAGTTTCAAAGCTCCTTGTTATTTATGTCGGTATCCTCACGTCAAAACTGCGCAAGGTAAGCAAGTGACAGAATGCTGCTGTTTTGTCCAAGGACCAGGACGCCGTGCGCGCTGCGAGGAGTTTCCTGGAGTTCTCTGAAGATGCCATCAAGGTTCCCCGGAACTTAGTAGGTAAGAGAAATCACTCAGTGAGACAATTACGTCAGTCATGCATTGGTTTCATTACAAATGAGCCTAACCATTGATCCTTGGAGTCCCATCAGACCATGAATGAGTGTGTTTCTGACCTTTTTCTATAGGGAAGGTGATCGGCAAAAATGGTAAACTGATCCAGGAGGTGGTGGATAAGTCTGGGGTGGTTCGGGTTCGCATCGAGCCGGAGAACGAAAAAAAGGCTCTAGCTGTAGCTGCGGTAGACGAGGTCAGTGGGAGAAAGGGGACCGACACCTCTGTTTACTGAAAAGCCGCGTTTCCACCGCAGGAACTTTACCCCGGAACTAGGAACTATGGGCTGGTACTCAGTTTGTTTACACCGCAGGAACCAGGGTCTAAATGAAGTTCCGGGTAAATATTTCCACCTCCAAAAGTCCCTGCCGGCGAGGCAGTACTTTTTCAGTTCAGGAACTTTCGGGGGTGTGACTTGTGCGATGATTGGTCGAGCTCACGTCACATTTCATTGGTTGACTCCACGCAGCATTTTAGCATTTAGCCACCATTTTTAAAAACCGCGCTTCCTAGCTTTGTTCGTGCAGTAAAAAGATGCTCTCAAGTCTTTGAGCTCGAGGTAAAGTCTCAAGTCTCTTAAGTGTTGCCTCAGCTACAGCGTCGGGCTGAGCGGGGGGGGAGGAGGGGTGCTTGCGGTCGGCGGGCGGGCGTTTTGCTCGTTAGCATAACGAGCTAACGGCCGCCCGCTAGTTAGCATTAGCGTTCCGCATTAGCGTTCCGCATTACCGTTCCGCACGGAAGAACAAATCCAGCGGGGGAATAGTTCCTGGTAATTGCGGTGGCTAAAGTCACTATAACGAACTTTCATTACGCCACCATGGTGTCTGTGATTTCTCCTAAACCTAATGAAGTCTCAACTGAAGACCTCAATCTATAGTCTTATTCGACACAGTGCCATGCATATTTAGTAGATGATCGTCCATTTAGAGTCCATTAGAGCATAAAGAGTAGGCTGCAGGTGGGCTTACTGTGATTGAGAGGCCGCTGCCGTGTACAAGTTGGATACGCCTATGCATTCCAAATATGTTAACTTCTTTTCACTAAACATATTTACTTATGGAGGTTATCTAGACGCTTCGGTATTACAGTGAGACAGTTTCTTCACCATTCAAACAAACACTAGGATTCTGTAACTCCAATAATGAATGTAGACTTACTCCTGTGTGTCTACCTTGTTTCAGAATAGATCAGATGCAAGAAAAGATCATTTATTTCCTTGTGAAACCTCTCTCACAGGGAATGGTGCCATTTGTCTTTGTTGGGACCAAGGAAAGTATCACCAACGCTACAGTGCTGCTGGACTATCATCTCAATTACCTTAAGGTGCGTACAATCACCAACATCTTTGCTTTAGCGTTGGAAGATTATGGTAACCTGTATCGTAAAGCACTTTTCTTCTGACCAATCAAAGGGCTTTAACACTACATGTCATCAGTCACGCTCAGGGTGCGATTTGACAAAAAAGCAGAGGGGGGGATGTTTTCTTTTTTTATTCAGACAAGAACATGTGACTTTTAGCTTGCATAACTAGGGAGAAGAACGCAACGCAAAGGGTAGAGAGGCCCTTTTTTGGGTCCGTGGATTAGTCCCCATCACAACATGGCAACACTTTTAATGTTAATTTAGTGGTTTTATTATTGGGTCCTGTAAGGTAAGTAAGTGCCGGCGCTCACGCACTGCGCGTAGGGAACCAAATACCTGGGGGGGTACCAAAACATCTGGGACGTGGAAAATCATCACAGTAGGCTACTAGTATAAATAACAAATAAAATATGTCTAAAGCATGTTAATATGCAAAACCAATACAAAAGTAATAGGCCATCACTCACAGTAATGCAACTCCGCGCTGCTCTTATTATTAAAGAGCTGGTTTCTATTCTTTGCTACGGAGACCCTCCCCACCCCCCCTCCTGCGCAATTAAGTTTCCCCCGATGGGATCCAAAGTCCAACTGGCTTGATGCTCACTTTCACGCGCACGGACGGTTTGGCTGCGAGGAGGAAGCAGAAAAGCGGCGAGCGGCGCGCACAAAGAGGGGAAACTGATCCGCGTCACGCGCACACGCGCACCTCTGCAAAGTGCCCGACTAAAATGTTACAATGTTTTTGTGTTCGATGATGTTCAGAAATATGCCCCGTCTGCCAGAAGGCTGCTGAATAGCTACTCTGATGTATTGACACTGAAGATCGTTAGATTTTTAGAGTTTAAGTAGGCTAGCAGTTAAGTTGCATTCATCGCTATCAAGGGGGGGGGAAATCCTTGCCCCCCCCAGAGATAAAAATAATTTAGCAGAAGGGGGTTAGGAAAACCAGAGGGGGGGAAATCCCACCCATCCGCCTCCACCCCACAAATCGCACCCTGGTCACACCCATTCATATACTGATGACAGGAGATGCCACACATGGTGCTACCTGGCCATCTGTGACTAACATTCACACAGCGACAGGAGCAGTTAGGGGTTAAGGGTCTTGCACCGGTACCCATTGACATGGGGGGTAGCATGACATGGAGCTAACCGCCGATACATTCGAATTAAATACCAGTATCGGAAATACCTCCGATACTGCCGAAATGCTGGCATTGGTATCGGCGAGTACTGGAGTTGAGGCACCGATCCGATACCACGTACGTTAATAGCAATAGGAATCCATTTACTGGTTAGCTCCATTGATTATTATTTATATATGTATAGTGAACCCTCGCTGTATCGCGGTTCACCTTGTCTCGCTGCTTCGCGGATTTGCATCAGGCATTGTGTTCTGCATTCTGATTGGCTAAACAGTCTCCGCTTCTTCTCTATGTGTGTGTCATTAACGTTGCGGTTTAATATGTACACGTACGTAAAACGGAAGAAAAAAGAGCGACAACAACTACCGATAATAATGTTCTTCTCTCGAAAAAACACACCTGCACCGCGGGCTTTAGAAGAAAACGCTACAGAGCGGAGTCAGGATGCAGCGGTCAGAAGAGCAGTGAAATACACGCAAGTCACTATTTGTCCTACTGGACATTGTATTTTTTTTCATAATCATTTTTCATTTTCTCACGTTCTAATCAGATGACTCGGGTTGCGGTGGGGCGGTACTGATCTCCGCAATTTGAAGCCTTCCGTTCGTGTTGATGATTAAAATTATAATTTTAGTAGTTATTTGTAAAAAAAAAAACATTTATACAGTACTTTTATTTGTTCTTGTTTTGTTCTTTGGTTTCAATGTATTTCATTGTATAATAATTGCAAAAAAAATATTTGCGGGTCCTTTTTGGAACGTAACCCCCGCGAAAAACAAGGGTTCACTGTGTGTATATATAAAGCCTCCGACATCTCTGAAACGGTTCTTCTTCCCCACTTAAAAAAAAGTTGTGCTGCCATCAACAGCTGCTGTTTTAGAGGGGCGAAGAAGAATTGTTCATCTAAAAGGAGCCAACGTTAGCTAAGTCGTTAACGTTAGCTAAGGAGCTAAGGTTAGCGAGATCCGGCGTTTTACTAACGTGAACCGGGTTTGTGGAACCTGACGTTATGGCGGAGAAGTTTCGTCACACACGGCGAACGAACCTAGCTAACGCTATACGGGCACTCGTCTCGGGCAACTTTCGCTGTACTGAACAACACATTAGAATTTCAACTGTTATTGTTACGGGTCCGCTTACCCGGGTTGGTAACCGTTAGTGTAAACGGCCGTTGGTCTCGGTGCTGCTCAGTCTGTCTTCTGCGTCATTTGCACATTAGCTTAGGAGCTAACGTTAGCGCATCATGTCAGCAGTTTGCCAGTACTTTGCAGTGGCTTTTCCCACCAGTAAGACAGCGACATGCAACATATGCAAAGAAGCAATTTCGAGGGGTGGCACGATGAGTGTTGCAAATTTCAACACCAGTAACTTAATCAAATATCAGACGGGTCACGCTAAAGAGCACAACGAATTTCCCAAAGTTAGGGGGACACTGGTATTGGTACTCACAAACACAGGACGTGTATCGGAATCAGTATCGGGAGGGAAAAGATGGTATCGGAACATCTCTAATTCAAATGAATTAGTTTGGCAAAGTTGTTTTTTTTATATATTAAGGCTGTCAATAGATTAAAAAGAATAAAGCTTCCAACGCCCCCGGAAGTGTCGGTCGGACGGAATCTCCCCCAGCATTCGCCCGAGCATCAACTTTCAACTTTTTAAGCTTTTTCAATCTTTCAGCTACAGACACCATTTCAACTTTAAAATGTTGACACAAGTCTTGAGATTTCTTTTAGTTTTTACAGCTTTTAGATATCTATTTTACTTTTTTCATAATCACTGATTATATTTCACTAGTTTTTCAGTCCTTTTCTGAGTTTTACATGGGTGTGTATGTGGAGCCGTTAGAGTGAGCGTATTTAAATTCGGAGTGTATGGCTGCGTGAGACTCGGGTAAAATAAATATGGAACTCTTGACCTTATGGCCTACACTATTGACTTACAAAGCTTCATTTTTGGATCAGAATGATGCCATGCTTGTGCTGGTCGGAATGATGTGTTTATGGAGTCCCAGAGTTCTTTACTTTTTGCCTGAGGGGCTTGAGAGTGAGACAAAGTCTGTCTCAAGCCCCATAGACCCTAATACAAATCTGGTGACAAATTTAACAAAAAAAAACCGAGAAGGTACAAGATTTTGAAACTGTTGCTACAGCCATATTATGAACCCTAGAGGCCTGTAAACTAGATGTATGCGTTCGGTAGAGTCTTGCGACTCTCATCATGCAGTTATTTTATTGCAAACCAGAATAGTTGTGCGCTACTGGGCATTTGTTTAAGGTGTGGATTCTGTTTAAATCTGGTCTTTGTGTCCTTTGATCAGCTCGTTAATGTACGCAGCTGCACCCGTTGCCACTGCTACGGACACCTGCACTCTGGCTGTTAGACTCACACAGCTGAATCACAACAGCTGATTAGTGGAGTCACATGACAGCCCCTCCCCTCTCTACTCCTTCATAATCACTCACTGTCTGTCTCTGTCTCTCTGCTTCGCTCTGTAACCGTAACCATGAAGGGATCTCTTACTGTAATGTTAGATGAGGCCTATCGAGTAAAAACTTGGCTTGAATATCAAACATTCTGCCCCCCCCCCCACCCAATTCCTTCACTACAAAATAAAAGCCTCAATGATTATCTGTACCTGAGCAAAGCTCAGAATGAAGCTGTTTTGTTAAAATATTTATTGCTCTTTCGAATAGTAGTAAAACTACTACTAATATTACTAGCACTACTATTAGTACAATGTGACAATGTGTATACAATGTGACTGAGTATAACTACTAGTACTTTTAGTGCTTTTAGTTTTCATACTGCTTTTAATGCTTAATCTTGTACTAATATCAGTACTACTATTACTATCAATAATAGTATTTTCAGCAATCCTTTCAAATTGTTTTCAGCTTCTCTTATTTCTATATTTTCAGCAATTCTTTCAGTCAATTTCAGCTTTTTGCATTCCAACGCATTTTCAGCAGGAAATGCATTTTCTAGTTGTTAATGTTATTTTAAACACAAAGCTACACACGTGATCATCTTGGAGACAGAATTCCACCGGGTAGAACATGAACTAGCGACTCTTCATGCGTCCTCATGCACTTTTCTCTCAACTCTCCATAATCTGATGGCTGTTTAATGGGCCAACAATCTCCCCACAGGTGGAGATTGTTGGCAATGTTTTCAACCCACGGTATTTTGGGGACACAGTGGTGGTCCTGTGCAGACTGTGCTGCGTAGGGTAACGTTAGATGTTGAGATGGAAGTAGCATAGCAGCTTGCTCAGCATAGCAGTGCTTTAAGTGGTCCATTTGCTACTCATCCCCCTTCTCTTTGACACGTCGAGTAATTCTTTTGCACAGCTCTCTCCTGTATGTCCCACATTTGTTTTACTTGCAATTCAAAAAGCTCTCTCCATCTTGATGTAACTGACTGCAGCAAGCGGTCGTTTCGTTATTAGTCATGACTGTGAGCAGAGGGAAAACGCAGAGACCAGAGAAGAGCGAGATGAAAGGAGAGGCTGCATGTGTGACCGTAAATCACCAGAACTGTCTTGGACAGCACTCGGACCCAGCACATGGATCTAATGACTCAAAAAATGCTATTGGTCCAAACCTATGCCCAGTTTGGGGAGACACTCACCACCACTAGTGCGTTACCTACACATTGTCATGTGTTCTCCTTGGTCCACAGGAGGTGGATCAGCTGCGCCTGGAGCGTCTTCAGATTGACGAGCAGCTACGGCAGATCGGAGGAGGAGGAGCAGGTGGAGGGGGAGGAACCGGGCCGCGAAACCTCAAAGACAAAACCTATGTGTTTGATAACGGCATGGGGCTCGGGATGGGGAGAGGCGGACCAGGAGGAGGGAAGCCCTACGGAGGAAGGGGAGGCAGAGGTGGCAGAGCGCAAAGAGGAGCAGGAGGAGGTGGTGCAGCTTTCGCCTCCGGTACGATTAAAAAAAAAAATACAAATATGAAAATAGTTAATTCGAGCCTGTTTAACCATTTCTTTATTCACACACTTAAATCACAGTGCTGTGCTTGTATAGATATTAGGTTAGTTAAATGGAACTTTGACCTTTACACCCCCCCCTCTTCCCTCCCTCCCTCCTGCAGGCACCAACTCTGAGGCGTCCAACGCCTCAGAGACTGAGTCGGACCACAAAGATGAGCTCAGCGACTGGTCTCTGGCCCCCACCGAGGAGCTGCTGACTGCAGGCGGGACCTTGCCCAGACGGACAGATGGGAAGAGGAGACCAGGTGGAGGAGGGCCAAGGGGACGAGGGGGCCGAGGAAGAGGAGGGGGAGGGTACAAAGGTAGGTTGTTGTTTTGATCGGCTGTCATTGATCTGTTTTTGCTGAAATTTGGTTTCATCCACGGGGGCAAAGTCTGAGATTCAAACGCTTGATTTTTTTATCATCTGGTTATAAAACATTCTATCCTTTCCTACTAGAGATGATGTATAAATCTACATCTTGGTTTTAGGGGAAGACATGCAGTGGTGCGAGCCAAGGCTTCGTCATGTCAGAGACCCCAAGACAAGGGCGCAAGAAGACACTCTACAGGTAGGACACACACACACTGACGCTGTTTTAAAGAGTAACCATTGGTGACCAGGAAGACATTGTGAACGCCCACAGCATATGGGGCAAAATAGATACTCAGATCTCTACAACCTCTGCTTGGTGCTCAAATCCACGCTGTGTGCCCACCGGCCTGCTGAAGTTCAGTGCCTCACGTCTCTTAGGATGTTTGTGACGGGTTAAATCAAGGCTTCCTAGTTGCGCTGAGGGCCGGGTTAGGGTTCTATTTCGGCCCAAATGTTAAATGAGACAAAATGTTTTTCACGTAAGCTTGTGGCTTACAGGTTGTGCCTATGGTGGTGTAGTTTTGGGTTGAAGGATTCCATGAAATAAAAGATTATTAGTGTGAGTGCAATGCTTCATGGGACAATCGTTGGATGCCGTTAATTTCTATCTGTTATGCTCATGTTCTTGTGTTTAGGTGCATGCGTGTTCTGAATTAAGTTCTGCTGTGTTGTGTTCAATGTAACTGTTCAAGAGTATGTACCATGACTTAGTATAGCTGTGAATGGGGTTCTGTGTTCAACATCGTAATGAAGGTCTGTCTGTCGCCTGCGGTCTTGCGGTATACGAAACACAGGGAAGACGGTCAAAACGACTCTAACTCTCTCGTCTTGTTCTGGCCGAGCTCGCCACAATACGCATTTATCGGCCATTATAAATGCCGATACCGATAGTTTGGAAAATTTGCCGATGATATCGGCCCGCCGAAAAAAAACGGTCGGGCTCTAGTATAAACCCTACATTTTCTCACTTTTTCATGTATACTCCGAGGTTTTTACAAAAGGTTTGATCGTTGATATCCATTGGTTAAAATGAACCCCGCTCATAAATAACTGCATCCTGCTCTAGGGTGGAATATGTGGAGTCTTCCTATGGGGCGCTTGATTAAAAATCATCCCGGACACCTCGCTGATCATACTTTTCCCCTCCAGACTGTACGTATTTCCTTTTTCCCGCAGATCCGCGTGGACAGCAACAACGAGCGCAGCGTGCAGCACTCCTCGGGGGGGAGAGGAGGTGGAGGGGGAGGCCCTTTGTCAGCCCAAGGTGGTGTTGCTGCCACTTCCCCCGGTGGTGATGTCCTGCCTCGCTACCATCAGAGACCCATCAGAGACCGAGGGATAAAGAGGGACAACCAGGACGCTCCCCCGCTGGTGAACGGAGTATCGTAGATGCACCATTGGTGGACCTTCTCACTTAGACACACACAGGCAACTCGTCATAAACCATCGTAGAGTCTCTCTCGCTTTTTTTTCTTCCGGTCTTTTGTCAAACACTATGAATACACCCATCTCAGCAGCACGGAAAAGAGTTTACCGCAGTGAAGTGGTAGACCTGAGGCGATCTGCTCGCCCGCTATTTTGAGGTCTCTTGAGGGTAAAGGTCCGGTTTGTCCCTGACTGCTCCGGTGTGTACAGTTCTTTGACAGAGTGACAAATAAAAGAATACTTTTTGGACAAAAGCAAAAGATGAGTGGTTTTACTCATTTTGGAGAGGCACTGTGCCATAACGTCATTGGCAAATTATAATATACTTTTTCTTTCTATTCTCAAATCAACTAAATCGGATGTTCTTTTTTTTGCCCTCTGCCCTGTTTGGATTTCCTCATACAAGAAAAATAAAATTAAGAAAATACTTGGTTAGCAAGGATACAAAGAATTACAGCAGGATGAAAACATGTGGAAAGCACTTGGGCCTTCGCTGTATGACCTTTTCTACTGCCACCATTAGTTGTAAAGATGCTTTGACAGCACACGTCACTGTTTCCCATGGGTTGGGAATTTAATTTTGGTGGTCTGCATCTCCAAAATCCATCATCTGAGGAGTTTCCCATGTTTTAAGGTAAATTGCGATCAGGTATGCACAGAGCAACATAATGACCAACCAATTATTTGCCTATCGTTTAAAGTCGTCTGTTTTTGTGTTTTTGTTGCTAAGACAATTTAGAACAAACCTGACAAAGCATGATCTCAACCACGTGTTCGACGTACCACTGGGGAAACATAAATCTGAGGCACTCTGATGCAAATGTAGTGTTTAAAAAAAAAAAAAATGCTTCTGACAGGAGCAAAGATGGTTAATCCAAAGAGTCTTCGACAGGGTACGAAATGTCTTGCACGGCTGTTATATTTAAAACCAATGACCTTTGACAGGGACACCTAGCGAGGCCAACAGTGACAGGGAACACGTTGCAAGCATGACGTGGCCCGTGCAAAGGCTGAAGCGTTCTGTCCGGCACACCTCTTAGTCAGAACAACCAGCGACCAGCTAGGCCGTCTTTACCCAAATGGTATCAAATTCTTTGTACAAAAAAAAAAAAAAGTTTTTTAAGCAGACTGCATGATCATCGAAGTTTTTTTTAATTCCTCCACACAGGTGTCATGTCCACAGTCACTCCAGAATTTGATGTAATGGCGGTAAGAGATCTAAACCCCAAGTAGCTACTGTAATATAATACGATTCAAAATTCTGCATACAACGGGCATAACGGGTCCAATCTGCATAATCCACAAAAGAATACAGTAGAAGAAGCTGTGACTCACAACTTGAGAACCTTACCACGGTCATGAATTGAAGCGCCATCAATGCGTTCACTACAACATTTCTGCACAGTCGGCGTCCTGTGCCAGACTGATCGGAGCCCTTTGGACCTCAAAAGTTTGCTATTTCCCAGCGAGGGCTTAAGCCGTTAGCTTTTGTCTACTTCCGCTCACTCACATTGAACCAAGCACTCTTGGGTGGATGTCAGTGAAATAATTCCAGTAACTCTTTGCTTT
Source organism: Apeltes quadracus (assembly GCA_021346845.1). NCBI lineage: Eukaryota > Metazoa > Chordata > Actinopteri > Perciformes > Gasterosteidae > Apeltes > Apeltes quadracus. Next base: position 15,253,358 of record CM037920.1, on the reverse strand, counting down.
CAGACAAACCTGATCAGGTTGCAGGGTTAAGGCGGCAACATGGTGAATGTAAAACTTGTGTCAGTTGATCACATGGGCTTTTCTTTAATTTATGAAAATCTTTGTATTTAACCTTTTTTGTTATGCAGTTAGAAAACCTGTTTGAAGTATCACTGTAGAAGAAATGTTTCATTGAGTTATACCTTGACAAAATAAAAATTAAAAAAACAATTGTGTAAGTTTAATTCTTCCTAGTTTTCCAACTTATTCTTGGCCCGTCCCCGCCCACATTAATGCTTTTTTTTCGAATTCTAAATTTAGTCATTCCCCGCCGCTTGCATTTTGAAAATGGAAGGGCAGAGGAATTTTAACTTTTATACAATTCATTTAAATCTCCATTAAACTAATATCAGGTCTTGATCCGGACGATTTCTTCTGCCCATAGCCGTTTCATAAACTATTCCAGCAGGTTATTTAAGGTTTACTTTTAAAATCCCTTTAAAGGCTTCAACAAAGTATCTATCTGTATCAAGCTAGTCTTTGATTTCATAATAATTATCTTTGTGCCTTGGATTTATACTTATCCTTTTCAAGATGTTTACACTGTAAGCCCATCTCTAGTAGCATGTTTCTTTTACACAATTAAGTGTAAAAAGTATTTTGTGGATTTATGATTGAACGGAAGTTAAAAATAGCAAGAAAGGGTTACTGTAAAATCACAAAATGAAGTCTTATCTGGGCATTCGTAGTATTAAATGTATTACATCATAGAAATCTAAGTCTAATCTCATATGGATTCTGCAGTTTAGGAATTGTTCAGGAAGTCATTCTTTTTTCTCTTGTGATGCTCTAACGCAGGGGTGTCAAACGTACGGCCCGCGGGCCGGAACCGGCCCGCCAGGTGGTTCAGTTTGGCCCGCGGGATAAATCTGCATTATTAAAAGAAAAAAAATAAACTTCATTTTCTATAAAATATGAAGTTCCTATATTGACCGCTAGTCCGCTAGTGGCGCTGTGTGTGGAGTCAGTTCATGGGTTCAGAATCCGCTTGTTAAGTCTGACGTCACACGGGACTTCCGGGTCCAAGCGCTCCGCTTGTCCACATCTAATAACACTGGCGGAACCTGTTAATTTATTGACGATCACGTCCTACTTTAGTGATGCACCCTTGGCGGTCATAAAGGGTTTAAATTTGTTTAACTCCAACATAGTGGTTAGTGTAGCGCATCATCCAGGTGGCATAATTAAGGGTGAGTTAGCTGTAAGGTTAAGCTAGCTAGCTAGTTGACATAAGGTGCCATTCCTTGTTGTGGATGAGGTATTTCAAAATATAATTTTTACAGGACTTCTATAACTGTGAACGTAACTAAACGAAGATTAAAAACTATACAGAAGTATTGTTATGATAAACAGCGCTGGCAGCAATGTAGTTTGTGATCGTGTAAACATGGCTAATATGAAAACAGCTGCTTGAAACAACGGAGTGCCTTAGCAGTAAAGCACAGTTCGATCCTCGGTTCCGCTAATCCATGTCATCCTGGCTATAAATATTAGTTACTGATGAACATGTGTCAGTGTGTATGGTAGCTGCGGTCATCATTGTGTGAACACGTGAAACCTACGTACGTTAACGTACCGGAACGTTACCTTCCCGAAAAACCAACACCGAAATACAAACTAACCTTCAGGCAACGTTTGCGAACCAAACGTTAGCGTAACCAAAAACTAACGTTCTGGGGACCTTAAATTGTTAGCTGGGTTAGCCCATAGCATCGGCGTTATCAACTGCAGCCATTTTCTCGTATCGTTCTCGTCACAGGGAAAGCGATAGAATGACACTTGTTTTTTTAAACTCCGATCTATTTAAACAACACGGGACACAGCACTGCGGTATGTTAAAACTCGGGCGAAAGCGGTAAATAGGTAGAGAGGACCCGGACTTTGGACCCGGAAACAGTATTATTGGAGCGTGGTGACGTCACGACTTAACAAGCGGATTGCTTCCCAGAAGCAAAATGGATTTTAAATCATTTATACATTTTGAGGTGTTTGATGTATTTTAACATGCAGGACAGTGTTTTAACGTCCACAAAACTGTCATTAAATGTTTTGCAACAGTGTACAATCACTGTGATCAGTTTTTATGCATAATGCACTTAAATAAATGTTAAACTGGGTGAAAATGTTGTTGAAATTGCACATAATTTTCTTAAAAACACTTTGGTTGTTCATAATATATTTAGTAAAAGGACAGTTCATTGCATATAAAGATTTTTATAAATTTATTTCTTCTTTGCACTAATACAAAGAAAAAAGTGGACTTAGTTTGGCCCCCATGAGACCGATTAAGTTGTATGCGGCCCCCAGACCAGAATGAGTTTGACACCCCTGCTCTAACGGGTTTATTTTTACGCTTTCTTGCTAAAAGTTAGTTACGAAAATTGATACCACGCCAAACTTTCAACGGTAATGCGCCAGAAGGCGCTTTTATTAGCTTAGCCTAGCCAAAGACGGTGAACATTAAACAGCTAACCTGACCACGGCTCAAATCTGCTTCCTAATTAACATATTTTCATAATTACCATATTGTTCTGCTTGAATGTGTACAAAATTAAAATAAGAGAAGATAGTCCTTTATTTATCTCACAAATAAATTATATTGCATGCAAACTATGTAATTCTTGTCTAGGCACTGCACTTCATTGATAGATATTTACCCTTTGCTTCCAGTCGCTAAGCTAACTGACAACTGGCTCCAGCATCGTGCTTCTTGTCAAACTCCAAAAAATATTTAAAAAAAAACAAAACTAAGTACCATATGTTGGGAGCATCTTCGGTGAGCAAACGCTGCATTTCAAGTTTAAAATACCCTGCATGCTGCAATAGTGCATAGTGATTCATAGCTTGAACATGCTAATGCTCAAAGAAACCTCAACATATTTTGTGTGATATGTGCCTTTTAATAGTAGATAGTAAAACAACCTAGGCATGTAAACCAGAGACAATGAGATGGTGGTAAAGGACCAGAGGAATAAAGATGGCTACTTCCTTCCGTGACGTCATTGATTCACCAGGTTTCTGAGCCAGTTCTTATCTTTAATTAGAGATGAGTGCACCTTTCTACTCTTTTTTCTGCATTTTGGAGACTTTAAGTAGTTTGGGGAGGTTTTTATAAAACAAAAAAAACAATACCATACTTTCACTTGCCACTCACACTGCAGCCTCGTTGGGTATTATGATTATTCTCTCCAGTGCATCAAAGTTGCACAGGTGAGAGTAAAATCAATAATGTCAATAGAGCATTGATAGTATGAAGTTGCTTTGTATTGTAAAAAAAAAATAATGGATTGTGGTACATATATGTACGTATGTATGGGTGTAATTATTTGTCTGGGAAAAAAATCTTTACTATCGTTTCAAATGTGCACTTACTCAGATATTTTCTCCTGTTTTTGCTGTTTGATATCGGTCAAATGCTAGCACTCTTGATAATTACTTTAATGGTGGGTGGAAAGGAATGATCCTCTATAGCAGGGTTGAGTCAAACATTAATGTTTGCCTCTCTGCCTGACCTTCAACCTGCTCGTTGGTGTATTTTACGGTGCCTCCGAACACCAGGTTTGACTGCTGGAATTCAACAAAAGCAGTTGAATAGCTTTTTTTGAGCTATAAAATGTAAATTAAAAAGACAAAGAAAAATGAGGACTGTTGCATGCTGACCATTTGGGGTCACTGGAGAATTTAAGAATTGGTGCATTTTTCAAATGTAAATTTTGATTAAGAGGTTCCCATAACTAGATGTTACACCATGATCCAATCCGGTTAGAAACCCCTAACTTGAGATCAGTAGATTCGAGATCATGGCAAAAAATAAAAGTAGCATCTTGGCTTCGGATCTACCCTTCTGAAAACCTTGCAACGGTCGTCTAATGCAGGGGTTCTCAACCTTTTGCAAGCTGGGTACCCCCAAAGCTGGTTCATAGTAATCGGGGCCACCCCCAGTACACCACCTTGCATAGATAGATAGGCCATTACTATATAATTATAAGGTGACATGCTTTATTGTTTGTATTATTATTATTAGAATTATTATTATTGTCATCGTTGTTATCAGGCCAGCGGCCACGCGCATGCGCGATTCATTTGCAGCCTGGACGCGCAGTGGTGTGAGTGTCCTGGCTGCTGGCGAGGCTACTGACAGGCTGACCGCCTGTGAGTGCTTTTGGACGGGGGAGAGCTCACGGCTACACCCGCCATCGTTGTGAACAGTAACTGCAGAGTGAACCGAGCTTTCGAGTCTCCAAACATCACAAAACATTTTCCGCCATTTCATTAATCACTAAACTCACTTCTGAAAACGTTTTAGGAAGTGACTATTTGCTTCACGTTTTCATTTTACATTTACATTTCACGCATTTAGCAGACGCTCTTATCCAGAGCGACGTACAAAAGTGCAGACATTTCACATGGAGCGAAACACGCATCAAAAAAGCAATCGTACGTTGTTCCCGAGGAAGTGCCAGGGGAAGGTGTGCTGGAGCGCGAGAAAAAGAATGATGAACGGACTTGAGAAGCTCCATGAAGCGATGCGACGGCCAGCTGAGCTCGTCGGTCGGATAGTCTAACGCAGAGACCTCGCTGTACGCTGGAGGTCTCTCACACCGCTCTCGTTAATAGGCTTTTATTTCGCCGTTGATGGTTCGTTTATTTATATCTCAACACGTCCATGTCCATCATAACATCAACGGGAACCTGTGGTTAACTTTGGTTAACTAGTCTTTTCGGTGTTAAACCAAACCTGCAAACACATTAGGTTACGAAAATACGGGAGATCCGAGTGCGGGAACAACCACAACCGCATTTCAACATTTGGGAATTTTCGTGATTTTTTTTTCTTTCTTTTTTTCTTCCATCCTGTAGCCAACTCGCGGCCCCCGGGAAAGTGTCCGCGCCCCCACCGGTTGAGAACCACTAGTCTAATGGAATATAAAACATTTGGGATTCCAAAGCTAAAGTTTTATAGAGAGGAACCTCATGCGCTAATTTAGCTCCCACGCTGTGTACATTCTGATTCATCCTGGCAACATAAGTTCACTCATGGGACGCATAATGGCACACTGCTAAGGACATTTCTTACAAATGTACTATTTTTGAGAAAAAAACTTTTTTTAATTTGATACCAGTTGAAGCATACCAAAACTATATATTAGATAGAGATGGATTTTGAATGAGTAATTTTTTTTAAATAAAATATTAATTTCATCACATTTGAAACTTTTCATGTTAGAAATGACCACTGGAACTTCACATTCTATTAGAGAAATGTTGGCAGCTGTTCACACAGTAAAATGTCCACTATGTAACGGTAGTTTTCGGATTGTTTACTGTTACACGGATACATTATAGCTTCAATGAGACTGAATTAGTAGATTCTTACTCTTAAAGCTAAAACATCTGATATCCTCACTTTATACGTCAAAAATCAATATTGCATAAAGTGTGATATTTTGAATTAGCGAGTCCCACTTCAGTTCTAATAACGTTAAATCCTTTTAACTGTAGAAATGTCCCATACAAACATTTGGCACTAAGCTTTTAGTCCACTTGGGGTTGCAATGCAGTCAATACAGAGGCACATAGGGAGAAAAGTGTCGTTGCTTTCTAGTCCGCAGCCAATACCAGTCATATATTAGCTGAATATATGTAACCAATGTAAACCCATCACATTGTGGTCTGAGTGCCAGAAAGTAACCGTTAGACACTTAATCCAGGGTAGTCCAAATAAAAGCTGTAAACCATGTGTGCATCTTTCGTTTCCTTTTGTACATAATACTGGCATTTTAAGATGTTTGGGTTGACACGTCTGCTTATAGTGAAATTTTGTATGCAAGCCGTTTGAATAAATAAAGGTTGATCTTCCTCCGTTAGCTCGTTCTCCATTTATCGCTCAATAATTGTGGTAGAGACACCCCCCTCTTTACTAACACCCCCACAATGGACACAACTATCTGAAGCAAGTTAGGGGTGATGTTGAAATTGCAATGATCCCTTTGAAACGGCTGGAAGGACTAACAGCTCATTGTTTGTGTTCACAGTGATACTTTTGGGGGATTGGCTTTGTTTGTCCGTGTTGCCAATTTGGTTACGTTTTTACTAGCTACTATATAAGGAATAAACATGGGTTATAATTGTATGGTCAGATAATATATTATCTAAAAATAAAATTACTAAGCAGCTTTTTGCAAATTCAGAACAGTGTGTTTTTGGCTGAATAATGTCAACATGCCCACAATGACAAGGCTAAGATGCTAATGTTTTAAAAAAATATAAGATCATCCGAGTCCCACAAATGGGAGATTTACAGGCATGGCAGGTAAAATATTCACCATAGATAGGCACACTAGCATGCTAACATCTTTAGATAAACACATAACAAATATTAATCAGTTGGTCACAAACCCAAGTGTTTTTCTGACAAACATAAGTACATTAGCTGATGATGGCGTCGGATGAAAAGTCACACAAGAGAGATAACGATAACAACAGCTAAAGTCCCAACAACTCATAAAACTGCTGATGTTAAAGCTGTACTAATAAACTTTTTTTACATGTTTTTAATTTTAAAACTCAGTGACTTGGAAAAAAAATCACATTAAAATAGCCAATAAGTACAAAAAAAGTTACGTTGGTATGCTCCAGCATTGTGGCCTTGAATACAACCTGCATGTTTGGTGCATTAGTGAAATGAGCAGGAGTTTACTCGGCATAAAAGGTAACACAGCGCTCCTGTGCTTCCTACTTGTGCAGCACAGTGCCCATCAAGAGCCAAGGCCAGACTCCCCCCACCCCCCGCTGCTTCCTGAATTTGGACAAAGGAAAACTCTTGAGATCGTTTAAGCATACTATGTGTTCTCAATGCAAATTGATTCATTATAACCTGGATGATGTAAAAATGATGTGGATAATATTCCTGACAGAAATACTTCAGACAGCACTTTTAATAACCATGGGGAAACGTTGATTGAGTTCAAAATGCTGCGTTTTAAATGGTAGATTACCCTTGAGCAACACTAACTTCACTTTAGTTTCACTTAAAGGGAAAGCAGTAGTAGAATATATTATTGCCCCACATGAGGGCTGAAACAATGGCGCCATTTTTTTATTCATTTCCCAAATGAATAAATTGACTGATTAAGGTGGGAGATGTAAAAAAAGTTGTACATTTAAAGGAGGTTTTTCAGTGCACATTATTTACTTGCAAACTCATAATCCCCCAAAAATGTGGAAAACGGTTATAAAATAGTTCAAGTTAACAAATACACTGCTGGGGTGTTTTCCGAACAACTTGGTGTGACGTAAGGAGATGTTTTGTGTCCACTATTGTTTCCAATTATATTCAAGAGCGTGCTTTTCAAATAAAAGCTTCTAATTCAAAGTTGATGATCAGACGGTGGGCAAATTATTAAGTACTATTTAGGACAAAGATCAGCAGTTAGCTAGTCCAGTACCGTAAAACATTTTTTTCATTACTCATTTAAATTAAATTTGGGGATAATAATAATGTGATAATAATTCCTAAACCACAGTTATCAATTGAATAAAAAATGTTTTCAACTAAATTTGATTTCCCAACAGGTTAATAAGTAAGTTTCTTATTATTTCTTTGCCCTCATGACGCAGTACTTATTCCCAGCCACATGGGGGAGCTGTTGACCCTTGTTAATCCACAACCTCGTCAAGGAGAGAGAGAGAGAGAGAGAGAGAGAGAGAGAGAGAGAGAGAGAGAGAGAGAGAGAGAGAGAGAGAGAGAGAGAGAGAGAGAGAGAGGCCTGGGCTGGTATTAAAAATCACGACATGCACTTCTCAACTTCTGCAAGATACACAGTGAGTATAATGAGCTAAACGCTGAGAAACTCTGGCCTTTGTTTTACTTGTGGGCTGCGTGTGCATGTGCGTGTGTGCGCGCGGCACTTTATGTGTAGTTTTTTAAAATACCGTCACAGCTGTGGCTTTAAAACACTGAAAAAGATGGCAACGAAAACACCAGCACATACACACACAAAAGAGAACCTCTAAACAAAGACCTCCATTGGTCACAGTAAAGGCCGTGTGATGGCATGCTGTGTCGCTCTGCAGACGTTATCCCTTAATACCTTTTTTCTTGTCATCTAATTTTCTTTCAACTCATCGTGCAATTGCCTTCTTTTTAAAAGTCCACCACATCTTCCTGTGTGTCTCTCTCTCTTTCAGTGTCTGACTTAGTTTTGGACAGCCTTTCTTATATACACACACACACACACACACACACACACACACACACACACACACACACACACACACACACACACTGTTCCCGGAGGTGCTTCAAATCCTTGAAAATTGTTTGAATTTTAATGTGGTGTTTTTAGAATCCGGAGACGTCTCGAATATTGATTTGCGGAGGGCTGGAATTGATCAAGGTCACAAAACAGCCCTTTCGGACTGTTTCGCTTGTGGCGGGCAGTGCTGTTTTTATTCCCATCATGCTCTATGGTTAACTTCATCTGAGGCTGCTGTTTGTACTTGCGGAGTGTGATGCAGAGCGATAGTAGCATGTTGCCCCAGACGGACCGAAATACTCACACACACAGCCCACAGTATATCTTCAAAATGTTACTTCCGATACATTTGGACTTCTCGTGTTCTGGCCTCATGACTGAAAACGCGCGGCCTTCTGCGTAGCAGTCAGGGAGGGGTGATGTCACAGAGGCGGCGCGGTCCCGGCGACGGCACGTGCTGAGCGAGAAGTTTTCAACGATCTGGCCGGTCATTATTCACAGCAAGGCGCGAGCGGCGGCGGCGGAAAAAAAAGGAAACGTGCCACCGGGCAATGTGTTGCAATGTGAGAGCATGACGGAGAGCGAGGGCGGCGGGACGCTAAAGTCGTTATTAACACGCCGCTGCCCAACTGGGGAAGCTAGCAGACGAAAGCAGATAGGCAAGGGGTCATAGCACGATATGCCTTGTCTACACAGGGCCTGCGGTGTAAATAGGAAGAAGATGTCCTGATTGAACCAAATAAGAGTTCCTTTTTGTTACTAGCAACCGGATTAAGGTCAGCGTGCGGTACTTGTCAGGATCTGAGGTGGAGGTGAAGACCGGAAGGAGGGAGACGCAAATGCAGAACCTCCACGGTGCGGCGACCGGAACCTCCGGGTCCCCTGGCTACGGCGGTCAGACGAGGATGACTCGGGGGGCCGGCCGTGCGGACGGACAGACGCGGCGGGCTCGGGGGGCCGGCCGGGGCAGTCCGCAGGCTCTGGCGGCGCCGGCTTCTGCGTGGCTTCGGGCGGCGGCCTCTCTGGCGGCGGCGGCGGCTGCTGCTGCTGCTGCTGCTGCTGCTGCTGCGTGGCTTCGGGCCTCTCTGCCGGCGGCTGCTGCTGCGTGGCTTCGGGCCTTTCTGCCGTCGGCTGCTGCTGCGTGGCTTCGGGCCTCTCTGCCGGCGGCTGCTGCTGCGTGGCTTCGGGCCTCTCTGCCGGCGGCTAGCTGCTGCGTGGCTTCGGGCCTCTCTGCCGGCGACTGCTGCTGCTGCTGCGTGACTTCGGGCCTCTCTGCCGGCGGCTGCTGCTGCTGCTGCGTGTATTCGGGCCTCTCTGGCGGCGGCTGCTGCTGCTGCCGCGTGGCTTCGGGCCTCTCTGGCGGCGGCTGCTGCTGCTGCTGCGTGACTTCGGGCCTCTCTGCCGGCGGCTGCTGCTGCTGCTGCTGCGTGGATTCGGGCCTCTCTGGCGGCGGCTGCTACTGCTGCCGCGTGGCTTCGGGCCTCTCTGGCGGCGGCTGCTGCTGCGTGGCTTCGGGCCTCTCTGCCGGCGACGGGGCAGGGGCAGGGGCTCGGGAGCACCGACCCAACCTCTGACCCCACCGCCCCCTCAAGGGCCGGATGCCAGACGGCCTCACAAACAGGCAATGGAGGGGGGAGAGGACCAAGGGCGGGGGAACAACCAGGCGCCGTGGAGCGGGGGACTGGCAGACTTGGGGCAGCGAGGCGCACCGGAGTTGGGGCCACGAGGAGTCGTGGGGCCGGGACTGGCTGGGTCGGGGGCATGAGGCGTCGTGGAGACGGGACGGGCTGAGTCAGGGGGCTCGAAGCGTTGCTGACGCCCAGCTCGGGGAAAGTTGCACTGCGGCTCAGCGGGGACCTGGGTTCGCTGCAGCCCAGCGCACAATACGTTGCGCTGCGGCTCAGCGGGGTCCAGGTCGCTGCTGCCCAGCGCGGAAAGCGGTGCGCTGCAGCAGAGCGGGGTCCGGCGGTTGCTGCGACCCAGCGCGGGGAACGCTGCGGTGCGGTCCAGCGGGGACGGGGGTTCGCTTCGGCCCAGTGCGGGAGCTGTTGCGCTGCGGCTTAGCGGGGGCAGGGGGTCGCTTCGGCTCGGTCAGATGCCCATAAGCGCCGTGGAGGCTGTCAGCCAGCCACATCACCTGGTCCCAGTAGTGATGTTACCTCCGACCCTCCTGCTTCGAAGCTTGTGTCGAAATATGAACCAATGCAAGGCGAAGCAAATGTATCGGTGCTTGGTTCGGACGTCACTGATCACGTGATCAGTGATGTCCGAAGCTTCGTTCCGGCGCACAGTCACGTGACCGCTTCGATTTGATTCAAATGGGCACGAATCAGGGTTCGGGCTTGTCTGTTTGATACACGCAGTGAAGACCCGTTAAAATATTGGGTCAAACACAAACATGTGTACCCACATCTGTTTGTTTTAGCACGTAATCTTTTGAGCATTCCTGCCTCATCCGGGCCGTGTGAGCGCGTTTTTTCTAAGGCGGGGGAGATAGTGTCCACAAAAAGAAACCGACTCAACCCCGATACTGTGGAGAAAATTGTGTTTCTCAATAAAAAAAAAATATATATATATATATAACAATTTCATGCCCCATCCAATGTGTCCACTAGCACCTCAATATCCTGCATTAACAAACCTGCACAATCACTGCCCCATTGACCTTTCCTCTGTGAATCACTTCCCACATTCCAGATTCAGACAATTCACATAGGAGTGCGGTACATGCAGTAGGAAGCACTTGCTGGTATTTTAAATTGTATTGCTTACATATAATAATTAATATATATGCACCATCGTGAATATTATATATATTAGTTTTATTCATATAGGAATCCATGTATTTATTAGATGATTTATTGGTTCAACTTTTCATAATCATGTTCAACCCACAGAGACTAGGCCAAAATATGCTGGTAGGCTATTCGGAAAATATGCACTACAGGTTTTCAACAGCAGAGGTCCTCATAGAGTTTGCGATGCATTGAATGTAATGAACCTTTTTCCGATACAATTGGCTGGAAAGCTTCACTGGTTCAGAAAGCTTCACTTTGCCATCACTAGGTCCCAGTGCACGCTGGCACCAGGAGGGCGAGAATCAGGCCAGAACCGGCGTGGTCCGCCCATGGCCAGGCGGGATCCAAAAAATGGGTTTTGAGTGAACCCTGCTGCATCTCGTTTTGGTCGCGTCATTCTGTCAGGATCGGGTGTCGAGGTGGAGGTGAAGACCGAAAGGACGGAGACGCAAATGCAGGGATTCCAAAACAAAAATACTTTAATAGTCAAAAAGGGCAAACAAAGGATCTCCAAAAGGACAAAAACTCAGGAACATGAACCACCAACTACCTCTGACACATTTGACATCAGACAATGACGCGACACTGGACGACAGATTTACAGGACTTAAATACACAAGGGAAGTGCAGGTGATTGGAAACAGGTGGAATCACTAAGACAATCACAAGGGGAGACAAGACAAGCCAGGAAGTGAAGTTACCCAGGGAAACCAGAAACATGAAACATAATAAATTCACAATAAAATGGCCAAACCGTGACAGAAACCCCCCTCAAGAACCGAATTCCAGGTGGTCCTAAGGAACCTGAGGGGAGGGCAAAGACGAGAATAGAAGGGCCAAACCGTGACAGTACTGTTTATTCACTCAATCCGACGTGTACCGTTTTAGCACATGAGCCTACTGAAGGAAATGTTATTTTGTACTTCACATCTGAATTTGCTTAACGTCATGTATGTAACATAGATTAACTTGTAGATTAATTTACATACCATACTCAACGAACGCCACATTTTCTACTTTTGTCACATAGGTATATAAAAAATGCCCTTATTTACTTATTTACCATTTACCATTTACCCTTTGGAAGCCTGGCTGCAGCCCTGGATGGTGCCCTTCTCTCCCCTGTGGTTGAACACAGCATCCCCGTCACACAATGTGTCACGTTAAGGGGCAAGTAGCGTCACGGGTTATTTGTGTGTAACTTCAAAAATAACTAACTTGTTATAAAGTAAACATATTTGCACTGAATTTATGTGTCACGGTTTGGGTTCATTTCCCTGTGTGTCATGTCTCCTGTGTCCCTGGGTTAGATTCACTTCCTGCCTTATCCTGTCGTCCCCTGTGATTGTCTGTCGTGACAATGATTGTTTCCAGCTGTGTACCTCCCCTATGTATTTAAGCTATGCGTGTCTCTTGTCCTTTGTGGTGTCATTGTTGATTGTCCTTGTGGATGTCAAACGTCTTGTACCATGTTCCAGTTTCCCGTTCCATGTTCCTGATCCTATTTTCATGTTCCTGATCCCCGTCCGTTTTTGCCTTTTGGATTTTTGAGTTTGTTGCCTTTTTTGCCTATTAAAGTCCATCCTTAAACTCTGCATCTGAGTCCTGCCTCTTGCTTCATGCACCCCGACGACCTGCCCATTGTGACAGAATGACACCACCAACATTGGACTCAGCAGAGAGTTTTTCCCAGGACCAGTTCCGTCTGGCTTTCGGTGGTCCACGCAGCATTCAACGAGCTTCCCGGCTCAGGCAAGAAGCTCGACCTGCATCCCGAGCTGGCTCCCTGGCAGCTACCTCCGGCTCTCCTAGAGTCCCCAGTCGGCGTTCTCGCCGCTCTCCAGTCACCACTTTGCCTCTGGGGATGTAGGCAATCTATTGGTCTCCAGTAGGCGATTCGCACTGGGATCAGGTGATGCGACTAGGTGCCCGCCTCCTCACGGTTTGGGTTAATTTCTTGTTTTGTTTTGTAGTGTCATGTCTATTGTATCCCTAGGTTAGATTCACTTCCTGCCTTGTCCTGTCTTACCCTGTGATTGTCTGTCGTGATGTTTACAGCTATCACCTGCACCTCCCTTCTCTATTTAAGCCATGTGTGTCTCTTGTCCTTGGTGGTGTCCTTGTGGATGTCGAGCGTCTTGTACCATGTCCCAGTTTCTCGTTCCATGTTCCTGATCCTATTTTCATGTTCCTGATCCCCGTCCGTTTTTGCCTTTTGGATTTTTTAGTTTGTTGCCTTTTTTGCCTATTAGAGTCCATCCTTAGTTTGAAAACCTCTGCATCTGAGTCCTGCATCTCGCTTCACGCACCTCAACGACCTACCCGTTGTGACTGGTCTTACTTCAGCCCTCTCCAACTCTCTCTCCTCTCTCTCCTCTCTCCTCTCTCCTCCCTCTCGTCTCTCTCCCTCCCTCCACCTCTGCCTGCCTGACTGTCAGCTCGCCTCGACCACGTAGCAGCTTCCTGGCAGCGGCAGCCGCTTGTGTCTACTCTCTCCCTCCTCTCTGACACGCGCACACACACTCACACTCACACACACAGTCAGTCAGTCAGCACCAGTAGCCGATGTAGAACCACGTAGCACTAGCTTTGGATTTTAGCCACCAGCCGAAGCGACAATGGATCTCTTCGAATTCGACTTTTTCAGAGACTGGGAGCTGGAGCAGCCATGGTAAGTCCTGCGCACCATGCTATTATTATTTGTATTATTATTGTTATTATTATCATTGTTAGAATTATTATTATTGATCGTGTTTAATGGAGAAGCTTTTTCAAAGAGGGGTGAGCGTTTTGCTGGTGAAATGCATGTTTTCTTTTTGTTGGAGATGTGAAGGCAGCCAAAGTGAGTCCCGGAGAGACTCGTGCAAACCGTCTTTCTTTGTCACAGTAAAGCTGCCGTTGTGGCTCGAGACGAACCGGGAGGCTGGCGCGCAGCCTGCTCCAACACACGCAAGCACACGCACGCACACACACACACACACACGCACGCATGCGCGCACGGTTTGTTTTCCTTATTGACCGCCGCAGAGGGGTTCCTGGAGGGCTGTTTGATTTTGACGTGAGCGTCACCGCTCAGTCACGCTGACCCGGCGCAGTCACACCGGCCACGACACGACAAGACACGTTGGTTAACGCGCAGGCCCGCGCACAACGGGTCTGAGTTGAGTCCATTCAGTGCTGCTGAGAACGAGGTTAACGTAGGTCAGGTCAGCGGGGCCTCCACCTGCAGCACAGGCGGTGCTGGTGGCGCTGTGACGGCGATCTGGGATTGTTAGTTTGTGCATATTGTCAAGTTCTCTTGAACGTAGTTGTGGTTCGTGGCGTGTGGGAAGATGCCGGCTGGTGGTTGGCAGAAAGGCTTCTCCGTGAGCTCAAACCAGCCGCAGGTGGATTGATTGGATGATTGTGTTTTCCTTCTAAGAACGAAAGGGAAAAGCCTCAACACCTCTGCTTCCTTTATCTCTAATGAGTTGAATTGATTATCTTCTTATCTATTATCTATTTATCTATTTATATAATGATGCTGTGATCGTTGTTGGTAGCATCAGAAGTGAACACTTTCCCCTTTATTTACTTTGTCCACCAGAGAGCACTGATAGTTTGATTTTTATTTTTTTAAAACATGTAACATGATATGTTTAGAAAGTACAACAAATAATAAGAAAGAAGAAAATAAGAGCACTGAAAATGTTCTATGATCGGTAAAGCTGCATCCCGCGGCCCCGACGTGTAATAACACCTCGGTTAAGGGATTGTACATGCGCCACAGGACACAGGAACAAAGACTCACACGAGGTGGAGTGTTGTTTGAGGCTTTTACAACCTACAAGAGAGTGGAAGATTATTCTGTTTGAATTTGGAATTCCTTGCAACATGGACTGGTTGAGAAATCAGATGCTGTGCAAAGCAATGGGACATGCAGACCAGCTCGTCAGCTCAGGCCCTGGCTGTACTGGCCAGCTCCCAGTTCAGGCTGCAGTCATACGGTGAGCTTTTTTCCAAAGCTATTTACTTTTTTGGCCAGTTACCCACCCTGAAATGAGTGGATGTCTGGGAGAGTCTTTTTTCTGAATAACTATAAAACGAAGAAAAAAAAGATCCCAGCAATTTCAGCCTGAGTTAAAAAACAATGTAACTTGGAGCATGTTTCGTTCAAATTTCTACAAGCTTGATAAATATTGGGCTTGAAATGTTCTGGTCATTTGAGGTGACGTGACATCCATACCTATCTGATATGAAAAACAAAAAGGATTATTAGACCCGCTAGGTGAATCCTGTATTGGGGGGGGAGGCTGTTTTACACGGTGTCCAACTAGTGGGGCCGTTAGAGGGGCCTCTCCACCTCCACCGGGTGCTCCAGTAACCGCGAAGCCGCTGCTTTGAACCACCGTACTCAGCGGGGAGAGTTGTGACACACACTGCTGTCAGGAAGCCCCCCCTCACTGTGCACGGTACTTAACCCCTCACTGCTGAAGTGGAGACCCTCTGGGCTTAACAGCAAGCTTGTAGGGTGGGGGGGCGCGCAACACATGTAACCCACTGCCAGGGCCACTATCACGCTGCTCACAATTGGGAATCAGGACACTCTCGCAGGAGCTACAAGAAGAAGGAAAAAATGGAGGCATGTGGTGATAAAAAAAAGGGAGAACAACAGGCAGAGCTGCTGATTTGTGGATGAGTGAAGCCTTTTCACATCGTCACCTGCCATGGCTGCTTATAGCTGTTTATTAGGGCAGGAACTCTCCAGGGCCACAAGTTAAATCTGAAGGTCTCTAGGTGATTAAAAGTAAAACATTATTTTCAATATGTTCAACATTGTGCAGAACCTCTTACTCAAGGGTCTCGCGAAAAGAGTTAAGATGCCTCCGGTTCTCGATGGAACTCTCTTCTAAGAAGCGCTGCACTCTGTGGATTTCTGATGTCATACCTTTATGCCGGTATCGCAGAATTGTAATCAGACGATAATGTATTTATGCTTCTTCTGCAAGCATATATTTGTAAACGAAAGAAAACATGTCAAACCGTAGTATACATCCGCAGGTGTGCACCTTGAGCGAGGTAAAAAAAACAGCAACATTTTCTCATGCAAACCAGCACTGAACTTTTAGAAGTGGTCACCAACCTTTTTGAGCCCAAGATCTCAAGACCTTTGCCTTGGTGACAGGCAAGATCTTTTGAGGAGAAAGAGCCTGTCCAGACTGTACTTAGGATACTTAGAACCTAATTGCAATAGAATGAGATCAAACTGGTTCAGCTTTCAAATTGATCTAACCAAGAACACACTAAATGATTTAACTTCAGTGCAAATTATTTGGGTCAATATCACTGTAGGGTGCTTTTGGTGTCCTCATCAGACTCACTCAGTTATCACGAAAATGTAGCACAATAATGAAAGTCTGAGGTCTTATTATAAGTGGCCAAACACTTGCACACATATCAGTACAATGATACGTCTCTTAAAATTGGTTTCCTTCATTTTATACAATTTCTTTTCATTGGATGTACGTGATTTTGGCATGTCCCACACACTGCTCGGCTAACTACAGTGTGTGTAATAAGTGGTTAAATTATACTACATCAAAGACCTTTTTACATGGTTTTATTGTCCACAATAAGTTATTTGATAAAACAAGTAATTTTGATCATGTATATTGTATTTTCATAATCATATTGAACATTTTGCATTTGTCCCTGAAATTGCTGTCTACCCTGTCATCATGGGGTAACTGTCCCTTTAAGAAACCCACTGATGTTTTTAATGACATCACCATGAGCAATTTTTCTTTCTTTATTGGAGGCTGAAGCAGTGGCGAGTTGCAAAATAAGTATTTACACTTATGTTTCATAATTTTCATCATATTATGTGTGTAGTTGGATGTTGTCAAGCTTAACATGTCCACCCTGTCATAGTAAAATATCAATTGATAGAAAAGAAAATCAGAACTTTGAAATATATTTGTGAAACAGTACATAGTCAGCTTGCTGACTGTACCATGTTTCTAAGTGAAGGTCCACCATGTCTTCATTAAATTCTAACATTAGCCAAAAATGTCCACCCTGTCAGCCTTCGAGCCATGCCAGCCTGGACATGGTTCATGACAGGAAGGACATGCTGCATGCAGGTAGAGTGGATCAAAACTAGTCTGTTAGACTGGTAACTTCCCCCTACATAGGAAAAGGCATTTTTTACACAATTTTCTTGCATTGTTCCTTGCATTTATGGGGCCATTCAATGACATTCCACAACATGTCCACCCTGTCATGCCCAGGGTCCACCCTGTCATGCCTCTGTCCACCCTGTTATTTCAAACAAATAATTTTCCATAATTTCATTACTATCCAAATATATTTGCCATTAACTAAAATGTATTGTTAAGAAAGGGACTAAATAGTTTTCTGAAAATGTACATTTTATAGTCACTATGTAATTACAATGTATTTATTCTGTTTAGAAATTGTCCATGACAGGGTGGACATATTTTGCTGTAAATTGTCTGCTTGCAGTTAATTTATAAAAAGTGTGGGAGCTTGACCAATATGCATTTCTAACAGCATAACATATACTTAATACAATGACTGTAAAGTTCAATGGAAAATCTCAGATTTTTTTGGTGGGGTGGGGAAGTCTCAAAGGCACCCTACAGTGATATTGACCCATTTGTTGATAATAATAAAAGTCACATTTGCAATGAGCAGGCTGGATGGACTACTAATACTGTTCAGTGTCTCCCCTAGGTGTGCAACTTCAGAGCCGGGGGAGTAACAAACACTGTCTGTGAGAGGACCTTGTAGTTCAGTTCATAAGCACAGCCAGCCAGTTTGAAGATATCTGTGAGTTGTCTGTCAGCAAGCCGGCTCCCATACTTTGATTTTGTCCCTGTTCCTTGACCTGACTTTCAGCTCTATGCCATTTTGAATATCGACCACCTTCATGTCCACTCCACCTGGCAAAGCAAATGATTTCTGGAATTTGGCTGCAACCTCCTCTGTATAAATAGGGAGAAATGGGTTTAAGAGGTGTGTGTTTACTTGACCGGTGATCGCTTTCCGCTTTGGCATAACTTGAATCATGTCTGAAGTTCTTTTCACGTCGCCTGTGAATCACGTTCGATGGGTGGGCAACTACTGCTTTAGAGCTTCAAGAAAGACAACCGTGCACTGTTAACATGTGACCCCGCCACGTGGAGACAACAATGACTCGAATGGCGTGAAGAAGAAGAGCTTAGCCAGAGGAGGATGTGACGGTGGTGGGGCCTTTATACGTGGTCGACTCCTTGCCAATCGGTCCGTTTCATGAGTGCTGAGTCCTTGGAACTAGGCAAATATAAGTAAATACAACATTAAAGTCTACTTTTCCTCCCAAAAGAAAACATGGAATTGTTTGTGAATGGCTTCCACGCTGCTCATGATGGCGACTTCTTCTCAGCAGTGTATTTCATCAGCATCTCTGAAGTAGCTTGACGTCTAATAAGTGTTAAAACGGACTCAAATGTCCAAGATGACAGGAGAAGAACACCTCGACGGTGGGAAGAAAGCCACAACGCAGCGCGAGGGAGTCATTTTCAGATCCCTCGGATCTGAGAGGCTTGAAGGCCGCCACACACCTTCAATGGGAGCCATGGAAATCAGTCAGATTGGGAGTTAAAAGTCTGCCACAGTGTGTTGCTCCTGATTTCCCTTTTTTATAGGGAATAAAAAGAAAAAAAGTGAGAGAGAAAACAATCTGGAAGCACCCCACGTCTTGTTAAATCTGAACGAATCCAGCACCGTGTGTCTCCAGCCCCTCTTGCTTTTTGTCTCCCATCTCGCTCCTTGCTTCTTTCTGAAAACTTGGTGTAATTGTGACAGGCCACGTTCAACGCGGGCCCTGTCACAATCACACCAAGCTTTCAGAAAGAAGCAAGGAGCGAGATGCCCCCCCCCCATTTGTAATTGCATGTAGCCAGGCTAATTATGGCAATGAAATCTGGAGGAGACCTCTTTGGCTGTTAATTGACACTGATGGTGATTGGTTGAACCATTTACCATTTAAAAAGCTTATGAGGGAATTGATTACACATTTTGTCTGTGTCTTTTATAGCTTCAAATTTCCCATTATAAACATGCCATTTGATTATTCACTTTCCCTTTTTTAGGCTGCTCTAAAATTGGACTCAACCTGTAAAGACTTGTGTGGTGATCTCCCTAGTGGAGAACACGGGGCCTGCGAGGGGCAGTGGTGACAAGGTTCAGTCTCATGGCCCAAAGTTCCACGTTCCCGTCGATCCTTCTGAGCTCTCAATTCAGCTCAGTGGCATGTGTGAGCTCAACATCCATCACGCCATGCGATAGCGGCCCTCGGCTCGCTAAGCAGGCTCCTCTCTATGACGCTTCACGCCGGGTACCATCAGCGGCCCCAGAGGCCGTGAGAGGAAGCTGTGTCTCGTCAGTGAAACTGCCGAGGCTTCACAGACCAGCGGCTCGGAGAGCAGCGGCAGATAACACCCCAAAGGGCACTTTGTGTCTGAAAGGAGATCCTTTTTTTAATGCTGCACTGGTGTCGACGATTATTCCTCAGGGCTGTGCGATGGGAGCTGAGTCAGTAGGTGTGAACCATAGTGGCGAGGCTCGGAGGAAACCGGTGGGATCAGCAGGCAGGAAGCAGTCGCTGTCCTTGGTTCTGAAGCTGCAGAACGAGAGCGATGCGTCCCCCTTCACTTTAGCTTGTTTTTTAAAAACTGAGCGCAAACGATATGCTTTGTAAGCTGATGAAAATGGATGTAAAAAAAGAAGACTCATAAAGGTTAGGAAGATAACGCAGTCCTAACATTGAACAAAGGAACACATTTTACATAACACAGTTTCAAACAGACAATGGACGAATCATTTAGAGAAGTTGAACATACCAGTTTTCATTGTTGAATCTTTTTTTCTTCAATCAAAAAGTAAATCTATGATAGTAAAACATGACTGAAAGTTTAGCTGTCATTGACATCTGGTTCTGTCCGACCTGCAATAACGAATAACAAGTTCTTTTACATATATGCAGGTCCTCCTATCTAAGATAAACCTGCATCTGCCGCTACATATCTAAAAAGTAAAGTGTCGGCATAGGGAAGGAAAAAGGGGTTTAGAGTGAATCTAAATGAAGTGCAGCTACACCTATAGGAGTTTAGGAGTATAGGAACTTAGGCGCACTCATCACCACAATTTTTCACATTTCACAGGGTCATTCAAGAAGTTCTCATATTGATTATTGCAGCTTTAAGAAAGTGTTTTTTTTAAGTTTCCATTGTCATGTAGATTTGATGTGTTCCAGAAGTATTTATTCACTCTGGGCCAGAATAACAGTGACGAGCACCACAGATTGAATTCTTCCCGCCAAAGGCATGTAATGTAGTATGGCTGTGTCTTTCCACCCATTTATCAATTTTCCCTTGGAACTAATAACAAACACAATCTCTGAATCAACTTGGAAATGTTTCTTTTACAATTAAGATCCGGTATCACTGCAACATGACAAAAGTACCACGTCTGTGACATATTAGGAGAAACAAAACAAAAGCTTCTCACTTGGCATATATGTTTACTTCTTATGGATGCCTTTCAGGAGACAAGCCTTTGAGCTGATTGTTTAACAGACGATGCACATACATTATCACATCCACAAATAAGGACATCGGCCTCACGTCAAGGCCATTCAGATAGTAATTTACAAATCGGTTGTGACTGAGGCCACGAGTTAAAACGTTATCATTGAGCAGATCTAGAAGAAAGTTTTTGTCCTTTGGAAACCCTATGTTTGCCTTTGTGGAGATTAAATCCCTTTTTGTTGCAAATCTGAGGTTTTACGCCTCACTACTTCCGGTCCTCACCTCCACACCGGCCCCTGACACTTTATCTGTCCTATTCTTCCCATTGAAGATTCTCCCTTGTTCCTTGATTCTCCCAGCGTCCAGCGGTTGGCCTGAATGGCAACGTCTTTTTTTTTTACGGGAAGATGGAAATATCATAGTTAGATGTCTCGTGTTTTTGCATTTGAGATACTATGTCCCTTCAGTGTTGCCGTGAAGACCAAAGGGTGGTTGCGGGATGAAGGTCAGTTATCACGGACGGTTCACGTGAACCGGCGCGAGAGCGCGCCTCCGTAGTTTAGCTCGGCTTCCTCAGTTCAGTCAGCTTCAGGGAATCAAGACGTGCTTGTAAATGAAGACCCGTTTAAGCTCAGGGCTGTTCGGCAAACATCGGCCAGGGGAGATTTTCCACGTGGACCTGATTGCTGATAATGATAAACTCATTGCAGGGTTCTCAAGCCTCCCGCATTGACCGCGACACACACACATTTCAACCAGTTCCCACGCAACACATTAAAGGGCCCATATTATGGAAAAAATCACTTTTTCTGGGATTTGGGGTGTTATTGTGTGTCTCTGATGCTTGCATACGCATACAAACTTGGAAGAAAATCCATCCATTCTGTTTTGAGTGAGATACGGGTTTCTGAATTGATCCTGCTGTCATGTTTAGATTTTGTGGTTAGGACTCAAGCGCAGACAAGACACGTAGCCAACTTAAATGCGAGCGAGTAATTTAGTAATAAAGAAGGAAAAATACAGTTCAGTATTCTTCAGTTGGGCAACGCCTCTACTGGAAATATAACGAAAATTATCTCAACCGAGATAGTGGTCTTCAGCCAGCATGAGGTCTTCAGCTGGTCTTTCTGTCCATGAAATAGACTCACTCCTGAGGTATTACTTATCGCTTGGTAGGCGCATCCACTGGAATGTGCCTGGGTTCGGCCACTGGGGAGTCACGGCAAGTGATCTCGGTCCTGGAAGTCTCCTCTTCCTTGTAGGTGGTTCGCAGCTGAGGTCTGCGCAGAGTGCGTCGTGGCTGGTAGGTGGTTTCTCCTATGCAGTCTCACGGGAGGTTGAACAACGAACTGCCGCTGACTCTCTGGCGAAGGGAGCGTTTGTAGGGTCTTGATTGGTGATCGCCCGCAGCTAGTAATGGGCAAACTGAAGCCCCGTGAATCACTGAGGCTTTTCAGCCAATTGCTTCACCAAAAGGTTCGCTCACCGAGGCCTCAATGAAACAGTGAATACTGCCATCTGCTGGACAAATTAAAGTAGTCAATACCATTGTACCACGACTGGAACTGAAATGTATGATTTACTGTGTGCAGAAACAATAAACCATGGCTATTTCTATAGTATGATCATGTGTAAGTATGTGGACAACAACACAGACATGGAGATCTGTTCTTAAAAAAATACAACATGACAACATTTCAAGAGTGTAGTTTTATTCAAAAACACTAGTTTTTCCAATGTTTTTGGGTTCAGGCGGTTCCTTCTTTTGGACAACACTTCTCTAGCCTTCGAAAAAACCCTCTCACATGGCACTGAACATAACCAGGTTACTGCCAGTTTGTGAAGGTGAGGATACATGGCTTTATGTCCATGCCAATATACGAGTGAATCCTCATCCCTTGAAATATTCATTTCTGCCAAGTAACGATCCACTTCAATAACGGCATCTGCCACCACTGATAGTTCATTGTATAGCGAGTACAGTAATCCCTCGTTTATCGCGGGGTTACGTTCCGAAAATGACCCGCGATAAGTGAAATCCGCGAAATAGAAAACTTTTTTTTTTTTACAATTAGCAATATTACATGTATACAAATGCAGTGACTCACGTGTAGGCCGTTTGACTGCTCTTCAGACTGGGCCGCTGCATCCTGACTGCGCTCTGCAGTGTTCTCTTCTTCTGAAGCCCGCGGTGCAGGTGTGTTTGTTCGGGAGAAGAACATAGTGATAGGCAGCTGTTGTCGCTCTTTTTTCTTCTTTGCAAAAAGATCCTTGTACACCGACATGCCACCATCGATTACGTTGGAGAACTGTAATGAACGGCTCATCAAAGGGTCCCATTCCTCAGCTACTCGCTTAAGTTCAGTGGCCATTCGCACCATGGTTGCTAAGCGACCAAGCGTTAGTCCTTCCTCCTTATGTACATACACATAACTGCACGAGACGACAAAATGATAGCACAATTCGTAGCATGTTTTGATACAAGAAGCGGGAGTGAGTTTTTAGCGAATCAGAATGCAGAGCACAATGCACCAAAAAAAATAAAAAAATGCATTATGAAAATCCGCGAAATAGCGAATCCGCGATAAGTGAACCGCGAAGTGGCGAGGGATCACTGTATACAATATTCACTATATTATGTATATTATTACACATACAAACCTTATTATGATCAGACAAATAAAAAACTCCCATACAGGTGAGGACTTCCTCTTTCTTGCTGGCTCCATCTTTGTGAAAAGGGATTTGTGGCAAAAAAAATAAAAATGGAACTGACAGGAATGTTAATGCTCCTACAGTGCTTTGTACTAAAATCACGCTTAATATATACATGCACCATCAAATGAATAAATCATGTGGGGATGGTGGGGATTTCCCCCCCTCTGGTTATTTTTTATCTCCGGGGGGGACAAGGATTTCCCCCCATGATAGGGATGAATGCAACTTAACTGCTCGCCTACTTAAACTCTTGAGATCTGACGATCTTCAGTGTCAATACATCAGAGTAGCTGTTCAGCAGCCTTCTGGCAGACGCCGCATATTTCTGAACGTCATCCAACACAAACACATTGGAACATGTTAGTGCGGGATAACTTCGCAGGGGTGCGCGTGTGCTCGTGACGCGGATGGGTTTCCCGGTTTCCCCCCACCCCAGGCATTTGGTTCCCTACGCGCAGTGCGTGATGTGCGTGTGCGGAGCGCCGACACTCAGAATATCGTCTTACTTTACAGGACCCAATAATAAAACAACTAAATTAACATTAAAAGTGTTGTGATGGGGACTAATCCATGGACCCGAAAGAGGGCCTGTCTACCCTTTGCGTTCTTCTCCCTAGTTATGCAAGCTAAAAGTCCCATGTTCTTGTCTATGAATAATAAAAATAAAAAAAAAATCCCCTTCTCTACATTTTTGTCAAGTTGCACCCTGCCTACAACACCCACAGCGTGCCTCGAGGTTTGAAGCTTTTTATTGGGAAGTGATACGGTGAACGAACCAATGACGTGATCTGTCCAAACCGAGGCCTCGTTTGTCATCGGTTTTGTCATTTTCCGGAAGCGATACACGCCTCGAAGTGGGGCTTCATTTGACACGCCCACTTTTACTAGAGACAAGCTTCGATGCCTCAGTTCATTTGTCCCATCACTACCCCCTCCAGTCCCGTTTTCCAATCACAGCCCGCCGGCACCGCTACCACCCCCCACTTCTCCCCTGTCAGCCGACCGCTACCGCCGATTCTACAAGCTGTGGGCATGGCCAAATTGGCCAAAAAACAGCCCACTCTGGAAGGGGCTGAAACAGAGGGGAGTAGAAGGAGGTAACAATCGTTTCCTACAAGCTATTTCCAGCAAACAACTTCAGAAACATGTTTCCTGGAACTCAAAGACCTATTTTAACTTGTTGAAAAGTAATCAAAGTATGGACCCTTTAAGACATTCCACAGGCAGAGGTGGAGACTGTCGTTGGGAGATTATTTCCTGTTATTAGTTAGCTTCTGTCAATAGATGGGACTCAAAGTATTGCGACTACTAATTAGTAGGGGTGTAACGATCCATCTATTACATCGATGTATCGATTTATATTGCTCCGATCCAACTACATCAATCTGTGCTCGGCGAGTTGGCCTTATGGACGACATGAATCGATCTAACATTGTTTTAAAATGTAATAAATCGATTGTATCGATACTAGGAAATAACCCATTGGATTTAAGCACGTCAGACTTTATATGGATGTTTTTTCTTAGCACTTTTAATGATAAAGGCTGTCACGGACTGAGCCGCAGTATGCAGGTAACCCACGGCCGTCCCAAGCCATGATTCAACTAATGTTCCACATAGAGGGATTTTGCAGGGATTGGTAGGGGGAAACCATTATTGCAGGGGTGTTTTTTGTGTATATCACCAAAGTCCTTTTAGGCAAGTCATGCCACTCGCCGCCACCTTTGCAACGCCTTCGGACAGCTATTTTCGCTCTAACAAGACCACCCTCCTATCTCAATCAATTGGCAGATAGTCAGAACTGCACTTTCACGGGTCATCAGGACATAAAAACTACATGTATAGAAACAGCAGTAGAATATAATAAAATCGCTGGAAAAGTTTGATGACTTTGCCCCAAAATAAGGTTTAAAACGCCTTTCCCCCACAGGTTACTGTTACTACGTACGCGCAAGGGTTCACGAGACCAACCTTAATTTACGTCTCTATCCAGAATGCCGGTGTTGTGCCCATCGTCTCCGCTGTCGCAAAACCTCAACTGTGCGCATGCGTTAGTGGAACCAGACGATAGGCTTAAATGTTTCCCGGCTTGACTATATGATAAGCAGATGATTGGCTTTTCAGCGGGAGGGGCGGGACATGCGCATACAACCGCCATCTTTGCCGCTACGGGTTTTCCTACGGGAGTTGTATTGAGGATTGAGGAAGTGCCATGTCTCCTTGTATATATATTTATATATATATATATATATTAGTCTCTGATATCACTAATGCGGGTTTTTTCTGCTACACTGCTGTGGCAGTGTTTGCACTTTATTCAAATAAAATGTGAATGCATTTGCCATTCATTGATGTTTACTTGTTTATTTATATTCATAATTAATTGATACCTGATTGAATCAGGTTTCTTGTAATGGAATCAGGCTGATTCCATTACAAGAAACAACAGGAATCTAGAAATCTTCACCTGCACTGTTCAGTATCCAGGTATTTATTTCAGTCACACTGGTTGAATTTTTGGCTAAAAAGTTACTGAATCGATTTCAAGTCACTGAATCGTTTCGGATCGTATCGTTCTAAATGAACCAATATCGTCCTTGAATCGTATCGACAACTACGAATCGTGATACAAATTGAATCGTTGTTAAAACGAATCGTTACACCCCTACTAATTATACCGTAAAGAAGAGCGTGTATGGCTGTAGCGGATCGCACCCATGGGGTCAGGTCACCGGCCAAGCTGCTGTTCTAAGATTGGCAGAGTTTCCCTGCCAATGCCTGCGATAATTTGTGTAAAGGAGTGCTTTTATTGTTGCTTTCTTTATCAGAGAACACATACACGGTGGAGTGATAAATGGAGGGTAAGCGTTTTTTAAGACAACATTTTAATATCCACCAGAGATGCATATAGCTGAAAGTTGCTGTTCATCACAATGTGAAGCGCAGGGTTGCACTGAATGTGTATCTCTAATTTTCATTAATTGATTTTATTTGTAAACTGTTAATAATTTCTGGATAATTGTCATAATTATTTGCTGAGAGAATTGAATCAGGGTTGGGTCAAATTATTTACTGAAGAATCTGCTTAAAATTAATTTCTTTATTTTGTTGTTAAAACCAATAAATATGAGTATTTGCTTTGAGTAGTGTGTGATTAAGTAACTAGCTGGATTTGTTGTGCAGTGCTTGTCATCTATTGGAATTGTGTCGGGATAAAGTGACGTGATTGTGTCAGATCTGAAAACAAAGAGTTATGACTTTGTTTCTACAACAGAAGTAGAAGCAATGAGCTGCCGAATCCCAATAATAATCAATACGTCTTCACTACGGCGTCGTTCACAACCAGGCCTGACCTCTGCACCTGATTTAAAAGAGCAAATCACATACATATTAAAAAGTCGTGACTGGGTTAGGCATATTTGCAGGAGCGTGTATGTGTGTATGTCTGCTGCGTGGATTTAAAGAAAGGGAGAGAGAAAGAGTCTTGGCAGTCAGCACAAGGTAGCTTCTGCCCTCGTAGCCCCAAGACACCAAGACAACACACAAACACACACACACACACACCCCAGGCCCCAGGGTTTGGCAAAGCCATCTGCCAAGAGGAGCATGGTGCCGAGGAATGATAATACATGCGCACAAAAACACTCACACACATCACATTCATTCTTTCTTTGAAAACACACACACACACACACACACACCCTGCCTTGAACCGACTCCTCCAGTATTTAGCTGTTTTCTGCCGTAGCTGCAAGTTGATATTGCTGATCCCGACTGTGGGTCTCTATATTGTGCGTAATAGGAAGGTGGCAGTAACTTTTTCTTTCTAGCGGTCCCTTGGGTAGTTGTTTCAGCCCTCACAACTTGGACCTGCAACTGAAATAATAATGTTGTTTAATTTACAAATATAGAACCCTGTGTTTCATTAAGCCGTGCGCTCAAACCTCTGAGAAATCCCGCCTGATTAACACGCCGTAGCTGCCACCAAGGGCACGGAAGTCATGTTGTGCATGTTTGAATCTGGGACTGCTAAAGCGTTTTTAGCAGCCTGGGCATTTAACACTCCTCCATGTTGGGAATACCACTCACTATCAAATCAAAAGGAATGATGGCCCTCAAAATACTTGTACTGTTCCTGTTCATTTAAACATTAAGGATCAGGGTATGGCTGGACCTTATTGCCATAAATATTATCACTATATTGTTATATTACATTTTCTTGAAGGTAACTGTTTAGGATTGGAATATAAAAGCACTATGCTTCTACCTATACATTTTCAGTCACAATGTATATGGTTTGTATATATGCTCTACGCATTGTGTTATATGTAATGACTGAAAAAACTACTACTACTTAAATTAAATGTTGCTATCCTAATTTGTAATTTAAATAGTGATACAATCCCAAATTTACAGTTTTCTTATTAAACCAAATTTGTAATGGTTAATAGAGGGGAAAATAATCTTTATTATTATTTTCTTTAGCTTAGGTTTCCTCTTTGCCACATGATTTCTTTAAAATAATTGTTTTATATGTGCATCCTTACAAAATAGATAAAGATATTTCTAGCTAGTCTAAAACATACCAGCAGTATGTGCTGCTTTCCATACAGCTGTTCCATTAGAAATCCTAAATTCATATAAAGCTAATAACCAGACCAAACAGTAAAGATTGCCTTTGTATGCTGCGCTATCTTGGGCATTGGTGTATATTTCTATTTCTCTGAGGATTTGATACTCATCTAGATAATGTCAATGCACACAAGAACAATAAAGACACACTCGTAATAGTGCAATACTAAATAAAAAGAGACATTTAACGGGGCTCTCCAAGCACTGTAATGTTTCAATGGAAACACTTTGGTCACATCAGACAATGAAAATCCCCCTTTAAATGAAAGGTCTTTATGATTTTTTTTGTGTGTGTGTGCCTGTGGCACATTTCAGAGAAAGAAAGACAGAGGGCTTATGCTTGTTAGCCCAACGGGACAGTAGATTAAACAGGGAATTTCGAATTAAACGAAGATAATAAAAGTGAATTTGAGAGCAAGGAGACATCAGGGATGTGAGAGTGAGACAGAGACGGAGAGGGCTAATGACGCAGCTTTTTTCTAGCCGGGGCCAATCTACTGTGAGCTTTCAAAAGGTCATCTCCTACACTGAGGTCCGTCTGTGACAAATTACATTATTTACAAGGGGTGGAAAGACGCGGCGGAACCCCGGAGAAGCGCAGAGAGTAAAAGCAGAGAGAGAGACAGAGAAAGAGAGAGGGTTTGACTGTAATTGGTCCACAGATTTGACACAAGAAACCTGGAGATATTTGCTAACATATGAACTAGCAATGCTCATATAGGAGTACAAGACCTGCGTTTTTCAGCCTGATGTCCTACGTGGCGAGCACGCAGACGTCCCACCGCAACGTTTGATGGTTTCATCTTCGAGCACAGCCAAGACTTTACACTGCAAAGTCTGACGCTTCCATACCCGCCGCAGGAATATTAAATGACTAATTGGGGAAATTCACCTTTTTTGGCAATTACCTGCAGTGTTTATGTATAAACACCACAATTTCAACTGGTTGCCAGTTTATCAAAGCTTCATTATTTCTACTGCTGGAAGCACTTTGAGGGAAAAGCCAATGCTGAATCATGATGAAGGGGTGTGTTTGATTCTCTCCCCTCCCCTCCAATAGTTTTTTTTAAAGGGAAGAGATTGGTTGATGGCCATGAATGGGGAACACACAGGAGAGAGCGCCACCAACAGAGAAACTGAAGAAAGAGCTTTGATCTCTGTAGAGAGCACTGCTGAAGCTGTTTGACTTACAGTTGAAGGGCCAAAGATGGAGGAAAAAAAACACCGTGCAGTATGTTGCATTGTATCAGTTTGAAGTGGAGGATTGAGAGGTCATGTAGTGTCCCGCATGAAGTAGTGATAATTCCTTTTGTTTTTTCATGTTTACTGCATTCAACAAAGTAGTAGAACTTCTTCAGCCTGAACACTTCCTCCTGGGTGTAGTCTCCAGCGCCCTTCTTGGTGCTGCCATGTCTGGCAGAGCAAGCAAACTTCTCCTCAGTCGGAGAAGTATTCCAGGATCTTCACTCCCCTCTCGTTCTTGGTGGTCCGCAGGAACTCCCTCATCTGCCCCACCCCATACCTTCTGCTGGCCGCCCCGCCTGAGGAGACGGGTGACGGAGCCCCACCCTGAAGAGGAGTCAGACTCTCCACCTCTTGCCTCCCCTTTGCTCGACGCCCCCCCCCCCCCCCCCCCTCCCCCTCTTTGGCTGAGAGCCTCCCCTACTGGCCCTGGTCTTTCTCTTCAGGTGGGGGACCGTAAAGCCCGGCCCCTCCTCCTCCATCTCCTCCTCACTATCAGAGGACATCCTACCAGCGAGCGCCCATGTTCTCCTTCCCGATACCTCCCCATATTCTCCAGTTGCACCCCACTTATCCCCTCTTTTACTCCGTCACACACACTTGCCCGCTGGGCTACATTCATTCCCCCATCCACTCCTACACTCACCCCCTCCTCCCTCTGACTGACTGGCTGGGCCTCACTCACTTTCGCACTCACCCACTCCCCCCCTGACCGGCCGGCTGGGCCTCGCTCGCGCCCCACTCTCTCCTTCACCCACCTGACCGACCGGCTGGGCCTCGCACGCCCCCCACTCTCTCCTTCACCCACCTCACCGACCTGCTGAGCCTCGCCCGTCTCCACACCAACCTGCTGGGCCCCACAAGCCCCCTCTTCCTCCCCGACCCCCCCAGCAGCCTCCTGGATCTGGTCCTGACTGGAGGGCTCCTTCCCTGGACAAAACCTCGCCAGGTGTCCGTCTCCGCCACATCGGAAGCACCTCCCGTCATCCGCTGTGGCAAACATAACATAATACCCCTCGATCCTCACCGTAAAAACCAGGTTGAGGGCCTGGTCTTTGATGAGCACCATGTGCACCCGTCTCCTGTGCGACACCACGTATCTCAGCAGGGGAGACCTGCACCCCGAGGACACCGTCGTCATTTTCGACACCACTTTCCCGTGCTTTGCCAACTCGCCGAGCAGCGCAGAGTCCGGCACGAACGGCGGAACGTTCGCCACTGTGACTCTGACAGCCGGCTCGGCGAGCGGCAGCACGGGCACGCGCGTCCCGTGCACCACTACGCCGCTTGCCACCACCTCGCGCGTCTTCTCCACGCCGTCCACAAAGATGACCACCCCGTGGTTCATCCGTGCAGCGGACTTAACGCTGCCATAACCCACCAACCCCCCCCACGGCCAGCCCGCAGTCCTCCACGAAACACGGGTTAACCCGTGTTAACCCCGTGAAGTCCATGCCGACCGGCTACAAACACACCCAAAAACAAAAACCACAGCCAGAAAGTCACA
Organism: Apeltes quadracus; assembly: GCA_021346845.1. Taxonomy (NCBI): domain Eukaryota; kingdom Metazoa; phylum Chordata; class Actinopteri; order Perciformes; family Gasterosteidae; genus Apeltes; species Apeltes quadracus. Next base: position 15,222,592 of record CM037920.1, on the reverse strand, counting down.
CACACAAACCACACATTTACACCAGGAAATACACTGAACATACACAATCAACACGATAGAAACGATCAAACAATTCACCTCACGCCACGCTCCGATCACTCCACACTCCTTCCACTCAGAGAGAGAGAGAGAGAGAGAATCCCTCGGGCTATTCAGAGAACAAAAGCACTAAAAGGATTTGTAGTTGAATGGTCTGAGAATGAACATACATCTTAATATTTAGAACTACTTAAATGAAATCTTAAAAGAATCTTATCAAAGTAGCAATACATAGTGTTTTAGTTAAAATTTCTCATGAAGCACTAAACTGTTTTCAACAGATTTTCTATATTGATGAATGATGAAATTGTGATCATAGTAACGAGATTGTTGGCATCTTACACCTTGTTTATTGGAAGTGTTGTTAAGGAAATGGTCAATGAAGTAGTTGACGGTAATTCATTCAAAAGAATATGTAAAGAATAGCTGCTAAATAATGACCTCATCTTTTCAAAACATAACTTGAGTCTTTTTATGGAGGCAAAATAATGTTTTAAAATTGTTACACTTATAATAATAGACTAATAATAGATTATTCTCAGACACATCCACACAGAGCAGCAAGCTTTCAACAGTGCTTTGTGATTCTAGCTAGCTGGTTAGCTTAAACTTGTGTTATGTAACATATTCAATTTTGAACATGCTGCCAGTGTTAATTTTACACCTCTCAGCTCATTTAAAGCTAAATATTACACTGAACTGTATTGATTAAATTGTTTAAGAGAAAAAAAACCTTTGTCTTGGCCATGTTGATGTATTGCTAAGTAGCTACCTTGTTCGCTAAAATGTCATCTTCTCATTTCAAAAAGTGGTTTCCATTGCTCGTTTCCCAGCCGGAGAAAAGAAATACGATAACCTTGCATCACTACTTAAGTATCCTTCACCAAAGTTGTTAAGGCTTGTAACAATTTTTCACTCCATGCTCAAAGTTCATTATCAAAAAGAAGCCAAGCCTCATTTTCTCCTCCACTGCTCCTCTGTCTCTGTCACCCGCTTCCCTCTAGGACATTCATTACCTCTTTATCAACAACTTCATAATTATCCAGTGTCTCCTTCTGCCTTCTACTTCAGTGTCTCCCCTCTCCTTCCTCTTTCTGTTAACCTTTTCCTATCTTTCTCACCCCTCTTCCTCCCCTCTGCCTTCCTTCAGAGGCGCACTAATACATTTGTTATCAACCCACTCCCTAATTAACATGTCTCCTCTCTGTGTCGGAGGCTTCCACGTCTCTGTCGAGATGTCTTCTTTGGTCCGTCTTATTTCATTTTGACTTCTTCCACATCTTTTCTCTATTCATTTATTTTTCTCTTTGAATATTTCTGTACGGCTCCTCTTCCTCACTCCCGAGGCTCTATTATCTGTTGGAAATTTGTTTGAAAGCCGGCAGGACACAGCGATCTTTTTTTCCGTTTGGGTGAGAGAGCTTGTGTGTCTCCTTCACTCTTAGGTTCCTTTCCGTGTGTCGCAGCGATTGACACGCCCTTCTTTATGGCGCAGTGCACTTATGCAGCCCTAAACTTTCAGACGAACTCCCCTCTATCGGGGCAAATGTCTCTGAACCATGGTTTTCTTTATTTGAGGCGGCAAAATTACTGTTTTTGTAAACATCTTCCTGCTTTAAACGTTTTCTAGACTTGGGGAGAATATATTTCATTGCAACAACAGTTCAACCTTTAAGTTGTTTGACCACAGAACAGTTTTTACACAGCGTGACCTATGACACGAAATACAAAGCCGTAATTCACATGATGATCAAGGGCCGCATGGATGTACACTCACTGTCCTGCAGGGTTTTATAACCTACTTCTACTCCTCCAAATTGGATTTGGATGGCACTTAGCATGGGGGGTGGGGAGAGGAAGTGGGAAAGGGTCGGGGTGAAGTGGGCCTTGGCAGGCCCCCATGCAGCATGAGTTCACGGGGCGTCTGTGTGATAGCAATTAGCACTAGCTTTAAAGATCTCCTCCTCATTGGAATTTGCTCTTAAGATCCGGGCATCTACCCTTGAAAATGGAAGACAATCTCTATTATTTTTGTGTATTTGACGTAAGGTAACAGCTTACAATGGAAAAGAGAAATTGTGTTGCTAATTTCTTGCTTGGATGATTGTATTCAAGATAGTGGCCTCCTTCCATAAACTCTCCACCGTCAGTCATGAACAAGAGTCTCAGATGTCATTAATATGACGCTGGATATGTTTGAATTTTTCATGATCACAGGTAGTTGTTGAACATTTTTTGAACAATAGAGACATGGTTCATCTTTGTGAAAATCTTGTCTTGTTTGTGTTTATTCTGCTGTCAGGTGACCACTTTACATCGTTACAGTGTAACTCCTTTGAACTGTGCCAGTTAGGGCTGAACCCTTTAGAATAAAATATATATATAATTACAATGATATTGTATTGCAATTGTTACAAGAGCTGCAATACATAGCTAAACTAATTTTTATTGTAAATCATTGAAAGGATTATGGGGTGATTTTTGGAAGGATAGGAAACCAAATGAAGATTTTTGTAGATTGTATGAAGGCCATATTTGCTGCAAAACAATATTTCATTTTTATATAGTATTTTGATTACATTTTTCCTTTAACAAATACCGTGACATTTATGACAACGCAAACCCCTTTTTATGTGGTCCATGCAGGATCATCTTAAAAAAAAAGAAATGTCAAAAACATCCCATAAATCCTTGATTATCAGAGTTAAAAAGAGGTCTGTAAAGGCAGTAAATATTCTCGAGATTCACTACTTCCTGCCTGTCATGCATCATTCCAAAATCCTGTTTCAGGAATAAACCCAGTGAGGAAGTTGACAACCCTCTTTCTCCTACATTATTTATTTGTATGTACTCTTCTATCCCAGATAAACATCTGTTTTCCTTTATGAACGTGTTGAATCCTTAATACACAAGTGCTTAGCACAGTAGAAGAAAAATAACAAAGTAAAGAAAGGCCAAGTTGAGCTTCATAAACCTGTAGATAGATTTAGGTTTAGGGGAAGATCCAAGCCCTCACTCTGCCCATACAGCCGGCCACTGGAGCAAATGGCTGAGAGGGAGCTCAATCAATACGCTAAGTGTGTATGTATGTGTGTGTCTGGCTCGAGATTAACCTTGTGTGTGTATCTGTGTGTGTATGCACATCTGTAACCACATACTGGCTTTCTGAATGCATATTAATCTCAAGGTGGTGTTTTGTGTATCTGATGGTCTGCTGCGTTTTACTTTCATTAAGTTTGGCTAGCGCATGCAAATGATGACGGATGAAGACAGCTGAGGCGTGAATCATCAGCCCTTTTCCTAAAGCGGCCTCGGTATGTCTACCAGCTCTGTGGAATTGGGCCTGCTTCGCTTTGGGCAAAGTGTGGAAATTTCCGTATTCCGTGTTCAAGTCACACCACACCACACACCACACACACCACACACACACACGCTACAACACGAGAGACTGAGACAGGTCTGTGTCAATACTGGACATACATTCATACATTAAAGGCTTGAGATTCAATTGCTTTCTCCTGAAGCACACACACACACACACACACACACACACACACACACACACACACACACACACACACACACACACACACACACACACACACACACACACACATTTCTGCACTCAGCTGATCCTACTGTTTACTGTTGTTCAAAATCCCACATCTCCTCACTGGTCTTTCTTAGTTTACCTTTCAAACCTTCTCTTTCATGTTCTCATCATTATTTCCCTCTCACGCAGCTTGTAGTGTGTCATTCAAGAAGATTATTTTATTATCTGTATGCCTTTATATACGAGCTATTGCTTGGCCCCCGTCAGAGCAACACACCCGCTATGACATGATTGTGTTATGGGGAATTTCTCTGGCAAAAATGTTAATAATAAATCCGCTATGTGCGCCTCAATTTTTTCTACATCCGTCCACAACGATACCCACCAGACTTTGTGTGAGAGCAGGAGGAAAATAATAAGGAATCTGAGGAAAAACAATCAAGTCTTAGACCCTGTCTCACCTGAACCTCAGAAGTAAGAAAACAAGAAAGAAAGAAACCGGGTCTAATTGTTAATGCTACTTAAAATAATAAAAGGCATAAAAAGCCTAAGATTCATAGCATCTCCCACCAGTTTCCATATAAGCACATAATACGTAGCGCCATTGTACTTAATGGAGTCGCGTCTTCCATATTATCTTTTCTTTTCATTCTTACGTCTTATTATTTTTAGGTTTTCTTCTGTCGCTCTTGTTCTTAGTATAAACAGCATGCCACCCGAGTAAATCCGTCAGACTTCTTTGCTTCATGGGGACTTATAATATTCTATGATTCATTTTATAATATCATGCTCATTTTATTTTGGTCAGAGATACTGTTTCTTTTCTCTTTCTAAGGACTACAATGAGATCTACACAAAGCCGTGTATAGAATCGAGAGAAAATTACTTTTTGGGAGATTTCTTTCTTTATCACCCTTTTCCAATCTTATTAGTGTATTTGTATTAAAGATACAAATACACTAATTCCAGTCAGAAAAGCCACCCTGTTGTTACAGTTTAAAAGATGTTAGTTTAGCATAGTGTAGGATTAAGATTAAGAATGCACCTCCAGTTAATGTCATTAACACTTCATTTTGTTTAATTTGTACATTGTGACTTTATCTGCTAGTGAATTTACTTTAACAGCCGTTGGATGTTCTTATAGTTTATGCCAAGCTATGCTAACAGCATCTGGGTTCTATTTTCATAATTTGTGTACAGATATGAGTGGTATCAATCTTCTCATCTGACTCTCAGAATGAAACCAAACACAACATAATAGGGTGGCCCATTAGTGTGGAATGATTCAACTAACTTCATTATTTTAGGTGGCTTGCACTAACTAGAGGTTACTAACTAATTTTGTAGCAAACTGATCATTCATTGTAACTTCCTAATTGTGGGGTCGTTTTTTCTCCACTGCCGGTGCCGTCTGTCCCGGCGTTTTTACGCCACATCACCATAAGCCTGAGAAGGGATGTAACATGAAAAATAGATTCCAGGCCCCGTCTGACGTCTTTCACACTGACAGAACACCAAGTCCTTGTCCGTCTGAATCAGCTGGGGAACGAGGCTTCTCAAAACACCATATCCCTGGTGTAGCGACCAGGTACGTGGGTGGAGTTGATGGTCTGCCATGCAGGGGGAACTGACCTAAAAAAACGGCAGCTGTCCTTTCAGGCCCTTTCCCTGTAGCTCCAAGGTACAGCCCCGTGAGACAGACAAAGAGAAGGGCAACAGGGGGATGTTTATTGCTCTGAAACGTCCCATTTTAATAGCTTTAATGAGTTGAAGCGCATATTTGAGGCGGTGCATTTCCATCTCAGCTACTATTCACAGTTCATTCACATCTTTGAAGCTCATTATTCTTTTAGGATTTTTTTCCAAAATGAATCGAAGTCCTTTTTCTTCTGGCTTCATGAATAATAATGTCAACCTCATACTGAAGTTACTGAGGCACTTGTCTGCCTAACCTAGATTGCATAGAAAAACTCAATCTTATTGCAATAAAGATTTCAGTGTCTCCCTTACCATTGAACAGGGGGCCTGCACCCCCAAGCACCACCACAGTCCCCTCAAGAAAGTGTGTTTTTTTTTTTTTAATCACTCATCACTGCGCACAGCGGTTGGACAAGTGCGCGCATACAGACACGCATACACGGACATTTACTCATGCGGAATTGCGCGAAATTACACCATTTGACTCCATTCATCCATTTAGAGTCAAATAGATTACAAAGCAGAGTATGCTTTAGTGTATGCTTACTGTGATTGACAGGCTGCTGCAGCTTTTAGAAAGGTATACACGACCCCTCTGTCCCCAATACATTGTAGTTGAGAGACAAGGACAACGTTAAAGAACTAGTTTTAGGGTCATGAAAAAGTTATCGTCAGACAATAGCGGATTCCCAGTTTTCCTTTTGGCTTTTAGGTGCTTTCAATCAAAGCCTGCTTTGGACTTGACAGCTGCTGCTCCTCAACAACCTCTTTAGGCACCCGGAGAGGACAGACTCGTCATTGCTCTTAAGAGTGAAATCTGTGGCTGGTTATCATGCTCAAGTACTTATACACTCATACATTTGCTCAATGGCTTGACTTAACGCTGTCAAATTTGATGGGGGTTGTCATTTTGCATGGACAGGTCTATAATGCCTGTTGTTTTCGACGCTCTTAAATTGTGGTGATTGCTTTTTACCACTAGGATGCAAAAGCACCGGTGGCATTCTGAGGCCTCTTAGGGCCTCCTGGGCCGCCCTGGATCACGGTCGTCAGACTGTCTCGAGGAGAACATATCCGGGTGTTGGCTCTTGCAGTCATCTGTATGCAAAGTCAACAGCTCTGGTGATAATACCGAGGCCTCAGGGCACTTCTGCAGAGAAAGGTCTGATTCTGATACTGCGCTCTAGAGAGTCCATCGAATAAGAAACGCAAATTCCCAGTGAAATGGTTTTGAAATGGTCTTGCAATTTAAGTGCTCTTGAGAAGTCAAGGAACGCGGCCCCGCCCCGGCTTTCATTTGTGTGAATAAGCAGGGTGATAGGTGTATCACATCGTGCTACACCTATGCAATGCAATGCAATGCTTAATACAGGCTTGGATGAATCGGATGAAAAGTCCTTAAATAAGAATGAAACAGTAGCTTTGTGTTCTGCTGTTGAGTAATAATAACACCTAAGCTGCATTTGAGGTACTCACCGCTGTGTAGTTTAAATGTATGCGCTGTTTAATTTAAATATGTGATTTGATTCTCTTTTACCTAATCAAATATTTCCACAGTTCAGAGATTAGTGAGACAAAAACAAATATAATGCCAAATTAGCTGTAAAACTGCTGGAATTATTAATTTAATTAACAATCAATCAATTAGGTGTGGTGTGGTGGCTAGCAGTGTCGCCTCACAGCAAAATGGTCATTACTTTGACTCCACCCTGTGGCCTTTCTGTGCAGGGTCTGCATGTTGTCATGTTCTCTGCGTGGGTTCTCTCCCACAGTCCAAAGACATGCTCTGGGGATTAGGATGATTGGTGACTCTTAATTGCCTGTGGATGTGAATGTGAATGTGAATGGTGCTTGTTTGTCTCTTGACCGGCGACAAAATCCAGGGGATACCCCATCTCTGTCGATTGACTCCAGTCCAGCAATCAATCAATTTATTGGGTATAATGTGAACACGTTGTGGCATCTTGCCTCCAGTTAACAGTGTAGGAATATGTAGCAGCTAGAGAGCCAGATATTGCCGTCAGTAGTAGCAGGTGACCAAAACTTGCCGAAAGTGTGCATAATGTTTAATTATGACATCCAAAATTAACTTGAGCTGATATCTACCGCCTTGGAGCTAATGTGATGCCAAAATATATTGATTCAGCTACTGTTAATAAACAAGGATTTACTGATCTGGACTAGTGTGATGACTTTGGCGGCCATGAATATTGCAGTATTGATTTACCGCTGAAACAATAGATACAAAATATTGATTGTGCTTCATTTGAAGAAAATATTTGTATTCAGATGCAAGAATATTACCCCCAGCCGTGTATTGATCCAGGCTCATTAAAGATGCACTAATTCAGTAAGTAATATGAAGATGAACAGACACAGATATGGATTCAGAGATACGGTGGGTCCAGTGACATAAAGGTCAGCTGGTGCTGGGTTAGTGAGACTGTGACACACGTACACACACAGATGCAGTGTAATGTCTGTGTGTGTGTGTGTGTGTGGTGGGGCCGCTTTTATTGCAATTTGCTTCAATGAGAGACTGCTATTTCAGATAGTTGGCATGCATGTAACGCAGCAGAGTAGTGTGCAGCGGTTACAGCCAAGACCAAATGGCTCGAGGTAGAATCTCTGTGGTACAGACACGAGCAGCTGTTAACCCTTCATGTGCCGGGCCGGGATAATTGGCTGGAAAAGCCTTTGTCTGAGGCAGAGAGACACAGAGAAAGAGAGAGAGAGAGAGAGAGAGAGAGAGAGAGAGAGAGAGAGAGAGAGAGAGAGAGAGAGAGAGAGGAAGGTGGTGGTGGTGTGGAGGCATGTTTGCGGTGTGTGTGTGTGTGTGTGTTTGTCCTTGGGGGTCTCTCTCTATCCATCTTTCTCGCTCTCACTCTCTGGTCCAGAGCTTGTTACCATAGCAACATAGAAGAAGAGGTACTGCTGCCGAAGTCCCAAAAATTGTATTATCTTTTTCAGACACACTCACACCCACACATGCTGCTCCTTCGTCTGTCTTGCATACATACAAACTGGCAGGCAGCAGCGAGCGTGTGTGTGTGTGTGTGTGTGTGTGTATGTGTTTTTATCTGTGTGTTTGTGCTTGTCCAGTACAGCTTGCTAATGCTTGCAGGCATTGCAGGCACACACACACTCACGCATACACACTCAAGCACACACACACTCAATCACGCACAGAGGCGCAGAGAAAGTCAGAGGGTTTGGTTGAAGGCAAAGTAGGACAGCGGAGTGTTGCAGCAGAGTAGACGGGGTCATGTGAGAACAGCAGGATGGTTTGTTTATGCCACTGAATTGGGGGTACTTGGCTTCTACTCATTAATTATCTTTCTGGCACTTTTGCGAGTTGTCAGCCCAATATACAATAGGTAGTGATTGCCTGGCTTGAAACAGCTCTGCAGGGAGAACCTTAAAGCACCATAGACCACGTGACGGCTTTACTTTGAGCTTGTTGGTTGTGTTGCCGATATTTGATGATACTCAAGGGTAGCTTTTAAGCATTTGTGGCGGCCCGCCCAACCCCAGCGCCCGGCGGGAGTGGCAGTGGCCGATCCCGGCCCGGCGGAAGCAGCAGCGGCCGGCAGCGCGCCGGCCGATCCGGTCCCGGCGGGAGTGGCAGTGGCCGATCCTGGCCCGGCGGGCGCAGCAGCAGCCGGCAGCGCGGCGGCCGATCCCGGCCCGGCGGGAGCAGCAGCGGGGGCGCGAAGGGCCTCAGGGGCGGCACCTCCCCCCCGAGGGGGAGTAGGCTAGGCCAGACGGCTCCCCGGCCTAGGTCGGGCAATCAACCTCCAGCTGGACTAACGAGGTGCCTCTCCCAGGTGAAAAGGGAAACACGGGAGAGGCACAGGGAGGAAGGAGAAGAGCACATGGAGACACGACGTCGCGCGCAAGCAATGGCGGCGTGTGAACATAATAAAATAATCAATTGCACGTTCTCCGCGTCTCAGCGTCCTCATTCCGGGTCCCCTGAGTACCCACCCCGTTACAGCATTATATGCACTAAAGCTGATTATGGGTGCCACTGTTTGGTGTTCGAGAGTTTTATTATTAGAGATGTAAATACACTCCAGCACAACACAGGAGGGTTGCTGAGAGGACGCTGGCGTGTTTGTCGCCGCTTCTCGCATCACAACCTTTCCATCTCTCCTGGCTGCTAAAACCACAAATCATTACATTTAATTTTCCTACCGTGGATACTCCAACGTGGATGGCCTGGTCCCATCTCGGCTGGCTGCTGTACCGCCTGGACAAAGTACAAACATCTCATCGGAGGGCTACAGCTGCGGCTCGTTCACCGGTTCGTCAACTCGCCTGGAGCTAGGACTGTTCAAACATCTCGTCGGAGGGCTACAGTTGCGGCTCGTTCCCGGCTTGTCAACTCGCCTTGAGCTAGTAGCACGCCAAGCTAGGCTGCTAACAACCGAACGTCTCTCCATGTCTCGTCTCAAATACTCCGCAATGGAACTCAGGAACATTATCCCGCACGCGCTCCCGAACTGCCTTGAGGTGATAAAATCTCTCCGGCTCCTGTGCCGTCCACCCTACGTGCATCGGGCTACCAAGCACAAGTTTGTTTACCTGGCTACAACTTTGGCCGTGCTGGCTGTTATACACCGCACTTTCATCCTGTTAAAAGAAACCCCAGTCACAACATCATCATTTGAGTGCCTCCACCTCACGCTGTCTGGTGCCACACAGCTCCAGGTGGTTCTTGTCTACCGCCCCCCGAAAGCCTCCTCCTGCTTTCTACAGGAGTTCTCGGACCTGCTGGCCTCGGTCTGCCCCATGTCCCCAGCTACTCTCATACTGGGTGACTTTAACATCCATGTAGACTCTAGCAGCTGTTCCTTCGCTGTGGATTTCCTCTCACTGTTGGACTGCTTCGGCATCAAACAGCATGTACAGGGCCCTACACATGCCAAGGGGCACACCCTGGACCTGGTGTGCTGTGTTGGCACAAGCCCCTCCCATCTTTGCTGCACGGACCTGGCTGTCTCTGACCATCAAGCCATCCTGTTCTCTGTCCCTGTGTCCCTGCCTAAGCAGCCTACAAAAAGGTCCATCACATACAGGAACACAAAGCGTGTGTGTAAACCTACGCTGGCTAACACCATAGCTACCAACCTCGCTATCCACCCCTCCAACCGCACTGCTGACGGCTTGGTGGAACACTATAACAGCGCCCTTGCCCTCAGCCTGGATTCTGTTGCTCCACTCACCACCAAACTGGTCTCCTGCACCCGCCCCGCTCCCTGGTTTACCCCCGAGCTGCGGAGGCTTAAGTCCATGGGGCGTCGGCTCGAGTGGCTTCACAAGAAATCCGGCCTCACTGTCCACCTCGAAGCCTACAGAGACCACATCAAGTGCTACAAAGAGGCTCTCACCCAGGCAAAAACACTCCATTACACTCCCTGGTTTACCCCAGAGCTGCGGAGGCTTAAGTCCATGGGGCGTCGGCTCGAGAGGCTTCACAAGAGATCCGGCCTCACTGTCCACCTCGAAGCCTACAGAGACCACATCAAGTGCTACAAAGAGGCTCTCACCCAGTCAAAAACACTCCATTACACTCCCTGGTTTACCCCAGAGCTGCGGAGGCTTAAGTTCATGGGGCGTCGGCTCGAGAGGCTTCACAAGAGATCCGGCCTCACTGTCCACCTCGAAGCCTACAGAGACCACATCAAGTGCTACAAAGAGGCTCTCACCCAGGCAAACACACTCCATTACACTTATAAACAGCCAACAAAAGCATCCGAAAATGCTTTTCTCCACCATCAACCGCCTTCTTGACCCTCCCGACGCTCCGCAACCCTCTGATGCTGCTGAACTCTGCTCCAAGTTCCTGGACTTTTTCCAACAAAAAGTGGCCACCATCCACCAGCAGCTCCAGGTATCTACACCCTCCCCGCCGGCCACACTACCTCGGCTGGACATGTATCATCCTTCTGCCTGCCCACCACAGCGCCGCGTCTCCACCTTCTCTCTGCTGGATGCTGATCAAGTCCTCGACCTTCTGTCCAAAGCCAGGACCTCATCCTGCAGTCTGGATCCACTACCCACGACCCTTGTGAAGGCCTGTCTCCCCACCATCTGCCCCCCGGTGGTTGCCATCATCAACGCCTCACTCGGCTCGGGTGTGGTACCCTCCAGCTTTAAGCTGGCGGCCGTGACCCCAACACTTAAAAAGACAGGCCTGGACCCAGATGACCCCAACAACTACTGTCCGATCTCCAACCTTCCGTTCCTGAGTAAGCCGAGCAGTGGCTGCCCAGCTACAACATCACATGTTCCACCATGAGCTGTTTGAACCTCTCCAATCAGGCTTCAGACCCCATCATAGCACTGAAACCGCCCTCATCAAAATAACAAATGACCTCCTGATTGCTGCAGACAACGGTCTTGTTTCCATCCTCATCCTCCTTGACCTCTCTGCTGCCTTCAATACCGTTTCCCACTCCATCCTCCTCTCCCGTCTCTCCGAGCTCATTGGCCTTACCGACACTGCTGTCTCCTGGTTCCAGTCCTACCTCTCCAACCGAAAACAATACATCACTCTGCAAGGCTCCTACTCCACCACTGCAACAGTTAACCACGGCGTCCCCCAGGGATCTGTCCTTGGCCCCCTCCTCTTTACCATCTACTTGCTCCCCCTTGGTCAGATCATCCACAACCATGGACTCAATTTCCACTGTTATGCAGACGACACCCAACTGTATGTCAGCACCAAGCCCTCCTCTCAACTCCCACCAATACAACTCAACAACTGTCTGCATGATATCAAAACCTGGATGACCAAGAACCTCCTGAAACTCAATACCAACAGGACAGAGCTCATGGTGGTGGCCCCAGCACCACTGCTCAGGAAGGTTGGAGACCTCACCCTGGTCATCGATGGCTGTCCCACTTCCCCATCACCCAAAGTGCGGAACCTGGGCGTCATTCTGGACCCCACACTCTCATTCAGTTTCCACATCCAAAGCATCACCAAATCAGCCTTCTTTCACCTCCGTAACATTTCAAGACTCCGGCCGTCACTCACTGACTCAGTCACTGAAACCCTCATTCATGCATTCGTCACCTCCCGCCTGGACTACTGCAATGGTGTCCTGTCTGGGCTGCCCAAAAAAGCCCTAGACAGTATGTCCAGAACTCAGCTGCCAGGGTGTTAACCCACAACAAGCCCTAGCAGCACATCACCCCCATCCTCAAGAAACTCCACTGGTTGCCAATCAAACAACGCATCAGCTACAAAATCCTCCTCCTCACCTACAAATCACTTCACTCACTGGCACCCAAGTACATCACTGACCTCCTCCACCCGTACACCCAGTCACGGTCCCTGCGCTCCACCAGCAAGGACTTACTCTCCACTCCCCGCACCAGTCTCAAGACCTTTGGTGACAGGGCTTTCTGTGCAATTGCCCCTACCCTCTGGAACACCCGGCCCCCTCCTATCCGTTCTGCCACTTCTCTGCCACAGTTCCAAAAGCACCTCAAAACACACCTCTTCTCTCTTGCCTATCCTCTCTAAACCCCCTCCCTCCCCTACCCCCCTACGCCCACTCTTGTAAAGCGACCTTGGGTATCTTGAAAGGCGCTATATAAATTAAATTATTATTATTATTATTTTGTATAGCCCAAAATCGCAAATTACAAATTTGCCTCGGAGGGCTTTACAGTCTGTACACATGCAACATCCTCTGTCCCAAGACCCTCACATCGGCACAGGAAAAACTCCCCAAAAAATGAAAAAACCCTTCCAGAGAAAAAAGGGAAGAAACCTTAGGGAGAACGTCAGAGGAGGGATCCCTCTCCCGGGATGGACAGACTGCAATGGATGTCATGTGTACAGAATGACTCATACAGATGTAGAATACATTCAATTTCTATAACAGAAATTATTCAAAGAATTCCAAGTAGCCGGCCAGGTGTACGACAGGACCACTGCAGGGGCCACCACCATCAGATCGAACCACCATCCACAGAAGACTGTGGGGAGGGAAAGCAAAGATTTTAGGAAAGGGCAATAGTGATATGAATCATATTTAACATTATGATGATGATGATGATGATGATGATGACGGCAGCAGCTGGTGCCAGCAGGGCCACGGCTGGAGTCAGGACCAGGGTCCTGACGGAACTACGATCTGCAGAGACCTGCTCGGCGAGAAAGCACAAGGAACTCCTGGGAAGGAGCTGAATTAGTCATGTGCATTAATGCAACGTGGATTTTAGTAAAAGGGGAGAGAGAGAGAGAGAGAGAGAGAGAGAGAGAGAGAGAGAGAGAGAGAGAGAGAGAGAGAGAGAGGAGTTCGGTGTGTCCTAAGAAGTCCCTCGGCAGTTTAAGCCTATAGCAGCGTAACTAAGAGCTGGTCCAGGCAAACCTAAGCCAGCCCTAAATATAAGCGGTATCAAAGAGGAAAGTTTTAAGCTTTATCTTAAAGGAGCTGAATCTGCCCCCCGGACTGAAAGTGGAAGCTGTTTCCACAAAAGAGGAGCTTGATAACTGAAGGCTCTGCCTGCCATCCTACTTTTAATAACTCTAGGAACAACAAGTAACCCAGCATCTATAGAACGCAGCTGCCTTGCAGGGCAGTATGGTGTTACAAGCCCTTTAAGATAAGAAGGTGCCTCACCAGCAAGCGCCTTGTAGGTAAGGAGAAGAACCTTAAATTCTATTCTTGATTTAACAGGGAGCCAGTGCAAAGCAGATAATACAGGCGTGATATGGTCTCTTTTATTAGTTCTTGTTAATACACGTGCTGCAGCATTCTGATCCAACTGAAGAGGTTTAAGAGATTTGCAAGAATCGTGATTATATCTAGCATGCAAAAGAATTTAAGTTAGTACAGTACAGAGGGGGTTCTTGGCACAAATGAATGGTTGGTGTTGGTAATTATGAAGAGGAGTTTGGGGTATTTCATTATTATCTAGGTCTTTAAAAAAAACACTAACCAATGGACAACAATGGAGTTGCGTTACATGAAAGGTGGTGCTTCTATCGACAAACCCATGCCTCTTTCGTATTGTTTTGTTATTTGACTTTCAATGCTCACAACCATGTTTCTGAAGAGTCTCATTTTTCCCTCTGGAGTTGGTGGGGACCAAAACAGGGCTGATAACCAAATATTAGACATGGAATATAGTTGATAGGTGGCCAGAAATGGTCAATCAATGATGGATGAAAATAAATTTTCATCCATCTGTCAATTTTCAACGCTGGCAACATTAACCTATTAGTCACAATAGGGCGGTGGTTCATTTTTTTACTTCTGAATTCAAATCAACAAATTTGTTTTTTCTTCTAAAGGTTAAGCACCTTTATTTTCAAAAGAAAGGCCTGTGTGTTGTTTTTATGGAGATGTATTGGTTTAAATAGAAGATACTATTAACCATCATGTTTTATTTAGTGTATAATCACCTCAGAATGTGAATCCTTGTGTTTTCTTTACCTTAGAAGCATAGCTACACAAAGCCAACTGATGTCTTCCTACAGTAGTCCAGAAGTGACCAACCAAACATTGGCTGGAATGAAGCTTTTCACATTTTATTAGTTTTTTTGTCTTGTTTTCACGTTTCTGGGCAGATGGGGAGGGGGGCCCTGTTGTTGCAATCTGTGACCTGACCGCTAGATGGCACTGCATCCTACATACGCAGTGCACCTCTCACCTCTCATCTAGTGTCTCCAAGCCAGTAAAGCTTACATAGACAAAAGGCGGGTGTCTGGTTGGACTAGAGAGTTGTTTAAAGCCACTTTAAACACACTTTTGGGGCTTTTATCATATTCAAAAACTCTTGAATTTTTGCACGGGCATCGGAAGTGCGTGAAATTTAGATATTCTTGGGGTCGCGCTTTTGGCTTTGAAAAAATGGCTCTCTAGCGCCCCCTTTACATATTGGTTTTTAACCTATTAGCTTACTTTTTTCCCCCGATGACCGATTGACCTGAAATTTTGCACACAGGTGCTCTTGGACATGCTCTACAAAAAAGTCAATCATGGTATGGAAATGCGCCTACTTAGATTTTCCGCCATTTGAATTTTGTAAAAAAACTGTTTAACGAACTCCTCCCAGACCCTAAGTCCGATTCTCCTGGGAATCTCGCGAATGCATTATTGGCTTACTGCCACCTGATCTTATCGAAGGATTTTTGATATCTCATTTGGTTACGATTTTATGGACTAATAAACTTCTAAAGGGCGGGGCTCCTTACTTAAAGACTCAGATCCTCAGAACTACGAGGCCTGTCCTCACCAAATTGATATCACATGTTCGGGTTGCCTCCCAGAACACACTCAAATATTTTCCGAATATTTGAAGACTAGGGGGCGCTGTTATTGATTTCTGAATATTTGCACTTTTCGCCTGTTGTTGGCGATAATTTGCGTCTTTTTGGGCTTACATACGAACGATTTCCTCCGAGAGTTTACACCCGATCGATTTCAAATTCAGGCAAATGGATCCTAACACCTGTGTGGTCCTTCGGTATTAGAATCAAGAGTTTTCGTGAAACTACCTGGGCGTGAGCTGCCCTCCATTTTGGGCGATTTTCTTGAAAATGTAAAATGCTATAACTGCAAGGAACATTGATATTTCTGGCTGGAATTCAATATTCATGATGCTAGTGTAGACCTTTTAGGATTAAAATGCAGTGATTCAATATATATGTATATATAGCGCCACCTATTGGCAAAGGTTTACACTTTTATGTGAGTTACCTCCTAATTTCAATGCTTCCTTATGGCATTTTGGCTCAATAGCCTCCCCTACACATATTGATTAAGCAAAATAGCCACTGCTCTGATCCAGGTGCATTCAATGCTTCCTAATGGCATTTTGGCTCAATAGCTTCCCCTACACCTATTGACGGAGGTGATCCTACAGCTCTGCTCTCTTCAGGGAGCCACACAGCGTGTGTAGTTCACGAGTTATTATTTTTTTATGGCGCAGAAGTGGCGTGATTAGCTGCTTGTCTCTGCACTGACTGAACGGAGGTGATCTTACATGCAGTGGGCTAATAGACTAAAATGCAGTGATTAAGAATATATATATAGCGCCACCTATTGGCAAAGGTAAACGCAAGTCTTTACACTTTTATGTCCTAATTTCAATGCTTCTTAATGGCATTTTGGCTCAATAGCTTACCCTACACGTATTGACGGAGGTGATCATACAGCTCTGCTCTCTTCAGGGAGCCACACAGCCTGTGTAGTTCACGAGTTGTTATTTTTTGATGGAGCAGAAGTGGCGTGATTAGCTGTGATTAACTTATAACAATGCTGTACCATATGTGTCCATTCGTGTCCACTTACTTTAGCTTTATATGGAGAAAACGGAGACCGGTCATTTCTGCAATTGGAACAGCAGCTGACTTGATGACGTCAGCACCTCAGCTGTCTTGCTAATATCTTTTATTACAGTTCTTGACTGTTAAGTATTTTACTAATATCAAGCTTTAGCTTCGTTTTCATTTAAAATTATAAATGATTATGTATAAATATGAATATTGAACTCAAGAGTAAAGGCAAAATAACTCAATGGATCAGATCAGAGTTGTTGCATTATTTTTAAAGCAGGTGAAGAGGAGCAGCTGTATTACACTAAGTAATACTAAGAGGAGTAAGAGGAGGTTGGATACAGTAACAACAATTAAACAGTTAATATTTTACTGGATAATAACATAGTGTACACACACACTAGGGCTGCTAGCAGCACTGGACGGGTCCTCTGGCTGCCTGCACGCTGCGTGAGCACGTCACGTCACGTGAGCAAGTCACGCCTCAATCCGTGGCAGCTGTCATTTAGGCATTCTGGGTAATTCAGTCTTCTCTTCGACACAAACTATCTCGCTTGTCAGTCTTATAGCAGACCTGATTCCTTCAGAGGTTAAGACTATACTTATAGGGATCTGTTCAACAGTGTGAAACTGTGGAACCCGGTTTGTACAGTCTAGCATGTATAAAGAAATTGTATTGTTCATAAAAGAACTTTATTAAGTATATATAAATAAGTATAATCTCCTTTAAACAGCAGGTAATTCTGCGTTGCAGAGACATCACTGTAGACCGTAAAACCAAGATTAAATGCGCGGTTCTATTATATTGGACTTTAATATGTTAATATAGAAGTCCCGTGTCATGATAACGTATAAGATGAAGTTTGTGAAGTGAATTTCCATGCTCCATGTGGCTGACATACAGCTAACGTTTAGACGTACCATATGTGTCCATTTGTTGACATCAGAGTTCTGGGTTTGATTCCTAGCTGGCACTGGCCTTTTCTTTCTCATTTTCTTTTTTCACCTTCTGACTGCGTGTCCGGCCGACCGCTGCCCCCCCCGACATGCAGGCTCAGGCCCGTTCAGTACTGCCCCGCAGTCCTAGTTATTATTATTATTATACTTCTCACACTTTAAGGGCCTTTTTGGGGGCTTTATCATGTTCAAAAAGTTGTTAAATTTGGCATGAAGATAAAGACTGTTAAAAAATGTGATAATTTATTTTACCCTACTAGGCCAGTTTCCGCCCCGAATGTCTGATCGACTTGAAAATTGGCAAACATGTGCTCTTCCACATGCTCTACAAAAAAGTCAATCATGGTATGCAAATGCGCCTAACTAGATTTTTCGCCATTTTGAACATTTTGAGTCCCCCCCTCCCTTTCCTCACAGTTTGGTCCACTGCTTGCTAGCGCGATCTGCACTCGACTCTCAGTCACATGGGTAGTGACAGGAACATAGTAAGTAGGCGGTCTAAGGCTATTTTATTCACATTAAACATCGGATGAAGTTTTTATTTTCTCAAATACAAATGATGCTGAGTAATTAATGAATTAGTCATGACAGAAACGTCTGCTATGCTAGTGTAATATGTTACCCGGCTTGTTTAATAGCTTGTTGGATATGCCCCCACTACAACTGGCTAACGTTATTATTTGTGTCCCCTTCAAAAATTGCTCTTCAGAAATGTTGTTTTTTTGTACCCCCCCCCCCCCCCCTTCCCTCCCCCTACTGTTAGATCAGATTTACGCCCATGGAGAGAGAGAGAGAGGCAGACCGCTCAGCGCACTTTTTTGGAGTTTTACCTGCCAACGCTCCCGTTTTTTACCCCTATCACCCGGACACCTCCCGGTTTGTTATTTCTCCCGGGAAATGTCGCACATGTGGATTAATCATGATTAATCACACCCGTCCAGTCAATTTGGGTGTCCAGGACCCGTCATGATCATGATTAATCCACTGAAAACTCGGATTCATTTGATTAAAAATTTTATTCATTTGACAGCCCTAGTATATATATATTATATATATATTTTAAATTTGATTCCCACAAATGACCTTTTTCTTTGCTTCTTATGAGTCATTTGTACACACACACACACACACACACACACACACACAAACACACTCGTTTATATTCCTGTGAATACGTGGAGTCTTCCTAATCTTTCTGTCTCTTCCTGCCCTTATGATAAACTGCCTGTCTAACAATGTTTTCTTATCGCACACTGTGTGTGTGGTGTGTTTAGTGTATGTGTGTCTCTATATGTTTTCATATGGGCTTGTAGCATGGGTTATTGAAACTGTGTGCCACGACTGCATGAACACCTCTTAATAGGTGTTTCTGAGTGAAGGACATTGTGTATTTGTGTGTGTGTTTTTGTTTTAGCCAGATTGCGTCCCCGGAGCTCGGAGGCAACCATTAATGTCACCAGATACCTCTCTGTGTGACTCTCCTTTCTCTAACCTGTTATCTGATGCATCTCTGTCTCCCCTCTCTCTGATTTCACAGAATACAAGATGCGCATAAGTGCATTCATTCATTATCTAATTAAGGCATTTACAGGCTCTAATTCTTCCTCATCAGCTAATAGTCTGCAGATTAAGTATGGACGTGTGTCTGTTGAGGGGGACGGGGGTTGCTTTTTGAGTGTTTGTTAAAATATTAACTCCTCATTATCAGGTAAAGGCAGAAGATAAAGAAACTCTTATTGCTGATCTGACTAATCAAGGAATAAACAGTTTTCCTTTCAAAAGGCAACAGCGAGTAATCAAGGCTTTGTTCTCCCCACTGTGATTTAGGATTTTATGTAATTTGTCTTGTTGGCAACCCGCAGCTTTTTTAGTATCACACCTTCATGTGAAGTGACTACCATGGAACATTTCAACGTGAGGAATACAGTGGTGTTGTTGCCACTGTGCGCTCATTTTCCACCGGTTTTTAAACGGATTTTCGAAATTGTTTTTTTTGCAGCCGAAAAAGCAGACTGGAGACACACATTAAAGGCAGAGTGTAGGCTGCGTGTAATCACGGGTCATTGAAAGTCTATGAGGCAATCATGGTGAAGGCCCCGGATGCTGTGAAGGAGTCCACAGACAGACTGAGCAATCACTGAAATGTAACTAGTGGAACTAGAAATCTGTGTTTGATGCAGGTTCAAAACAAAACAGCAAAGTTATGTCAATTTTGTTGGATCTCCACAGTATTTGGATTGCAATATATACAGTATATATATATATATATATATATATATATACTGTATATATACACAGGTAAAATCCATTAAATTAGAATATTTTGAAAAACTTGATTTATTTCAGTAATTGCATTCAAAAGGTGTAACTTGTACATTATATTTATTCATTGCACACAGACTGATGCATTCAAATGTTTATTTCATTTAATTTTGATGATTTGAAGTGGCAACAAATGAAAATCCAAAATTCCGTGTGTCACAAAATTAGAATATTACTTAAGGCTAATACAAAAAAGGGATTTTTTAGAAATGTTGGCCAACTGAAAAGTATGAAAATGAAAAATATGAGCATGTACAATACTCAATACTTGGTTGGAGCTCCTTTTGCCTCAATTACTGCATTAATGCGGCGTGGCATGGAGTCGATGAGTTTCTGGCACTGCTCAGGTGTTATGAGAGCCCAGGTTGCTCTGATAGTGGCCTTCAACTCTTCTGCGTTGTTGGGTCTGGCATTCTGCATCATCCTTTTCACAATACCTCACAGATTTTCTAATTTAATGGCTTTTACCTGTGTATATATATATATATATGCTTGTGTGTGTTTAAAATAACATTAACAAATAACAACACACATTCGATCATCTTGGAGGCAGAATTCCACCGGGTGGAACTAATTCAATTAGCTTCTTAGATCAGCATTAAAGTGCTCCATGAAATTGGTGCACTGGTGTTTCAGTTAATTTCTGAAAATTGCTTGCACCTCACAGATTCATTCACCTTACATGCCTGCAATATGTGTATCAGCAAAAGCATCAGAGCGCAGTGGGGAAAAAAAATGGCCACGGCCTAAAGTCATGATTACCACACATTCAGCCTTTACGGTTCTGTGTGATCCAGAGGTAAAGGGGTTATTTGAAAGACGCCTCACTCCCACATTTTGTTCTTCAACAAAATGTGTGGAGATCCCTTTCTTACATTTAATAATTAATGAAAGGGATTACACGTTCCATTATTATTGAAAACAGTATAACATGTTGCACCTTCTCTGTGAATTATCACACATCTGATAATGCTCTCCTTGTGTTCTGGGAGAAGTGTAGGTGATCATCACCGATGGAATTACTCCTCAGAGGGAGGAGAACTTTTCAGAAAGGGTTACTTTCGGCCTTCCACGGCTAGAAAAAGTCCAACGCATACATTGGGATACGTTGCGTGATTCTAAATTGTTACGTTTCTAATGGGCCATGTTATTATGAATTTCATCCTCGTACATAAAGCTCCACGCGGTCCGGGTGTGGCGGGCCAAGTACGGTGAGACGGGATGGGATGGCGTGAGAACAGCTTTGAGTCACTCAAACTAAATCTGATGGCGTAGGCCAGCTCGCCGTTGCAGCTCTACGCTGAACTCTCCTGGCGCTAACGTGTTAGCCACCCGTCACTGAGTATTCCCCCCAGAGGTAAACTGTGCTAGCTCTGTCCGCACTTTCAGTGATTCACGTACGTCTACAACTTTGAGGGTGGAACGGCTAGGCAGGGGGAGCTCTTTTCGGGCGGACACACAGCTTCTGTATGCTTGTGCGAGTGCCGCGTCACCCCCAATAGGGGTCACACTGCTGTTAGCTGTTGCTAGCAGCGTTAGCACCGTTAGAAGCATTATCTGCAAGCAGCCAGCTTAGCTGTGGCCATCTTTTAGAGCCACTGAGAGGGAAAAATGCTCCCAATCAGTGTTGCCAACTCCTCAGTAAGCCATTGGCTGTCCTAAAAGTCGCTAGATGACGTCATCACCTAATTTGCATACCCTTTTACATTCAATTGTGATTGTGGTAGCACGGAACAGTGCTCAGCGATTGATAATGCCATTATAGCCTCAGCCTTGTTTGCAGAGTCACATTTTTTAACCATAAATCACAGCTTGTTTTTGTTGGAATTGTTATAAGGCTTTGCCTTTTGAGTTGTCATGTGTTTTTTTAATATCACCAAGTTTTGCATAGAAATCCGTCTTACAATACAGGCAGTATGCCCGCGTATCAATACCAATAAACGGCTTTAACCAGCCTTTGTATTCGGCGTTCGACTCCCATTCCTTTCCGTTTTTTTCACGTCACCAAAAGTCTCCAAAAGTCGCCAATAACGTCAGGAATAGTCACTAAATTTGTCGCTTGTTGCTTTTTGAAATATTTGTCGCTGTAGGGGTCCGAAAAGTCGTTAAATGTAGCAACAAAGTCGCTAAGTTGGTAACACTGCTCCCAATATTCACACATAAGACGTTTTTTAGGGAACCGTGTGTGTCGAGTGAGCCTTCACCTTGAGGTGTAACAAACATTTTTATGCTGAATGTGTCCTTCCTCATCAAACAGTAGCAAAGGCATTGAAACAATGATCTTCATCTTCCCTGCTTTTACTGGCACAGTGCTGGTGCTTTTGGCACTACGTTTTTTTCCCCCCACGCTTGTAATGTTTCTTTTCCGACTAAAGTCTGACTGAACTTTGTTCTGTGATTGCTCCACATGAGCAAATGTTCGACTCCATGAAAATGTCGATACACTCATCTGAGTTGTCTTCACTTATTTCTGTGTGCTCAGATGCATAGCCTTACTGTTGGAGGTTGTGGGGGCCGAGTGCAGCCTGAAAAAAGTATCTGCCGCCACTGCTGCGGGTAAACGTTGTAAAACAACATTTTGTTAGGTGAAAAAATAGTTTTACCTGTATAAATGGTTTACAGCTTAAATAAAGGGACACAGTTTTCCGTAGAACACAGAACAATAATGAATTTGAGTATGATGTGTTATTTCTTAGATTCATTTAAATGTTTCATTTGTAATGTTAATGGAGAATCGATGTGTTGCAACACTGTTGTCACATCTTCAGATCTGCAAGTATTTCCCTATAACTTTAGATGTTTCTGAAAACAAAAGGTTAAAGAGACCTTTTTGTTCCACATATGAGATCCCAGTTTTTTAAGCTCAGACAACAACAAATAAACGCTAAGGAAATGTGTACACGTGTAAACGAGAGCAGCGTTTCTGTGTGTCTTACTTCGATCCAGGCGTCATCGTTATTATATCTCTCCCACGTTGCGATGTGACACGCCGAGTCCTCTCAAACTTTGCCCTCCCGTGAGGGACACCTTTAGGCGGAAATTCTGGTTCGATGCCATTCTTGCTCTTCTTTTTCTTTTTCTTCTATCTAGGAATGCCTGCTGATATATCTCTGATGTCTAATGCTGTCTGACTGAACGCGCGGACCAGAAAACCCACACAACCGCGCAATGCGTCGTCGAACTGACACTTTAAACAAAGCTTTTGTCAGCTGCCTGACAGCAATTTCTCTTTCCTGCCTCCTCCTCTTCTATCTCCTCTCATTATCCCCCTCACTTCTCCCCGTCACTCCCAAAAAAACTCTCTCTACCCGTTCTTTTCCGCGTGCGACACACACATGCGCTACGCATTCAAGGGATTATTCCTAATTGAACCGCCTCGTTTGAATGCAGGGTCAATATAATTAGCTTGAAAATAAGATTTGAAGACAACAAAACACCACTATTATACGAGGTATAATAATCGCCTGTGTTTCACTTTTTAAAGCAACCTTTCAGAAAGTCGCCTTTACTGTTAAAAGTGTCAAATGTTAAAACTTTGACGTCAAGTAAGAAGCCTCCATCAGTTGTGCCATCAAGTTGGACTGTTTTGTAAATGTTAACAAAGCTGCATTGTGTTCACTGGAACTTTTTTGGTTCTGGAACAAAAACTCCTGCACTTATTCTTGTTCAAGGAAAGGTGGCAATGTGAGGGGACTTCTGCAAGTTACATTTTTTTCCAGGTCTTTGAAAGCGTGTGGCTTGAGTTTTAGTGGAATGTGAATACTTCAAAAAGTCATGCAGTAAGCTATTAAGTGTAATTAAGTACCTTAGTTAACGACACAGCTAGGTTGCTAACCGTTAACTCATCCTATGATCATTTCAGATATTGACTGCAGCCCTGGCAGACATTTGATGCAAAAAATAATGCATTCATAAAAAATGTAGCTGGCTTTTGTAGGTGTTTTCAGCGCTTTGGTTGTAAAGTGTGGTGCAAAGCTCAGTCCACTGCCCGATCTTATGTAATGCAACTGGATGTTTTCAATTGTTTACGGGGGACCATTCCTTTTTGGTTGGACACAAGAAGCAAAAAGGAGACTAATGCCTGTTCAACTTTTACCGGGCAGGTGACCTAAGCTGGTGGTAAGGACTAAGACAATTCACAAAATGTGATGTTAAATAATTAATAGGCACAAGTCTGTGGCGTCGGGGAACTTGCCATCGGGAAGTAATTAGCTAGCTGCAATTTAGATGGATAGATACAGGAATGGTATGTCTCGGGGTAAAACTCCCTCCCGGGTGAATTTTAAACAGTTAATTAGGGAGAGAGCGAAGGCTGTACCAAATATGCAATTGTATAGAATATAATTTTAATTTACAAATTTGGCTAAACTTTGAAATAATGAAAATTATAATAAGCATGATTGGACACCGAAATATCGGGCCAATAAAGGCATTGTCGCGCACACAACCATAAACACAAATCCAATTTTCAATTCAACTATCCAGCATTGATTAGTGTACATTCTTATTATTATAAATTTGTACAAGGGCTGTCAAATGATTAAAAATTTTAATGAAATTAATCCGAGTTTTGCGACGTTTCCCGGGAGAAATAACAAATCGGGAGGTGTCCGGGTGATAGAGGTAAAAAACGGGAGCGTTGGCAGGTAAAACTCAAAAAAAGTACGCTGAGCGGTCTGCCTCTCTCTCCATGGGCGTGAATCTGATCTAACAGTAGAGGGGGACAATAAACATAACATTTCTGAAGAGCAATTTCGAAGGGGACACAAATAATAACGTTAGCTAGTTGTAGTGGGGGCATACCCAACAAGCTATTAAACAAGCTGGGTAACATTACATTATACTACACTAGCATAGCAGACTTTTTTGTCATGACTATTTCATATACTCAGCATCATTTGTATTTGA
The DNA here is from genome assembly GCA_021346845.1 of Apeltes quadracus. NCBI lineage: Eukaryota > Metazoa > Chordata > Actinopteri > Perciformes > Gasterosteidae > Apeltes > Apeltes quadracus. The sequence goes on along the minus strand of CM037920.1, from coordinate 15,197,813 downwards.
GAAATTAAAAACTTCATCCGATGTTTAATGTGAATAAAATTAGACCGCCTACTTACTACGTTCCTGTCACTATCGATGTGACTGAGAGTCAAGTACACTTAGATGGGGGGGTCCTAACCCCCCTGGGATTTACACCCTCGTGTCTCTCTCTCTCACACACACACACGTCCACAGCGCAGCAGGCGGAAGGGGGAGAGAGTGATACTGTTTCTCTTCAGGAGACTTGTTTAAATTATGAAAAATATGCTATATACATGTCACTAGATTTGTCTCTAGTCGGTTTTGACACAAAAGTTGCCAGCAGGAGGATTTGTTTGTTATAATAGTCCAACCACAACCGCATTTCGGACACATTCTTGACCTGAATAATTTGTCACACTGCGCATGCGTAAAATGCGTTAAAAAAATTGACGTAATTATCGACAAACATCTAATTAAGGACTAATTCAGCCTCAGTTTTTTGTAAATAATGTCCCAAAAAAAAGGAAAAAGGATTTATGGAAAAACATGCACAAATATTTTTATTCACAAAAATGAACAATGCGTGGTCATTTTTTTAAATCCATTACCAGAGCCTCATTAGGAGACAGTCATCTTCCACCAGCAGGCAAATCCGTCTAATGTCTGTGTGTTTATCTATACATTCTTAACGGAAACAGAAGGACTGCTGGATCTGCTGGTTTTCATGTAAACAATTAGCAATTTGGCATGAAAACCATAATTCTGTTGACAAAAAAAACACAGTGACTGAACATCCATATTAGCTGGTTTGGCTTTTTTCGGGTTCCGCCATTGGCTCGTTGACAACACGTCTTTATTGTTTCAAAACAAATTTGAAAAGTAATTCCTGGCGGCTTCCTTGAACTGCTCTGACAGTTATTCCTGTGAGACGCAAATGCAGCCTGAATCCACACAGTCAGGCTCCAGTTGATTTTCAATGAAGCAGCAGCAGAAACTCTCATGATGACATACGCGAAACAGAGCTTTTCTCTTACTCTTCCAACAACACAACACACAAGCCTCTTCATGCTCAACCCAATCTGGCTGCTGTGGGCTGCGTTGGAAACATATATATTTTTTTGCTGGGTTATATAATATAAGTACCATTCAAAGTAGTCCAAAGGCAAAGCTGCTTTCTATTGGGCACTCGGGTCCTCGGTTAAAGTGAAAGTGAACGATAGGGTGATGAAGCTTTGTTTCACAGACCGGTGTGCGCGTCTGTGTGAGTGTGTGTTTAGCTATCAGGGGAGCACAGTATAGCTCTACTGCGATTGAACTCACAGAGTTTACTCTGGTTATCAGCATTACTTCAGGACACACACACACACACAGAAGAAAAGCACAGTGGTAGCGACTAAAGCTGCCATTGCTACATTTTTAGTCAGTGAAAATATCAACATCGACAGCATGCCCACTGCGGATGTCACCACTGGTATTCATCCCCCTCCAAACCCATCTGTCTGTCCGGCATCTATCTCTCTGTCTTCCGCCCTTTCTTTCTTCCTTTCTGTCTTGTTAAAGTGGATTGGGTTATCATCAGTGAGTGAAAAGTTCAGGGCCACCGTAGTTTTATCCACATGTTGGTAGACCACACTCACTGATGATAACCCAATCCACTTTTACAAGACAGAAAAGTTCAGGGCCACCGTCAAAGCACAGCACATTAAGAGAAAAACATATGAAAAGACAACCCACATATTTTGTTCATATTCTTTCCGTAAGGTATTGAAACCTAAAGGGTGAAACTGCTTGTTGAACAAGTGTTGTCGGCTGTTTTATGTGACTGGCCTTGCTATTGAGTCATGACTGAAGCTTATCAATTCCAACACTCTCAACTTAATGCAGCAATACAGAGAACTTTTTGGTTAGATTTGTGCGTGTACAAAATGTCTGTGTTGAGGTCAGTGCCGGCCCGAGCCTCTTGGGGGCCCTAAGCAGAATTTGATTTGGGGGCCCCCCCTCCCACCATGCAGAGTCACCTGTGCTAGAAGATTATTGGCACAAATGTCACGCTATAATGTTATAGCGAAAATTATAAACGAATACAGTGAGGTTATAATACAAAACTAGGGCTGCTTGCAACACTGAACGGGCCTTAGCCTCCCCTGGCATGTCGGGGGGGGGGGGGGCAGCGGTCAGCCAGACACGTGGTCAAAAAGTGAAAAGAGACCAAAAAAAGTCTGGTCCCAGGTAGGGATCAAACCCAGATCTCTGGCTCCCTAAGCGGACACTATCTGAGCTATCATTCATACTTGCCAATGTAAGCATGTGAGCCAGCTGTTTCCGCCGGCTCGCGGCTCGCCGGCAAATTGCCGACAGCTTGGGCCGGCTCGCGGCTCGCTAGCGAACTAAGCGGCTGCTTAGGGCCCCCTGGCCACTTACTGGTTTACTAACAAGTGAAAAGCCATCATAGCATAATACTGCGTTTAAAGGTTAACCTTAACCTACATTAAATAGTTTAAGGAATAGTGGCGGCTGGCCAATAGAAGTCAATGGGCCGTCGTCCCTTCTTGAGCTCCCCAAAATTAATAGAAAAATCATAATAAATTATAAAAAATGTCAGGTTGTGTTTATAAAATATGATATCTGCGCAAAATATATGCTTTACCTGCACATGCCTGCCTGTCATACGTACGTCCTGTCTTCATAGGTGTTTTATTTCTCAAAATTGCAGCGGGTCTACGAAGAAATTAAAAAATGTATGCTGTACATTTCAGCCATCAGCATTCTTAAAAAGACTCAGGCTGAGGGAAAATTGATTTTGCCCCAAGCTTGCGCGTTCTTATAAGGACTGGAGGAAGTAAAGAGCACAGTGTTGCCAACTTAGCAATTTTCTTTCTAGATTCAGAAACTGAATCGGCAACTTCTTTTTCAAACGGCAGCTAGTAACAAATAAAAATATATATATATTTGGCACTTTTAGCACCTTTGTGACTAAAATAAAAAAATGACTTATTTTCCCTCTAAATGTCACAAAAACAACATGTGCCTGGCTGCAAAAGTGTATTGTGAGTGACTTCAACAGCAGGCGCTCAGCTTGTGCACAACAGCCTGCAGACAGCTGGAAGATGCCGAGTGCACAGTTGATCAGTTTGATTGCATGATAACTAACTGCTAGGGGTGTAACGATTCAGCTGTTACATCGATGTATTGATTTAAATTCCTCCGATCCAACTACATTGATCTGTGCTCGGCGAGTTGGCCTTATGGACGACATATATCGATCTAACATCGTTTTGAAATGTAATAAATTGATTGTATCGATACTAGGAAATAACCCATTGGATTTAAGCACGTCAGACTTTTTTCTTAGCACTTTTAATGATAAAGGCTGTCACGGACTGAGCCGTAACCCAACGCCGTCCCGAGCCCCAATTCAACTTCCGGGTTTCACGGCAAAGCCGGATGTTCCAAAAGGGTTGAAATAGAGGGGTGGTTTTGCGGGGGTTGGTTGGGGGAAACCATTATTGCAGGGGTGTTTTTGTGTATATCACTTTTTTTCTGCTACACTGCTGCAGCAGTGTTTGCACTTTATCCAAATAAAATGTGAATGCATTTGCCATTCATTGTTGTTTACTTGTTTATTTATATTCCTAATAAATTGATACCTGATTCTATTACAAGAAACAACAGGAATCTAGGAAATGTATTTCAGTCACGCTGGTAGAATTTTTGGCTAAAAAGTTAATGAATCGATTTCAAGTCACTGAATCGTTTCGGATCGTATCGTTCTAAATGAACCAATATCGTCCTTGAATCGTATCGACAACCAGGAATCGTGATACAAATCGAATCGTTGTTAAAACAAATCGTTACACGCAGTTCAATAATTTAATATGTTGTGTTTAAAAATATCTGATCATGTAAAATGTGTTTATGTTACTTGTCATCAGGGTGCGATTTGACAAAAAAGCAGAGGGGGGAATTTTTTTTTTGCTGCCGGTGTTGGCATGCAGGCTGACGGGGGGAGGAGGGCGGGGGGTGCTGTCGACCGGCGGGGGGGGAGTGCTGTCGACCGGCACACCTCCGCGGTCAGCTGGTCGACAGCACCCCCCGCCCCCCGTCAGCCCGCATGCCGACACCAGCAGCAAAAAAAAAAAAAATGCCCGTGTCCATATGATCGTGCATTATGTTCGCGGAAGTTGCATCCGCACACGCACATCACGCGCTGCGCGTAGGGAACCAAATGTGTTTGTGTTCAATGACGTTCAGAAATATGCGCCGTCTGCCAGAAGGCTGCTGAACAGCTGCTCTGATGTATAGACACTGAAGATCGTTAGATTTCAAGAGTTTAAGTAGGCGAGCAGTTAAGTTGCATTCATCGCTATCAAGGAGGGGAAAATCCCTGTCCCCCCCGGCGATAAAAATAATTTAGCAGAGGGGGGGATAGGAAAACCAGAGGGGGGGAAATCACCCGCAAACCCCCCCCACAAATCTCACCCTGCTTGTCATAATGAACAAACAAATCAAATTGACAAATGTGAAATATTTTTTGCCACGAGTGAAAAGTCAATTTGGGTTTTGTCATTTTGTTTTCTACGTAAATACGCAATTTTACGTTATTGCGTGAAGACGTCATCACATAATGGAATCACAATGCATTTAGCAACAAATCAACCTGCCTCTAGCAACTTCCCCAGAAAATGTTTTGGCAACACTGAAAGAGCGCAGATTTTATCGCCATTAAAGCAGACATGACGACTGACATATATACATATTTAGTGGGAATGCTTCTACAGCATTCCAACTATTGTTATCCAATTTTATTAGTGGGAATGCTTCTACAGCATTCCAACTATTGTTATTCAATTTTATTTATTTTTAGTGGAAATGCTTCTACAGCATTCAAACTATTGTTATTCAATTTTATTTATTATTAGTGGGAATGCTCCAACAGCAATCCAACTATTGTTATTCGATTTTATTTATTATTAGTGGAAATGCTTCTACAGCATTCCAACTATTGTTATTCAATTTTATTTATTATTCCGTACGTTTTTTGGCTCTGTGTAACATCTGCATACTTTCAGCTATTAAAACCATTCAACTTTTCTAATGTTCAGCTCTTTCAGCTAATGATGGTAGTTTGGAACTTTTTTCTACTATTTCTACTTTTTTAAATATTAAACTTTTTAACACTAAAGTCAATGAGAGCAAGCTTCAAATGCTTCAAATCCTCTTCTGCTTAAAAAAATATCTCCTCCTACATTCTTTCACCCACAGACGTGATTCAAACTTTAAACTGTTCACAACATATTCAGCTATGTGGGGTCTACTTTTTCCTATCTATTTTACTTTTTTCATAATCACTGATTATGTTTCACTAGTTTTTCAGTCCATTTCTGAGTTTTACATGGGTGTGTATGTGGAGCCTTTAGAGTGAGTGCATTTAAATTCAGAGTGTACGGCTGCGTGAGACAAATGTTACATTTTAAAGCTTCATTTTTGGATCAGAATGATGCCGTGCTTGTGCTGGTCGGAATGATGTGGGTATGGAATCCCAGAGTTCTTTACTTTTTGCCTGAAGGGCTTGAGAGTGAGACAAAGTCTGTCTCAAGCCCCATAGACCCTAATACAAATCTGGTGACAAATTTAACAAAAAAACCGAGAAGGTACAATATTTTGAAACTGTTGCTACAGCCATATTATGAACCCTAGAGGAACCCTAGAGGCATGTAACTAAATGTATGCGTTCGGTCGAGTCTTGGGTCTCTCATCATACAGTTATTTTTTTGGAAACCAGAATAGTTTTGCGCTACTGGGCATTTGTTTGAGGTTAGGATTCTGTTTAAATCTCTTTAAACCTCTTTGTGTCCTTAATGTATGCAGCTGCACCCATTGCCACGGCTACGGACACCTGCACTGGCAGCCCCTCCCCTCTATACTCCTTCATAATCACTCACTGTCTGTCTGTCTGTCTGTCTGTATGTCTCTGTCTCTCTGCCTCGCTCTCTCTTTTTCTTTCTCCCATCCACATATTAATAACTTCTTGTCTCCCAACAGCCCCCCACCACCCCCCCACCTAATTCCATAATTTCAAAATAAAAGCCTCAATGAATATCTGAGTTCTTACTGTAATGTTACATGAGGCCTATCGAGGTAAAACTTGGCTTGAATATCAAACATTCTGTCCCCCCCCCCCCCCCCCACCCAATTCCATCACTACAAAATAAAAGCCTCAATGATTATCTGTACTGTAACCATGAAGGGATCTCTTACTGTAATGTTAGATGAGGCCTATCGAGTAAAAACTTGGCTTGAATAACAATCATTCTGCCCCCCCCCACCCAATTCCATAATTTCAAAATAAAAGCCTCAATGATTATCTGTACCTTAAGCATGAAGGGAGTTCTTACTGTAATGTTTGATGAGGCCTATCGAGTAAAAACTGCACCCATTGCCACGCTACGGACACCTGCACTGGCAACCCCTCACCTCTCTACTCCTTCATAATCACTCACTGTCTGACTCTGTCTCTCTGCCTCGCTCTGTCTTTTTCTTTCTCCCATCTACATATTAATAACTTCTTAGTTTAAATAACATTCTGTCTCCCAAAAGCCCCCCACCACCCCCCACCCAATTTCATAATTTCAAAATAAAAGCCTCAATGATTATCTGAGTTCTTACTGTAATGTTAGATGAGGCCTATCAAGGTAAAACTTGGCTTGAATATCAAACATTCTGTCCCCCCCCCTCCCCCATCACCCAATTCCATCACTACAAAATAAAAGCCTCAATGATTATCTGTACTGTAACCATGAAGGGATCTCTTACTGAAATGTATTTCAATAGACAATGGGAAAGTATTTCATTACTTTTCCATTGTTTTCATGTATGTAATGTCAGGACTGTTGTCAGCAGAATATAGTGTTTGATGGGCAACGTCCAACATTATTAATCAATATAAAAATAACTATAAACTCCTCAGACTTACATTTGTTTCAGTAAACGTCAGATCACATATTAAAGAACAATCCATATTTAGGCAATTCCGATGCCTTAATATCATCGAATACTTTGTGTTTTTGAACATGCTTGTCTTTAATGTATTTTTCGTTGTCAATGCAAAGTTCTTCAGCCCCCCCTTGTTTTCAAGCAATTTCACATCTCATCTCAGCTAAATTTATGCATTTTCGTTCTATGCAGTGTATGTAACTTTTTAATTAAATTCAAACTTAAACCGATTTCCACTTTTTCAACTACTCTCACTACTTCAACTTCTTCTTATGGTTTTAAGCTATTCAACCAGTTTAGCTTTAGCAATTAAGCTACTCAGCATTCCCACGCATTTTCCGCAGAAAATGCATTTTCTAGTATATCATACTGATGCTTTTTTGATAATTAATATTATACTGAATTTCATTTGAGGGTGACAAGATTATTATTTACAAAGGTTTATTTACTGCTTTTTCTCATGTTGGAACACGCATGACAATAAAAATGATTTAGGAAACATTTTTATTAGATAGATTGCATCCAGTATTGAGTTCAGAATTAAATCTTTGGCGGTGTGGCTCTGTTCAGGGAGTCCTCCAACCTTTCATGAGCACCATGAAATAGCAGGGAGTCAGAGGACAGAAGCGGCATTAGGGAACGCTCACACCGTTTTAGGACTGTGTGAGCTGAGCTATTGCCGCACATGAACAGAGCGGCAACGATGACATAGAAGCAAATGCCACGTTATGCATGACAAGGAGGAGCTGGGAAGGTGGCGGGCGGCAGAGAAGCGAGCCGCAAGCAGGTAGGAGCAAAGCTGAATCTGCTTTAAATAAATAGGGCGCCCTGTTTCAGTTTAGCCATTAGCAGGGTGGGTGTTGACCAGCTGGTGCGCTAATCCAGATCAGCTGAGGCGGCTCAGCTGGAGCAGATCAGCTGATGAGACTGTGTCGTTGGCAAATAGCGTTAGCAACGTCTTGACTACCTGGCCTGCCAGAACTGATGCTGACGCTCAATGGGATTTTGATACCTTAATTATTTTGCATTAAATCAACCTGGGATGTTTGCGGAAATTATAGAACATAGAACATTTTCCGCCAGCCACCAATGACAATATACTATTGGTTTTGAACAAATACAGGAGTCATTAACGCACCGGTTCCTAACTGTTTCTGTCCGGGGATCCTTAGAGGATATGGGGACATTGTAAGACCCCCAACAGCAAATAAAACTGCGATCCCTCCCCACAGAATCCACGAATGATGGATTCTGGCTGGGTCAGTTTGTTATTTCATAGCTGAGTGAAGTTGATGGAGGGCCATCGTGTCATTACACAATCCTGGATCTCCCAGAGCCAAGACCTTGCTACCTTCACCCCTTCCTGTCATGGCGGTATAATTAAACACAGGCTGGCACTCCAAGTCCCCCACCAACACCCCAAGTCCCTGGACTGACTTGCTGCAAGAGATTTCAGCCACATGCAGCTTGGCACAAAATTAAACCTAACTTCCACTTGTTGTTGTTAAATAGTCCCACTGACCTGGCTGATCTGAGCGCTGTTCACAAAAGACCCACGGTCTCAATCAATTCAATTTTCATTGAATCATCAACTGCCACTCTGAAAAAACAGAGTGGCAGTTTCATATGCGTGTGACTGGTAGAGTCACACGCATATGTCAAGTAAATCCTGGATGTGTTAATTACCTCGCCTGACCTGATTCCCCCCGTTTCCACGTCCAGCTCGTGACAGGAAGAGGCGGTGATCTGTGGTGTGTGTGTGTGTGTGTGTCATACTGACAGCTCTGTTAGTTATCTGTCTGCGCTCACAGACGACGCGCATGTCGACCAGCGGTCCCAGCACGATCACATTCACACACACTGGCGTAACGCACGCACCTCACCTGCCAATCACTCTGCTCTGATATTCCCACTGCTATCTGCTCCTGCTCTTACTTTTCCCTACTCTTCTACCTTCCTCTCCCTCGTCTCTCCCCTCTTGTCTTTCATCACTCTGTTATTTTTACTATTCTTTAGAAACTGTAAGAAACGGTTGCCCTGAAACTCGGTTTCTTTTTTTCCTTTTTCTCTCCCGTGGGTCTTAGAGATTCTTTCTTTCTTTCATCTTCTACTTCTCTCTTTCCTCACGTTGCCTTTCCGCTCCTTCTCCCTCCCACTCCAAACTCGCTAACAGGATAAATGTTGAAGGCAAGGCCATATTCAGGGCATACTTTTTATGGTGTTACCCAGTATTTATGCTACGCTAATTGCTCTGCTAATTGCCTCGCTGGCCCCCGCTGCATGCGGAACCCAGAGATATAAGAGTGTGTTATTCATATGCTTTGTGGACATTCTTTTTTTTCCCCTCTTACACACCAGACATTTTTGCAGCAAACAGGAATTTCAACTCCAAAGAAAACCTTTGGTACCATTCCTCATGAATTTTGAAATGGATTAACCTTGGCTGATGTTGTTTTGACTAAACAAAGAAATAAAATAAGTTTCCTTCCGCAGAGGAAAGCTTGTCAAAGTCCTGGGCAGTAGCTTCCAGCAGGTCTGACCGTTATGTCAGCTCTCAGATCTGTGGTAGTGTGAGATGAGCACACTGTGAGAGTCTGAAGGTCAGACACCCTTTACAAATCAAACTTAGGGCTGCCAGATTTCACGCAAAACTCTCTGGTGACTGTTTATGGGTCTGAGAGGTAAGAGGCAGGGCTGAACTGGAGGGGAAACTAACCTAAACACCGTTTTTGCACATGGGAATTTGGGAAATAGCTTTTACTGACCTTGAAGTGGCATTTACGCACCTCAAAGTTCTCTGCTCCTTGTACTCTTCCGTTGGAATAATCCGAAATAAGAGGAGGTAAGGAGGTTATTGTGCAATGTTTAAGACGACAGGCTAGTTTGATGTTATTGTTCTACACGTGTTACTGCTCCTCTCAGTTGGTTCCTGCTGCCACTCTGCAGCTTAAGGTTTTATTAGGGTCCTCGCTACGACTTTGTCGGAGAGGAACCTATTGTATTTGATGGAATTACTATTATTAGGGTCCTCGCTACGACTTCGTCGGAGAGGAACCTAACCATTATTATTGTTATTATTATACTTCTCACACTTTAAGGGTCTTTTTGGGGGCTTTATCATGTTCAAAAAGTTGTTAAATTTGGCATGAAGACTTTGAGTGGGTGATTGACGGATCCGTCTATACAGGCAGGGTGCGATTTGTAGGGGGGGGGAAGAGGAGGATTTCCACCCCTCTGGTTTTCCTATCCCCCTCTGTTAAATTATTTTTATCTCCAGGGGGGACAAGGATTTCCCCCCCTTGATAGCGATGAATGCAACCTAACTGCTAGCCTACTTAAACTCTTGAAATCTAACGATCTTCAGTGTCAATTTCTGATCGTCATCCAACACAAACACATTGTAACATTTTATTGTTCGCAGGGGGGCACGTGCGCTCGTGACGCGGATCGGTTCCCCCTCTTTGTGCGCCGCTCGGCGCTTAATTAGGGTCCTCGCTACGACTTCGTCGGAGAGGAGCCTATTGTATTTGATGGAATTATTATTATTAGGGTCCTCACTACGACTTTGTCGGAGAGGAACCTATTGTATTTAATGGAATTATTATTAGGGTCCTCGCTACGACTTCATCGGAGAGGAACCTATTGTATTTGATGGAATTATTAGGGTCCTCGCTACGACTTTGTCGGAGAGGAACCTATTGTAATTGATGGAATTATTATGATTATTATTAGGGTCCTCGCTGCGACTTCGTCGGAGAGGAACCTATTGTATTTGATGGAATTATTATTATTAGGGTCCTCACTACGACTTTGTCGGAGAGGAACCTATTGTATTTAATGGAATTATTATTAGGGTCCTCGCTACGACTTCATCGGAGAGGAACCTATTGTATTTGATGGAATTATTAGGGTCCTCGCTACGACTTTGTCGGAGAGGAACCTATTGTAATTGATGGAATTATTATGATTATTATTAGGGTCCTCGCTGCGACTTCGTCGGAGAGGAACCTATTGTAATTGATAGAATTATTATTATTATTATACATCTCACACTTTAAGGGTCTTTTTGGGGGCTTTATCATGTTTAAAAAGTTGTTAAATTTGTTAAATTTGGCATGAAAATAAAGACTGGGGTCTCCCCTTTTGGGTGTAAGGAAAATGTCTCTATAGCGCCCCCTAGAAGAAGTACCATACTTGGCCAGTTTCTGCCCCGAATGTCCGATCGACTTGAAAATTGGCAAACATGTGCTCTTCCACATGCTCTACAAAAAAGTCAATCATGGTATGCAAATGCGCCTAACTAGATTTTCCGCCATTTTGAATTTTGTGAAAAACACGTTTTTGGCCATTTCTCCTAAAATCGTGTTAGTATCTCAATGTTTTCTAGAAGATATTGGCCAATGAAATTCGCAATGGGTGTGGCTTAATCTGGCAAGATTCCTAATTTCCAAATTACTTGGCCTGCCCTCACTAAAATATGTAACATATGTAGACATTGAACCTCTGAACACACCCTAATTTATTGAGAACATTTGAAGAATAGGGGGCGTTGCAATTAATCATTGAAAATCTGCCTTTTTGGGCTATTTTTGGCCTATTTTCATGATTTCTTGGGGTTGTAAAAAAATACAATCCTCCCAGGGATTAAACCCGATTCTTTAAATTTACGGGGCATCGTGTTCTTAAAACCTTCGGCTCTAATAATTCCATTTTGCCGGAAGAATGGGAGCATTTTTTGAGAACCACCATTTGGCGTAAAAATTAAAGTTGTTGTAACTCGACCATATTTTATCTAATCTGCTCCATATGTCTCAGATTTCAGGAACTTTTCACCCTGTAGACATCCATATGATTATTTTTAACATTAGTCATAGCGCCACCTAGTGGGAACAGAAAGTTGAGGTTTTTTTACTTAACACCTTGTTCCTCACAGGTTAATCTGACATCAACAGTTGGTACCTGATATTTTGAAGGAAATTGGCTCCTGTATGGTATTTTGAAAAATCATAATTTTGGCATCGTACATCAGAATGTGCTGCTTAATCACCAAATCACACGGGGAAGTGTACTCACTGCCTGAAGTGGAATGATCATGTGACTATTAATAGTTTGCTTTTAATTCTAACCAGAAAATGACCAGAAGTTGGCTGGTGATAGAAGTGGGTGTCATATATATCTTTGGCCACTCTGCGCTGTGGTGGGGTGCAAAGAGTTACTCTGTCAATCCGGGAAACCGAAGAGACGGCTCAACTTTAACGGACCTCTTGCTGTATGGAGGTCAGGCCAAACTGAAAAAAGGTCTTTTGGGACATGTGCATGGCACCTGGGGATCTTTATGTAAAATCCCTTAAACAATTCCCATTAATTCTCTATGGACGGACTTCCGCTCAAGCTGAATGAACTAAATAACAGCTTGACTTGATGACGTCACCACCTCAGCTGTCTTGCTAATATCTTTTAATACAGTTCTTGACTGTTAAGTATTTTACTAATATATCAAGCTTTAGCTTTGTTTTCATTTAAAATTATAAATGATTATTCATATATATATATGAATATTGTCCAGAGTGAAGGCAAAATAACTCAATGGATCAGAGTTGTTACATTATTTTTAAAGCAGGTGAAGAGGAGCAGCTGTATTACATCACACTGCATTAGCTTTATAAAGGTTTTATAAAGTAAGAGGAGGTTGAATACAGTAACAGCAATTAAACAGTTCATATTTTACTGGATAATAACATTGCACACATACACACACACACACATCTACCGCTTGTCTTCTTCTTACTCAAACATCAAGAGGTGGTGAATCAGTGTAGTGGTTCTTGTACGGTTAAATGCACAAACATCACAACAAATTAAGTTGGCGATCTACCTGTACCTCTTCTATGTCTACATTATTAGTCAGTAACCTCATTGTATATTATGTATATAATATAGTGATCAATGAGACTATATACCGTAAGATAGGTGACATCATTAGTGATATCAATATCTTTGATACAGAGAGCATGGTGCTAGTTAGATTATTTTATTTATTTCGTTATTTGAAAAGACTTGAATATGGTGCATAATGTTTGAAGGTACATACAAATTATGAAACGACGATGATGATGATAATTATGGATTATTATTATTGTTAATATAGTATATTGACAATATTATTATTTATTTGTATTTTGAATGTTATTTAATGTTATTGGGCTATTGAGGTAAAGAGCTGGGGAGCTGTGTTGGTTGTAGTATGCACATGGAAATTGAAACGTTGCATTTCTAATTATTCCTGGTTTATTACCTGGTTCCGTTTAGAAAAAAATAAACAAACTGATCAGTGGCTCAGTGGAATACTGAGTAATATTGAATGTACGCTGGGTTGCCCTTTCCGTGGGGAGAATACGGGTTGCAGTATAGTATGTATATAATGATATACATACTTTGTAAATACCACAATACTGTGTAAATATCTATTGTTTCCTATTAAATCTAATCTGAAATTGACCAAATGTAGTCTTGTGATAGACTTTGAAGGAAATTGGCTCATGCGTGGTATTTTGAAAAGCCATCATTTTGGAATCAGAATGTCCTGGTTATCACCGAATGACACCTTGGGGATGTGTACTCTCTGACTGAAGTGTAATGATCATAGAATGATCAGGTTAATTCTAACTTGAAAATTACCAGGAGTTGGCTGGTGATAGAAGTGGGTGTCTTATATCTTTGGCCACTCGGCGCTGTGGCGCGGCAGCAGCATTTACACTCACTTACTTATCATGCACTCACTTATTACTATGTCAGTCAATCCAGGTGATTTAAGCAGATCAAGGTGATTCAAGCAGATCCAGCTCTTCGGCCCTTTCTCAATACCTTAGACGGCTAGAACGGACTCCCGCAATAATAGACTTGAGAGACGGACTCTGGAGTCCTGACTCACAGGTACAAGAGAACATCTCTGCAATTGGGAACAGCAGCTTATTTGATGACGTCACCACGTCAGCTGTCTTGCTAATATCTTTTCATACAGTTCTTGACTGTTAGGGATTTTACTAATATCAAGCTTTAGTTTCGTTTTCATTTAAAATTATAAATGATATATACACTAGGGCTTCTAGCAGCACTGGACGGGTCCTCTCCCCGCACGTCGAAGCACTGGCCGAACGGCTACCAATGCGGTCGAGGACGCCTGCGGTTGACGAAAACTAAGGGCCGAAAGGGTTATCCGACGGTCGCAGGCGTCCTCGACCGCATTGGTCACAGAAATTAAGATAACGAGCGGGTCGGATCGTGGCAGGCGGCGTGTCAGCCTTAGTGAGGGGTGCTAACAAGCCTCTCCTCTCTTTTTGTGTGACCCCCCCCCAGTCATCTGGAGTCGGATCGCAGCGCCCTAAAGAGGAGGGAGTGGGAGAGGAGGAACCAAGAGGTCCAACAGGATGAAGACCTGTTCTCAACCGGATTCAACCTGTTCGGAGAACCTTACAAAGTAAGAGAGATTGATTGATTGATAAAGAGCTTATAAATAGATCATTCACTAGATAATCATTTACACTACACAATTTTAGGAAATGAGCTTGTTTGATATCTCTGTAAGTGTGAAGTTTATAAAGAAATATACACAACAAAAAACTGTATATATTATGAACAGTAAAATTTATTTAGTAATTTTTTACAACATTGTTCTTATGCAAAAATGCCTTCAACAGCAGTTGATTGTTTAGCTTTTGAGGGGTTGGTGCATGTGTGATTTTGGAGTATACCATGTCAGCGCTATAGTTTCCTATACTTCCATAATAAGGCCCCATTAGATAGTGGGTAACTCCAGGGGATTTCGGGTATTATGGCACTAATTAAAGCCCCAATGACCTACTATCAAATGCTCTGGCCATCCTGTCATATACATCCAGACATCCTATTTTAAAGCGTTAAATCTCTTCCTCTCCTTCTACATTATTTTTTTTATCAGACATTTGACTTTAGTGGAAAAATATTAATCGTATAGACTAATTAATGCTAGTACCAACACATGTTGTAGATTTAATATGTCAGCCAAAGCATTAAAGCAACCAGGAGAGGAGGACTGCCAAGGCAAAAGGCGGGTGATGGAACTGCTATTTCCTTTGGAGCGCCACAGTTTTTTACACTTTTGCATATTGTCTCCCTAACCTAAGCCAGTTATGAGCAGATTAAATCATCATGGACATGGTAGGGAAGTTGACTGAGTTTTGACTTCAGGAAGTAATGTAACTAAACTCCCCTCAATATCTTGCTTCAACCAACTCCCTCCACCTGTTGGCTTTGTCTGTTACGGACCATTTCCTGAATCGAATACTCAACTTCCCCACCTTCTCACTTGTAATTTTATCCCATTTTAAACAGGGCTTAAAAAGCTCTATACCTGGTGGTCTTTTAATTGTACTGGTCTAATTATTGTTTAACCAATATTTTACTACAAAGTTCAACTAAAACGTTACACGAGTGCTCTCTCTTTGATCGGCAGTTAAGTTTTGGTCAGTCTCTGCGGGAGGAAAGCGGTCATATCTGAAGTAAAGAGTTCCTTCCTCTCCTAAAGTTCCTTCCTCTCCTGGCGCCGGTACATTTACTTTCTCGAGCATGAGGTAGTGGGTCTTTCTCTCTAGTGTACCATTGTTTTATTTCTTTCTCGAGCTATAAGTTAACCGGCCACGCATGAAGTCCACGGCAGCTCTCCCGGCCCTGTGTTTAAAATTGTTTGTGGTTTGTTAACCCTCATTTGCCGCCGCCGGGCACTTTACGTTCAGTCACGCTGCGTATCACATCGACCTTGGGACGGACTGGTGTTGAATCTCGGCGGTGTTTAACGGCTGCTGTTTCTGAACGCAGAGGACGCTGCGTTCAGACGCAGTGTCTGAACGCTTCTGGCTGAGACGCTGCTCGGGCTTCAGCGGCACATGAGAGCTTGTTCGCTTAATGAATCTAATCCGAGGTGCCTCCATGCTCCAACTAATTGTTTCCCACTAATGAATGGTGCTGAGGTTAGGTCAAGATGTGTGTCTGTTTGTGTGTCTGTGTGAGGGCAGGCGGAGGGGGCGTGACTGGACCTTTGGAGTATAGATCATTGCAGTGATAGAAGCAACATACCTTTTTGTTTATTTAAGGATTAAATGAAGCAAGTGCTGGACGGGCGAAGGAGTTAAATACGATTGTCCACTTGAACAGGTTAAGGAGCTCTGTTCATGTGGTCAAGTGCTGCATCCAATTCACTTTCGGCCTCCTTAAACTTTTTGGAATCCTTTCCTGTTTCCTTAATACTCACTGATTTTATGTTTCATAAGACACTTTGATATATCATCTGTTAGATCTTTCACATCTGAGTGTTAGTTCAGTCAGCAGTTGGCGTGACATGATCTTTGTTTATCAATGGCAGGTGCACTGATCTACACCATTAGCTGCCAGCCAAACCCACCGTCCATGCCGATGGCTGCTAGGATACACACTTACTCACATAGACGGAAGCCAAGCTGCAGACAGCTCTCGAGATGTTAGTGGGAGTCAGATTCGTTCAGTGGGCGTCTGTGCCAGGGATTTGTACGTCCTTCTTCAATTAAGTGATTTAAGAGGAGAACGATCACTCACAAATGTGAACTTAATTCAAACAAAACTGACTGCATCGTTCGTAAATGGTCGATGCTGTAGTGTTTAACAGTTCGCTTCTCTCCGACCACTCTTTTTTACCACTTTTTTATCCACACATTCCCGCAGTTTATCTCTCACTGCTATTAAAGTGGACAAATGACTTTGGGAAACCTACGTTCTTCTGCTACTCTATTTGCCACCATAACCATGTTGTTTATTATTTAAATGTATTTTTTCATCCCAGGGTGTTTCTTTACCGGGTCCTGTACACGCTCACTGCCCCTTCTCTTGAGTAGAATTGCTGACAGAACTTACTCAACTGCTGCTTTAAAGATTTGTATCAGCCCTTTTTCATTATCACATAGGACTTAATAGAATGGTCTTATGATGGCTGGTGCCTCTCTCGTCCGTCTGTTCACCTCTCTCTCTCTCTCTCTCTCTCTCTCTCTCTCTCTCTCTCTCTCTCTCTCTCTCTCTCTCTCTCTCTCTCTCTCTCTCTCTCTCTCTCTCTCTCTCTCTCTCTCTCTCTCTCTCTCTCTCTCTCTCTCTCTCTCTGCATGCTGGGAGCGAGTTGGTTCTTTTTCAAACTTTTTGCTATTTTCTCTTAGTTTAGGTCTATTACTTTGGTGTGGTTAGGTGGGTGTTTTTTTCACATTACGTTGGGTTTAGTGTTTTGTTTGTTTCGTGTTTTTGTTTCCTCTTGCCGGTGTCTCGCCGGTCGGCGTCCGAGGACGCCATGGTAAATGGAGAGAATCTGTCCCACCTCACGCAAAAGCACGGCATTAAGATCAGCGCCGGCTTTCCGTGCAGCGTGGAGGACATTGGTTTGGCTGTGGGGGGAATAGTCGGGCACAGCAGCGTAAAGTCGGCCGCTCGGATGAATGGCGCCGTAGTCATTTTTCTCGACCAGGTGGTCAAAGTGAACCGAGTCGTCGAGGCGGGCCTCACGGTGAACGACATGTTTCGTGCAGGTGTTGCCAGCTGTCACAACCGGCCACGAAGGTGGTTCTGTCAAATGTCCCTCCGTTCATCACCGACGAATTCCTCAGTAAGGAACTCTCCAGACACGGAAAGGTGGTGTCACCGATTAAAAAGATCCTGTCTGGATGTAGGTCACAGTTACTGAAGCACGTAGTGTCTCATCGTAGACACCTTTATATGATACTTAACAACCGGAATGCGGAGCTCAACCTCCGCTTCCATGTTACAGTAGATGATTACGAGTACGTGATTTTTGCAACATCGTCGGCGATGAAATGTTTCGGTTGTGCTGAGGAGGGGCACACCGTTGGTGCCTGCCCGAGGCGCGGGGACCTGACTCCGCCTGGCCGGGCCGCGGCGGGGGAGCCTCCTGCCGGCTGCGGGTGGAAGAGGTTGAGATGGTGGAGGAGGAAGCAGGGGAAACAAAATCTGCAACCAAAAGGAAAAAAAGAGGCAAAACGTAGGTAGCGAAGCAAAAGTCAGTAAGGTTGGGGAGGAAGAAGAAACAGGTGGGTGGCAGGTCTCTGATAGCGAGAGTGAGGGCTGTGTATCAGATGGGAGCGATGTGCACAGTGCCTTTTTAACAAATAGTCAGAGGCAAAAACTGTACTCGGCAGAACAAACAAGAACATTCTTACAAAAAGTAAAAAACAAGAGAAATGAGTTTTTCCCCGACATGCTGTGTTTTTATAACTCAGCCAGACTCCGCATGAGCCAGAAAGAGGAGTCTGGCTTCACCGACCAAGAGGTTTTTAGATTAAGAAAATTTGTTTTAAAATCAAAACGTGCAATCAATGATGGCCAAGATAAAAGCTCCAATGTGTGTTTTTATTTATTTGTTGGGTTTTATTTGTGTTTTATTTTTTTTATTCACCATTCATACTTTTCAAATAGGAAGTGTGAATGTGAATAGAGCCAGAGATGCCAGGAAGAGGTCATCTATTTATGAATTTAAAAAAATGAAACAGCTTGATGTTCTCTTCCTGCAAGAGACGCACAGCGACAGCACCAACGAGGGCGACTGGAGGAGGGAGTGGGGAGGGGAAGTCCTGCTGAGCCACAATACCAACCTCAGTGGAGGAGTGGGCTTCCTCTTCTCCAGGTCTTTTAACCCAGTCTCCCTTGGAGGTCGAACACATCATCGAGGGGAGGTTGTTCTTAGTCAAGGCACGGTTCGACCTTTTTACTGTTGTTTTTATCAATGTGTATGCTCCGACGATCGGTGCAGAGAGGAAGCTGTTTTTACAAAAAATTAATGAGGTTTTAAATGGCTGTGACTCGGAGGATTTTTTATTTTTGGGGGGGGATTTTAACTGTACAGAAAATGCATCTTTAGATCGCAACCACGCAGAGCCACATCCAGCTTCCCAGCACGCTCTGAAGCAGCTGGTCAACTCCCATGGCCTGGTGGATGTGTGGAGAAGGATGCATGCCGACTGCCGGCAGTACACGTGGTCCCACCTTAGAGAAGGTAGACTCTCCTCAGCCCGGTTAGATCGGTTTTATGTTTTTAAGCAACATTTTAATATTTTTAAAATGTGCAGTATTGTTCCTGCTGGTTTTATTGATCATTCTTTGCTTTTATGTACTGTTTTTATTGGAAATGTTTTACCTGGAAGTGCATATTGGCATTTTAATTCTGTTTTAACTTTTGATAAGAATTTTAGAGAGGTCCTGTTTTATTTCTGGAGTGTTTTTAGGCTGAGGAAGAGCGAGTTTAGCAGTCTGGGGCAATGGTGGGATTGCGGCAAGGTTGAAATTAAGCTCCTCTGTCAGCAGCACACTTTCAATGTCACCAGAGACATCACCAGATCTATGAAGGACCTGGAGATTGATATAGTGGAGCTAGAACGTTTAAGCGCGTCCACAGGAGATCAAGGACATTTTGAAGTCCTCAAAGGGAAAAAAATGGCTCTTGCCGACCTGTTTGACGTTAAAGTTCAGGGCGCAATGGTCAGGTCCCGGTTTCAGAACATCGCGGAGATGGACACTCCCTCTAGCTTCTTCTTCGGTCTGGAGAAGAAGAGTGGGCAGGGGCGAGTGATCCACTCACTGTTAGGTGATGCAGGGTAGCCGGTAGTGGAACCATGCCAGATTCGTAAGCAAGCTGTGGGTTCCTTCTCCTCCCTGTATACGAGCGAGCACAGGGAGGAGGAAGCACTAATGGAGGAGTTTACCAGCGATCTACCTCAAGTCTCTGAGGAGACCAATGAGCAGCTGGACAGGCCCATAAGCATGCAAGAGCTGAGGGCCGCCCTGCACAGCATGCAGGGACGGCGTGCTCCCGGCATTGATGGCCTCCCTGCCGAGTTCTATAAAGCATTTTGGGATGTCCTTGAGGAGGACGTCCTTGGCATATTAAATGAGAGTCTGGCCTCTGGTTCCATGCCGATGTCTTGCCGCAGAGCTGTAATAGCTCTGCTACCAAAAAAGGGAAACCTGCAGGACATCGGCAACTGGCGCCCTGTATCCCTGCTGTGTGTGGATTACAAGCTCCTGTCCAAGGTCTTTGCCTCCAGGCTGAGAGAAGCTATGGAGCAGGTTATCCATCGGGACCAGACCTGTTGTGTGCCCGGCAGGTCCATGGTGGACAATGTCCACCTTATTCGGGATGTTTTGGACGTCTCCAGCTCGTTAGGGATTAATACTGGCCTGATTTCTCTAGACCAGGAAAAGGCTTTTGACCACGTTGAGCACAGCTTCCTCTGGAAAGTCATGGGGAAGTTTGGATTGAGCGCTGGTTTCATAGCTAAGATCAAAGTGTTGTACAGGGATGTTGAGAGTGTGCTGAAGATAAACGGTAGTCTGTGTGCACCTTTTAGAGTGTGTAGAGGGATCCGGCAGGGCTGTGCTCTGTCGGGGATGCTCTATGCACTCTCCCTGGAACCCCTCCTTGTTAAAATACGCTGCAGCCTGGAAGGCCTGCTTTTACCTGGTTTTAGTAGAAACATGATTTTATCAGCTTATGCAGATGATGTTGTTGTTTTATTAGGGACCGGAGGGATGCAGACCTTTTAACTAACATTGTAAAGGATTTTAGCACAGTATCGGCAGCGAGGGTGAACTGGAAGAAAAGTGAGGCCCTCGCTGTCGGTGAATGGCGTGAAGGTCTCCCAGTTCTTCCCCAAAGCTTGGTGTGGAAAAAAGATGGTTTTAAATACCAGGGGATTTATTTGGGTCAAAAGAGCATAGTCCAAAAGAACTGGGAGGGCCTCATAGAAAAGATTGAAAAAAAACTTTCCAAATGGAAATGGCTGCTCCCTCAGATGTCTTTTAAAGGTAGAGTGTTGGTTTTAAACAACCTGATTGCATCCCAGCTGTCGCACCGTCTTATGTGTCTAGACCCTCCCTTGGGTTTTCTAGCCCACATACAAAAGAGAATGGTGGATTTCTTTTGGGGGGGTCTACACTGGGTGCCACAGGGGGTGCTGTTTTTAGCCAGAGAGGAGGGGGGACAGGGCCTCGTCCATCTGGCCAGCCGGACGGCCACTTTAAGACTTCAATTTGTAAAAAAATATCTTACAGGTCCGGTTAGGATGGTGTGGAGGGACTTGGCCAGCTGCATTCTCAGACGTGCAAACAACCTGGGGCTGGATACTGCTCTGTTTTTAATTGATTCCAGTGTTTTAAATTTAAAAGGGTTGCCTCCGTTTTATCAGGGCGTTTTTAAATCATGGGCCCTTTTTAATCGTAAAAGATGCCCACAGTCTACCTGTCTGCACTGGTTGAGAGAACCTTTGATTTATACCGCAAAAATGGACATCAGCAGCAGTGGTACCCCGGGACTGACGGGGGCGCTGCTGAGGGCTCGTGTGGTATGCCTACAACAGCTAGTGGACGCAGTGTCGCCGACGCTGAGCGATGCCCCGGCCCTGGGCTCTCTACTAGGGCTGCACTCCGTCCGGGTGGCGAGGAGGCTCCTGGAACTGTGGAGCCAGAGGCTGACGGAGGAAGAAAAACAGCTCCTCAAGGAATACAGCCAGGGACAAGTGGAGCCGGACTCTGCAGACCCTTTCCCGGAGATCTACCTGAGCCCGGGGCTAGGGGAACTCACCGGCCCCCTGCTCGCTACAACACGCCCCGACGCTCTGACGCTCCACGAAGCAGATAAGAGAACCCTGTATTTTAACTGCGTAAAGTGCATAAACAGGTCTGGACTAGGCAACCGGCTCCCCACTGTGTGGTCAAACAGACTTGGACAAAATGGACCTGGCCCACAGTGGAGGATTTTATACAAACCTCCCCTAAAAAAACGGACTGCTGACTTCCAGTGGAGAATTTTACACGGTGCTGTCGCCTCCAATGCTTTTATTTCTGTTATTAATCCCACTGTCCTGAGCAAATGCCCCTTCTGCGACCTCCGAGAGACTATTTATCATGTTTTTACTGAGTGCAAGAGGCTTGTGAGTTTCTTCACTCTTTTAACATTGGTTTTTAGTCTTTTTAATGTGGTTTTTACAGAAAAGGTTTTTATCATGGGAGCTGCCTACAAGAAAGCAGAAAAAGAAAAGTGGCAGCTCCTCAACTATCTCTCGGGGGAAGCAAAAGTGGCCATTTATTTAAGCAGGAAAGCAAAAGTAAAGAACGGAGAGGGGCAGGAGGCCAGGGCAGTGTGGCTGGTGAACATCAGGGCCAGGCTTTGGCTAGAGTTCCGTTTTTATGCACACATTGGAGACTTAGACGCTTTTAAACAACGGTGGTGTTTTAAGGATCTTGTTTGTTCGGTTCAAGAAAATGAATTGGTGTTTGCGCCGGTTTTTATGGAATAAGTTGGTTCAAAAAAACAAAGAAGGAAAAAATGTTAGCACATCTGCACTTTATTTTAATTGTTTTGAAATTGTGAAAACTATAAAGATGTAAATAAAGTGTTATTTTAAAAATAAAAAAAATCTCTCTTTCTCTCTCTCTCTGTATCTACGGCATGTCTGTCACTGTCCTTCAGTCTTTCCATCTTTCCCCCCTCTCTCTCTCTCTCTCTCTCTCTCTTCTCTACAGTGTTCATTCTCTCTGTCAGCTATTAGCTAATCCCTCTTCTAATCCTGTTAAAGAGCGTTATGCTGTTAGCAGCTATTTGGGATGATCTATTTACACGCTCTCACACACACAGACATGCATATACACACACACACACACACACACACACAGGTATTCATCCTCTCCTCTGTTTTCCATTTGGCCTCTTTGTAAATGTGTTTTCTGTTCCTCTTCAGCCACCATATCTTTTATTCATGAGCACGAGATGGAGAAGAGATAAGTTAATTTATTCACAGCTAACTTTGGCTCGCCACGGTGTGGAGTTTTATGTGTGTGTGTGTGTGTGTGTATGTGTGCATGCACATGCTGACATGACATCTGTTGAGATTATTTTAAAGAGATTCTCTTCTTTCTTTTATGAAAAGCCCTGTGTCTTTTTGGTTTCCTTCTGCTTTTTTAGAAGGTAGAAATGAGGATAAAGTAAGACATGGTACAAGAGATGAATGCTGCTTTCAGCCATATTGATTTGTCTTGAGGTTTAAAGGGGTTTTATGGACAAGGCACAAATGTGTCCTCACAAAACTTTTACCTGGTGTTCTGTTCAGATTTATTTTTTTAATAGATCTGAATCTATATCCAACATAAGAGTTATCTGATGATCTTAATTATTTCAGGTCGTCTTCTGCCAAACAGAACTAGTGTGAGTTGGAAGGTTAAGTATTAGTAAGAGCTTTAAAAGCATATTGAGTCTGAAATCAGGAGAATCATCCTGCTATTGATTTTAGGTGGCGGTTATTGCTCAGCCACTAGATGGTCCTGCGAATTGTCTGTAAATTTGAGAAAAACACAACCCAACCCCCAAATGATTTCAGTCAGGTGCAGTTGATGGATCATATATAGGGGGCAGGGGGTTTGATCAGTTGAATTAGCGGTCCCCTTCCTTTTTCTCCTCAATGACCGGTTTCATGTTTGACGATATTTCACAGACCGGTCTACACCGGAAGGTGTATAATAACCGTCCGACGGGGTGGGGCTTAGTAGTCGCTGCTGTGTCAGACAGCTCGTCTGTATACAGGGTGCGATTTGACAAAAAAGCAGAGGGGGGGATGTTTTTTTTTTTTGGACATGTGACTTTTAGCTTGCATAACTAGGGAGAAGAACGCTAAGGGTAGACCGGCCCGGGTCCGTGGATTAGTCTCCATCACATGACAAAACTTTAATGTTAATTTAGTTGTTTTATTATTGGGTCCTGTAAAGTAAGACGATATGCTCTGTGCTGGCGCTCCGCACACGCACGTCACACACTGCGCTAGAGAACCAAATGCCTGGGGGGCACCAAAAAATCTGGGACGTGGAAAATCATCATAGTAGGCTACTAGTATAAATAAAATAAAATATGTCTAAAGCATGTTAGTATGCAAAACCAATACAAAAGTAATAGGCCATCAATCACAGTAAGCAGCTCCGCGCTGCTCTTATTATTAAAGAGCTGGTTCCTATTCTCTGCTACGGAGACCCGCCCTTCCCCCACCTCAACGCAATGAAAGTTTCCCCCGATGGGATGTCGAACTGGCTTGATGCTCACTTTCACGCGCACGGACGGTTGGGCTACGAGAGGAAGCAGAACTAGGGCTGCTAGCAGCACTGGACGGGTCCTCTCCCCGCACGTCGAAGCACTGGCCGGACGGCTACCAATGCGGTCGAGGACGCCTGTCGGATAACCCTTTCGGCCCTTAGTTGTCGTCAACCGCAGGCGTCCTCGACCACATTTGTAGCCGTCCGGCCAGTGCTTCGACGTGCGGGGAGAGGACCCGTCCAGTGCTGCTAGCAGCCCTAGTGTATGTACACACACATACATACATATACGGGAGCGTTGGCAGGTAAAACTAAAAAAAAGTGCGCTAAGTGGGCTGCCTCTCTCTCTCTCCCTGATCTAACAGTAGGGGGGGACAATAAACATAACATTTCTGAAGAGCAATTTTTGAAGGGGACACAAATAATAACGTTAGCTAGTTGTAGTGGGGGCATATCCAACAAGCTATTAAACAAGCTAGGTAACATTATATTACACTAGCATAGTAGTCATTTGTATTTGAGAAAAGAAAAACTTCATCCGATGAATGTTGAATGTGATGTAATGTGAATAAAATAGCCTTAGACCGCCTACTTACTACGTTCCTGTCACTAACATGTGACGAGAGTGAGTGCAGATCACGCTAGATCCTAAAGGTGCAGCGGACCAAACCACTGTGAGGCAAGGGAGGGGGGACTCAAAATGTTTCGAAACTTAAAAAGCGTTTTTGGGGGTTTGTATTGTTTTACTTATTACACAGATATTCTAAGTATATCTCATTATGTTATTTACAATACACATTGTTTTAGTGATATTTCTAGGGGGGGACAACCCTTAGATGGGGGGTGTCCTGACCCCCCTGGGATTTACGCCCTCGTCTCTCTCTCTCTCTCTCTCACACACACACACACACACACACACGTCCACAGCGCAGCAGGCGGAAGGGGGAGAGAGCGATACGATCAAGAGACTTGTTTAAATGATGAGAAATATGCTATATACATGTCACTAGATTTGTCTCTAGTCGCTTTTGACACAAAAGTCGCCAGGAGGAGGATTCAGTTTGTTATAATAGTCGAACCACAACCGCATTTCGGACACACTCCTTACCTGAATAATTTGTCACACTGTGCACGCGTGAAATGCGTTAAAAACATTGACGTAATTAACGAAAAACATCTAATTAACGCCGTTAATTTTTGACAGCCCTAATATATATATATATATATACATATATATGTAGACATATAAAAATATCTATATATTTGTATAAAATGAAAACGAAACTAAAGCTTGGTATAAGTAAAATCCCTAACAGTCAAGAACTGTATTAAAAGATATTAGCAAGACAGCTGACGTGGTGACGTCATCAAGTCAGCTGCTGTTCCAATTGCAGAAATGTTCTCTTGTACCTGTGAGTCAGGACTCCAGAGTCCGTCTCCCAAGTCTATTATTGCGGGAGTCCGTTCTCGCCGTCTAAGGTATTGAGAAAGGGCAGAAGAGCTGGATCTGCTTGAATCACCTTGATTTGCTTAAATCATGTGGATTGACTTACATAGTAATTCTTTGCATGATGAGTAAGTAAGTGTAAATGCTGCTGCGCCACAGCGCCGAGTGGACAAGATATATGACACCCACTTCTATCACCAGCCAGCTCCTGGTCAATTTCAAGTTAGAATTAACCTGATCATTCCATGATAATTCCACTTCAGGCAGAGAGTACACATCCCCAAGGTGTCATTCGGTGATAACCAGGACATTCTGATTCCAAAATGATGGCTTTTCAAAATACCAAACATGAGCCAATTTCCTTCAAAGTCTATCACAAGACTACATTTGGTCAATTTCAGATTAGATTTAATAGGAAACACTAGATATTTTCACAGTATTGTAGTATTTACACAGTATACATATTATCATATACATAACACACTGCAACACGTGTTCTCCCCACGGAAAGGGCAACCCAGCGTACATAGAATATTACTGACATGCTAGACTGGACAAACTGGAACCACATTTCTACAGTTTAGTACTGTTGAATGACACCCACTATAAAATATATATATATATATATATATATATATATATATATATATATATATATATATATATATATATATATATATATATATATATATATATATATATATATATATATATATATATATATATATATATATAATCAAAATATATATATATATATATATATAAGGTATAAGCTATATAAGCAAAATTTATAATTTTAAATGAAAACGAAACTAAAGCTGGATATTAGTAAAATCCTTAACAGTCAAGAACTGTATTAAAAGATATTAGCAAGACAGCTGAGGTGGTTACGTCATCAAGTCAGCTGCTGTTCCAATTGCAGAAATGACCGGTCTCCGTTTTCTCCTACCTGTGGACTATCTATCGAGTAACTCTGCACCGCACCACAGCGCCGAGTGGCCAAAGATATATGACACCAACTTCTGTCACCAGCCAACTTCTGGTCATTTTCAGGTTAGAATTAAAAGCAAACTATTAATAGTCACATGATCATTCCTCTTCAGGCAGAGAGTACACTTCCCCAAGGTGTGATTTGGTGATTAACCAGAACATTCTGATGTACTATGCCAAAATTATGATTTTTCAAAATACCATACAGGAGCCAGTTTCCTTCAAAATCTCTTTCACCAGACTACTTTGACGATGCTCCCACTCGCCACCGTTAATCGAATTCTTATAATATTTACAGTCAAGCATTATCAAGATCTTAAGTATCAGGTACCAGCTGTTGAGAGGCATCAGATTAACCTGTGAGGAACAAGGTGTTAAGTAAAAAAAACTCAACTTTCTGTTTCCACCAGGTGGCGCTATGACCATTGTTAAAAATGATCATGTGGATGTCTACAGGGTGAAAAGTTCCTGGAGCAGATTAGATAAAATATACAACGTATACTGACAATTTTTACGCCAAATGGTGGTTCTTAAAAAATGCTACCTACATATATAGTTTGGAAAATTCTTCCGGCAAAATATGATTCTTAGAGCCCAAGGTCTTAAGAACACGATGCCCCGTAAATGAAAAGAATCGGGTTTAATCCCTAGGAGGTCGTTTTTTTACAACCCTAAGAAATCATGAAAATAGGCAAAAAATAGCCCAAAAGGGCAGATTTTCAATGATTAACTGCAGCGCCCCCTATTCTTCAAATATTCTCAAAAAATTAGGGTGTGTTATAATAGTAAGTAAGTAATATCTACATATGTTACATATTTTGGTGAGGGCAGGCCAAGTAATTTGGAAATTAGGAATCTTGCCAGAAGTTCATTGGCCCATATCTTCTAGATTGGACATTGAGATACTGACACGATTTCGGGTGGATCAGGGGAACATTGAACCAATAATGAGTAATGGAAGGTTTTGTCCAAATCCGACTGAGAGTTTAGGAGAAATGGCCAAAAACGTGTTTTTCACAAAATTCAAAATGGCGGAAAATCTAATTAGGTGGTATGGTATTTGCATACCATGATTGACTTTTTTGTAGAGCATGTGGAAGAGCACATGTTTGACAATTTTCAAGTCGATCGGACATTCGGGGCGGAAAATGGCCTTGTAGGCTACTTTTCTAGGGGGCGCTATAGAGACATTTCTTTACACCCAAAAGGGGAGACCCCAAAATTATCAAATTTTTTAACAGTCTTTATTTCATGCCAAATTTAACAACTTTTTGAACATGATAAAGCTCCCAAAAAGGCCCTTAAAGTGTGAGAAGTATAATAATAATAATAATTCTATCAACTACAATAGGTTCCTCTCCGACGAAGTCGTAGCGAGGACCCTAATAATAATCATAATAATTCCATCAATTACAATAGGTTCCTCTCCGACAAAGTCTTAGCGAGGACCCTAATAATTCCATCAAATACAATAGGTTCCTCTCCGATGAAGTCGTAGCGAGGACCCTAATAATAATTCCATCAATTACAATAGGTTCCTCTCCGACAAAGTCGTAGCGAGGACCCTAATAATTCCATCAAATACAATAGGTTCCTCTCCGATGAAGTCGTAGCGAGGACCCTAATAATAATTCCATTAAATACAATAGGTTCCTCTCCGACAAAGTCGTAGTGAGGACCCTAATAATAATAATAATAATAATTCCATCAAATACAATGGGTTCCTCTCCGACGAAGTCATAGCGAGGATCCTAATTAAGCGCCGAGCGGCGCACAAAGAGGGGAAACCAATCCGCGTCACGAGCGCACGCCCACCCCTGCGAACACTAAAGTGTTACAATGTGTTTGTGTTGGATGACGATCAGAAATTGACACTGAAGATCGTTAGATTTCAAGAGTTTAAGTAGGCTAGCAGTTAGGTTGCATTCATCGCTATCAAGGGGGGGAAATCCTTGTCCCCCCCGGAGATAAAAATAATTTAGCAGAGGGGGGGATAGGAAAACCAGATTGGGGGAAATCCTCCTCTTCCCCCCCACAAATCGCACCCTGCCTGTATAGATGGATCCATCAATCACCCACTCAAAAATGTATGTACAGTAAAACTCCAGAGCCAAGTTTCAAATATATCTGATTCAGTGGTTGTCTGCAATGCATGAGGAAATGTCTCGATTAAATTGTATGCCGCAGATCCTTAATAATTCAGACTCTGCCCATGATTAATATATTTCCTTCACTTATTTGTTGCTGAGGTAGAAAAGGAATGTCAAAGAACACGGATTGATAATATGTTACTCTTCACTTCTGCCTCATCTTCCATCGCCTGTTTAAAAGAAATAAATGGGGAGAATTCGGTTTCAAATATAGACCGAGCGACTGTCGTTGTGCTTCTTCCAAAACGCGCAGCTTCATCATTAATGAAGCTGTCAGTGGGCGACACTAAAGGAACTCTGGAGCTATTCTGAGGAACATGTTGGCGTTGGCGCGGCTGAAGGTGCCACTTCGCTGTGCATCAGTGTTGTCCTCCAAGCCAAAATTGCTGGAGAATCTGGGGTCAGGCTAATAATGATTCCTGCCCCATTAATTTCAGTGTAGCAGCCCCGGACGGTACCCACTTAAGAGTGGCATGTGTTCCAATTGATTATCTCGTCCTGATGTCTGCTCAGTGGTGACCCCATACGTCTCGCGCTGCTCCTCTCCGGTTGCATGAAGAGGACTTTTCATCAAGCCTGAAGAAAAGGAAAATTGAAAGACTTAATTTATGTTCCTCTCTCCCCCCCTCTCTCCTTCACTCTTGTCTTTTTTTCTACCTTACAGACTAATAAAGGTGACGCGCTGGCCAGTCGTGTCCAGAACACGCTGGGTTCCTACGAGGAAATGAAGGACCTGCTAACCAGCCACTCTAACCAGAGCCACTTGGTGGGAATCCCCAAAGGCAGAAACAATCTGCAGACTCCGACCCCGTCCGCGGCAGAGAGGACCGTTACGGAGTCCCAGCTTTTCAACGAGGCCCTAAGAGGAGGAGCAACAGGGGGACGAGGGGCAGAGGGAGGCGGCGACAAGAGGACGGCAAACCCATCTTCCTCTACCTCAACTTCTATGCAGCCGCCCGCCACGGCCACGTCGGCGACCTGCACCACAGGGATCCCCCATCACAACTTGAAAAAGAGCTCCGTGGACTGGTCTATGGCCCAAGGAGGAAGCGTGGGTCAGGGGATGGGGCCGGTCACGCCGGCCACAAGTGGAAGAGGGAAAATGTCTCTGCTGGAGGAGCAGCAAATGCAACAGCATGACGAGCTGTTCATCTCACTCAAAAATGAACTTGGTCTCAAAGGGGACTCGAGTCCTTCTTCCTCCACTTCGTCCTCCTCTTCCTTATCTTCATCAGGGAGAAGGCACTCTTCGCACCCCTCAAAAAGCCTTCCTCTTCCAGGTAAGTCCCACACTGAAGGGTTTTTCAACGAGTCCTCTTCATTGGATAAAAGGGCCGTATGCTAACTGTATAGACTGCAGACAGTTAGCTTAGCACAGCGTTAGAACAGAAGCACGGGAAAAACTCACCAAACTCCATTTGAATGGGTTGAATCCATTGTTCATTGTGAATTAAAACTACGCAACCATGAACATATATTTCCATTCTCTATAATGACAATCTAAACAACATGACCGTCTTGTCTCTTCATCTCTTGTAAAAAAAAAAAAAACTATAACTATATAGTTTACTTAAACCTGGCACACACTGCTTTTTGGGTTTTGATATTCAAAGGTAAATATTTGTATGTGATGGAGCCAAGAGTGCTGATGAATAATTTCAGTGTCAAACAGACGCCTTTTGGGCGGGGTCTCAAAAAGTGAACATCTGCATATGATGATAAACAACATCTTTCAGCTGATCTCCAACCACATAATTTACTTTGATTGTGATTGGCTTCATCCATCTGGGAGAGGTAGTTTTTTGTGCCGTTTGATTCCAACAGCAGAGCACAGTGAGATATTCCATAAAAACAAGTGTTGCTAAGGTTATTTTTTTACTTTTTCTTTCTTTCCGTTCTCTTTCGC
Organism: Apeltes quadracus; assembly: GCA_021346845.1. Lineage (NCBI taxonomy): Eukaryota > Metazoa > Chordata > Actinopteri > Perciformes > Gasterosteidae > Apeltes > Apeltes quadracus. Next base: position 15,167,230 of record CM037920.1, on the reverse strand, counting down.
AGACGGTGGCAATTTCCGATCGTCCGCCTTGGACGGAGGCCATTTCAAGTCCCCCATTAACACAGAAAACTGTGGACATCTTAAATCCTCACCATACGAAAATGAGGCAGGCTCCCAACTCTCGACGTCCTCTTCCCCCCTGGCTTCCACGTCGGTTCTGACCACGCCCACCCCTGGTCTAACCACTCCCACGTCTGGACTGACCACCCCCACCTTCCCACCCGGTAGCCTGTCGGGGAAGCCAATCGCCATACAGCAGAAGCCGACAGCGTACGTCCGCCCAATGGATGGCCAGGACCAGGTGCCGAGTGACTCACCCCAGCTTAAGCCCCCCCTGGTGGCCACGGAGGGGTTCAACAACAGTCAGGCCTACGGAGGAAATACTGGGAACGCCAAGAATAAACTACCCAAACTGAGTCTTAGCCACACAGGGGAGGTAGGAATCACCATATATCTCATATTATCTACTGTTGGGTCACAAAATAATAGTCCAAGAAAAAAATGTTTGTACTTACTTATACATTTCCTTTCTGCGCTCTGTGTTAAATATCGTTTAAATCCGTCAATCTCAATTTAAAACTACAAATCAGAATATATCCAGAAACCCGTAGAAAGCTGTAGAACCATAACTCTCTCGATGGGACTAACGATTATTTTAATTAGCGATTAATCTGTCGATTTGTTTGTTTTTTTGATTAGTCAATGAATCGAAAAAGAAAAACTAAAAACATTAATTTCCAAAAACAGAACTGACTGCGAAAATCGTCTCACAAGTGTCATAAAGATTCAAACACAACTCAAGTGCTATAAAATCACTTTAAAATGAAATTAAAACGTACGATACAAAAATAGACATACAGAAATATATTTGACAATAACTGATATGGGACAAAGCCCAGAATATATACATGACAGGTTGAAAAATGGATGAGCTGTAAGGACACTCTGTGGGGACCCGGAAATTCAACCACACACAGGAGTAGGAAGAAAAAAAAAGTTTAATAGAATATTCAGGGACTGGTCGCTGCTCAGGGAATGATCATCAAAACAGCACTGTCATGCAGTGAACGGGTGGAGCAGAAAACAAAAGGTAGGATAGGTTGCTGAGGATCCAATGATTCTCTCCACAAGGAGATCCAGTGGCAGCACACGGGGACGAAGACGAAGATCAGGCAAAGGTCATACACGAGTAGGCAGAGATAGCAAACTTAGCTTGAGGGGCAGGCGATACTCGGTGGTCGTGAGGCAAGGCTTGGGTCAGGGTCCAGAACTCCAGAATAGAAGAGGTCCGAGAAGGGCTTGGCAAGGGGGGTCAATCCGTGGACAGAAAGAGGTCAAAAAAAAACACAGAAGGCTTGGAGGAAAAACGCTGGATTTCTACTGGCTCGTGGCTGTCGATAATCTGGCAAGGAAGCCGAGACTGAGTGGTGTTTAAGTAGGGCGGGGACCAGGTGGAACGGGAAAGCAATCAGTCCTGGCAGGTGAACAGAATGAATGATTAGGCTCAGCAAGGACAGACAGAACATGAATCATGACATGAGCCAAAAGAAGGCAAGGAAATAAAAACCCCTGCTTTACTACTGTTATTAACCAGCTAACGCTAGAAGAGCTGCTGGAGGCCTGCTACGTTCCTCACTGAAAAACTAAAGCAGAAATCTACTGTTGACCTCCCTTTCGTTTTAGTTGCTGAATCATCACCGTAGTGCTCCAGTGGCATGCCATGTTGGTTCTGCATGTCTTGCAATAACACACTTTTTTTCTAAATGTATTTAGTGTCAAATGCTACAACAACTTGGATGACTTATGCTTCACGCCACAGGACTACATACAAAGTCTACGCACAGACGCCATGAGAGCAGAGCGACGCAACTCAATATTAAGTAATATTGCACGAAGTTTGCTCAATGTTAAATGTGTAACCTTAATAGAGCCATTTGCTTTTGCTTGAGCATACAGTGTCTTACCAACGCTTTGTACTCAAACATCTTACACTCAAACATCCGACTAATTGAGTGGCGTAACAGTCTAGAAATTGGTCGCTAACTTTTTAAATAATCAAATTTAATTAATTTTATCAATTTGTTGTTGCAGCCCTACTCGATAGGAAGCACATCAACAGCATGTGAAGCTTCATGTAATGACCAAAGCGAAGATGTTTTCACAACCCACAAAGCACAGATTCTCACGTCCATGTGGCTGCCGTCCATAAGCCTCTCGCACCTGACATGGTGCTACACGGGTAAATAACACCAGCGCTCACCATCGATATCGGAGTTGTCTAACAGTGAAAAAGCTGCATTTTTAACTACTCACCGATATCATGGAGAATATTCACAAATTCAGCTGATTGAAATGTCAAATGAATGTCAACAAACCCCAACTCTTTCAGACACGCACACAAACACACACTTACTGAACTCTCTCTCTCGTTCCTCTCTCTCCGTCACACTTCCCCTTTTAAAATGGCAAGAAACACCAGGCTTGATGATATGTGTGTCGTGTGCAAATATGTGTGGTAGACAGCCGAGTAGTCATCCATATCGAGCAGGCCAGCTGTTCCTGTGCTTTGATAGAGCTTGTGTGTGTGTGCGTGTGTGTGTGTGTGAGAGTGTGTATATGCAGCACTCCAAATGAGCCCGAGATGGAGCTTTGAGCATATGGCACTGGGAAGGAGGAAGCAAAAAGAGAGACGGGGAGGGAATTAAAATCTACTTTACTTTCAACACTTTCTTGTGGAGGGGTGAGAACGAGAGTAAGTACATTCATGGCCGTGAGGGTTTTTTCTCTCACTTTGTTTTCACCCACACACCATGGATGCTGCTGCTATCGGCACGCTCACCGTTTAGTTCTCCACTACTCTCATATTTATTCCGGGGAGTGAATTCATTGGAAGGAAAATGCAAACTGGATGCAGGAACTGAGGGTGGGTGGGGGGGGGGGGGGACTAAGGAGGGATAGAGAGAGTCAATGAGCCACTGATTACAGCACCTTACCATCGCTGTATTTGTTCTGGGGAGGCGAGTTCTTGGACGCCTTCTGCAGCTCAAACGAGGAAAGACGGAACGCTTGGAGAGTCCTGACACTCATTTTGGTGTCAACAGTGTTAGGGATAACACTATGGGGGCCGGGGGAATCGCCAGATGCTCCTTGATACCGTATAATAGATAGTTATGGCACAACACAAAATTTATTTTAGCATCTTTCTTTATCTAATAAAATGACTCGGTTCACCTCTCTTTAATCCATTTCTAATAGGCAGACTTCCAATGTACTCGTATATGTCACCATCCTCATCATCATCATCATCATCATCATCATCATCATCATCTTAAAACACCACATTGTTCCTTCAATTGGTTTTGTTTGGACTTTATCATTTCCTAATATCTACTCATGTCCTAGTGACACAACTCCAGTAGTCCACAGTTTTACTATCACATATGATTACATCATGATAGCTTTATTATTTTCTTTATTATTCTTTCTTTCTTCTTTCTTTCATTGAACACACGGAACACACGCAGAGATTTAACTACATATACACACACACTTTTTTGTCTTAATGCATGACACCATAGATGAAACCTCATCTAACCGCAGTTGATGGGTTGACTCCAATATCCCTAGTTGCATTATTATAATTTCATATCATGCAAATTCAATACTCAGTGTTTGTGTATTGACCCAATTTTACTACATTAAGTATCTGGCATTGATTTTTTGTGGTCGTCCTAATCAAACTAAGGCCATCTTTGCAATGAGTTATTTAACTGTTTTCATCTTGGCCCAGGTGCAATAAATGTACCCAGTGTGTGGCTCACAGCAATGCTGTTGAATGATCAGTATTTTTGCAAGTGTGTCTCAAAAGAGTGTATGTGTGTGTGTGTGTGTGTGTGTGTGTGTGTGTGTGTGTGTGTGTGTGTGTGTGTGTGTGTGTGCAACAAGACCCTAAACGGCTGTGGAAGTCTTCTGTTAGCACTATAGAATTATTGATCTGAGCCTGTTACTCCTGAGTATGTGTGTGTGTGTAAGGGAGAAAGAGAGAGAGAGAGTGATAACACTATAGATTGTTTCCCAACAGTTACAGTAGGCTAAAATGTACCAGTGTGACGTCCTTCGATGTTTAGCTGTTCTTCCTGCATCAGGCTCCTGTGCGATGGGAGAGCTTTTTCCTCCGGTTCAATAGGAAAGGCAACCCTTAATAATGAGGATTGTGAACAGGTGAACAGGATATAATAAGATAAAAACATTCTGAATTTAATATGTAACTCAGCAAAACTTTGTCTTGTCGATATTCCCATTTCATGTAAAAATAGCCATTGCAATTTAATAACCTGAGTGTGACATACATTTAAAAGGCTTATCGATGCTTTTTATTTCAGCAAGGGCTCTTATCTTTTATCTGATAATGAAGAACCAGAAGCGCTTTGAGCTGCTCCTGCTGACAGCCACTTGTCTCCGCTGCCCCCTCACTGGGTAAACGTGTGTGTCTGCGAGGAGAGAGGGGGCAAACACCGAGGTGACAGGTGACACTTCCAACAGCGCTGTGACAACTTTGATTTACATGAGCCTCGGAGTACAGAGCCACTGTAATTTCACACCAATTTGAGGGCTTCCGTGCTTGGCCTTTTTTTCCCGTTTGAGGTGCAACCCGCTGCTAATGTAGCGGTAAATAAGAAGCAGGGTGGACTAAGACCTCTGCTAGGTAATCGGCACGAGGCCGACCGTCAACCAAATCTATTCGACTCTCAGAGAAGCATTTGCTGCCACCTCTTTGCCTGAGAACGTCGGGCCCGTAGTGCACTGCAACACACTTGTGTTTACGGTTGCCGAAACAGCCGTCGGCTGGAGTTGAATTCAGATGGACCTGCTCCGTAAATGATTGAGCACTAGGTCTTTCGCACGACGTGCTTCCATCCTCAGCAGCTGATGCAGGGACGGAAAAGATGACCCCAATTTGACGAGGCGGTTTGAAGTCTCAGTGGTTCGGCCGTGTTTCTTTTATTTTTGTTATTCTAAAACGTGTTTTTTTTTAGTTTTGTTAGTTTATATTAGTATGTTAAATTAGTCATATGCTAATTTGCAGGCAGTGATGAGTTCGATGAACTAATTCACGTCCTATTCACGTCTCTGTGACATGAAACCTTTCTGGTTTCCCACTGAGCCGTCGATCCGGAGCCTCGGACTAACTCACTGCAGAAGTCAACAAAGGCTTTGGGCGGCTCTCCCTGTTCGTCCATTCATTATCGTACGCGTGCAGTCGGAGAGCTGTGCGTCTGCGGGGGAATGGTGGTAAGAGCGCCGTAAAGAGATGAATGTGTAGGAAATGAAGGCATGTAGAAATACCTCTTCCGAGGAAATAGAAGAGGCGAGAGAGCGCAGCAACGGTAATGTTCTCATTTCCAGAAGAACTACAAGAGAGCTCTGAGAAGCCTGCCAATGCAGCAAACAGCTGGCTGCATTTGCATAATACCCATCAGGCCTCTCTTTCCCTCCGGCTGCTTGTCAACTCACGACCGAGACGTAACATGAATGTACACACACACACACACAGGTATCTCTGATACCGAACGAACGCTCATCTAAGGCGATTCAATGAAAGTTTGTTTATTGTCTCCACAGTGCGATGAAATGATCATTGATTAAATGATCATAAAATGGCCTTCTAGAAACCGTCTAGCCTCCTAAATAATACACACCAAGGAATCAAAACTACTGGCTAGTGGCCGCTGTGAGAAGATGGGGGCTCAGGGGGGAAATATGCCGTAGCCAAGAGGCATAACGCGGCGGGGGGTTCAGTTTCAATGTTTTCACAGCAGACCGGACCTTTGAGTTCGCCTGCAGGGGGCGCTGCGTATTCCTAAGCTGCTGCAGGCGGCTAGGCGGCGGATGACTTAGCGGCAACGTTGCGTGAAGAGAGCGGAACCTAGCGAACAGTGCGTCGGCCTCAGCTAAAAACGTCACTGATGAAGTCCAAGGTACATCCGTACTTTCCTTTACACTTCAGAAAGAGCACACGCACACACACACACACACGCACACACACACACACACACACACACACACACACACACACACACAGAGTGGTGGTCTTATGATTGCGGCTGCCACAGCGCCGATCAGAAGACGACATGATTGGAGGCCCCGAGGATTACCATTTCGGCGGGATTAGTCGCATGATGAGTATCGATCTCTGCCGCCACTTTAAGAGGTCGATCGTGTCCATTGCCGGCCCTCCAGAGTGCCCTCATCCCCTGCTCCTCGGTGAACCCCCGCCTTCCACTGACAGCTGTAGGCCGGCTGGACTTTTAAATGTTGGGGGGCGGATTGACAGCAGCGTGTAGCCGGTGTCCTTGGCTTGGTATGTCTTTATGACTTTAATAAACAAGCAGCTTTTTGAGCTGTTGAGCTTATTTTAATTTTATGCTGCCAGAAGATGGCTGTTTTACTGTTGCATAACGTCTACGTATCTTGCTTCTGCCAGGCTTTAGGCTACTTCACATAGCACATTACTGAACCCAGTGTTTACTTTAATGAGAATACTTTTAAATAATAATAATCCATCATCATTCCTCGTAAAACTTAAATCATTTTTCTGTTGTCCTGAACGTAAGGTTACAGTTGTTATCTATCATTGCTGTCACAATTTGGGTCTATTTTCCTGCTTTATTTTATAGTTTGTGCCTTGTTTGTCCCTGGGTGAGCTTCACTTCCTGCCTCGTCCTGTCTCCCCTGGTGATTGTCTGCATGTCAAAGATTGTTCCCACTTGTGCCCTGCATCACCTGCACCTCCCTTGTGTATTTAAACCCTGCCAGTCTCTTGTCCTTTGTCGCGTCATTGTCCTACGTTCAGTGTCTTTGGCTGATCTTTGGCTGAGATGTTCACGTTCCTGATCCTGTTCCCGATCCCGTCCCTGTCTCTGTTCCCAAACCTCGTTCGTGTTTTCCTTTTTGTATCCTGAGTTTGCCATTTTGGAGATCAAAACCCTTTTTGTTAGAGAACCCTCCGCCCGCGTCTTACCGCCTTCCTGTACGAACCTCAACACCATCGACCTATTGTGACCATTGCTGTTCTATTGGTGTATTTCATTAATCCGTTAATGTACAAACTTTTTTATGGACTCCCTATGCATTGATTACCGGATATTGATATATATATATATATATATATATTGTAACAAGTAATTTACCCAAAACATTATCAAAAATTGTTTTATTAATTTGCCTTGTCCGAAAAACAAAGTGAAGCCATCGCCCTGATAAGAATTGCTGTGACTCATGAATGATTTAAAACCCTGTTTGATGTATCAACCCTTCCCCAGTATCAGTACTTTTACCTCAGTATCAAACTTAAATAGTTTGCGATTGATTTCATCACTGGAGTAATATGCAGTTACGATAATCACATTTTGTTTTCAACACCATGGCGAATAAGTGAACAGATTTACTCACTGTAACAATCTAACAACGACTCTTCTCCCTCGTAGTTTCACCGTAAAAGTGAGCAGAAAATAAAAACGGACACAAGGTGTAACGCTATGTCACCTTGCCAGCAGGTGTGTAGAAATTACTTTTAACACAAACATTGAGAAACTGAATTGTAAGGGGGCTACTCCTAACAGAGACCCGTTCTGCGTGTTGCTGAGTCTGGACACTTTTAAAAATGCGCTCCAAGATGCTTTGGCTTGCAGAAAAGTTTGTACCAAGTTCTGAAGAGTGAAGCTCAAATTATCACTGCTGACCAGCAGGGCCCGACTCCTCTGGCTGTAAAAGAAAGTCTGATTTTATTGAAACCTATGTGACGATGACTACTTCTCACTTACAAAGCATAGTAGCCATGAGCTCGTGGTCTCAATCTCTACTTTCAAGTGGTCTTCAATACATCATGATGTTCATTCATTCATAGTACAGCAGAGTAAGGTTTGGGGCGGGGCAACCTTGTGATTGACAGTTACGACCAGTTACGACAGTTACGACCAGTGCTGTGTGTGGCGTCTTTACCTCACTCCTGTAAGGTGTCCCAATATGGTCACTTCTGTCAACCCGTTTCAAAAAGTCAAGACTGCGATGGAACAATCCCCAAACAAAGCAAAGGATGACATCCTCCCCTCTTCGTCCGATTTTTGAATGCAGTGTCTGATTCGTACTTCGGCATCCGTTTACAGAACTCCACCTGGTTGGGCCTGCGTCTTAAAAAGCTCCATTCTTAAGAGGATCATGGCCAACGTTATGCCAATCAAGTTGCCGAACTTGTTGTTACATAATCGATTAAGTCAACGAATCCCGTAATGACCACTGTGCTGATATGGGATTGGTGACAATATTCCACAATTTATTCTCCAGGAGGCTCATCGTAGTTAATGCTTCTACTTCTCCACCAGTAAGATTCAATGAATAACAAGGCAACTTCATCTTGGACGATAAAAAAAGTCTATTAAGACTGCTCCATAACGGCTCATGTCTGGCGCTCATAAAAATATGGTAATAAAAATCTTTATTACTCTTGGTGGTACAAAACAATACACGGTGAACCCCTGCTGCTCGCTCTTTAGTATTATTCATTAGGTTCTGACACAGGCTAGTGGCTGTTCCTAGCTCTATAGACGTGTGTGTGTGTGTGTGTGTGTGTATGTGTGTGTGTATGTGTGTGTGTGTGTGTGTGTGTGTGTGTGTGTGTGGGGTAGGGCCTTTTAATAAAAAATGCCCCACTGTGCTGTGCGTTGCCAGTTTGCCAATCAGAGCATAGCCATGATATGCAAATCACAGACACACACACGCACAGGGACGTAAACACACACACACAGGGGGAGAACGAGTGTTTTGATCTACCAGGGCCATTACAGACATTTTAAAATCCTATGAATATAAAAAGGAGAGAGAGGGAGACGGATGGGAGCGAGAGGGGGAAGATGAGAGAGACAGGCGAGAGAGCATCGCAGAAGCACAGCAGAAAGAGGGAGGGGAGATCGGAAAGGAGAAAAAGTGAGAGGAAACAAGGTTTTTCTGTTTTGTTTTTTGTTTGGTTCTTTCAGTTCTCAGGCAGACGCAGCGGGAGAATGCATCAGAGAGATTACACGGAAGATAGACGACTAAACGGCTCCCTCGCTCTTTCGCAGCCCATATCTATTTATTTTCTCTTTGTTCCATGTGTTCTTCCCTGACATTACCGGTGTCTGCCGGCGGGAGGGGGAAAGTTGGCGCGAAGCCCAACCGTTCAACGGGAATTCCTGGCATCAGGAAAGGGTACGCGTGATTGGTTAATTGATCCAAAAGGCTTCTCAGAGACGCCTCGCCATGGTGCCCAGTGACCGCTTAGGAAGCGCCAGTGAACAATCATGACTGGTGGCTATTGGGCTACTGGGTTATTTGGTGGGTGTGATGATCTATTAAATCATCAGCTTATGGGATAATTGTTTGGTCTCATGCGAGAGGTGTGTTTAGTTTTCAAACGTCCCCGTGTGGCTCTAGACTACTTTAAATCATCAATTCAAAATTGCAAAGATGCAAATGATGATGAAACAGTACAAGATGAGAAAAGGAGAAGCTGAGTGGATAATAGAAGAGAGAGGAGGACAGGATGAGACGTGAGAAGAGAGGAGAGGCAGTTCGTGGGCTGATTAAGGGGGGGTGCTGTTGAGTTAAAAAAAAAGAGCCAGTGTTGGATTAGTTTCTCCTTCCAAGAGCTTACAGAAAACCAGCCGGTGTTTTACACCTCAGCTCTTAAGACCCCTAAATCCCCGATTTAGACATAAACTGCATCGAGAGGGAGGAAAGGAAGAAGGGGGGATGAGCGAGAGGATGTGAAAGGAAAGTGGGGGAGAAGGAGAGAAGAAGTATAAAGGAGGGTGATAAAAAGGGAGGTTTAGTGCTTTCGGAGTGCGTTGAACTAATCACACACCTCAAGTATGTTTTACTTAAGTGTGTTTGTCTGGAATAAACATCAGAAGAAAAGTTTGTTAAAGGGCAGTGAGACGCGTGCGAGTGTCGGGTCCAGCTGATGAGGGAGGAGATACCAGCTCCCCCGGGTGATAAACGGGGGGCGCTTGTGTCTGCACAGTGTCAAATACTGTAGCAGTAAACAGCTCCCCATGTCTTGCTGCTCCGTGACTGGGGGCCCACGGCCGAGGGCCAACGCAGGGCCGCTGTGAGGGTGCTGATGATCTCAATGTAGCGCCTGTTTTATGATTTTCTATTTCGTGATGATGTTGCTATATCAGGGTGTTACTAAGTTCAAATTGACACTCCACTATTTGCAACATAACAGAGCACGTCTTATTGGGTCCAAATCAGTTGGCAACCCTTATGCTCTGCCCACAGAAGCCAATATGGAAGGGTGTTAAAACACATTTTTCTCTCTTTTGAACAGCGGGGGACGACTTCTAAAATCGAATTATATAGAAGAGAGAAAATGCCACTAATTCTAACTTTATTCATAGATATTGTACACATGAGTTTATCGTCTTATCCTTTTGTTAAGTCTTCACCAATACAGCATGATGTTAATTTAGGCAATGATCTTCCATTGAGAGTCAAATAGCAGACGGAGGAGGGTAGGCTTTAGGGTGGGGCTCAATGAGATTGACAGTTTGCTGCCGCTAACATTGTCGCTTTTCTATATCACTCCTTCAGCTTCCTAACATGTGTCTAAAACACAAACAAACCGCTTCTTCTTCTCCTATTTAAGATCAGACAATCCAACAACAGCACATTACACCTGAAGAGACAAAACTGCAATACCGGTGGCAGACGTCCTTCTTGTTAGCAAAATGCTAGTGGAAACCAACTGAAGGACGATTAGCATCATCACAGATGACCTGTTTTGACAGCAAATTGTATTTTTACCTACCATGATGTTTCAACCAAAGCCAAGACCCCCCAGGCTGCAAAATGTGAAGCTATTGCTTTTCTTGGACAAAGGGGATTAATTCAGTCCTGTGGGAATCATGTAAGTGTGTGTGTCGGTGGATAAACACAGGAACGTATAGATGGACACACACACATCTGATGTCCCATTGTACTACTAAGGACCCCTTCACCTTCCACCCGCTGCCCTCCCCTCTCAGGAGGCACTTGTTTATTTGGTACCCAGGCGTCACACTGAGCACCACACACAGACGGACCACACACAAGCAGACAAGCGTACATCTGTCATTCATCCTCTTTTTATTCCCTAATTCACTAGCTAAGACCACGGCATCCAACTGGAGGCGTTTAACGTGAGTGAATGTCAATCGATCGATTAAGACTGGTTGGTCGGATGGGTTGTGGGGAGCTTCGTCGGAGAATCCGCCGTGCTCCCGTGGCACGGCGAACCCCCAAAAGACTCCCATTAGGTGAGGTGTGATTGAGTGGCATGAAGATCTTTGAGATCTGAGCGGATGTAGTGGTGGTAGGCTTTGTGAGGACCAGCGGCCCATGATTGGATGAGGTGTTCCATGAAGGGAGGTTGTGGTAGCGGATCTGGTGGCTGCTTAGCCGGATTCTGAGATGAAGAGTGGGTCTGTTGGTGATAGGCTTTGGGATTGTCAAAGTTGGAAGTACGTGGAAAGGGTTTCAACTGGACTCAGGTGTGACTGTATCTTGGAGTACGGAAATTGGTTGGTTTTCGTTTGTCATGGTGTCTTCCGAGAGATGGAAAAGTCGGATATGCAGGCATGGCGACGTGCATTGGAAGTGAGCATCTGAGGAATCCGAAAAAGGCCAGGGAGAACATGGCATTTCAGGTTAAAGCGAGGTGCGGGTTGTGGTATCTTTGAGGAGTAAGGCTGATAGGGATGAGTCAAGGCGGCACGTGGTTTCTCGGTTAAGGGTTTGCAGAAGTAGCTCATGCCACTAAGGTAGGTTTTGATCGTTGGCATTTCAATGGCCATCTCTGAACGTGCCTGCAGGGAGTGGGCGGACGTGTCAGGATCCATATGCAGCGTTTATTAGAACAGGTCAGACAGGCAAGGACAATCAGGAGCAGGCTGAGCAATGAGGGCAATCTCGAGGCGGTCGCGGTCACAGGCGAGGGTCGATCAAGAGCGGGCAGAGCAATGAGGGTGATCTTGAGGCGGTCGTGGTCACAGGCGAGGGTCGACCAGGAGACGGGCGCGATGGATGGTTCGGTGTTAGGGCAAGAGATAGGCGGGATGGTCAGGGCAGGAGACAGGCGGAATCCGAGGTCAGTAGGCGGTCCAGGGGTCGAGAACAACAGATCAGGTACACGAAAGAACGCTCGGAATTATTCACTGGGGCAATATAATACTTCACAGGGAGTGTTAGCCGAGTGGAGTTTATATAGGTGTGTGGGTAAATGAGGGACAGGTGTGTGTGTGTGAGTGAGCTGCAGGTGTGTGTGATCAGTCTGGGGTGAGCGGTATGCTGGGAAATGGAGTTCAATATTCACATTACCAACCCAGTTCAATTAACTGGGTTGGTAACATATCGCTGTAGTTTTGTGGCGCGAGAGAACGTTGTTGTCGTTTGAACGGGAAAGTGCGATGTCATCTCGGTGCCGGAGGTTGGATGACGTGACGTTGGTGAAGTGGTCGTGAATTGCGTTCGATCGTGTGTTACTTGACTTGGGTCGTGTTTCAGAATGCGTACCCACGGACGTATATTTGTAGAAATACCGGAAGAGGCGGGTTGGAGGCGTGGTCTTGTTCCTGAAACTACGCTAATTAGCTTCAATTAAAAAAAAACGGTGTGTGTGCGTGTGTTTACGCGTATGAAAGTCGTTTTTGTCTCAATTAATACAGGTATGTGAGCATGTGTTTATTTAGAAAGGTTTTTTTTCTGTGAATAAAAGACGCAGTGTGCGTCGGCGTTTGTAGGTGGTGTTGTATTCGCAATTAACCACAAAGGCGAATCACCCTCGCTTTGCCGGATAATACAGATGTCCTCCGCCGCTGCTTGGCTCGTGCATCCATTGTTTATCTCAGTCGGATTTATTGACCTTTCCTTTACACTATCACACCAGGCCATACTCTACCCATACATTGCATTGGCGGCAGTTTCCACAGAGTGCCGAGGGGATTTGAGAAACATCCAGTGTGTGTTGCAGAAGTGACCTCCAGTCTCAAGGGTCATGCTCTAGGTCTACATATAGAATTGAAAGAGCCCATTGCTGTCCAGGAAAAGGAGGGAAGAAGTAGGGAATGTGAATATTTTTTGTTTTGAAAAGAAGTGCCAGTAACAATATCCATGCCAGGGAATTATGGGAACGGAATAAATGATAAGTAAAATGTTCTGTGTGCTAACGGTTAACAGGTGATGTTACCAGCAATAGAAGAATACCAGGGGGGACTGCATCGAGTTACTGACGTAGTTTAGATTGTCAGCTTGAGTGAAGTCGAGTTGACAATGTCTAGAGACATATGATACATTTTTATTGGTTATCGACCAACAACCTTTTGTCACTCTTATTATGGAGGTGAGTGGCACCATAATACCAACCTAGCTCCAAGCAAAGCTTTGCTCAACACGCGTCTAATCCGCCAAGTTAATTATTAACACCCGTGTGGGCGTGCAGGCCCTTTAGCCTTTAACCTGACCAGAGACAGATTAGCACTTATCATAGAGAGATTTGTTAAAGACCAAAAATCAACAGCAGAGACACAGGAATAAACTGTATGCACTGTAAATGGTTTCTAATAGATACTGAGCCAAAACACAGAATATGTAACAATGAATCTGCAACGTGTAATGTGGCATAGTGTACAAAATGGCCCCGCCACGGTGGGGACAAACGGTTCTCAAAGCCGATGGTCTCACTCATCGGGGCGAGGGTGGGCTGCTGTCGCTGGATGGTAGAAAAATAAAAGCTTCAATGGAAGGTCAGCGTTAGTTATTCTCGTTGCTGAGGAGTTCTTTTATGTGTGACTGTATGTGTCTTTGTTCTGTCTGCAAATGTATTTTCCGCTATGCCGGCCTTAAATTACGTAGGGAATCAGATATGCACAGCAAATTTAATTTAAGAAAAAAAATTTCAAAAGGAGAATATTGAAAAGCTTATAAAAAAACAATGAAAAAAAGGTTTTTCATGGCTTCCTTCATAAAATAGCAGCATTTGAGCTATCGACTCATCAGCTGGTGAAGAATACATTCCTTTGTTTTGGTGGTACATCTCCAATAGATGGATGACTCAGGCTCCTGCTAATACAGATTGAAGTGTTTAGCTTGGCTAGGCGGCTCCAGGATGTGATCCATCAGAAAACAAGGCTAATGTTTTCAGCTAAACCACTCCTGGTGCAATTATATGGTCCACTGGCATTGATCATAGCTCCTCTTCTTCAATCTATTCTCCCCTATCCCTCGCTCACCCCCTTTAATGGATAAGTCGCTGTTAAATGTTTGATAAATTACTTTTCAAACTGCTTCCCATGGATTTATTAAAATTCTATAAAAATCCTTTTGTGTATGTGTGTGGCTGTGTGCTTGAGGAAGAAAGTGACACAGAAAGGTAGGCTATTATACCATGTGTGTTTGTGTGCGTAGGTGTGTGTGTGTGTGTTTGTTTGTCTGTGTGTTTTCCAGCCATATTAGTGCCAACAAGTTTCTAAATCGGCAAATCTATTTTAACATTCTGCAGATTAAGAGCAAAACGGAAATACATTTAAAGGAAAATGCTATTTTTCTGCTATTCAAAAAATGCAAGTTCAATACCACCATATCACCACTACATTGAACTATTTGACTAAATGGTTTTAGGATAAATGTTTCATTAGCTATTAGCTAGGATTTTGACTCTCTTTGCTAGCTAACAGCTAACGTTAGCTGTTGCTCGGCCATTCAGCACTAAGCGGTCGTTCAAAGTGAATTTGTCTAAGCTTATTCGCTGAAAACTGTTGCCCGCTATGCTGACCTTAAATTAAGCAGAGCATCGGATACGCACAACAAACACACACACACAAAAGGACACGTCCTCACATATGCTAGTGGAAGACCAATTAGGACTGGGGGAAAACAACAGGATTTTCTGAAGCAATGTTTCAATGACGACATTTAATTAGACGGTAAAGCAACTCCTTATCTGCCTCTCCACAGCTTGGTGTGGGGAGAATGAGATGGAAGAAGAGAGAGGGTGAGTAGGGAGAGAAAAAAGAGGGCCGAGAGGAAGGGAGGGAGTGAGGGGGGCAGATGAGCGTGCAAAGAGGCGAAGCGAGGGACAACCAGTGCATATGTGTGTGTAGATGTGTGTGCGCAGAAGTATAATGTAATGTTACCTTGCTGGAGGGGCAACTCTGAGACGGTGCAGTGGCCTCGGCTGATGGTTAGTAAAGACAGCGGCAGACGACGGCCACATCAACAGTGACGGGTGTGCATCAAGGAGACCTGATGCTCAAAAAGAGATCAGTCCACCAGGAGCCTCAATTTTTTTCTGCTTTAAAAGTAATGCTTCAAAAGAGGTTTTTTGAGAGTTTTTTTCACTGCTAACATTCTGACGTGTCATGATTCTAAGTCTTTTAAGCTTCGATGGCTTTTATTTTAGTGTTGCATAAAGCAATTGGTAAGCACGCACCACACCAGCACCGTTTATCAGGCTTCCCTAAATGGAATCCATTTACGTGTGCACATCCTATCCTACTGGGTCGAATGGTAATGTTTGTGCTGGTGAAACCGACAATATTCTCTCAACGAAAGGAGCAACATACAATTTATATTCATCATATTGTAAAAAGAAATGTCATATGAACACACCATGTCTATTTAATTGCAGAAATATTGTATATCTTTAAGCACTCTGTAAATTTTGATTTAATTTCAATAACTAATCCTGACCAATTTATCAAATTTTAAAATCTAGTATTATTCGGTGTTGACGTTTCTTTTTTTCCCCCGTTATTTAAACGAGGACAGAGTAGGAAACGGGAATAGGGGGATGACTTGTAAAAAACACTGAGACACTGAGAAATCACCCACAATGCACTAGCGATAGTCAAGTCGGAACGAGAACCACCACAGTCACAGTGAAAGACCCCCAGATTCAAAAGCGCTATGGGAGCGCCACAGGACCTCCAACTTTTTATTTGAGACGTGGAGAGATGAGAGCGTGAGTCAGTTTTGTTTGTACTCAACAATCTTTAAATTATTGGGCAGACTCACTCATACGCTAGCATGCACATAACAGTGTGCACACTGAGTCCCACACTGCAGCTGTTGAATCAACACACGCCCCTCTGAGGGCAGTGCTTATGATGTATCTAGCATGCTGGTAATCCCAGAGATGGCGGTCACTCCAGCTCTGTAAACAGCTGAAATATGGATGATAAAAGGAGCACATGAAACTGAATAAACGAGGAGACAGTGGATAAAAATCATTTTTTTTTTCAAACACGGTTGGAATTTCCCCCCAAAACTTCATTCGCGGCAACTGAATGATGGACAGTGCCTGTTTTACTTTTTCACAACAACTAGGCAAAAGGCTCTTTTTTTGTTTTTTCTTAAAAAAACGTAACTTAAAAAAACTTTTTTTAAGATAAAAAGAGAGATAGGAGAGGGTGAGTTAATGGCACTCTCGGAGGAAGGAAAAACGTGTTTACATCTGTCCAGCTCCAGATGTGATTGTGTTTGACTTTGTCTCTGGGCAATCTTTTCTATTGCTTTGCTCATTATCCCCTCTGATTATCTCTTTTGCATCTTGTCTTTTCTTTCCTCTTTCTCTGCCTGCCAATCTCAAACTATCTCTATGTAATTGTAGATATGAATAGACCGTATATCTACAGGGATGTTTTTATTAATTCAAATTTTGTCATCTCACATGCTTTGGGTGAGTCATTCAGCTCACTCTCGTTGTCACATACATACACACACACACAGAGTAACACTCTAGTACATTTACGTAGTGATGAGCCTGTTTCTTCAGTCTCAAACACATTACTATAATTACCCCTTAATGGTTTTTAATTCCAGTACAAAAGACACAAAACCCTTTGGTGGATTGGCAACCTAAAAAAGGCAGTGCTCCATGAAAGTAAACCCTGAGAGCGTGTTTAGATGAAAATGTGTGTGTGATGCAGCCCATCCAGATAGTCCTGATACGGCATGCGCTGCACAGGCAACGCTATTCTTGCAATAAAGAAAACAACAAAAACTGTTGTTGTATATATTGAGACATTTGGGTTTTTTTCTTGCATGGTGAGATTGTCCTACTTAATGTCTCTTCTCGTCTCGTATTATTTTGGACATCGGTGAATCAGACTAGAGGCAAAAATACAATCTTCTTTTCCCCCTTTTTTTGCTCCGAACCAAATGAACCAAACTCCGTCCCCAGCTTCAATGGTTTTCTTTAGGATTTCCTTCTAATGGTCGTAGTTACAACAATCAATTAATTGAGAAAGCAATCAGCATATTAATCAAAAATGGGAGTGGTTTGGTTACAGCGCTCTGTGTTTTCCTCTGTAAGCAGTACCTTGAGTTGTGTGTGTGTGTGTGTGTGAGTGAGAAGGAGAGAGGAGATAGATAGAGAGTGCGTGTTTATGTGTGTAAACTTCTATCTATCTGAGCAGCAATTTCAGAGCGAAAGGATTTCTGCCTCAGTAATTGCCTCGGCTGAATTCCCCCCTCCGTCTCATTTTTCTTTGGTACCTATTTTCCATCTGAATTCTGTTCTCCCTCCTACTGCAGACTTCCTCTCCGACTCTCACTCATCTCTCCTATTTTTCTGTTTATATAAATTCAATATTCCTTTCACCTTATAGTCCTTGACATTAACCGCAGTCTCACGGCCAGACACACAGCTGCACACACACATGTAGGAGTCATTTGTCCATTAAAGGCAGTTTGTATTCAGCGTGCCCAGTATAGACTTCCATCTGTGAAAGAAGTGCTGAGATGTTTTATTATGATGCAGCGAGTGCGCCATCTGCTTCAGAGGTTCGTACTGCAGACGGGAGGGGAACACGGAAGCCTGGCTGTGTCCTCGCTGTGCTCCAGTAAGCTACGAACAACCGTGATGGACAGCAGCGGTTAGAGCGAGGCAGGGGCAGACACATGTATGCACAGAAATAGATGGACTCTGCGAGCCAGAAAACACACAAATGTTTCCACTTTTGTCTGTCAGGGTGAGAATGTGCTTTCATTTTTACATCCAGGTCCGTTTTGGATGGACCACAAGATCAAAATTATCTCTTAGTTCAAGATGATCTTTTAATTCAAGATCATCTATTAGATCAAGATCATCTGTTGGATTTAGCTGTTCAATATCTACAGACAAATCAATGATTAAGCCAAACTATCAGACTAACTCTCCTCCTATCCTATTTATATCCTATTTGTAAAACCACCAGATCCTTATTTCCTTCAGGAACTTGCTGTCTCAGGCTCTGCTCTCTCCCTTCTCTCGCCCTACCTTGATTGCCGTACCTACCGGGTAACTTGAAGAGGATTTGTGTCAGAACCATGTCCTCTTACTACTGGAGTTCCTCAGGGTTTCGTCCTCGGTACCCTCCTCTTCTCTCTTTATACCATCTCTCTCGGCTTTGTTCTTTTGCTCGCATGGCTTCTTCTACCACAGCTATGCTGATGACACTGAACTGATTCTTGACCGCCAACTCTCCCTGACTCCAAACATTACAGCGACAACACAATCCTGTAGATACACACTCTACAACATCAGGAGAATACGTCCCCTTCTCACTCAGAAGGTACTGATTCTCCTGCCTTGAATATTGTAACTCTCCTGGCAGGTCTTCCAGCTGCCGCCATTCGACCTCTGCAGCTCATCCAGAATGCAGCATCTCGACTGGTCTTTAACCTTCCTAAATTCTCCCTCTCTACTCCACTCCTCCGCTCTCTTCACTGGCTACCACTGGCTGCCCGCATCCAGTTCAAAACATGGTGCTGACGTACCATGCTGTAAATGGATCGGGTCCAGTATACATCCAGGACATGGTCAAACTCTACATCCCAACCCGTGCACTCTGCTCTGCATCTGACAAACAGCTCTTTCCTCCCTCACTGAGAGCAAAACACTCAAGATCACGACTCTTTGCTGTCCTTGCTCCGAAATGGTTAAACAAACTGTCTGATGACATCAGGACTGCAAAGAGCCTTTTCATCTTCCACGGCAAACTAAAGACACACCTCTTCAGAATATACCTTGACTAAAGATCAGAAAACAAATTGTAGCACTTAAATTGTGCTTATAATGGCCCCTTATCTATAGAAAGTTGTAAATCGTTTTATTTGAGGAAATTGCACTTTCTTGTTCTTCTGGATTTGTATCCTTATGGTTAAGGATGCCTTATGGTATCCTTAAGTCGCTACTTAATTTGCTTTGGATAAAAGCGTCAGCTAAATGACATGTAACAACAACACCATTCACAGAATATGTAGGTACGTTCATGAATTGTCTCATTGATCATAGAAAACCGAGAGATTGTAAGTGAGATTCATATGTATTGCACACAGTCAATTGTCACATTATTACACAATTTTATTGTGTTTTCTTTTTTAACTAAAATGTATGCATATTCTTTCATTTACATAATAAAGAATAGTAGTTTTAAAAAGGTGCATTGTGTAATGGCCAGCAGCATTTTACCAAACCAGTAGGAAAACTCAAGAAAAAACTCAATCATCCCGAAAGAAATTCCTGCATGGCAAAAAAGATCAACCTAACCCAGCTATCTTATCATTTTAGTGTTTGGTTTGTACGACCTATCTTTGAAGCCGCTGTAACCTCTTCTGGTTCTAGACTAGACTGTGCACCTTGTATATTTTGTGGTGGAAGCAGCCAAAAATATTTCTCTGAAAAGCTCACGTCTTTGTCCTCCCACTATGGTTTCCTGTTGACTCACTGTCTGATTGATACAATGTTGATACAGGGAGTAATTAGCTTGTGTGGAGGCATAGCTCATGACTAGAACACAAATGGATTTTTTGTAGTTTAGACTGTTACCACACACACACACACACACAAAGAACGGCTAGAATCTCTTTCACTGCTTTGTTATGTTACCGGACAGTGATTTCAGGCTGAAGATGAAGTCATCCTCCTCATCATGGTTACTAAATTGTTATTGTGCTCGTGTTGGTTCTGTTAGTAATGGTGTGTGACAGAGGTCACAGCACCGCAATCATGAGCGCAGGGCACCACGTCTCTGCCTTCCTCCCGGCTGTCCCTCAGCCTTGTTTCTTCCTCTATAATGAGCTATTTTGTCGTTGCTATATTTTGCTTTCAATTACTTTTTGGAAGCGACGGTTTGGCAGTGGGATGGTGTTCATGTTCATCGTTGGTCTGATCAAAAAATACTGACCGGAAGAAAATAGGCCATTTGGCTGACCTGACACTGGTAATATTTATATTTTACCCTCTAATTTCATTGGTTAATAAAATATATTTTATTTTTGGGTACACTTTTGTGTGTGTTTTGAAACAGCTTTGTCGACACCTGGCGTCAGTTCGGTCTTTGGAGCACATCGGCCCTGTTGAACTGTGTCGGCTTTATTGACGCGCGTTATCAGAAGATTAGCAGCGTGCAGCAGGAAACCCACATGAAATCAGTCGATATTAAATAGTTCATTCATCAATTTTTTATGTTGTCATTCAGGTTACATTATCTTTTATTATTACATACATCTTCTATTATTACATCATCTTATGAGGAAAGAACCTGGAAGTTGTTTGAATCAAAGTAAAACATATGAAATAAATACTTTTTCTTTGACGTTGTCATGGTGATGTGATGACAAAAGTGCTGTCCCATTCAAATTTACACAATTTAAAGCCCTCACAGACTCTTACACTCAACCACTTACCAGGTGGTCAGTAAGTCCCTGAGGGTTCGGGGTTTAGGGGGGGACTGGGATTCGGTCCATGAAGCGCAATTACACACTCCGCAACAACACTTTATCTTGCTGCTGACAGTACAAGACGTACAAGTACAATGACAACATTCTAATAGACACACTGATGTTGTAACAAAAAGGAAGGCTCCAAACTGTTCCGTCAGGTGCTAATTAACTAAAGGTCTTCTTGCCATTCCCCCCGGCACCTCCACATACATACACACGCATACACACACTTGTAACTAATAGAAAACTGTTTTTTTTTTTTTTATAGACAAGGGTGTGGCTTTTATCTTGCATAACTAGGGAGAAGAACGCAAAGGGTAGACAGGCTCTTTTTCGGGTCCGTGGATTAGTCTCCGTAGATTAGTCTCCATCACAACATGTCAACACCCTCAGCACAATTAAAGTTTCCCCCGATGGGATCTAAAGTCCAACTTAATGCTCACTTTTACGCGCTCGGACGGTTTGGCTACGAGGAGGAAGAGGAAGCGCCGAGCGGAGGGGAAAACGATCCGCGTCACAAGCTCGCCTGCAAAGTGCCGCACTAAAATGTTACAATGTTTTTGTGTTGGATGACGTTCAGAAATGTGCGCCGTCTGCCAGAAGGCTGCTGAACAGGTACTCTGATGTATCCACACTGAAGATCGCTAGATTTCAAGAGTTTAAGTAGGCGAGCAGTGAAGTTGCATTCATCGCTTGTCCCCACCGGAGATTAAAAAAAAAACAGAGGGGGGGAAATCCTTGTCCTCCCCAGCGATAAAAATAATTTAGCAGAGGGGGGGGATAGGAAAACCAGAGGGGGGGAAATCCCCCCTCATCCCCACCCACAAATCGCACCCTGGCTATGACTGTGGTGTGGAATAATCTGCTTCATCTATTCTCACTGTTTCTGTGGTACATGTAACCTAATGGTGCTTTAAGTAGTGTTGATGTCACTCTCTCTCTTTTTTGTTTTCTTCAGGTCAGCCTACCAACTGATTCCAGCTGTGTCGAAGAGATTTTGCGGGTATATTGCCCACACACACACACACACACACACACACACACACACACTCACACACACACAGAGGGTAATTTTACTGATTATCAGCTGTTTTCTGTTTGCTCAAAGACCTTTGTCTCCCTCCAGTGAGTCTGATTTTAGGAGGAAAGGAAAAGGGACGTGTTGGCTCAGGTCAATGATTATACAAGCGTTTGCTCAGGATGACCTCATGCAGCAGGTTTCATCTCCTTTTCTCTGTGTTGTTTCCCTTTTCCTGTCTGCAAGTCATCAAAAGCAACACATTTTCTTGCCGTGTTCCTTCAGGGCTTTGTCAAAAAAACATTTCACAGACCATTTCTGACGCCTTGTGGCAGGTTGTCTTTGTATTAGTCTCCAATGGGTCCCCTACTATTGTGTTGGGTGGGGGGGGGACTCAACGTTTTTTTTCTTTACGTTTACTATTCCCCTCTGCTGTCTGCCTGGCACACACACACAGGTGGGCACACTCCCACCAGCGAAGAGAGAGCGCACGTCGGAAAATGTGGGGTCCGTCCCTCACTCTCTTCCCCTCTTCTTCATCTCTGTGTCATTCAGCGCTCTCTCCCTTTCACAAATCAATACGCTGGCCAACAGGCTGTGTGACAGTTCTAGTTCTGTGTGAGCTGCATGAAAAGCCTTTGTCAAGAATATCGGTGCCCCATTGAATTCAGGGCCACGTTTTTTGTTGCCGTGTCAAGTGGAAAGATTGGGGTTCAGAATGTGAGGCAAGGTGAATCGGAGCAAAGCTCCACACAAACACATACACAAACATACACACTGTTCCTGCGGGGGCACAGTGCCAAGCTGGATTTCGCAGAAACATTGTTGTTTTGGAGGTTTTCACTATTCAAGGTAACAGTGCAAGTCAATATCAGATCAGATATTGTGTACAGAAGGACTTCAGCGCTTTGAAAGACTGAAAGCATCCTGCAGAGACCATTTAGACCACAAGATGATACCATGAACAAAATATGTCCTCTGATTCCCATAGATGAACTCATCCCCACTGCATGAAAAGTGGGATTTCCGTCAATTTCCGGCCCCGTAAATTGTCGTGGAATTTCAGGTTTACGGCAATTTTCGGCAATTTGCGGGCAAAGCCGAAAACTGCCGGAAATTGTCGGAAATTGACGTGGGCCTCCCTTGGCAGTTGGACCCCCATGACTTCCCTCCTCCTAATTCTAGGGGAGGCTTTAGAGGGAGTTTTAGCCCAGGTGACGTTTTTTTAAAAGGTAAGAAAATCTCTGGTACAAATAGATCAGGCCTAATTATAGACTCTTACATTTTAGCTTGTATTGATTTATTTAATTTAAGTATGCTAGATTACTGTGTATGCCATGAGCTATGGCAAATGTTATGTAAAAAAGATACACTAAATTATTTAAAAAATTAGTTTCAATATGAATCAGCAAGGTAAAATGACCATTCCATGCAAACATTAGAATAAGAATGAAGGCTCTGCAGAGATCACATTCTCCTAGAGCTCAACTAATGTGCACAGTGGCAGAAATACAGTGACCTTTTCTTTAGTCTTACTTAAATGCACAGAGGACGTATTAACCACTACATCTCGCACACATGGTGCTTCACAGGCACCGCGGTCTGGTCTCGCGAGTCCTTCCATGTAACAATGACCTTGTATCTGATTGGAGGGTCCGGACGTTCAACTCGCGTGCAGCTCCGCGATTAACAACTTTCAGCCAGTCGAGAAGAAACTGCAGTTTGCTATCAGCGGACTGTCCCGTCAGCTGAATCACCATGCTGCCGATATGAACGAGCGGGAGAGACTGACTCAAGAAGAAGAGACGGGCGCATGAAATCCCAAGGTAAGAATATGTTTGATGACTGCTAGCTAAGCTAAAAGTAACTTAGCCTAAAACCAAAGCTAAGAGTAGCCTTACAAAAGTGAGCAGAACCCGCTTTATTGAAGTGTATTTTTGTAGTGTATAAGGTTTAAAGAGCATGCTTTCATTGTGCGGTACAAGGAAATAGATACCATAGATCATAACTGTACATTTTTTTTTCACAGACTAGTTTCTCCTCACAATGAGGCGCTGACCTATTTGCTCGGAGCAACATTTGTAAGTGACTTTTTTTTTTAACTGTTTGTCCTTCCTCGTTTAATGTTACGGTGACTTGCATGTTGATTTTTATTCATACCACTTTCATTTAATTGTTTTCCAGCCACCTGTAAGACGTATTACGAGACGGCACGTCGGAGCTTCAGAATCGCGCCAGAAAAACTTGCTGCGGCTGGAAGAGCGAAGAGTTCCGCGCGAGAAGAAAGCGGGTAAGAGTTTATTTGGTGACTATTTTTCACGAGCATTGATAGATGTGTTGTGTCCATACGCATCGCACAGTATTGATTAATTGTTTTTTACAGCTGCTGGAATGGAGACAGCGTGTGCTCGCAGATGACGCGGTGAAACTCTGGAAGTCCGCCAGCGGAGACCTCATGTCTGCCGAAGAAGAGGGCATGTTGGCGCGGTCTCTGGGTGGATTGTACGGTCGCCGCCATTTCGTAGGACGAAGCTCTCTGAACTCTGTGCGAAGCTGCAGTCCCGGTGAGAGGCGACTCCAAAGTACAGAGTACTTCACTACAGTTCCTGCCTCGGAAAGAACGCCGCCAGTTACCTACAACCCCGAGGAGGCAAACGGACAGTTGTAGTTTTTGGATCATCCTCTACTCATGTGTGCGCAGATCCTTGCTTTGTATATAATTGTTTGTTTGTTTTAATAAAGCTCTTTTTTCATAAACATGTTCCTGGCAAATGTTCATTTCCTCTATAAATTCATTAATGTCCTTGGTGGTAGTCTAATAATTGTTTAGTAGCCTACATAGGAAAATTCAATTCAATTCAATTCATTTTATTTTGTATAGCCCAAAATCTCAAATTACAAATTTGCCTCGGAGGGCTTTACAGTCTGTACACATGCAACATCCTCCGTTCCAAGACCCTCACATCGGCACAGGAAAAACTCCCCAAAAAATGAAAAAAACCCTTTCAGGGAAAAAAGGGAAGAAACCTTAGGGAGAACGTCAGAGGAGGGATCCCTCTCCCGGGATGGACAGACTGCAATGGATGTCATGTGTACAGAATGACTCATACAGATGTAGAATACATTCAATTTCTATAACAGAAATTAATCAAAGAATTCCAAGTAGCCGGCCAGATGTATGACAGGACCACTGCAGGGGCCACCACCGTCAGATCGAACCACCATCCACAGAAGACTGTGGGGAGGGAAAGCAAAGATTTTAAGAAAGGGCAATAGTGATATGAATCATATTTAAAATTATGATGATGATGATGATGATGATGATGATGATGATGATGATGATGATGATGACAGCAGCAGCAGGTGCCAGCAGGGCCACGGCCAGAGTCAGGACCAGGGTCCTGACCGAACTACGATCTGCAGAGACCTGCAATAACATGAATATACAGTACAATATGAATAAATTATATATAAATTATGAGGCCGGGTGGCCAATAGCGACAGATCTGCCAACCAATCACGAGTGATTTTCTTGTTTGAAAGTTGTGGTTTCATCCAACAAGGAGTAAGGATATTCAGCCCGCTCCGCCCGGCCACCCACGGTTTCGCTGCATTCATATGCTAATTAGGGCAATACGCACCTCCGCCAGCTGATCGCCACCTAAGTCAGAGTCTGTTTCCGACAATTTCCGGGACAGGCGAACGCGGCGTGCGCGGCCTGTAAATTGTCGGAAATTGTCGGAAATTAGCGAGATTTTCGGGCGTTTACGGGGACGAAAATCCCACTTTTCATGCAGTGCCCTCCTTATGTCTAAGCATATGGTATGGTAACTGTATTTCAATCAGGAGAGACTCATTTAATAGTAAACCCACAATTTATTACACAAGCATCAAGTATGAATTGCAAAGTCTTTGGCGATTGGACTCCATCCTGAAGGACTATCCCCGAGGGCTGGGATACTGTGGTCCAAGAGCCCAATCCCCCTGGAGTCCAGACACTGGTGGTGGTGATGACGATGACGATA
This sequence comes from Apeltes quadracus, assembly GCA_021346845.1. Lineage (NCBI taxonomy): Eukaryota > Metazoa > Chordata > Actinopteri > Perciformes > Gasterosteidae > Apeltes > Apeltes quadracus. The sequence goes on along the minus strand of CM037920.1, from coordinate 15,141,409 downwards.
AGAGGCATAGCAGCAACCTCATGCCGAACCAAGAACGTCGATGCCGACTGGAGGTGACTGGGGTGGAGGAGGGTCGTATCAGCTACACGCTGAAACTGACAACTGACAGCTAACAGAAAGGAGAACGCTTTTAGAGTTGACAGCAACAGTGTGATTGGCTCCCGGAACCGGTGTGTAGACTCTGATTGGACGCAACAATGTGCAGTGCACGCCCCCAGTCAGCTGATTACCAAAGAGGCAAACAGATTCAGCTGGTTGTCTTCCTGACTGAACTTGCGCTTAAGCTTCATATACACATGTAGCATTATCAAATGATCTTCCTCTTCCACCTTGTGTCTCATATACACTAGTAGTCTGGATCTCAGATTGGATCAGCAGAAACAAGGAATAGAAGCAAGCAACTTTCACAAGTTTCAAGTTGTTTAAATTAATTTGAATTGCAGATCATAGCTGATCCATACTCGCAGATAAAGATGCATTTGTTGATTGAATAAAGCAGCTAATCTACAAGACTATTTGGTGCTGAACCCGTGTATTACACAACTGGTTGCAAAGAGGTGGAAAGTTTCCAGTAAATTGCCAGAAAACTTTCTGGAAACTTTCCATGGGAAGTTAATTTGGGGAATTTTGACCTTTTTATTTTGCTTTTTTCCAAAAGACAAATGTAAATGTAGGAGCACCACCCGCGTGCATACGCAGACATATTTATGTGTCGGGGCGGAACTGGTAGGGGAAACAATGATGTGTTTCTTTACAAATGATGTAGCTGGCTGAAAGGATTCAGGGAATGATCACATGGAATAGATTATTTTATTCAACATTTGTGTTTTTTGTTCAATGAAAGAATAGAGTTCTACTCACAAATGGCTTAAGTCAAAAATGTAATTTCAAAAAATGTGTACAAGCTGTACTTCTCTGTGTTCAGCTGCCGTTAATTTAGTCAAATTTTCACAGAGATCTGTCATGTGACTTCTGGTCTGAGGATTACGTGTTAATTGCAGAAGCCTTTCCCAAACTGGTGCAGTGGCATTACAGACTCACACACTGTTAGGAATCCCTGGTTTACAGAATCTGGTAACAGTTTTTTGGGGCAAAAGTTTTAATGAGGCATAAAATGGTAATGATGATATATAAAATAAAATATCAATTTGATTTGGTCGCTCTCTCTGACTGAGGAGATCTATTTTGCATGTTTCTTCAAGTAAAGAACATGTTCTTCGATCTGGCCAGCGGTTCAAGGAACACAACTAATACATTCTGCATTAAAATAGAATAAAGAGATGATGGATAACACAACTTCATAAATAAGAAGTGGGAAACCACAGAAACATGTAGGTCACTGTGTGTGTATGTGTGTGTGTGTGTGTGGGTATGCGTGTGTGTGTTAGAGAGAGACAGAGAAGGATATGGTGACAGACTTGATCACATGCAATGTCACTATTAACGCGTTCACAGACGCACACAAACAATGATTGAGACACACACATACATACATACTGTCAGCAGTGCCATCAAGAGGAACTCTTCTAGTAGGTCCCACGATGATGCCAGAAAAGAGTTGCCTGGCAACGCAGCAAGTGTCATCAGGGATAGATGTGTATACCAATGTTGGGAAAAAAAACATGCCCATGGATTCATACTTTACACACACACACACACACACACAAAACATCTGAGTCATCTGAGGAAGATGAGTCATCTGCACCTGAGGGGGTGGGTTGCAGGCAGTACATGGGTAAATTGTGACGTCAGTTCAGTGACCTTTGAAGCCAGATGGGACTTGCAAAAAGAAGCGTACTGAAAGGATATTTAGCGGGCTTTGCATTGGGAGTAGATTTCCACAGTGACTCCTCCCACTGTTTGCAAAAAGAGAGCAAACCAGCAGGCGCACGCACACATGCTTATCTTGTTAAGTAATTGAAGCTTCTACACATGGAGACTTGGAATTGAACCGAGAAGAGCGCGATTACAATAATTGAAACAGGATCCTGCTGCTGTGGCTCTTAGCTGTAATGCAACTAACTGGAGTCGGCTTCTTTTCTATATTTCTTTTGTCAACATTCAACAACTCTGAACTCAGCTGGCTCTTAGCCTGTTGATCTCCCCTTCCCCCCCAAACGTACCATGCGTTCAGTTTAATGCTTCAGCGCGAGCACACTGCCCTTCCACATTTAGTTTGGACCTGTGCCTGAAAATACTTAATTGTCAGACTATAATGTGTAGTAAATAATGTGATACAAATGTGTATGTGTGTGTCTGTCGTAGGAGATGACCCATTCCTGGCCTCCTCCCCTCACAGCCATACATACACCCGGGAAGGCCGACCAGACCAAGTTCCCCATCCCGAACAAGGTGAGCGCGAGCTCTCTCCTCTCGTGTATGCTCTCTTAAGTGTTGTGATCATCTGCTGCGGCTTGGGACTTTTCCTTTGTTTGTGTGAGTGGATAAAAGAAGAAAAGAAATGAACTATCGCGCTCTGGCTAACCTGAACATGCTGGCTCTCGTTAGTCACAATAGCTTCCACGAAAAGGGAAACAAAATCAACTGGCTCCTTAGCTTGTTAGCTCGGACGCTAACGCTAACTGGCTGAGAACTGAGAACACAACAAAGGTAATCAGTAACTGCAGAGGCAGAGTAAAAGCTGGGACTAAAGGATTTCCACTTCAGAAGAGTCACGCTTTATGACCCCTCGTAATGTAAACAGTGGAATAATTAAACAGAGGATTTGTCTATGACATACACATTATAGTCAACACTTATCTTGGAAACAGTGATATTCTGCCTGAGACAGCAGGTGTTCCCCACTGCCAAATACTTCCATGAATCATTTTTTAATATGCAAAACGTCAGATTGGCTGCGGCGTTAATTCAAGCGACGATGTCGCCTCACCAGGAGTAGATTGGAGCCGCTAGTTAATGAATTAGAGAAAGACTTCTCAGCCCCCAGTGTCACGCTAATCCTGCCGGAGAGGTATCTGAGAGTGAGGTGGAGGCGAGAGGGTCTGAATGCCGTGTAATGGCCCTGTTGTACTGCTGTGAAATCAATAATGACATCTGTTGGTTTATTCATTCAACTCATCGCCCTGTGGCTCTCTCTCTCTCTCTCTTTTTCTCTCTCTCTCTCTCTCTTTCAAGGAGTCACAGCTGATTTCAGGCTACAATACCCAGAGTAAGTTTTACGAGCATCCACACACACGCACACACACTGTGGCTCCATGGTAATTAACAACAAAGGGGCCCTAAAGGCAACACCACCCAGAAGAAACAGCAGCTTGTTGTTGGAATGAAGCCACAGGAGCGTGCCGGTTTACAGAATCATCGGTTTTATCTTTCTGTGTTCATCCCAACTAATAACCAGAACAACATGGCCTGCACACACCGCCTCAATGGGATTGACTGTGAAGTCCAGGTTAATATGTACTATATGTCTAGTGCCGCCATTGATGGTTAAATGTATTTAGATAACTTATTTGCAAGCTCACTTTGAAGTGGTGAGTGGAGCTCATCAGTGTCAGTGCTTCAACTGACAGTAACGACTTAGACGCGTGAAAATGTTGGATTCAATTTTCGCTCACAACATGGGAAGGTTGAAATAATATAATCTCACCTACATGCCTGTGCTCTCCCGACCAATTCTAGGATATATCAAAGGATTACTTACAATTGGCTGGACAATTGGATGGCAACAATGAACACATGATCCACTTCTCTGTAATCCAATCATCACAGTAATGCAAGGTGCAATTGCATTGTTCAAGGAAAGTGATTTTAAAAATGAGAGGAGCCTGTTCATGGCACTGCCAACCCAGAACCACCAGCCTTGACTAATTAATTTACACTCTGACATCTGATCACAGCCAAGGTACACATTAAGATAATCAGAATGCTTACTAAGTGCAGGTGAAAAGGCAAAGGCCGTTATATTGTTCAGATAATGTATAGATCCAGATAATGTGTAAACAGATTTCAAGCACCTTCCCAGTAGTCCCTCGCTGGTAGCTCAATTGAAAGATACTACACATCTCACACTGCTGCTTTACATTGCCACCTGGGGACTTGTGTAAATTAGAAAATGTTGTGTTCCCAAGTCCAGATAACAAGAAAAAAGCTAAGGGTTTTTTTAAGGAAAGAAAACTCATGGCCTTAGTGACAACCTATGTTACAATCTGGGAGTTTTTTTCGGCTGACTTAGCAACAAATGTTTAATGGAATTACACTAGACAGCTACTGGGAAACTCTTTACTGGTTATGAAATAGTCTTAATGCAATACTAACGCCTCTATACCAGTGCTTTCCAAACAAAGGGGGACTCTAAGGGGGGACAGTGGAAATACAGGGAGTGGAGCAACTTCATCACCAACCCACACACATAGGCACACTCACTCACACACACCACTTAAACAAAATGAAACAATTGAAAAGACTGTTGGTCCTGTAACATATGGTTGCACCTAAGAAAAGAGAGATATGAGTGTGTTCCAGCTATAACAACATAATAATGAACTGGAAAAGTTAAGTAATATGTACCGGTACATAATGAAATAATGTAATAATGAAAATGTAATTTTAAATATAAATAAATATATATATATTTTATACAAGTCCATTCAAACATTTGGACACATTTTCTCATGCTATTCAATGATAAAGTGTGTCCAAACCTTTTACCTATAATGGAATTAATTCAAGATAAAAACGTAAATACCCAACATAATAATATATTGATCATCACATTGAAGCACCAATAAATCCAATGTGTGTTGATTTATTTCCATCATTGCCTACCATTCTCTAATGCGTCAAGAGCTATGGAAGTGTTAGTTACTTTAACATACATATACACAAACATATATTTATGTGTAATCCATATATGAAATCCCCATCAGTTGAAGAAAACAACACTGAGTGTAGAGTGTGAAATGGAGCGAATGGGGTTCTGTTCTAAAAGACTGTGTATCCATTTAAAAAAATAAAAAAGTATTTTTCTATTACTGTCAGGCATTGGATTTAAATATGGATTTCATTTTTACCGGAGATGCTGTTACCTAAAGCAAAAACACACACCCCCTCCAATGAAATTAATGTTTTTTTATATTTGAGAGTGACAATAGTAACAACTATTTGAGTCTGGATCCTTGTCAAAAAATAATCAACACGCGAACCGACAGCAATGCAAAACACTTATTCTTGAACGTTTTCTTTTGCAGAGCGATGTACTATATCGGGTAACAAGCCTGCTGCGAAACCGCCGACCGCACCACAGAAGTCGTGAGTATCTCCCCCTCAGCCACACACACACACAAACACACACACACACATGAAGAGAGGAGTCGCGACCCGCTGATGCTGCGTATGCCTCGGGGTAAAATTAAGCTTGACTCTTGGATGAAATCTACTACTTGTATGAAGAAACAAAGAGAGATTGCAACATCTCTGGCTGCAGCCCTGTTTGCTTCATTTACAGCTGCATTCATGGCGGCGTCAGATTGGAGAGGCTTCCCCATCCCACAGAAGTTCAACGGTTTTGTCGATCGTTCGCTAAACCCTTTCCCCCGAAATAGTCTATACCAAGCCTAGAACTGTAGCTACAAATGCACGGCCTTTCGCCTTTCCAAAATGAGCAGCTCAAATGGAAAAGGGATGGTGTATTTGTCTGCTCAAAGGTTCCACTTGTTAGCATGTCCAAATAAGCAGCTATACGCAGGGGCGTCGCAACTGTGGGGGATGTGGGTGTTTCAACACCCACACTTTTCCCCGTGAGAGGGTTCAACACCGCACTTTTTGCACAAACGCCTTACTACAGTCGCTCCTCCGCTCTGTTCGCTATTACCCCTTTTCCACCAACAAGAAACATGTGCTGGTTCGGAGCCAGAGCTAGTGCCGGTTCAGAGTTGGTTCAACTGAGGAGCCTCCAAACAACCGGTTGCTTTTCCACAGGCTAAAGAGCCAGCGCCAGTGTTGCCAACTCCTCAGTAAGGAAAGTAGCTATTGGCTGTCCTAAAAGTCGCTAGATGACGTCATCACCTAATTTGCATACCCTTTTACATTCAATTGTGATTGTGGTATCACAGAACAGTGCTCAGCGATTGATAATGCCATTATAGCCTCAGCCTTGTTTGCAGAGTCACATTTTTTAACCATAAATCACAGCTTGTTTTGGTTGGAATTGTTATAAGGCTTTGCCTTTTGAGTTGTCATGTGTTTTTTAATATCACCAAGTTTCGCATAGAAATCCGTCTTACAATACAGGCAGTATGCCCGCGTATCAATACCAATAAAGGGCTTTAACCAGCCTTTGTATTCGGCATTCAACTCCCATTCCTTTCTGTATTTTTGTGCGTACAGTTTAGACTGATATGTTTAGCTTATTTAACAGAAGCGCACACACCGGCGTCAACGAGGTAAGTGCGTGACAAAGGCTATGATTGGTGAGTAAAGGCAGTATGTCGTTTTTATTTTTTGGTTAGTGATTTATTTTAGACAAAGATAATTTATCAAAGATCATTTTCCATTTACATTTGCGCATGCGCAATTGATTTGCAGTCTGGACCGGCAATATACGCGCCGTTAGCAGTTAAGAAGCAGTTGAGACCGTACAGTTTTCTTTCCGGTACGCCGTACCGGACAGTACCGGCTTACTTTCACCTCTGCTGTTACGTCTCATCTTACCCCGCAACGTTAGCGCGGCGGCGCCAAACACAAACACATCATCAACAATGGCAGACGTTGCTTTGCATTTGATGTTCATGGCTTTGCGGACCTACATCAGCATCCAAACACGCCGGATCCAACGTGTTCGCGCGGCTCGTCTTTATTCGTAGACGGAGATTTTTAAAATTGCCGGTCACAAGTTTCTCTCGTCTCACGGTAACCCGCCCCCAGCCGCTGACGTAGGCGGTTCTTACTTCTAGCCCAGCAATGATATGGTGCTACTTAAGAACCACTTAAGCACCACTTAAAAACCACAAAGCTGGTGCTTTCGCGGTGGAAAACCAAAGAACCGACTTGGAACTAGGCTCTGGGTCCGAACTAGCACCAGCTCTGCTTTGGTGGAAAAGGGCTATCAGTGTCTGCGCTCGCTGCGGCTGCCGGTGTTACACCCCTACTGGTTTTGCCACCTACTGGTTTCCCTACGCATGCGCGTGTGCAGATGTGTCCGCCTCTGTTTCCTGCTTCTGTGACGTCACACGCCACACATTCACAAACATATTGCTGAAAACACAGCCGATGGTGCACAGCCCTTTGGCCTAGTGTTTACAGTGCATGTTCATAGAGTATGTTATGTTTTGCTCCGTGGGGTCGAATCCTGGTCGGTACAATTTTTTCGTAACTATATTTTTTTATAGGTGGCTATGGCCGTCCAAATACAATATCCGTTTTCATCCAAATGTGTCGGTGCAAGGCTGCAATCTCGCGAAAAAGTGTTAGACATGTTTGGAAATACGACGCGTACAAGGTAATCAGTTGTTTTAGGCACAAAGGTAACCAGTTGTCTTGGATCGCCTACACCCAAAGGTTTCCCCCATCCTGTTGTGCTTCAACATGGTAAATGAATTATAGAGAGGGCTTGCCAATTTTGTGGATTACTGTGGTGTACTGGTTAAGGCAGCTGGAGGCTTGGTGTTTTTATGTTTTAAGCCACGGGTTTCGAATCCCAGTTGTTCCGATCTTTCCTTTTTATTTATTTCTGTGATGTAGGCTAGTGCTCACTTATACAATTGTAAACGCTGCAATGTATATGTGACATCACATCTGCACACGGGCACGCGTAAGGAAACCAGTAGGTGGCGAAACCAGTAGAAGTGTAACACCTGCTGCCTCCTCTCCCCCTCCCTCTCAAACGTGACACTGGCTGTCAGTGTGACCGGGTGATGATGTTGGCTCCTTCTGCCTTAAGTCCCGCCTCTCTTCGTGAGTTAGATTTATTGTTCTGCTCGTGCTGAGGACAGGAGCTGAGGACTGAAGGCAGGAGCTTAGGTGGTTATGGTTATTTTACAGGTACTTCGAGCGAGTGTTTATGCTTTGGAGGTTTTTAAATAAGGTTGATATGTGTTTGCTTGATGTTTTGTTTATGTTTCGTTGACATGTCTAGTTCTAGATCTTCGATTTTATATTTCGTTTTTTAGACTAATGCTAATTGGGATATTGTTCACCAGCTAGCTAAATTCGTGTCTGAGGAAAAACAATTGAGAAATTATGACATTGTTTGCATACCAAGAAAAGTGTTGCATTATTTATAACACCAGAAAAAAAGCTTTGTGTGGGCGATTTTTTTTTTCTCCCTTTTCAGGGCGCAAGTAAGCAAAATGTAGCAAACATGGGTCATGTTTGACCCATGTTACTATCAAGCTTACTACTGTCTTTTTGTCACGCAGTATTATTAAGATGCAGAAAAGAAAGAGGCAGGAGAAGATTGACACCTTTTTCCAGAGAAATCCTGTAAGTGAACTTGAAAGCATAAAGATTTTTTAGGAAGTCTAGTTTTGACTTATATTCTGAGTGTTTTAAGTGTGTCTTCTAGTATCATTTGAATGGGAAGCTTTTTGTATATTGTATGTTATACCTTTTGTATGCTACTGTCATTGTATTCATCGTTTTATTGTTAATAAACAAAACACATCCATCCCCCCCACTTTTGAAAAACTAGAGATGTTTACATGGGAGGAAACGGGAACACATTGCCTTGTTGCACTTGTCGATTTGAGAGCTTGAATTGATGGAAGCAAACATTTTTAGCTCCTGATCTGCTGGACATTGAGTTTTCTTCACCACGATCAGTAGGTTTTATCAACTGAATGTGTTACGCTTCGGGTATTTTTGAACTCCAGAAACTACTTATTGTCACAACAGCCAACACCCGGGTTAGTCACCATGAAAGCATTGTGAAGATGACTAACATCTTAAAAGTAAAACGCACTTCTTACTAAATGATGTGGTATGTGGTATGCAGTTTTGCGAGAATGAAATAAATGAGTCAGATTTTACTTTTTCCCTCCACCAACTGTGCCGCTTGTTCACCACCACGTTACCACACGTTTCATGACCTTTCCAGGCCTTTTTTCTGGGATAAAACTGACACTTTTTTTTTTCTTTTGGTCTACCAAAAAAATGAAAATCGTTTGTCACTGAAGGCAGAAAAGGATAGCTACTAACAATAGATAGCAGGTCTTGTTGTTTAAAGAGAGCAGTTATCACTGGGAAGTTCACAAGTGCCGTTGAAGAATGTGTCGTTAGGCTTAGCAAACAGTCAATGATCCATTCCACTGGGACTGAATTTCCATCCAAAGCAGAGAAAACGTTCCTATTCGTGGTATTGGAGTATTACCTAAATCCACTAATTTGTTTTCTCTTCCCTTTCAAATCTTGATTAATTCCTTTCTTCATCCGCGGAAGAGCATCTTTGCTCTTCCAGCTATCATATTAAATGGGTTTTCGAGTGCTCTGTGCAATGCATTATTTATGCATTTGATGAAAGCTAATTAAAAAAAAAATGAGATCAAGATAATGTGGAAATGAAAAAGATTCGATGGCCGAAAGATGACGCAAAAACCCTGCAAGTTAAGAAACAAGTCAGTACGGTCTGTAGTTGACAGGAGGTCAGCATGTAAACTCTCATTTCCTCCTCTTTGGGTATGTAGTTGCATAGTTAATTATATGATGTCTGCTGGAGCTGCAGTGCTTTCTGGGACTTCTTACACTTTGCCTCGAAATCCAATAAGCTGTTTCTTTTGATTACTATTGTTTCCCCCGAGGTGTGAATTCGCCCCATGTTGTATTCGTGCACAAAATCGCCTTGGGTGGAATCATTGTTATTGGTTAAAAACTAGATATGTTCCCATACCATTTTTTTACCCTCCCGATACCGATTCCGCTATATGTCCAGTGGGTATCGGTCGATACCGAGTACCGATACCAGTGTCCCCTTAACTTTGGTAAATTTGTCGTGCTCTTAAGCGTGACGCGTCTTCAGATGTTTGATTAAGTTACGAAATTGCTCCTTTGCACTTGTTGCATGTCAGAGTCTTACTAGTGGGAAAAGCCACTGTAAAGTACTGCCAAACTGCCGACATGATGCGCTAACATTATCTCCTGAGCTAATGTGCAAATGACAGAGCGGTTTACAGTAGCGGTTAACGACCCGGATAAGCGGACCCGTAATAATAACAGTTCAAATCTAATGTGTTGTTCGGTACAACGAAAGTTGCCCGAGACGAGTGCCCGGATAGCAATACGTGCGCGACGTTCCACAAACCCGGTTCACGCTAGTAGAACGCTGGATCTCGCTAACATCAGCTAACGCCCGCTCCTGAGCTAACATTAGCGCCTGACGTTAGCTAACGTCCGCTCCTGAGCAAACGTTAGCTCCTGACGTTTAGCTGACCTTATCCTTATCAAACTTGAACAATTCTTTGCCCCTCTAAAACAGCAGCTGCTGATGGCAGTACAGCGCAACTTTTTTTTTAAAGCGGCGAAGAAGAGGCACGGTATGTGGTATCGGATCGGAGCCTGGACTCCAGTACTCGCCGATACCCGATGCCAGAATTTCGGCAGTATCGGAGGCTTTTCCGATACTAGTATCGGAATCGGAACAACTCTATTAAAAACAATGTCTAGTTTACTGCGGCCATTAAGCTATTTACTGCTTTTTACTGGGAAGCTCAAACGGCGTGAAATGTTGGTGATAATGAAGAGGCCACGCTCGTCTTCCTCAGGAGTAATTATGCTGTTGAGGCTAATTGCTATATTCTAAGCTGGACATTTACAATGACCGACTATTACTGCACACTGAATCCACAGTAATCTCTGCAAATGGGCTGAGTCCCTTTATGCCACATAAGGAGCAGGAGCTTCCTTTTATTGTTCCTCCTCAGAGCAGAGAGTACTGTACCGGCCGGCCACAGTCCCCTTCAGTCCGTGATCTGATCGCATGGCGTTAGGACGACTGCCGCGTGAATTGTAGTGGGCTCTTGTGTCGGCTCAGCCCTTGTGCACCAGGGGCCTCATTTATAAACACTGCGTACGCACAGAAGAGGGCGTACGCCGCTCTCTACGCAATAATTGGTATTTATAAAAAGCAAACTTGCCGGAAAAATGTGCGGCCCTTCACGCAAGCTCGGACCCATGCGCACAAAAACAGGTGAAATGAGGACCGGCGGCAAATGCAAGAAACACGGAAACGTGTGTGAAAGTGTGTAAAACTAGACTGTTTGGTAAAAGAAATGCCAATACTGCCTCTCATAAATAACACGAACACCAATCTGATTGATCTGCAGTGTAAAACAAACAGAAATGCAAATTAACATATTTTCAAAAAGAAAAGTGAAATATGTTTTGCAATAATATTGTAATATTGTTATCAGGGGTGAAAGTTGTTTTTATTTATTTCTTGGTGGTACTACGATATAGAGCCGGGGGTCCTCAAACTCATTCTCTTCCTCTGCCGGAGGCCGGGGGGGGTGGTAGTGGTAGCGGTCGGCAGCCGGGCTGACCGGCGCGATCGCGCCGATCCTCCGCATACACAACCTCAAAGCACCTCAAAACACAGCTGTTGCTTTTAAATGCAATCAAATGGACGGTAATACAATGCCATGATGCCATCACAATGCGTAATGACGCGAAATGGCTGCTGATCGTGCGCTGTTTATGCCAGACGTGTTAAAAGGCATAATAGCTTTGTCCAATAATTCTATAAAGTTCCCATACACGGGGGGGACAGGCAAACAGAAAAGCTCAATTTGCGGCCATGTACGGTTTCCGAAATGTAATCGGTGTAATTGACTGCACTCATGTTGCCATAAGGGCACCGAATGTTAATGAAAATGCTTTCATCAATCAAAAGCATTTCCATTCGATCAATGTTCCTCTCAGTGTTTGCAATGATTTCGCAATCGATGAATATTCATTTCTGGGCGTTCCACAGACTATATACGGGCAACTATTGGCGTGACATGACAAAAGACCGACAGTCCGTCTGTCCAATCAGAAGGCTCCGTTCTGCGCTAGAAAGGACCTACCCTTTCCGTAACAAGTTAATGCCGTTGTGTTCAGCTATTTGTCGTTGTGTTCAGCGGTTTGTCGTTGTGTTCAGCGATTTGTCGTTGTGCTTTCCTCTTTGTTGTTGTGCTTTCTTATTTGTTGTTGTGCTTTCCTATTTGTTGACGTGTTTTCCTATTTGTTGTTGTGCTTTCCTATTTGTTGAAGTGTTTTCCTATTTGCCGTTGTGTTCTATAATTTGTTGTTGTGCTTTCCTATTTACCGTTGTGTTTTATGATTTGTTGAAGTGTTTTCGTTGTGATTTGCACTTCAGAGCCACCGTACCTATCGAGTAAAAACCTGGCTTGAATAACAATCATTCTGCCCCCCCACCCAATTCCATCATTTAAAAATAAAAGCCTCAATGGTTAACTGTACCTTAAGCATGAAGGGAGTTCTTACTGTAATGTTTGATGAGGCCTATCGAGTAAAAAATTAACTTGAATATCAAACATTCTGTCCCCCCCACCTCCCCTCACCCAGTTCCGTCACTACAAAATAAAAGCCTCAATGATTATCTGTACCTTAACCGCAAAGCTCAGAATGTTTTGTTGAAATATTTATTGCTCTTTCAAATAATTTGTACTTGTACTAATACTTGTACTAATATTAGTACTACTATTACTATCAATAATAGTATTTCTTCTGCTTTTAATATGACAACCACTGCTTAGGTTACTACAAATACTACTATGACTAATAGTGTTAGTACTAGAGCTGATAATACTAGTACTACTACTAACACTTCTAGTTTTTCTACTGCTATTGATACTAAAACTACTTTTACTTCTGTATTTTTTGCCGTCTTTTGAAATTCGTATTTTATTTCTGCTGTGTATATTTTCTGCCGTGTATGTATTTTCAGAAATTCTTTGTACTTTATTTAAGCTTTTTCATCCATATATTGCCATCAAATCTATTGAAATTTATTTCAGCTTTTCCCATTTGTTTATTTTCAGCAATTCTTTTAAATTCATTTCAGCTTTTCTCAGTTCTGTGTTTTCAGCAATCCTTTCAAATTGTTTTCAGCTTTTCTTCTTTCTATATTTTCAGCAATCCTTTCAAATTGTTTTCAGCTTTTCTTCTTTCCATATTTTCAGTAATCCTTTCAAATTGTTTTCAGCTCTTCTTCTTTCTATATTTTCAGCAATTCTTTCAGTTAATTTCAGCTTTTTGCATTCCAACGCATTTTCAGCAAGAAATGCATTTTCTAGTTACACTTCTTGTTGGTCGTTTATGGCCAAAAGCGTTGTACAAGTGATAGCGATGCAATGGTGTAAACCGCTAACACTTCTAACATTGCCCGAGCCTCACGGGCAGCTCAAAAGGTCTGGGACATTGTGCCGTCCTGCTGGTACACAAAGGTCCCCAGGTGGATGCCTTCTTCGTCCTCGTTCGCCATTTCCTGGAGGGGACGGAAAAAAGATAGACACCACGAGTAGACGAGACGCGTCAAGGAAAATGTCTGACTTACATAGATGGAGAACTCCTTCGGCGCACTGTTTATTTCTCCAGTGGGAGACTGTTGCTTTGTGATGTGTCCGAGTGTGACATGCGTGATCGTGACGGGGTGCGACAAGGAGATGACAGAGTGTCCCTGGGTCCCTGCGAAGCGCCAGCACTCTCCTGAAAGCAGCCGCGAATGATCCTGAGGAGAGACAAAGTCCTGTGTCAGTGTTCACAGGTGATCCCCTACGACCGTTGTCTACATGTTCATTCATGTAAGATACCACGAAGGTTAAAAAGTGGAATTACAAGACAATCCTACCTGGATTAGTCTCTGGTGATCATTGGATGAAGTGAACCAAGAGATGAGTTTATCCACCATTATTTATTTTCTGGTGGTCCGGTATGTGTATGAGGACAGGCGGGGTAGAACTCTGGCTCCTGCAAATAAGGGACACAAATACAAAGTTAGAAACCGACCTCTGAAACAACGTATGAAACCTGATGAGACGACGATGATGATGATGATGAAGGCAATAGCGAGGACTCACCCTGCGACTCTTGGGCAAAGTTTGCCATCGTGACGAGACTCAAGCGGCTAATCAGCTGTGAGAGCATCTTTAACTCGTGCCGGGTGTCATGGAGCTGATTGCGGAGGTGTGCGCACTGCAACATGCCTGGGGGGACACAAAGTGGGACATTTAGAAATGTTTGTTTGACGTGACAAACAATGAAACCAGCCGTCCCAGGATGTACATGTGTAATAGAAATAACTGAGGCAAAGACTCACCACCAGCAAACAGAAGCATGAAGAGGAAATATACAAGCTTTTTTTTCCAGTCCATTTTGGTGATCAAACTTATGTTGAATTTCCCAGTTCTTGTTATCTTGGAACGAGGCTGCTGGTGACACGTCACTTCCTGGTTTGTGACTGTAGGGGTTGAGACGTCCTGGTGGGTTAAGACGTTCTGGGGGGTTGAGATGTCCTGGTGGGTTGAGACGTCCTGGTGGGTTGAGACGTTCTGGGGGCTTGAGACGTCTTGGTGGGTTGAGACGTTCTGGTGGGTTGAGACGTTCTGGTGGGTTGAGATGTTCTGGGGGGTTGAGACATTCTCGGGGGTTGAGACTTCCTGGGGGGTTAACTTCTGGCGATGTCCTGGGGTCATTGTGGCATGTTCACCCCAGGGGTTGCAAGATCCCTCCTCCTTGCAAAGGGAAGCTTTCGAGAGACGAGAACCGCTTCTGGCCAGCATAGCTGGAAAAACGTCGAAACACAAAGGGGCAAATCTGGAACACACATTAATACAAATAGACACTTTAGCTATGAATGTATTTTCATTTAAAGTGAAGGAATTAATGACGTAGCAAATCCAATTAACACCATATGGACATTTGCCCTCCTTCTTATCAGTGAGCCATTACACACTAGAAGGTGTATTAAACTATACAACACTAAAAAGTGAAATTGGATTAAGTTATTGACATTTTTGTTCAATCAAGGCTTGAAGCGCTTCAGTGTAAAATTTTAAGATGATTTAAGTCTGCAGCATTGCTGGTAACTCACTTGTTGCTCGTTGTGGTGGAAAAGAAGAATCAGTAAAAATCAGTAAGCTGAGCTTGGATAAGTCTGGCCGGTGCGATCGGTTGACTGATCTGAAATAATTGAGTCTTGTGAGCGTTGTTTTTATAGGCATGAAGGATTCCATCAGAGAATCTGAGATACAGAATTCTACGGTTATTCTATGGAACATTCCATAATTCTGTATGCTAATTGGTTTAGATTACAGGAAAATAGCTCAGTTTCAGGAGCTCAGGAGTATGAACTCCTGACACGTTATCAATAAAGTTTTAACAATTGTATTACTTGCCCAGTAATTCCAAATTAATTCCTCAATATTAACTGATTTTGTAAAAATGTGCAGACTAAAGATTTCAATATTACTCAATAACAATAACAACTTAAGAGATGGCGAAAATCCACACAAATGTCTCATTTAATGTTGAAAAGTGCAGATTTTACTTTTTTACTTAATCACATAAAATCAGAAAAGAATCCTGAGAACTGTTAATGTGTATTTCATTTTACAACAGCAATACTTAATACAATGTATACAATAATATAAATACAATAGATTTGCTTAGACTGCAGTAAAGTGTACAATCCACCTCCACGTTTAATCATTGAAAGATTTGAACCAACTCCATCTTGAGATTTGGAACGTCTTCACGATACTCAGTGATCACATTGATACGTTTGTTCTGCATTATCAATACAGTCTCACGCTGTCAGGTATTTTCAGTTATCATTAGAGAGGCGAGAACAAAACCACAAACAAGTCGTATTACTTTGCAAAGGGGATTCTAGCCACACCGCGTTTGCCGTGCCGAAATCCGCCGAAGCTCCTCGGACCTCCGAGTTTTATTCAAAAAGTTCACAGAAGATAACAGTTTTTACATACGAGGGCGGGGCTTCACCCCTGCTCCGGCCAGCTGTTAAAGCATACTTCAAAAGCACTTTTTACTGTGGGTCATTCCTTGAAACCGGCCTCTTGTCCGAGTCCCGGGGGCATCCTATCTAAACAAAGAGATCTCAGAGATACTTTTATTGACCCGTATCCTGAGTCACATCTGTTAGGTTACTGTTTGACCAGGCAGTCACAAGGAAGGGTCACAGAGGTGTCACTTCACCCCCTGTGGTTTCTTCTTTGTTGCTCTTTGTAACTGACATTCCTTAAGTCCCGTAACTGCTCAGCATCTCAGCAAACCAGGATTGACCAACACCACTTTAATAAATTAAAGCATACTTTTCACCCTGCGGGCCCTATCACACGCTCTCAATGACTTCTTTTAATATCCTTTATTTACTATCCATTTTTTCCAAACACCACACTATTCAATTTTTAAACTCGTCTGCACATACAATATAATATAAAGAACTAAGTGTTTCTCTCTGATTTTACACTATTTATGATTTGTTTTTATTTTCTTGAAATACAATTCCCATACTAGGAGTTTGTTTGTAAACACATGTTTATATGTAAAGTGCGGGAATTGATTAAACCTAGTATTTAAACTTCATCACGCTGTGTGCAGGGCTTGACATTGGCACCCGCCCACACGGCAAAAGATGGTGGAATTAGGCTGTGGCAGGTAAAGCTCTCACTCTCACTAGCCTCTTGGGCGGGTGGAATTCTATGTATCGCTGTTTATTTTTTTTTATTGTAGTGTAACCGAAGATTTCGCATTTAGTGTTTTACGTTTGCGATAGTAGGTCCCTCTTGTGTTGCCGTAGAGACAAACTTAAATAAGTAATGTGTCCTTGCTAGTGCTTTACTTTAAGAAGTAAAGACTCCATTTATGAGGGCAATTAAGAGCTTTGTAGAAATGTGATGCTGTGCTTTCTGAGCTTTGCATGTCACGGATGCTTTAGTCCATAACTCATTTATACCCGCCTGCGTTCGTCGTCACAGATCTCTTTCTTGTTTTGTTCCTCTCCTCCCTCTTTCTCCCTGTATTCAGTCTCCCTCTTGCTCTCTTTTGCATCCCCGTCATTATCATCTCTATCTCACTTGCTATCTCGCTCTGTGCATCTGCAACTTCTTATGAAATAAAACATCCACTATTCATTTATTCAAACGTATCTCTCATCACCCGGCGTGCTGAACCGTGATCCTTATCAGCAAAGCTTTTCCTTATTGTCCCTCAGTTATTCACAACTCGTACGGTCCCCTCTGAAAACACCTCAACACTGGGGAGTGGTTTTCTTTTTCTTTTATTTATTTATTTTTTTAGCGGTGCAAGCACTGACAAGAGTGGTTCGTGAGGCAGTAAAAAATCCCTTTAGGGGATTCTCCTGTCATAACAATAGCAGTGGCAGCTTAAAAATAACCATAGTTTGTGTGGAAGGTTTATATAAAGCAATAAAACATGGGAGCTTGGCAATGCACAGTACATAAATACTGAATAATTTGTGCGTCAAGGAGCAGGTGATGCTCAAAGGAGGAGATGTGGGGGGGGTCATTTTATCGACTGGGTCTTGTGTATCCCTTTCATAGCCCGCGTCCGTCTACATGGTTAGAGTTTCATGCCTGACGCGGGGAGAATAAAACAAGCGCCACTAATAAAGGCTAAACAGGGCATGAAGCTGCTCCTTTATCTTAATCTAAACGATCCCAGCCCGCTAAACGTCCTCATTGTGTCCAAGGAATTCTTGGCCGCAGGTCAGCGGTTGTCAGACAGAAAGTTTCCAGATAAAAAAACAATCTGGCTCCCCTCTCTGAGCTCCAAAAAGCCAAACATCTGGTGGGCTTTTAACACACCGTCCACTTCCTCATTCCCCAACGCGAAGCAGCGGTGTCTTCGCTGTGCATTTAATCTTTGTTCGCCAGAGAGGTCCTTCAAAGGGAGTCTCCGATGACGACTCGCCTCTGTATCTGGCCTAACACAACAGGGCTGCAGTAATGCTCGTGTCCCTTTTGTCTCCTTGCAGAATGTTGGAGGATGACCTGAAGATCAGCAGCGACGAGGAAGAGGCCGAGCAGCAGGTGAGCCCACCCCGCCTCCCGCTCATTAATTCCTCCGTGCGGATCATCCATCTCCTCCTCCGGGCGCTCAGGCCTTCAACTCCATTTCATTAGGTCCATCTTCATATGCGTGACATTTACGGATCGCTCGTCCGTCCAGGAACCAGCTCAGTCGATCCATGCGGGCACCAGCGGGTGTTACACCCTTTCAGTCACAGGCCAAAGAACTTGTATAACTAATAAATTATATGGTCATATAGAAAGTTATATGTTTTATATTGTCCTATTAGTTGAAAATAAGGCTGTATTGGGTCGCATGTTTGTTTTGTCCAAAAATTAATTCGTAAATATGGGCTTAATTGTGACGGTGCCTAAATGTGGGTTTACAACAGCACCATGGGCATCAAAAGACTGGACAAGCTCAAGGTTCATTCCATTTAAAACGTGGCTTTAACCTGTGTGACTTTGTAAGGGTCAAGGGTCAACACCTAGAATGTGAATACTTGAAAAAAGACAAAATGGCTGATTGATCATTTAGGAATCTCCCCTCTCACTTAGAAAGTGTGAGCACCAAAACCTTCACCCCCCCAAGATCTCAACGTGTGGATAGTGGTTCCCCTACATGGCTCCATATGTATAGAATCGTACAAACAATCTAAAGGAGACTCTCTCCCACACACACAAGCGCACACTCTCACACACACATATATATATAGTGTAGCGACCGGACTGCGGCAGGTCACACTGTATGAGTGAATTGCATTGTGGGACGATTGTTGGGTTTGTTTGGATCCCTGTCTGTTGTGTTGTGCTCGTGTCCTGGTGTTCAAGTTCTGTGTGTTTTGCTGGGTTCTGCTGTTCTGTGTTCAATGTTACTGTTGGTTTAATGTCCGGAAGTGTGGCCACCACGACCGAGCTTAGTGTCGCGTTAAAGAGGAGGTTCGGACAGCGGCTTTCTGTCGACCAGAGCAGGGAGGAACTAGCCAGCCGCCGTCGCCAAGGAGAAGAAAGCTTGGGCACCTTTGCAGCGGACGTACAGCTACACGCTCGACCGGGTTACCCGCACTTCTGAGCAGCGGCGCAGTAAGAAACTAGCCCTCCACGCTTTTCTGAGAGGGCTTGCCCCCCAACAACTGCACCAGCATGTCACTCTGGTCAGACCTCAGACCCTTGGTGATGCC
Source organism: Apeltes quadracus (assembly GCA_021346845.1). Lineage (NCBI taxonomy): Eukaryota > Metazoa > Chordata > Actinopteri > Perciformes > Gasterosteidae > Apeltes > Apeltes quadracus. Next base: position 15,122,226 of record CM037920.1, on the reverse strand, counting down.
CTCCACGAGGCCGAACGGGCGGAGGGAGTACTCACCGCATGGCCCGATCAGAAAAGAACTCCCAACCAACCGCCATGCGTCAGGCTGACCAACTATGACCAGGGAGAGGAAGCAGAAGAGGTCCAGCCCTGGCCTCCGGCACTAGTGGAGACCTTCCAGAGACTTGGTCAACAACCGCCACTCAGATGGTCACGGTAACGGAGGAGCGAGCAGGCATGAGAGGGACCAAGGCACTGGAGGTCCAGGTGGGGGCCCAGGAGCTGGTACACAAGTTTTGGCTTGCTGACATACGGGACCATGTATTATCGGCTTGGACCTGCTGACTCGCTGGGTCGCATGTGTCAACGTAGCAAGGGCCACCATCACCCTGGGCACGAAGATCGTGAAGCTCCAGTCTGGTAAGGCCACGCCATCACCCCTGCCGCTTGTCGCCAGTGGTCCGGCGCCCTCACGGGCCACCTCGGCTGTCTCCGCTGCACCAGCTGCCTCTTCCTCGGGTGAGACGAAGGAAGCCATCTGTGATTTATGGGAACGCAGCAGCGTTGGCCTGGACCCGGAACCGCAGCAGCAGTTGAAGCGCCTTCTGGATGAGTACACGGACATATTCGCTGCAAAAGACGAGGACTGCACGCAGACGGGGCTTGTCCAGCATTCCATCGATACCGGCACGACACGGCCCATCCGTCTGCGGCCCAATCAACTGGCCCTCAGTAAGCAGCAAGCGGCGGAGGAGAAAGTTCAGGAGATGGCTGCTGCGGGAGTTATTGAGCCCTCGGACAGTCCATGGGCAGCCCCGGCCGTGCTGGTGAGGAGGAAGGATAACAACTGGCGGTTCTGTGTGGACTATCGACGCCTCAACGATGTCACAAAAAAGGACTCGTACCCCCTACCCCGTATCGACCACGCCCTCGACTACATCGCAGGTTCGAGCTGGTTTAGCTCCCTTGACCTGCGCAGCGGATACTGGCAGGTGGAGCTGACCCCTGACGCGAGGCCGAAGACCGCCTTCACCATCGGGCAGGGGCTGTGGCAATTCCGCGTCATGCCATTCGGACTTTGTAACGCGTCAGCTACGTTCGAGCGGCTGATGGAAAGGGTGCTGGTGGGCGTTCCCCGGAATCACTGCGTTGTGTACCTGGCTACAAAGGGTACCTGGTTGTGTTGTGCTCGTGTCCTGGTGTTCAAGTTGTGTGTGTTTTGCTGGGTTCTGCTGTTCTGTGTTCAATGTTACTGTTGGTTGAATGTCCGGAAGTGTGGCCACCACGACCGAGCTTAGTGTCGCCGTGGATGGGGTTCAGGGTTAACACATCAATAAAATGTCTAATTCCTGGGGTCTTGCGGTGTATGAAACACAGGGAAAAGGCAGTTAAATCAATCAGAGTCTCGCGTGTCATTCTTCCACCCGTGCTCGCCACAATATATTTACAGTAAAAAGCAGAAAAAAAGAAAGCAGATGATTTCAAACGCAGATGTGAGTAAAGACACTTGTTAAAGACATTTCATGGTCTCCAGATTGCAGCAGCTTGAATTCCTCTTTCCTACATTCAAACTACCCGTCAATGAAACAAACTATCCTACCGAGCTGCCAGTTTCCACTAGTTAGTCCAAGTCTATTACACAGGGATCAAAGCAACGCTTCCACATAAATGAGTAATGTTCCCACTTTGCACTAAACTAAACTCAACTCACAACTGGCCCAGTTGGTGATCAGAAAAACGGCTGCAAAGAGATAGTTGTTCATTCTTCTAATACTCAAAATATCCAATCCCTGAGGCAGACTTGGAGAGGGGGTGGTGGAGGGGATGGGGGGGGAAATGAATCCAGGGGAGGGCATTTGATTCCCAGTGTAGACAACAGACACAGCACGTAAGCGTATTGATCAGGCCGATTAAACAATTATAAAGACGTCCCATCTACACGGATGCGTATGCGGTGGATGCAGCTGAGTGGAAATGGAGAATATAAAAGCAGGTTTTATCAGGGGAGCTGCTGACATGCGGACACTATGTTGGCCCAGTGGAGCGATACAAGTAAACATGACAAGACATACGGGCCTAGCCAACCGACAGAAGGGATCCGGGGGGGTTCTTCCCTTGTGAATTATTTTGCTATATTTAAACTATTTTATTAATTATAAAATATATTGTTTAATGGTATTGGTCAAGACGAGCAACTGCGGCACCGACCCCAATGCTGAATAATAGAAGAAGATGGCGACAGCCAAAATGTGGAATTTGAGGATTTCAAAACATTCCTCCGCGATCTTCCATTTATTATTTATTATCTCGGTTTATGTCTTATAAACCTTGAAGGGGGGGGGCAATTGGCATCCAGTGTTTGTTTGTTTTTTTATCAAGAAGGTTTTCTTTTCTTTTTTTTGTCACTGCACGGCATTTAGCTATTTAGAGCGATTTTGTAGTCCTGCTCCTCTTGTCTGGTTTTTATGGTATTGTAAATTGGCCCCCACTCCTCTAATGGTTATCATCGCGCTCTAATGATGCCAAAGATGAGTTCAAAGCAGCCAGTGGGTGTCGTGCTGCTGCCCTCTACCCAACTGTGCGGACTGATCTGAGCGCTTATCAAAGAGTCCGACAGATATTTTCTGTTAATGAAAAGATACCCATTCTTCTAATAACCCCTTTTTAGCTCTCCTTCTGATTGAATAATTACCATGATTCGTGGATATGATAATTATAGCTGATGGTGGGTCAGTTATTGTGGTTTTAGTTATTATAATCATGCTGAAAGTGGAATTGTTAATTACAGATGCAATGTGGGTTACATGTGATTGCTCTCAGTATGAGGATGAATAGACAGGATGGATAGCAAACAGCGAATGACATTTCCTTTCTCTCTTTTTAAACTCACAGTGGCATGAAAACTGTGTTCCTTTTTAAACGCACACTTTGGGGGGCATTTGGGGAAATAATTGGGAAGGCAGTATTTTTTTAAATGGTTATATTTGTTGTGAAATTGTTGCATTTATTGTGACTGTTTTGAAACGGAATGCAGGGATTTCCCAGCAAAACAAAGGTCGGATCCACTTCAGTTATTACCTTTCACAATAAAAGCCTGAGACGTATTCACCAGGTAACTGTTCTACCAGAGGCAACTCTAATTCAGTATTTTGCTAAAAGGAAACCTTTAGATTAAGATACACCAATGTTTACCTCAGATAACCGCTGTCTTCGTTTAAATCACTTTCCAACAATGAGATCGCTCAACTAGCTCCTTCAACCCAGTTAAGTTTTTTATAGTGGTGACGGTTATGCGTGTCGCAGGAAATCCTATATAATTGGATAAGTTATCTATAGGCTCCAGTGCTTAAGAAAAATACTCAAAATGTATAAATGTTTTACAGCGAGACAAACTAGAGAGACTTTGATGTACAAAATAGGCCAACATATGAAGACAGGGTTAGAACTTGTCTCTTCTCCCCTACACTCTCTTTGACACAGCGACTGATCAACATTAACAGACAGGAAAGAGCGAGAAAGAAGAGAAGAAGGTGATTAAGTTAGCGAGACACAGAGGGAGAGAGAAAGACAAAGGGGAGACGAGACGGACTGGTAACAAAGCCGAAGAAAAAAAGAAGGCCGAATGAGACGGAGAGAGAGAGAGAGAGAGAGAGAGAGAGAGAGAGAGAGAGAGAGAGAGAGAGCTAGAGATACGGAGTCAGTGGCATTTTGCTCTGCATGCTGTTAACAGGCTTATAGCAAATGAGTGCATGGTGTATTATCAAGCTTTTGTAGCCTGGAGTAAGACACAACACACACACACACACACACACACACACACACACACACACACACACACACACACACACAAGCACATTCAGTGTACTCAATCCAACTCACACTCACACACATTTACGCCAGCGAACACATAAGTATAAACACGTGCAGACAGTCTCTCTCTCACACACAGACACACAGACACACACACACAGACACACTGTCATTAGTATGCCGTGGCTCGGTGCAGCGAGGCCAGCAGAGGAGTATGATGAATATGTTTTTGGCACAGAGTGAAGAGACGGAGGAGAGGGAGGGAATTGAAAGAAAGAGCAGAGGAAGGAGGGATGAAAGAGAGATGGGAAAAGAGTACAGAAAAGGAGAGATGGAAGGGAGCGACGTTCCTAATGACTTTTAGAAACTGACTGGGGGAAAAAAGCAGCAACCCAATTACTGCTGCATGGCTGTGCTTTTGTCCCTCTATCTCCCCCTGCATTTCTCTCGTTTCTCTCTGCCAGCTCGCCGATGACAGATCACCTTGGCCGGAACAAAGTCATATAAAAACACAGCTGGTAAAAGAATATATGTATGGGGGACCATGGTATGGGAATAATATTTAGACGTTTTAGTTTGAGGCGGCATTTGGACTGCTGCGTGACTTGATGCATCGAACTTAAGGAGATTTATAGCAGAGAAGTGTAAAGCCCAAAGAACAATCCACAGGTTTGCCAAAGGAAGAAACTCTGTGCTAGCAACATCGAAAGCCGTCATAGTGAAAATATGAAAGTATTATCAGAGAATGTCTAATATGACGAGAAGGGGCACTCTCTGGTTACTTCCAGGTTCTGGACTGGCTGCAGTAACACGTCTCTGTCCATGCGGGGGCGCTTGCAGGCGAGTGCAGAATGCATGGGAGTCTATGGGGTTTCACCCCCCAAAATCCACTTTTCTCAGGATATCATTTTTTGTCAAGCAATTTGAAAGTTGCATTCAAAATGGGGGGCTAGGATAATACACTCAGCTGAAAATTGAATTTTTAAGTTCACTTATCTGTTCTAAAAATCCGTTCAAAAAATGTGATGACGTCACATATTTTCATACTGCCGGAGGTGCTGCTTTACGCCAATTTCTTCGGCAATCTCTTCGGCACTTCCAAATCATGGCTTCCTTTCTCATGGCATGAGCAACATGATCGACACCGATAACACCAGCTGCTATTTGAGGTAAACTTCGACAGAAAGTCCTCCTAAACTTTATATTTCTGATTCTGCTTTAGCTTCAGGTGCCATCAAACGGGGTCTCTGGTCGTAATCGCTCGCAAATCCATCACTGACCAATCAGCATCCATTAGCAGAATGCTAGCGTGTTCCGGCCCAACCTGTAAGAAATCAAAAGGACATAAGCACTCATTCATTCGACTTTTGGCCTATAATCTATATTGAACTTGCGGAATCAACAATAAAATCTACGTTGATTCAACGACAAGCAGGTGAAAGAGATGCATTTAGCCGTCTAGCTCCATAGACTGCCGTTCAATCTGCACTTGCCTGCGATCACCTCCAGTGGAATTCTAATGGAACTGCAACCAATATCTATACAATGGGGCTAATAGGGAGTGCCCAGGCTCTCCGTAGACGGGCTCTGGTATTATTAATAACATTAACGATGACTCCCTTCAGTTAAGCGCCCTTCAAACGGTCCCAGTAGCATCAATGTGTGAACGCGTGTTCAATAAATCGCAAGAACACCTGTGGAACAGACCCCTCCACTGCAGGTTTTAAAGCGGGATGTGAGCAACATCAGAGAAACGTTCAATTCTATAAGGGAACCAACCGTTCCAATGAATGTAGCTAACAACGCTAGATTTAGCATCGGTTTCAGGTTTCCCTCCAAAGACACTCAGAAGCTCAAAAAAGACTAAAACAGTCTTATTGCGACGGCCACAGAGACCAGAATTCTTTTCACGAATTAAATATAAGAAGTTTAACAGAGATAAATATATTAAATTATTAAAAAAACATAAAAGCTTTCAGTAAATTATTTTATGTACCGGCACCTATTTTTGTTATGGGCTTGATGCTTTTAAATTTTCATTATTCTGAATCTTTTAATCTGCAAAGCACTTGTTCTCAAGATTAAAAGCTGCCACAAAAACAACACTGAACAGTACGCTGTCTACTGCCGAATTTCACTTGAATGTATCCAGACAAGAACTTGAGTGGCTTCTAATTGACCTTGAAACAGAGAAGACTCCAGACGGATGGTCCACACAAACTGCAGCAAACAAGGGTATGAGGTACAGGGCAGCATCGATCAGTAAGTTCAAAAGGTCGCCGTGGGAACGGAAGGGATGAAAGTGAAAAGGGCTTTAGGGCGCAAGAGTAAATAGAAAAATGTCATCTGGTTGACATGTGAGGGACATTTACTCATTGGGTCCTTTACCTTCCATGTAGGTATTACATCCGTAGTTGATACAGGAGGTATTTGGCTCAATGGCTGTGTGAATGTATTCTCTTATCCGATGTCAAAGGGAAAAGCCCTCAGAGGACCAGCCGACGGAAAGACGCAATAGTGGGGCATATGTAGTCTCTTTGTTTTGCTCTTGTGACGATTCGGTAGCTGCTACATTCTCCGCGGTGCAAGAGTTTCGTCACAAAATTGAAGATTTGAAACCCGGCGTTCAGGTGAAGAATCTTCATAAAGAGTCTCCCACAAAGTAAAACGTTGAGCCGAGAATTCATTGTGACGTGGCGGCGTTTCAAGCCTTGTTCGAACCGCATCGCTCCGGCCTCATCAGTCAGTACTGTGAGGCCTCGCCCCCACGTGAGCAGGACGGGGCAGGGTTATGCATATTTGCTGAATTGAAATACACCACACACGCTTTAAGGCGTGTTCCGCATTCGGTGAAACGGATTGAACAACACTTACAGCAATGTTTTTAACAGAGGAGATTGAGCCTGTAAACAAACAGAGACAGGGTTGTTCTTTTTTATTTAAATCTAAGTAAAGCCACCGAGAAGCCAAGTATATTCACTCATAGATACGCTGTATGAGTCCTGCTATTCCCCCAGAGCCAAAGATCTGAGGAGATTTGTTGTTCTAGCCCCCAGCTAGAATCGATCTATCATCTTCACTGGTCCAGTTAATCACCTTGTTCTTACAGAGGGAAACACCCAGAGGCGATGAAAAGTCCCCTTTTTGTAAGAGTAATTTGTTTTAATTGTCATGTTCCACTGGTCCAAGATGACTAAATAGCTGATATTTACGCTGGACAAAACAACAACTTTTATTGTTTATGTTTTGTTATCGTAATTGATGTAGTCATGTACAAAATTGACTCTGAGTTGACGGAAGGAGAACTCTTGTTCTCCTTCCGTCAACTGATGGGATGGGAGGGCTGGAAAAGCTTTACTGTCAGACTTAATCACCCCGTTCTTCTGCTGAGAAGAGGAAAAGTGTGAATAGGAATAAAGGACTGAACTGAGCAGGGAGCGAACAAGGAAAGGAGGGGATAGAAAGTGTTTCCTCACCTAAATGACAATTAAAGCCCTTCTCTGCTTCTCTTTGAGGACAAGAGGGAGGAAGCGTTTTAGAGCTTTGTCGAAATGGTCTGATTCATACTGAAGCTTTTATTTATTTCAGCGTACTTCACTAACCTTGTTTGTCTGTATTGATATACATTGATATACATATATAGATATCTATGTATCCATGTAGATAAGTGTGGCGGCCCCGCCCAACCCCAGCGCCTGAGAAGATGCCAGCTGGAGGTAATCAACCTCCAGCTGGACTAACGAGGTGCCTCTCCCAGGGGTTAAAAGGCAAACACGGGAGAGGCACAGGAGAGGGACAGCACATGGAGACACGACGTCGCGCACAAGCGATGGCGGCGTGCACCTTCTCCGCGTCTCAGCCTTGTCCTTCCGGGTCCCCTGAGTACCCACACCGTTACAATAAGGAATCAAACGTATATGGAACTATCCGTATTATGTTGTAAATTCAATCAGTCTACTTTAAAACTCCAACAAAACCTTTTAATAGACAATATTTTCTCATATTAAAATATATTTTCAAGAGACTTTACTTGTATTATTATTTATTATATTATGTAAAATTTCTAAATTCTAAAAATCTCATATTTGTACAGTGATCCTAACAGTAGTAATAATAGTAATAATATTAATATTAGCAGCAGCTCCAATATTTACTGTTAAATATCAACAAAAGCCACTCAAGAATATAGTGCAAATGGAGTGTAAGTATAAGAATATGAACAACTTTTTACACCTCAATACATATTTTGCTGCTACAAACACGCCCCTCGTGTTCTGTGGGTTAGGAAGGACTCACTGAATTGACTTTTATCGGAGGATCAATCGATTAAGCTATCGAAGGATCAATAAAAGCACCTTTTTGTTCCATTATTCGTCTTCTCAGCCAGCAGTGGATTCATCAAACAGCTTCACAGTTACCACTTAAAATGGGCAAGTATCGACAAGTCGCACATCCGCTGATATCATCATGTTGGCGACGCACGCCGTAGTGTCATAAACAAATTCATTGAGTTACTGTGTTTAATACAATGGAAACAAACGTTCTCTGTGTCTTCCCAACAAAAGAGCAAATATATTCATGTTATGTATCCTTTAATGTGAGTTCATTCAAACAAAATAAAATTCAACTCAAGATTCAAATTCCATACAATAACATTGTTTGCATGTTCTCTGCATGTTTATCCACAGGTGTCTGACAAGCCCAAAGCCAGAGGCACAGCCCAAAGGTAAGACGAATGGCTGCACTCTGTGATGTAACGATGCCATGTATTTAAAGGGCCCTACGCGCCTCTTTGGGGAGCATGTGGTCTGCCAGCCAATCGGATTCGGCTACCCATCCTGAATCACTTGTATTCCATTTTGAATTACCTATGGTCCAGCGTGTTTTTTCTCAGAAGCCAATACCTTTGCAAATATCAGCTTCTGTGCCCTGTGAATTTACCATTGAGGCGCGCTGCGGCCGGTGGTTGGACAGTTCCCTGTAGCTGTTGTTTGGAGCTCCGTTAAGGTTGAAGGCATCCCGGGACTTGGCTACATTGTTAAAGCTCCAAGTTGGAGCGCCGAAGGTTGCCGGATGCCGTTTAAAACTGTTCAGGAGCTGTAATGTCTGGGATATTATTGCAAATTCAACCACCATTGAGCCTTTCTGGAGTTGCAGTGGCTCTAATTCACTGAAACATCTGCGGTGGAAGGTGACCAGTCGATAACCTTCAGCACACGTACCGCTCAAAATTAGGCAGCAGATGTCCTTCGTGGTCAGCATTTGTAGTTTGGGCGCATCCATCTCTGCACGTCTGAATGGGGATTCTGCAGGCTCACCAGAGATGATTCTCCCAGTGGAATCCGCTGTATCATTGCACATAAATCAATGTGTGATAAAGGAAGGTCCGGGGTTGAGTATTGTCTCATTATGGCTTAATAAGAATTGAAAATTTGATTTCACTTACATAGAAAGTGTGTAAAACCTACTTGATATATATGATGATACCATATGATGATACCTACTTGATATACTTAGATACAATTCTGAGGTTGTGAGGTTTCTTTCTATGCATTGTATCCATCCCTTATTTTTTACTTTAAAATAAATATATAAATATATATATATGGGTAATTTACAGCTCAAATTGGCTTTGTATTCTCTCCCTTCTGAACTTAATGTTTTTTTGTAGTGAAAAAATGTATCCCAGAGGATAGTAAGGTATCGCTGTGGGTCGGGGTTCCTCTCGTCCTCTCTGCTGGTCTTCATCATTGCTGTTAGCATCCCACAATTAGGATTTCCCGCGTGGTTATTACTCAGAGATATTTATATCCTTCCTTTTTTCCTCTATTTGAAATATTGCTGAAAATGTGGTCACGGTGATGAGCCATTTAGATGCAAAGATCAAAGATTAAACGGGCCGTTACCTCTAATTAAAATGATATATTTCTCAGGGTTGGAGAATTGTTACAACACATGGCATTATATATGTCTTCAACTTAACACAATATACAATACAGGTCATATTAATGCTGAATAGTTACACATCATTCCTGTATAGGCAAAATGAAAGAGAAAAGATGAAAATCTAAGTGTAGGGTGTCACACCGTAATTTCGGATTGAAATTGAACAAAACTCCATTTGACAGATAGTATTAGAATAATTGGACCTGTCTGATGATCAGTGGCAGAATATAGCAGAGAATATTTAAGCCTCATTCACCTGCTTTCCTCGTTTTATAGCGAAATATGAGGCCAAGGACTTCTTGTACTTGTCAATCCCTCCAATGGGGAATAAAGCTACTGTCACGGTGAATCGCGAGGCTCGTTGGCTGAAAGAGGACGCATTCGCAGGATTTCCAAGAGTAGAGGCTTTATTACAAGCAGGGCACACAGAGACTAGAGACACGGGTGACAGGCCTTGACATGGAACAGGAACAGGAACAAATGACGCCACGGGTGACAGGCAGCAATGTGTGACAAGTAACAACGACCGACCAAGGACTCACAAACACCGGGGCTTAAATACAGACAGGAGGTGCAGGTGATTAGAAACAGGTGGGGATAATCAGACACTAACGAGGGGAGACGGGACAAGGCAGGAAGTGACAGTAACCCAGGGAGACCAGACAACAACACAAGACAGCACCAGACCAACCGTGACATAGCCCCCCCCCCCTTAAGGACCGGATTCCAGACGGTCCTATAGACTCGGACTCGGGGGGCCGGCCGTGAGGACTGCGGCTGCGGGCGGACTCGGGGGGCCGGCCGTGAGGACTGCGGCTGCGGGCGGACTTCGGGGACCGCGGACTGCAGCTGCGGGACTTTAGGGGTTGCGGACTGCGGCTGCGGGACTTCAGGGGTGCCCGCCTCTCCGGCGGCGGCGACGGGGCTGGGGCCGCCCGCCTCTCCGGCGGCGGCGACGGGGCTTGGGGCGCCAGGCCCATCGGCTCCGGCTGCGTGGCAAGGGGCGCCGGGCTCGTCGGCTCCGGCTGCGTGGCAAGGGGCGCCGGGCTCGTCGGCTCCGGCTGCGTGGCAAGGGGCGCCGGGCTCGTTGGCTCCGGCTGCGTGGCAAGGGGCGCCGGGCTCGTTGGCTCCGGCTGCGTGGCAAGGGGCGCCGGGCTCGTTGGCTCCGGCTGCGTGGCAAGGGGCGCCGGGCTCGTTGGCTCCGGCTGCGTGGCAAGGGGCGCCGGGCTCGTTGGCTCCGGCTGCGTGGCAAGGGGCGCCGGGCTCGTTGGCTCCGGCTGCGTGGCAAGGGGCGCCGGGCTCGTTGGCTCCGGCTGCGTGGCAAGGGGCGCCGGGCTCGTTGGCTCCGGCTGCGTGGCAAGGGGCGCCGGGCTCGTTGGCTCCGGCTGCGTGGCAAGGGGCGCCGGGCTCGTTGGCTCCGGCTGCGTGGCAAGGGGCGCCGGGCTCGTTGGCTCCGGCTGCGTGGCAAGGGGCGCCGGGCTCGTTGGCTCCGGCTGCGTGGCAAGGGGCGCCGGGCTCGTTGGCTCCGGCTGCGTGGCAAGAGGCGCCGGGCTCGTCGGCTCCGGCTGCACGGCAAGGGACGCCGGGCTCGTCGGCTCCGGCTGCACGGCAAGGGACGCCGGGTCCGTTGGCTCCGGCTGCACGGCAAGGGGCGCCGGGCTCGTCGGCTCCGGCTGCACGGCAGGGGGACGCCGGGCTCGGTCGGCTCCGGCTGCCGGGCAAGGGGACGCCGGGCTCGGTGGCTCCGGCTGCGTGGCAAGGGGCGCCGGGCTCGGGGATCGCCTTGGTCCGCTACGGATGGCGGGGTCCGGAGGTCTCCGCTGCCCAGCGCGGGATGAGTTGCGCTGCGGCGTGGTGAAGTCCGGGGATCGCCTCGGTCCGCTACGGATGGCGGGGTCCGGAGGTCTCCGCTGCCCAGCGCGGGATGAGTTGCGCTGCGGCGTGGCGAAGTCCGGGGATCGCCTCGGTCCGCGACGGATGGCGGGGTCAGAGAGCCATCTCGGCTCCATGAAGGGGCAGCTCTGCTGCTCGAGGAGCTCCTCGTAAATGGCCCGAAATTCGGCCTCACGGTGCCCCCCCCGCTCAGCTGGCGGGGAGAGGCCTCGGGGTCGGTGGGCTGGTTCTGCCCAGCAGGGCTCGAACCACAGGTCATCCATACCTGCTGCGTCCATGTTGGTCGGTCGTTCTGTCACGGTGAATCGCGATGCTCGTTGGCTGAAAGAGGACGCATTCGCAGGATTTCCAAGAGTAGAGGCTTTATTCCAAGCAGGGCACACAGAGACTAGAGACACGGGTGACAGGCCTTGACATGGAACAGGAACAACTGACGCCACGGGTGACAGGCAGCAATGTGTGACAAGTAACAACGACCGACCAAGGACTCACAAACACCGGGGCTTAAATACAGACAGGAGGTGCAGGTGATTAGAAACAGGTGGGGATAATCAGACACTAACGAGGGGAGACGGGACAAGGCAGGAAGTGACAGTAACCCAGGGAGACCAGACAACAACACAAGACAGCACCAGACCAACCGTGACAGCTACTGTGTTTTTTATTGTTGTAAAGTTTGCATCACCTCACAATTTACATGCTGTTATGTCAGTAGGCATGATAATAAAACAAACTTTTGTTCAACTATCTTTTAAATAAGGCCTATTTGTTACGCACAATCTTACGCACAATCCCGTGATAATGTCTTTACCGACGCCAGAATCTCATCCCAGCATAAGTCGCTGCAGGCCCCAAAATTGTTATATAAACTAAGGTAACAGGATGGAGACAATGAACATGTCCATTTGAATTTCCAATTTCATGTCTTTTCTTTGCCATGTGTGGATGATAACGTCTATTTCCATTTTTCCACAGTTCCACTCTGTGTGGGCTACATGTTGTGACACATTATTGTCTGCTTGTAACATCTTGGAAGAACATGTCACCTAATTAATCATCAGGACAAAAAGTGTTAGTTGTCTTTGTACCATCGTCGAACAACTGAGAGAATTTGTGTAAACAGTTGATTTTTTAGCGCCTAGATCAATTTTTCATGACTTAATCATTTTCCTGCAATGTGTTGTAAAGCTCAGCCTGGTGCATAAGAATATACGAATATTTTATTATAAATGAGGCTCGTTGTGTTCACAGCCTGAAGGCATTAGTATGCAAGTCTGGGGTGTGACTGTGTGTGTGTGTGTGTGTGTGTGTGTATGTGTGTGTGAGTGTGAGAGAGGGGGGGGAGAGAGAGAGTGTGTGTGTCTGTGTGTGCCCCAGGCCATGTGTTACTCTGCTACCGCTAATGAGCCCCCCCACACACACACACACACACACACACACACACATACACACACACATACACACACACACACACACACACACACACGAACACACATATCCAGGGGGACGCTGAGACTAGAGATGCTGTGTGCGATCCACTGGCTAAATCCGCCGTGGTACGCAACACACACACAGGTCTTTCGCACGCTTTTTTTTTTTAAATCCTTGCTCTGACAACCTCACCCACATAGCAATTGTTATTCTATTGCCACACACACTCATGCAACCACCCACCCTATCCATCCCATCCCAGTGTACGTTTGACTGTATCATTTTCATGTTTCTGCTCATAATGTTTAAATCTTTGTGCCATCTGCGTATTTCCTTTAGAATGCTTTGCATTTTCAATATAGGAATATATATGGTGAGGAAAAGTACCGCATGTAATTATTATTCCAATAATTGTAGTAGTGATAACATTAATTGTAATTATGTGAGTCTGTGAAAAAATGTTTCAACGTTGTGCTTTTCCTAAGGCGTTATGACGTTATTTATTCATGGACAGAGACAATGGGAGAGGACCAGCCATTGTCAGCACTCTCTCGTGGTGTCATCCATTTTGGACCTTGAGTACTTCAGGTTGTTAAAAAGTACACAACATACCTGTTGACTCAAGAAAATAGAGTCGGTGAGCTCACTAGCTAATTTGTTTGCTGATTGGCAAAAAAAAAAGTTGCAGACTGAATAAACCTTATTACAGCTGGAAACACTTGAAAAACAGTATATTATGAGATAAGTTTGGTGTGTTGATGTTGATACGTTTTTAAATCCAATATCCCCCCATACTGCAAAAAAATACATACATTTTTCTTTCAAGTGAGCGATGGGGAAAACCAAACCAGGAAGGGTTTATGCAGTTTGAGAAACGCACAAAACAATACTTTCATACCAGATGCTAATAGAATAGTTGCTTGTTAAACAGTGTTACAGTTTATTGTATGATTTAGCTCCATTAATGTCAGGCTACTGAAATAAATCAGGTGTCTCCTTTGACTCCTCCTGTGATGTCAGAGAGGAATGTGCTTCTAATCCCAATCAATAATACAACCTGCTTACCCGCCAGTCAGGTGCATCGAGTTCAAATGTGATGCACCTCTTCAAACACCAGCGCTCCAGCTGCTGCCAGGGAGCATTACACTACATATGTAGGAAAGAAAAGCTATTATAGCCTTCCCCACAGTACTGCCCGGGGCGGCACAAACACACTCACTGCCGCAAACGTGCTCGCATTAATATCTTTACGAACCACTAGATATTTATTTTATTTAGCTGATTCAAGATCTATTCATAAGGGAGTAGCAGTAACGGCGTCTATGTTTAAATTAAATTGACTAACATTATCTCACAGATATGAAGTCAAAACTTTACGTAACATCCAAATATATAAAAAATATTATACAGTGAACCCTCGCTGTATCGCGGTTCACCTTTCGCGGTCTCGCTGCGTCGCGGATTTGCATCGTGCATTGTGTTCTGCATTCTGATTGGCTAAACAGTCTCTCCGCTTCTTCTCTCCGTGTGTGTCAATAACGTTGCGGTTTACGTAAAACAGAAGAAAAAAGAGCGACAACAACTACCGATAACAATGTTCTTCTCTCAAAAAAACACACCTGCACCGCAGACTTTAGAAGAAAAGAAAGCTACAGAGCGGAGTCAGGATGCAGCGGCTCAGTCAGGAGAGCAGTGGAATACACCCGAGTCACTATTTGTTCTACTGTACAGTGTTTTTTTTTTAATAATCATTTTTAATTTTCTCCCGTTCTAATCCAATGACTCGGGTATCGGTGGGGCGGTGCTGATCTTAAAGCCTTCCGTTTGTGTTGATGATTAAAATTACTATTTTAGTAGTTATTTGTAAAACAACAAAAACATACAGTACAGTACAGTACTATACAGTACTTTTATTAGTGGGAATGCTTCAACAGCATTCCAACTTATGTTATTCGATTTTATTTATTATTAGTGGGAATGCTTCAAAAGCATTCCAACTTATGTTATTCGATTTTATTAGTGGAAATGCTTCAACAGCATTCCAACTTATGTTATTCGATTTTATTTATTATTATTATTATTATTCCGTACGTTTTTTGGCTCTGCGCAACTTCTGCATACTTTCAGCTATTAAAACCATTCAACCCTTCAAATGTTCAGCTCTTTCAGCTAATGATGGGACCTTTTCAATTTGTTTTCTACTATTTATACTTTTTTAAATATTAGTGTGTGTGTGTGCAGCCTCTAGAGTGAGAATATGCAAATTTAGAGTGTACGGCTGCGTGAGAATCGGGTAAAAAAAATACGGATCTTTTGCACTCACGACCACAATGTTACATTTTAAAGCTTCATTTTGAGCAGAATGATGCCGTGCTTGTGCTGGTCGGAATGATGTGGGTATGGAATCCCAGAGTTCTTTACTTTTTGCCTGAGGGGCTCGAGAGTGAGACAAAGCCTGTCTGAAGCCCCATTGACTCCAATACAAAGCTGGTGAAGAACTTAACAGAAAAAGCCAGAGAGTACACGTTTTTGAAACTGCTCCAAAAGCCATATTATGAACCCTTGAGACATATAAGTATATATGTATGCGTTCGGTAGAGTTTTGGGACTCTTATGATCCAGTTATTTTTTTGAAAGCCAGAATAGTTTTGCTCTAGCGGCAATTTGTTTGAGGCGTGGATTCTGGGTAAATCTCTGTGTCCTCTGATCAGCTCGCGCAGCTGCGCCGTTGCCACGGCTACTCGGACATCTGCACTCTTACACTGACATCCATGACATGACATGGAAGCCCCTCCCCTCTCTACTCCTTCAATCACTCACTGTCTGTCTGTCTCTCTGCCTCGCTCTGTCTTTTTCTTTCTCCCATCCACATATTAATAACTTAGAATTTCTGCTGATTATAATATGACAACTACTGCTTAGGTTACTACAAATACTACTATGACTAATAGTATTAGTAGTAGTACTAGTATTATCAGCTCTAGTATTAAAACTTACTTCCAGTTTTTCTACTGCTATTGATACTAAAACTACTTTTACTTTTACTTTTTTTACTTTTACTTTTACTTTTGGTTTTGGAAACGAATATATTGAGGAAACAATCATTATTAGTTTTTTGAGTTTTGGTTTTATTTTGAAAAACGAACGAATGGTACACGGATTAAAACAGGAGGCCAATGTCTATAAATAAATAAATGTGACATTATGAAATGAAAGTGTCTATAAATAAATAAATGTGGCATTATGAAATAAGTGTCTTTAAATAAATAAATGTGGACTTATTAAATAAAAGAACCATGAAATAATTAAATGTATTTCATATTTATGTATTTATTGCCTCATTTATTTATTTTACGATGTATTTCAAATGCATATTTATTTATTTATTCATGTACTTATGTATCTATTAATTTATTTATGTATGTATTTATTTATTTATTTATTTAATTTATGGCTAAAACGGCTTTCCATACTCTATATGGAATAGATATATGACACCCACTTCTATCATCAGCCAACTTCTGGTCATTTTCAGGTTAGAATTAAAAGCATTAATTATGATGATGATGATGATGATGACGGCAGCAGCTGGTGCCAGCAGGGCCACGGCCGGAGTCAGGACCAGGGTCCTGACGGAACTACAATCTGCAGAGACCTGCTCGGCGAGAAAGCACAAAGAACTCCCGGGAAGGAGCTGAATTAGTCATGTGCATTAATGCAACGTGGATTTTAGTAAAAGGGGAGAGAGAGAGAGAGAGAGAGAGAGAGAGAGAGAGAGAGAGAGAGAGAGAAAGAGAGAGAGAGAGAGAGAGAGAGAGTGAGAGAGTTCGGTGTGTCCTAAGAAGTCCCCCGGCAGTTTAAGCCTATAGCAGCGTAACTAAGAGCTGGTCCAGGCGAACCTAAGCCAGCCCTAAATATAAGCGGTATCAAAGAGGAACGTTTTAAGCTTTATCTTAAAGGACCTGACTGAATCTGCCCCCCGGACTGAAAGTGGAAGCTGGTTCCACAAAAGAGGAGCTTGATAACTGAAGGCTCTGCCTCCCATCCTACTTTTAATAACTCTAGGAACAACAAGTAACTCAGCATCTATAGAACGCAGCTGCCTTGCAGGGCAGTACGGTGTTACAAGCTCTTTAAGATAAGAAGGTGCCTCACCAGCAAGTGCCTTGTAGGTGAGGAGAAGAACCTTAAATTCTATTCTTGATTTAACAGGGAGCCAGTGCAAAGCAGATAATACAGGCGTGATATGGTCTCTTTTATTAGTTCTTGTTAATACACGTGCTGCAGCGTTCTGAATCAACTGAAGAGGCTTAAGAGATTTACAAGAACACCCTGCAAACAAAGAATTACAGTAGTCCAGTCTGGAGGAAACAAATGCATGAACTAATTTTTCTGCATCACCTTGAGACAGGAAATTCCTGATTTTCGATATATTACGTAGATGAAAAAAGGCAGTCCTTGAAGTTTTCTTTATATGAGAGTTGAAGGACATATCCTGGTGGAAGAGAACTCCCAAGATTCTTGACGGTGCTGCTGGATACCAGAGAAATTCCATCCATAGAAACTGTATCACGTGACAGCTGACTTCGAAGGCGCTCTGGGCCTATCAAGAAAACTTCTGTTTTTTCTGAGTTTAGCATCAGGAAGTTGCAGGTCATCCAAGTTTTTATGTCTCCAAGACATTCTTGAAGTCTAACGAGCTGTTCGGTCTCCTCTGGCTTGATCGACAGATACAATTGAGTATCGTCTGCGTAACAATGGAAGTTGATGCTGATAACGTCGCCCAAAGGAAACATGTAAAGGGTAAATAAAATGGGTCCAAGCACAGAACCTTGTGGGACTCCGTGACCAACATTGGTGGTCTTCGAGGATTCTCCGTTTACAAGCACAAACTGGGATCGATCCGATAAATAGGATTTAAACCAGCTAAGTGCAGTTCCTTTAATACTAATCAAATGTTCTAGTCTCTGCAGCAAGATACGATGATCGATGGTGTCAAAGGCGGCACTGAGGTCCAGCAAGACAAGAAAAGAGACAAGTCCTTGGTCCGATGCAAGTAGGAGATCATTCGTAATTTTCACCAGGGCTGTTTCTGTGCTATGATGCACTCGAAATCCGGACTGAAAGTCCTCAAACACAGCATTGTTTTGAAGAAAGTCACATAGTTGATTTGAGACGGATTTCGAGAGGATCTTCGAGAGGAAGTTGGAATGCAAAAGCTGAAATTAACTGAAACAATTGCTGAAAATATAGAAATAAGAAAAGCTGAACTATTGGAAAGGATTGCTGAAAATATAGAAAGAAGAAAAGCTGAACTCAGTGTCCGTAGCCGTGGCAACGGGTGCACCTGCGTTTAACGAGCCGATCAGAGGACACAAAGCAGCGATTTAAACAGAATCCACACCTCAAACAAATGCCCAGTAGCGCAAAACTATTGTGGGTTCCAAAAAAATAACTGCATGATGAGAGTCCCAAGACTCTACCGAAGCATACATCTAGTTTACATGTCTCTAGGGTTTATAATATGGCTGTATTATCAGTTTCAAAATCATGTACCGTCTCGTCTTTTTTGTTCGTCACCAGATTTGTATTGGAGTCTATGCGGCTTGAGACAGACTTCGCCTCACTCTCATGCCGCTCAGGCAAAAAGTAAAGAACTCAGGGATTCCATAAACCATCCAAAAATGAAGCTTTGTAAGTTAATAGTGTGGCTAGAAGGTCAAGAGTTCCATATTTATTTTACCCGATTCTCACGCAGCCGTACACTCTAAATTTGCATATTCTCACTCTAGATGCTCCACATACATGTTAAACTCAAAAAAGGAGCGCAAAACTAGTGAAACATAATCAGTGATTATGAAAAAAGTAAAATAGATATCAAATAGCTGTAAAAACTGAAAAGACTTGTGTCTACATTTTAAAATTGAAATGATGTCTGTAGCTGAAAGATTGGCAAAGCTAAAAATGTTGAAAGTTGAAGAGGTTTTGAGAAGATTTGAAGATTAGCTCCATTGGAAACAATGTTAAAGTTTTTAATTTATATAAAATCAATTATGAGAGATAGAAAGCTGAAAAGTCATAGCACCCCTCTCTGAGATGAGCTGAACAAATTTGAACGGTTTAAATATCTGAAAGTGTGAAGGAGTTGAAAGCGGAAACATAAGAAATTGAAGTAGGAATAAAGAAAAAGGATAACATTACTTGGAATGCTTGAAAGCATTCCAACAATTAGGATAACCATAGTTGGAATGCTTAATGCATTCCAACAAATACTCTTGAGTCCTGACCCATTGCGATGTTCATTCAGCAGAGCGGAAGTCCGTCCATAGAGAATGAATGGGAATTGTTTAAGGGATTTTACATAAAGATCCCCAGGTGCCATGCACATGTCCCAAAAGACCTATTTTCAGTTTGGCCTGACCTCCATACAGCAGAAGGTTGAGCCGTCTCTTAGGTCTCCCGGATTGACAGAGTAACTCTTTGCACCGCACCACAGCGCCGAGTGGCCAAAGATATATGACACCCACTTCTATCACCAACCAACTTCTGGTCATTTTCAGGTTAGAATTAAAAGCAAACTATTAATATTCACATGATCATTCACTTCAGGCAGCGAGTACACTTCCCCAAGGTGTGATTTGGTGATTAACCAGGACATTCAGATGTTTGATGCCAAAATTATGATTTTTCAAAATACCATATAGGAGCCAATTTCCTTCAAAATCTTTTTCACCAGACTTTGACGATGCTCCCACTCGCCGCTGTTAATCGACCAACTGTTGAGAGGCATCAGATTAGCCTGTGAGGAACAAGGTGTTAAGTAAAATTGAATTATTAGAGCCCAAGGTTTTAAGAACACAATGCCCTGTCAGTTAAAAGAATCGGGTTTAATCCCTGGGAGGAGTGTATTTTTTACAACCCCAAGAAATCATGAAAATAGGCAAAAAATACCCCAAAAAGGCAGATTTTCAGTGCCACTATTCTTCAAATATTCTCGATAAATTAGAGTGTGTTCAGAGGTTCAATGTCTACATATGTTTAATTAGTAATCTTGCTACAGTAAGCCATACCCATTGTGAAGTTCATTAGCATATATCTTCTAAAACATATTGAGATATTAACACGATTTTGGGTGGATTTTGGTGGAATGTTAACAAATTCATCACTTTACAAAGTACGTGAGTACGTCTGCATACGACCTCCAATTATTCCAAATGACTAGATGTCACCAGCTAATACAAGTCCCATGTGATGAAGATTTAACCTGACTAATTACATTATATACCTTAGTGCTCGTTCTGAGTGATGAGAACACACTCTAATGACTGAGACACACATGCACACAAGGACAAAGACAAACAATGTATGCTTATGCGGCTAACCTATCCAGTGAGCTAAACTAAATGGCTTTCAGCATTTTAGAGCCAAGCGATTGTAGCAAAACAAAGCCTCCCTGGGGTACTTTCTTTCAAAAATGTTCTCTCTGCATGTGTAAAACAATGTTTTACACCACATGAAAAAAGGTTTGGTTCTACAATAACATATTAGCTACACTTTAGAAAATATATACTAATAAAACTGTAATTTGGCTCGCAAAAAACTAGCAACTCAAGAGAAGGTGTCCTCTAATAATTAGAAATAAAAACATTTGTAATCCAAGTTGCCTTTTTGCTAGTTACTAAAGCATCAATGTTTCAGATGTGTGTAATTTAATAAACAATGTAATGCATTCATATTCTTTAATCTAATCAAAGTAACAGATTGGTTAAAGCCACAAAATTCCCAAAAGATTGAAAGGTATTCCTCCACTTCTGGTACCGTTATGCACCACAGCCTCGTTAGCAAGTCTATAGAAGCTCCATACGTTTGGTAGACTAGAACGGAGAAACTGTAATCATTTTATAAATCCTCCTGAAAAGGCTCCACTAATCAAAAGATTTACATGCACCTGTGAGTCGGGTACAGAAGCACACAAACACAGAGAAACAAGAGAGCGGGAGAGTGAGTGATTGAGGGAGAGACGGAGAGAGATATTGTAAAGCCAGCTGTGCAGCGGGAGGCCCTGCCAAGTGGAGGACAGAACCAGCGAGCTGAAGGCACACAATAAGATGACAGATGAACTGAGCCCAGATGGCTTCCACATCTTCACTTCACAGTCCTGCAACACGCCTTTAACTCCACATCTATTCTACTCCAGTTCCCCCGGTCGCTTTAAGGAGCTGCATCTACCTGTTTCTCAGCGTGATCCTCGCTGCCGTCCCAGCTGGCTCACAGCCAGCGGCTCCTTTGTTTTCAGAGGTTCAGTTTTCCAGCAACTGCCTATTGTAAGTTGATTGGCCCTTCTTTCTTTCAATTCATGCTGGTTAATTAATGGTCATTGTCAATGCGGCTGGTGGATTTTTTTTTGGTAGGGCCGGGTATATATACATATATAAGCACATATTAGTGGTGGGCCGTTAGCGGCGTTAGCGTGCTGCGTTATGGTGAGACTCTTATCGGCGATAAAAAAAAATGTTGCCGATAATCTATTCTCAAAGTTGGGTTGGGAGCTGGGTCTATACTACACAACCTATGATGACTTTCACCTTGATATTTTAGCGCAGATGTATACCTAGCCAAATTGCACTGTAGGGGGCGAGAACGAGTCTTCGAACCTGTGCCTACTGGGAAATTACCACATTAGACGTGACGGGCCAACATGAGCCACGTTTCCACCGCAATTACCAACTATTTGTCCCATCATTGCTAACTTAACGTTAGCATCATGTCGGCGTGAGCTCCACCAATCATGTGCAGCGCATAAGTCACACCCCCGAAAGTTCCTTAACTCTGAGAAAGTACTACGTCCCAGCAGGGACTAGTACTTTCTCAGAGTTAGTTACCTCCTCGACTTACGAGTTCAATTATTTTCCCTGAACTTGATGCATATTTACATGCATGTTTTTTTCCACAAGCAACGCCAACCTGATGCCAGAATAAACTGGCGCCACCCTCCTACTGTTATACTGTGCTGACATTCCACACAGTGCTGACACTGTGCTGACATTCCACACAGACTGCCTACATGTCAGTGAAATGTGTGTGTGTGAGTGTGTCTCTGAGTAGCATGAAACCACTTTTCCTTTCAGACCGATAACACCAGTGAGCTGACCTGCTCCCACACAACCGTCCCAAACAGGTGACTCTCAGGTGTATCGTAAACAGACATCTTATCTGCTCCTTTGCTTGTTCTCTGCTTGACCTTGTGCGCAACGAACACCCTCAGCAGATGTCGTAAGTCAGCGTTTACCAAGGCTAAGCTGGCGGCACTGTGGGTGCGGGTCCCGCGAGGTCCCGCTGGACGTATCAGACCAGCGGATCGTTTCTCTGCTGAGGCTGTGTAAGCCTTCATTCTACTGCTGTGCTTGTGATTTTTATCACACAAATAAACGAGGGACCCAAGGCCCAGCCGGAGCCCGAAGATCTGACAGAGGTCAGTTTGTAAGTCGAATCTGTGTTGCTGACGACACAAAGAGCAGAGAGCAAGGAAAATGTCCCCCACACACGGATGTATATATATATATGCAAAAGCACCAGCTGCTGTTGCATTTTAATTTGGCACCGATGATGGCATTAAATGATTTTTTTCGCCAGCTGATGGCTGATTCCCGAAAATAGAGAGGAGAATAAAAGCAAAAAGCGAGCCACATGTAATGCTTTCGCACTCACATTTCCATCTCCGTTCATCTGTTTCCTCCAGCACATATACTGTTTGTGTTGCCAGAACAAAATTGGCTCGAGAGCACTCATTTGAAAAAAATCCCATCGAGATGGAGAAACGCTCACGCCGCCCCCTGACTTCACATCCTTCCAGTCATTTAAAAAGAATATATATCTTTTTCTTCAGGCAAAAAAACACACTATACTAAAGACACAAGATAAGGTGCTTCAGATGAGATGCAGCCACCATGTGGAGTGAATCCTGGCTCGCTATGGAGGAAGATTATTATTTGCCTTAGTTTGTTAATAGTTACCTTACAAAATATGTTACATAGTAGTGAGAATATGGAGCACAGGAACACAGTTCAGAAGTAGAGGGCAGCAAAAAGATGATGAATTCATGAGATAATTAGTTTCATAATGGCGGGTCGAGATGGTGGCGCATATGTACTGTTGTGGAAAATTTCAATAAAAGTCAGGAGAAGAGAATGACTTATTTCGATGTTTGTCTAATAAGAAAAACCGGGTCTTGATAAATGATCAAAGTTGTAAAAGTCAATTTATTTGCTTACAAGCATGAGATCAAATACACAAGCACGTATTACGGTGCTCTGTGGAGTTGGCGTCTTCGAGTGGTCAAAACACTGAGCTTTTATACACACACATGTGAAGGCCATTCTCAGTGGCAGGTATAAAATATGGCAAACCAAGTCGAGACAAGCACCACAGTTAAAATGGGGTAACACAGCTCCTTTGTTCGAGTCTTTTCGTAGGGAGTTGACTCGTCCTCCGGTACACAGCTGCAGATGATAAACTTAGTATCACCCTGCTTTCACACGTTAGTTCAATACAGACAATAATCACTCTGTTAATATAAGACTATGCTATAACATATTTTACCATTACAGTACGCAGCGGCTCTGCACTCTCGGTTCGATAGCGGCTTTTTCGTCCTGTATGTTTTGCGTGTACTTGTTTGTGCATCACAGGCTCATATACAATACGAGCGAACTGGACTCAATGACATTAGAAGACATTATACGGTTCATATTCCCTAAATGTTGGACTCTATCCTCCTGGGGATCCTGTGACTGGGAGGTTCCGGGGACGTTACCTCCATTTAACCCAAGAGGCGCGGCAGGCAGCGGAGGGACAAGAGGAGCCACTGCATGAAAAGTGGGATTTCCGTCCCCGTAAATGCCCGAAAATTTCCCTAATTTCCGACAATTTACAGGCCGCGCACGCCGCGTTCGCCTGTCCCGGAAATTGTCGGAAACAGACTCTGACGTAGGTGGCGATCAGCTGGCGGAGGTGCGAATGGACCTGGATTAGCATATGAATGCAGCGAAACCGCGGGTGGCCGAGCGGAGCGGGCTGAATATCCTTACTCCTTATTGGATGAAACCACAACTTTCAAACAAGAAAAATCACTCGTGATTGGCAGCAAAACCACACCTGGGCAGGCCTGGCTTGAGTTTCCTTACCCCTCATTGGATGAAAACACAACTTTCAAACAAGAAAAATCACTCGTGATTGGTTGGCAGATCTGTCGCTATTGGTCACCCAGCCTCATAAAAATTTATATGAATAAATAATATATATTGTATATTCATATTGTACTGTATATTCATGTCATTGTTATCCTATGTAGGCTACTAAACAATTATTAGACTACCACCAAGGACATTAATGAATTTATAGTTCATGTTGTTTATGCAAAAATGTTGTTTATGCAAAAAGAGCTTTATTAAAACAAACAATTATATACAAAGCGACTATCTGCGCACACATGAGTAGATGATGATCCAAAAACTACAACTGTCCGTTTGCCTCCTCGGGGTTGTAGGTAACTGGCGGCGTTCTTTCCAAGGCAGATCCGTTGCGCAGACGCACATTGTGCGTGGCTCTGTACTAAGGAGTCGCCTCTCACCGGGACTGCAGCTTCGCACAGAGTTCAGAGAGCTCCGTCCTACGAAATGACAGCGACCGTACAATCCACCCAGAGACCCCGCCAACATGCCCTCTTCTTCGGCAGATATGAGGTCTCCGCTGGCGGACTTCCAGAGTTCCACCGCGTCATCTGCGAGCACACGCTGTCTCCATTCCAGCAGCTGTAAAAAAACAAAACAATGAATCAATACTGTGCGATGCGTATGGACACAACACATCTATCAATGCTCGTGAAAAATAGTCACAAAATAAACTCTTACCCGCTTTATCTCGCGCGGAACTCTTCGCTCTTCCGCCCGCAGTGACTTTTTCTGGCGCAATTCTGAAGCTCCGACGTGCCGTCTCGTAATACGTCTTACAGGCGGCTGGAAAACAATTAAATGAAAGTGGTATGAATAAAAATTAACACGCAAGTCACCGTAACATTAAATAAGGAAGGAGAAACAGTTTTAAAAAGTCACTTACAGATGTTGCTCCGAGCAAATAGGAGGTCAGCGCCTCATTGTGAGGAGAAACTAGTCTGTGAAAACAAAATGTACAGTTATGATCGGTATCTATTCTATGGTATCTATTTCATTATACCGCACAATGAAAGCATGCTCTTTAAATCTTATACACTACAAAAACACACTTCAATAAAGCGGGTTCTGCTCACTAGTTCTTTTGTAAGGCTACTCTTAGCTTTGGTTTTAGGCTAAGCTACTTTTAGCTTAGCTAGCAGTCATCAAACATATTCTTACCTTGGGATTTCATGCGGCCGTCTCCTCTTCTTTGAGTCAGTCTTTCCCGCTCGTTCATATCGGCAGGATGGTGATTCAGCTGACGGACAGTCCGCTGATAGCAAACAGCAGTTTCTTCTCGACTGGCTGAAAGCTGTTGATCGCGTGCAAGAGGAGCTGAACGCGAGTTGAACGTCCGGATCCTCCAATCAGATACGATGTCATTGTTACATGGAAGGACTCGCGAGACCAGACCGCGGTGCCTGTGAAGCACCATGGCTGCGAGATGTAGTGGTTAATACGTCCTCTGTGCATTTAAGTAAGACTAAAGAAAAGGTCACTGTATTCCTGCCACTATGCACGTTAGTTGAGCTCTAGGAGAATGTGATCGCTGCAGAGCCTTCATTCTCATTCTAATGTTTGCATGGAATGGTCATTTTACCTTGCTGATTCAGATTGAAACTAATGTTTTAAATAATTTAGTGCATCTTTTTTAACTGCCAAGGGAGGCCCATGTCAATTTCCGACAATTTCCGGCAGTTTTCGGCTTTGCCCGCAAATTGCCGCAAATTGCCGTAAACCTGAAATTCCACGACAATTTACGGTGCCGGAAATTGTCGGATATCCCACTTTTCATGCAGTGAGCGGCCTGCAGGCTAGACTACGAGCTAACCCCAAACGACCAGCTCTTCCAAGTCTTTTCCTGGCAAATTACCGGTCACTCGTCAACTAGATCAACAAAATAAGGCGTCATAGCCAGATAGTACCGTTCACAATGAAGCTAGCGGGTTCACAATGAAGCTAACAATTGAGCTAGCGGGTCAAACGGTTCACTGAGGAGACAAGACTGCAGACTCCAGTAAGAGTAGAGGTGGAGGAGTGTGCATCTATGTTAACAACGACTAAGGACATCATTGGGAACTTAGAATACCTGGCCGTGAGATGCAGACCGTTGTACTTGTCAAGAGAACATTCTGCCATCCTGATCACAGCTGTTTACATCCCAGAACATGCTAATGCAAAGCCAGCTCTGGAGGAGCTGTTAGCAAACCATGCTTTGATAAAGAGCACAGTGAGATGACACAGCCCAAGGAGGAGCAGACACTCTTCCTTCAGTACCACCAGGTGAGGTTTGCTCTGAGAAGGATCGACTTGACCAGGGCAGCAGGACCAGACAAAGTGTTGGGTTGCACAACTTACTGAAGACCTGTGCAGACCAGCTAGCCGAGGTGTTCACTAATATCTTCAACCGCTCCTTGCAACAGGCTACAGTCCCCACCTGCCTTAAAGCAACCACCATTATTCTTGTCCCGCAAAGGACTGCAGCCACCTGTGCTTTGAGAGGATAATACTGTCACACATCAAGGATCCTTCCAGTTGACCTGGACAGCCATCAATTTGTATAACGGGCAAACAGATCTCAGAAGACACAGCCTTCATCACACTTCATACAGCCCTGTCTCACCTGGAGCACCCCAACGCATATGTCAGGATAATCTTCACTGACTTCAGCCTTCAATACCATCATCCCCCATAAACTCTTGCGTAATCTCAAACACCTCGGTCTTTCTACATCACTAGGATGGCCTGTGTGTCAGCCTCCGCTGAGTGGCAGTTTCAGAAAGTATATTCATGCTTTGGCAGTAGGATGGCGGTGATGACGAGCCGAGCGTTGGCTTTCACAAGACAGCGTTGAAAGATGATATATTATACACAATAATATATTGTAATACTGAGGCTAATTTGCTTCATTGCGTCTTTCGCACCGTCCGTTGACAATAGGCTTCATCCGCAACCATTGGCGCCTGTGGATTGACTGCATGGAATGTACTCGCTGTTCTGATGAGTGTGATGCTTTTACATTGACATCCATATCCTTATACATTAATGCAGCAGAGACCATCTGTCTGTCAGGTGTCAGTTGAAGAGATGAGTGAGAATATTAGCACAGTGGTACCCCAGTCTTTTGCATTGGTATCAGTAATGCGTCCTGTGTACATCAGACAGCTCTTAAGTTACATGTCAAAGGATATTTTTAAAGCCGATAAGGGACATTTTGAAAACAGCTCAGGACATATCGCCATCTGCCTTGAGTCTCTGCCTGAGACCTCCAGAAATCCCAACAAGCTGCTTCTTTCAAATAAAAAAATTAAAAAGCAGAAACATTGTTTTCACAGTAGTGATCCGAGAGACGTCACCTCTCAATGACTCATACATTTGTCTGATTGCATTCTGCTTGTGTTGCGGGCAGTGACGGAGACACATTCTTTAAGAGCCTGTAGAAAAGAGAAAACTGTGTCAGCGGACGAGCTCCTCGGACAGATCTGGAAACCTCCTCATCGTGTTTAACGTACTGCGTCTAACAGACGGGGGGATTCGCAGAGAATAGACAGCCAGGAATCACTCTCAGCTTCTGTGTTCCCTGTCTCAGGGGGGTGGGGGCACACGCCCACGGAGCGTGGCAGCTGAGTGCAGTTTGCCCTTTTTCCTGTCATCCAATACAAGCAGCCGAGTTAAAATGTCAACAAGAAGTGGGTGGTTCACAAGCTCCAGGTCCTAGCAGACGAGGTGGAGAAGCATTCGCCAAGATGTCATGAAAGGAAATGAAACTTGACGCAGGGGAACGCTTCTTTAGATTTAATATGCAGCGACCAGTTTCCCTCGCATCAATTACAACCAACTCGCTGAAGGGGCTAGTTATGCCATAGTGTGGCTATTATCACCAGCCTCTGTGAAGAGGACTGTTTTATCAGAAAGGGTTGTTTCCTTCATGGGGCCCAATTTGGCACCAAATGTCTGCGCTTTAGTCTATTTGAATATGTGCAAATAGCGCAGGAGCACAGAGACGCCATCTGCTCGACCGTGCAGTTAGCGCTGCATTTCAGGCAATCAGAGCTTCGAACATCAACACCCTTTTTGTCTTTATTTTGCCGGGTATAGCGACCACAAGTGTCCACACAATCATATTGTGAACATACTATACCAGTCAAAAGTTTAATCACACTTTCTCATTCAATTCAATGAGAAAGTGTGACTGGTACTGTTGATCCCTAGCCTGGCTAACCCTGGAATATATGGCTACAGACATGTTGTTATCGAAAAAAAACACTGAGTTTATCCGAGAGGTTAGCGTGGTGAGGGGTGACAGTAGCACAGGAGTCAGGGCAATCAACAAGATCCTGCCAGCGCATATTCAACGTCATCGTCTTGCTGCACCCTCCCCGCTCTGTGATTGGTACATCTGGTTTCTAAATTTGCTCCATGGTTTCCAGACTGTCTTGCAGCGCGAAATAAATCGCGCGCGCAAGGCAGCCTGGGAAAACCCAGGCTAGTTGATCCTTGTAATATTCAAACAGTGGAACTCAAAAGAAACATCCATGGTTGTTCACTGCTTCTTCTTGTTAAAGAACACCTTTTCAGCAATGATGATTGATAACTGTTTGAAATCTCAATTTACACTGATATGAATTGATTTTAGAAACAAAGTGCATTATGTTTAAAGCAGCACCATGAATATTCTTATGTCCACAATCAAATGACAGAGATATTATCAGCAACTCTTCTATTTTGTGTGTACATCTGGTTTCTATGGCAGCCTTGTTATTGTTTGTCTCTAACATAATGCCAGTTGTAATTTGGCTGTGCATCAGTTATTTTAACTCAAAGGGAATGAAAGAAATTGAAAAGGTCTGTTTTGAGAGGAAACTGAACGTCATGATCAGTAACTCTCTTAATGTGGTTCGTACATGTGATTTTATTGGCTGTTTCATTATGACTTTACTAGCGATGAAAAACGAGCCAGAGAGGATTGTGATATTCTCTGTCTCTATTTCCTCAAATCTGAATCTAACTGATGTTCTCATATAATTCTGAAACATTTTCTGCTCCTTATGTGTTTTTTCCAAACGCGGGAAGAATCTGCAGAGGGAAGACCAAAAAACAACAACACACAAACATGTTTACTGGGAGAGTAACACGCCGCTTTGTCCGTGTTTTTTCAACGGTAATGCTAATAGCACAAAGTGAGGTGAAAATGTAATTGAAATTCAAACAGAGAGGTAGCAAGAGACAAAGAGAAGAGATGAGTAATGATCATTATTTTCTTAAATCAAGTAACACAGTTACAATTACTAAAATGTAAACTAACTGAGCATGAAAAACCTCCCAGTCCGACTTCCCCGTATATTTTGGCGTCTTCGGCCTACCGGCACTTGCTGTGCATGGGCGCCACCGTCTTTGTTTACGTTATGTTCATACACGTTCCCGGGCGGCAATTTTTCGCCGGCCGTGTAGCTAGCTTCAGCGCTAGCAGTTGCTAAGCAAGAACCCCCAGCAGATGTTGGTGGCTGTAACTCACGTTTCATCTCCCCTCCCAGAGGACATCCGTACTCGTTGCCCTCCTCCTCCTCCTTCTCGACATAAAAACCTCTGCCAAAAGAACGCTCCATCTCCACCAGAAAAAGCGTCCTCCAAACGGTAGTCCGTCAATGCCCGAGCGGTCGACTACGTTATTAGAATCCGACTAAGTTTTCTTCTGACACAAGTTGAAACGTTCTGTGCCAATAAAGAGCCAAAAACTACACACATTACCCCGGAAGGGGCGGTACTCCAAGCCTGGCCCAAGTAATAGAGTAATCAGAACCATGTACACATTTAGGAACTTAAGACACGCTACAGTATTTTCAAGGTGGAAATATAACCACTATTTCAAATTCATTGCGGTCAAAGGCAAGAACGTCCAAGTAATGTGTACATTATATCCAGGAGCAAAAACTTGACATAAGCAAAAATTTGAGTAAGCAACTCAAATTTTTTAACAGTAACGCATATAGTTACTTTCCCTGGTAACAAGTTACTTTTATTGTAAAGTAATTCAGTTACTAACTCAGTTACTTTTTGAACAAGTAGTGAGTAACTATAACTAATTACCTTTTTAAAGTAACATGCCCAACACTGGTAATGATGGACGAAGAAAACACGAGAGAGACTGCCTCATACAGTATTCGTCCCTCTGTGCGTGTGTGCGTGTGTGTGTGTGTGTATGTGTGTGTGTGTGCGTGTGCGTGCATGTGTGTGTGCGTGCGCGGAGGAGCGAGTGCTGCCTCAGGAACAGTTGATGGATTTGCTGCTTGACTGCTCACACAGATTGGTGCCTGCTGTGATGGCAGCCTTGAACTGAAATTACATGCACACACTCTCACTCACACACAGAAGAGAAGTACACGTAATTGCAATTTCTGTGTGTGCGCGAGCTGTATTTTGTGTGTGCATGTGTGTGTGTGTGTGTGTACGTGTGGGTGTGTTGTTAAGTGGGGACGAGCGGGTGTGTTGCCCAGGAGGCCATTTCAGAGTGCTTTGGAACGGTGGATGAACACGAGGCCGAGCAAAGAGGCTGGAGGGAGACAATCAAACAGATCAAAAATAACACTGTTTATCATATTCTGTGTATTTTTTAATGAATCAGTGACAGGGTTTGTGATAATCATAAAAATAGATGTCATAGTTTAAAAAGGACACGTCACAGGACAGATACACATAGATTGACAGGGAGGACTCAGAGACGATTAATAGGTAATGGAGGCAGTTTTCCTTAGAAAGAAAGTTCCTAAGAAAAAAATGCACAAAACGATATCCAACATTTTGAACCTGGCTTTATGAGTTTAATCATCCCTGAAGATGGAGGGGCATCTGCATAAAGGGGATGCAGCCAGGTGCTTCCTGTCAGACGTCAGGCAGCAGGGAGACAGCGTTTGGGTGTAACGGGACCACGGCCGTGCTTTCTCTCCCTCTGCTGACAGAAGCACCTCCTTTGTTCGGTTACAGTGGGACATGAGTCCTCTCACGTTACACGTTACCCACATAGATACCACAGGTTGAACTGGGTACATTTCCTTTGATTTTACACCAGCACGTAACTAAAAAATGTCTTTCTGTCTCTTTTTCTTTCTTTCTTTGTCTTTTACGGTTGATTTTCTTCTTTCTCTCACTGTCTTTTATTGTTTCTTTTGGGACTTTCTTTCTTTCTACCGTTAATTGTTTTTCTGTAATTACCTTTTCTTCTTTATTAATTTTATTGTTTCTTTTTTTCTGTCTTCAATTCTTTCGTTCTCTCTTTTATTATTTGTTCCCATCTTTGTGTTTTTATTGTTCCCGTCTTTATTTCGGTCTTTCTCCCTCTCTATGTCTCTTTGCTCTTCAGTGGAGCATCGGGGAGCAGCAGCGAATCAGAGAGCAGCTCTGAGTCGGACACGGACGAATCTGAGAGCAGCTCCAGTGACAGCGAGTATAATCGGACGTCCCGCACGCACACCCCAGAGGTAGGAGGACGAGTGAAACTCTGTGAGCACCCACAGTGGATGACGTGAGTCTGTAAATTAAATGAATGGAATGGTTAACATGAGCAGAACGAGCACGGGAGGCAAATAGGATCGTGTTTTCAGAGCAATAAATCATGAAAGTGTAATGCTTCTACATGATCTATCTTCTTCACGTTTACTCCCACCTGTGTAATATTCCTGAATTTTCCTCTGCAGCCTGAGCCCCCCTGCGCTAACAAGTGGCAGCTGGACAGCTGGTTGAATAAAGTCCAAGCGCAGACCAAACTCTTGCTTCCCTCTCAGCCAGAACATGGCTCAGGTCTGTGTGGCAGTAACGTGTACAGTGTCAGACAGCAGTTATGGTGTGTAGTAAAAAATAAATAATACTAATAACAATATTCTGGATTGATGTCCCCAGGTGCCGTCCCCCAGGGCTTGGGGACTTCGTCTCCGAGGAGTGAAGCAGCAGGAGTGGGAGCGGCAGCCAAGACTAAGCCCTGCGTGTCCAGCAGCAACCCTCTTGCAGCTGCCCAACCGCTGGAACACAAGGACGCCAGAGGAGCTCTCTGGTAGGGGCGGTTTGGATTAAGAATTAATAACACACTAACATCGGGACGAGCAAATTGTAAGACAAACCGATCCTTTTGTCCCACAGCCCGGGCAGAGAGAAGGCCAAGGCCAAGCTCAGCCAGAAGGCCTCCGGGGAGGGCCAGAGGTCAAAGATGAGGATGTCACCGGGAGTGTTGTCTGGGCCTGAGGTCACGACCCATAGGAGGAGCACCACGGGGAAGAAGCAGCCCAGACGGACGGAGAGGTCAAACAGCGCGGAGGATACTCAGAGCCAGACGTGGAGCAGAACCAACCAGCAGAGGTGAGGAAGAGAGAGCGAGTCCCACGGGGTAACAGTCAGTGGAAAATAAGGCTTAATTATTATTCACTTAAAATGCCAAATCATTGGTGGATCTCAGCAATTGGATAAAAGCAAAAGGCTTTTGACTAATTTACCAGAAATTAAATTCATTCAATTTTAAAGCAGGGTACCTGTAATTGTTCTTAACAAAATATAGTAATTACACATAATTAAGAGTTAAAATAAGCCGGTTCCGGATGTGTATGGGGAATTAATTTAGATACTACCTCACTAAGCTTATTTTAGAAGTCTGAAGCTTTAACATTCAACAGAATTTTTTCTCAGTTTGCTAAAATCCAGAGGAGCCGCTTTTCTGCCTATTCTCTCCTTTAGTCTTATCTTTACAGGTTATCTGGATTTTGATTGATAAATTAGTAGTAGATAATAAAAATAAAACTGGGTACATGGATTTGAAGGACTAGAGAGCCACACAGTCCACTCTTAAAGAGTCCCTCTTTTGAAAGTGAGGCATTGAACTTATTTTTCACTAGAAATGGCTACGTTCTTTTTTAGCGTGCTACTGGCTGCACGGTGCTCACATGGCGGTCGTTGCAGATCGTCGCGCTGGCTCGACCCGAGCCGTTGAGCATCAGTAGAAAAGCCCCTAGCCTGGACTTGAGGTCCTTTGAGGCATCGCTGTCTCTCAGCACAGGGATCTCACAGCGGCTTCTCTACAGCTAGCCCCTGAACGCCTCATCCAGGCTGAGTAGGTGCCATGCTCAACTGGCTGCTCCGCTTGATGTGGGGATAATTGGAAGACAAACACAGACTTCCTTGCTTTGTTTCCTTTCTCCCTACATCACTTTTTCCCTTCCCCTCTTTTTAAGGCTTTCCACATCCAAACAAGTTCGGCTGAACACGCTGCTTTCAATTATTTCTTGCTTGCTGCCCTTCGGTAGCGCTGCCTTGCTCAAAGCGGAATCTAATGGGGATTGTGACGCTTTCTCCTGTTTATTTGTTTTCCTCCCGTAGCCCTGTGGCTAGGAAGAAGGACCTGTTGCCTCCCCCCTCCCTGGAGCTGCAGAACCCCCCGAGGCCAAGAAACAAACCCCCCAGTGGGAATACTGACCCCAGAAAGGAACCTCGCTGTGCCACCAGCTCAAACAACAGCTCGGTCACTCCTCCAGCAGCGGTGCAGCAAACCCCTGTGCCACTGGCTGCTGCCAGCGTAAACCAGGTCTGTCTCTGTGCACATATGTATGTTTATGGGGGTCGTATTTCATCTCAGTGACGGTATTTATGGTTCCTCATATTAATAATACTATCCCTCAAAGTTTATCCAGCAATTATAAATGACTGTCAATAAGCTACTCCAACAAATGCCCTTTCCAGTCAAATTACTTTTATCGAGAAAGAACAAAACACAAGCACATTAGGACATTTGCCCTTCACTGCTCTGGAATACGTAGAGAAATGGCTTAAAAAGTGAGCGGTGCACACACGTCACTCTGTCGGTGTGCCTTGGGATGGTCAATTCATCCTTATTGTCTCTGGGAGATTTGTCTGAGCCGTAAAATTCCACAGGATCAAAACTGTATTATTATACGAGCATCATGGCTCATCGCTGACTGGTTTCATCGAAATATGGAAAGTAAGACAGGGAGTCAATCAAATGCAGCTTAATCTTCGACCACCGTCTCCACTAATAACGAGGTACTGGTTGCCAAAGGTAACTGTGACCATACAAAATATATTATGGACCATAATCCAAGTAATACTTAACACAAGTATCTTATTAGGATGGACTGCGACTTCACTGGTTGGTGGAGGCTGTGATTCTACTCCTAAGTCAAATGAATTTGATGATAACAAATCAAATCCAAACCAGAGCATACCCTCGTTGTCATTAGTCTGCCCTCGTAAATGACAGTGATGAATGTTCACAGTCATCTTTGGACTATGACTTTAACGGCACATTATCCCCAAGTAGTTTGGCAAGTTTTTTATTGCAATATTCTGTCCAAGTCCTGCACTTGCATGCAACCAGCGCTATCATCTTTAGAAGTACTTAAACACGCCTTTAGTTTAGGATAACACTGTCAAAATAGGATAGATATTATATAAGGACCCAAGTTTAATTTCTTGTATATGCTATTATTTTTAGGGCTGTGAGTAGATTCAGGAACTAATGAATCACACATTTTGAAAATCATTAAACGTGATTAATTTGTTTTTCCTCTAAAGACTAAATTGTATTAGTAATGAGTAATCACCAGAACGCGTATATTTGAGACACCGTCTCCACAGATGTGATCATCTTGGAGGCAGATCTCCACCGATGGAACATGTTGAACTAGCGACTCCTCATTCTGTCCTCATGCACTTTGCTCTCAACTCTCCATCATTTGACGACTGCCAACAATTTCCCAACATTCAGCCAGGACGTTTTCCAAACGTGCGTTTTAGAGACACTCCACAGGGAGAATATGCAGACTCTACGCAGAAAGGCCACCATTTTTGGGTGATCTACATACAACAACAGCAATACAAAGGTCTCACAGGATTCTTTGTGTAATCATCAAATCCCTTCAAGACAGCAAAACCAACAGTTGATTTTAGATTTATTTATTTTGATCAAACTAGCCAAAGCCTGATGTATCTTCTCCCCTTTGCTATAAACCTTTAAAAAGAGGTATTGTTCCATCATTACTATGATCACAGGCGCTGTACTTTTTTAAAAATATATTCTGCTGGCATAAATTGTTCATGAAGCACCTAATATGTATTGATCTGCACCTTAAAATAGGCCCACAATGAATCCACTATTTCCTCCTGTTTGAGTAATCTTTGTTACAGAAAACACGTCAAATGTACTTCCCCAGTAGGAATCCACGGGCTTGGCTTTGAGAGACGGACTAACGCGCTGTTGGTTTTGGTATTTGATTTAATGGAAACATCAAAGTATGCCTGAATTGTCCTTGAAAGCAGAGATGATACAAACACATAGTATCCCAATAACATTGAATACTGTTTAAAAAATCCCTATAAGAAAATCCCTCACTATGTGTTGAACCCCAATGTTTGAGTGACGTTTCGACTGCTTTATTTAAATTGAATGAGGACGGGACTTTAGCCCGCTTACTATCGGGGGCCTAATGAGGAAGGTGATGCCGCCGCATTGATGCTGTCAAGGCTTTGAAGTCCGGTTGAATAGACTGAAGCCCCCGACGCCTCTCTCTACTCTGTCTTTAAGGCAACGAGCCCCATGGAGACGTGCTGTGGCGAGCACAATCCAACACTCGCTGCCTTCCATGCAGACCATCCCTCAGTCAAAAGCCTTCCTTTAAACATCGCTTTCAAAGGGCTATCACAGGAAAGATGGCCAGGGTCGTTGTGCTCCTCGGAAGCGAGAGCCTCAATTACATTCTGGTGATGGGTAGCAGAAGGGCTTGTGGATCCAGCTGTGCCATTCGCTGAGGCCAGGGGAGAAGTCCTTCACCCTCACCTCGTTATGTAGGTGGGCAGTCGCACCTGCAGAAGTCACTTCTCCTTCTCGGTCAAAAAATAACTCGCTTGTCAACGTAAAGTAGTAATACATTATTTTGACGTATTCTAATACTTATTCATTTTTTCCAAACCAAAGATTATACTTTGATAGATTTAATAATTGTCCGGAGCAAGTGCAGAGAGGGCAGAGAGAACTAAAGAAGGAGCTATAGCATTCTCGATGTAACTGTGACGCTACGTAGTGTTCACTCAGCAATGTGTTGCCGCTGTTTTTAGAAAAGGCTTCGCTCGTTCACTTACTTTCTTGCAAGTCTGAGAGCTGTTGCACCTTCGGAAAGTGAACACCAGCACCGGCACTACTGAGGAGAAACTCCTCATTTTCCTGTGATGAAGATCAACTTCATTCATTTGAAAACATGCAGTTACATGAAAATCATTCTGAATGAGAGTTGCCAAATGCATGTGTCATCAGACCGCCGGTGCTCAGCTGTGTGACTGATATGAAACGAGACAGTCAGACATGTTTCATTTTAATTCACAGATTAGTACAACAAGCTTGTGCTGCATAATTTGCATGATATTATATCATGCAGTCGTACGTATTTTTAGCATAGCTCTTTATCGTTAGCTGAAATTGTCATAGCTGTCATACAGTGTGTAGAGGGGTTTTTAGTCGCATGCGTTATTGTGTGCACTTTCTTGATCCGCAGCTACACTGACTTGCATGGGTCACAGCAAAAAAGATATGAAGCATTAGCCGGGCTATTGCATCATCCCAGAGCTCACTCCTCTTTGCACCTCTTTCTGCCATTGAAACAGGACAAGAGGAAACACAGAGGTCCCAGCACCAAAATCACACCCAAGTCCCGTGAATTTATCGAAACGGACTCCTCCTCCTCGTCCTCCGAATGCCACTCGGATTCAGAGGAAGCCCTCAAGATCCCCGCGCTGGCGCTACAGGTGGCACGCTCGGCCATCAGAACGCCTCACCTCCCCCCGTGCCTCCGGGCCGTAGGGAACCTGGGGTCTTTCGGGGGAAAGGGACTCCGACTCAAAGAGGCCGGTGCCGTGACCACCAACAGTAGCAGCGGCAGCAGCAACAGTGGCATCGGCGGCGGTGCTAGCTGTAACACCCTAAGCATTAGCAACATAACCGGTTCATTCGGCACCTCAGTGCCTGATCCCGGAGGGTTGGGAGGTCAGCGCAAAGACCCGGTGTCTGTGTCGCCGCCTCTCAAAGTCGGACACGAGGTGCCCCGGTCACACTTGAAGGAATACCAAGAGCTCCAGGGTTTGTGGGTGAAAATTGATCTGGGTTTGCTGAGCAGGGTGCCTGGCCCGGGTTCAGGGGAAGGGTCCAGAGCAGGTCGGGCAGAAAAGGACAGGGGCAAGGAGAAGGACAGGGAGAGACAGGGGGAGAGGACAGCGGGGGCCGAGAGGGAGAGACAGAAGCAGGCCGAGAAAGAGAGGCCGAAGCTGCCTAAAGTGGAGAAACAGGAAGGAGACACCGAGCGACTGGCGCAGGACAGGGAGAGGCAGGCGGACAGAGACCGATTAATGGAGAAGGACAAGCCGACGGACAGAGAGGACAGGGAGCGACTTGGACCCGGGGAGAGGGAACTGATCACGGGGAGGGACAGGGAGAAGGCGGGCACAGGTCCCGTTCTGGACAACCCTGTTGTGCAAGAGCAGAGTAATCCCCGGCTCGCAGGCAGGACGGACAGCAAACACCGAAAGCAGGTGCCTGGAAACACGGCGCCTCCATCGGAGAAACACACCAAGAGCAAGAGGAAACACAAGGTGTCCTGCCGTAGGATTCTCCCTGTTTTAAGTTCAAAAGCACATATATTTCCTTGCATGGCCCAAATGTTTCTTCTCTGTGAAAAGTAAATGCCTTTTCTGTCCTCCGTGTTCCAGTCAGACCACAGTGAGTTGTCAGTCAACAGCCACAAGAAGCTGCGATTGGACAAAGACTGCCAGCTGCTCCCACCCTCCATCTCTCCCATACTCAACCACAAGAACAGCCTAACAGAGTGAGTGACGGGATGGGCACGTAAAATCATTTCTGTCTCAAACAATGTCAGTTAAAGCCGGAGGGCCGTATGTTTGTCTCACCCAGCCAACAGTCCGAGGAAGTACACGAAGCGCTGTCGACACAGCTGGGCTTCCCCGTCGTTGTGTTGGCTCCTTCGCTAAGGGCTTGACTGTAAGAGACATTTATCCGACTGTGAGCACAGGTAGTCATTTATGGTGAATTGACATTGCTTTCCAAAACAAAATGGCAAAGAAAGAAATTCTTGTAAAACCGAAAAATGCTCAGCGTTACCTCTTCCCCATTCGTCCCACAAACGGCACGTTCTCATATATTTTCTCAAGTATTTTTAGTCAAGCTTAAGATTTTGAATGTGGCGTTGAAGACACCGCAGCAGTGAGTTCGTTCCGCGCCGCGACACGGGAGTGACAGAGTGAATTTCGTCTTTCCTGGTGCATTATTAAAAACAGACTGGCTGTCGCCGTAAATAAGCCTTGGCGTGACAGTGACAGAGGATATATTTTTATAGTACCAAGGCGTCATCAAGGCAGAGGGGTAAAGAGAGAGAGGGCCGACCTAAACTTGAACCCGTGACATTGTACGGCAGACATCCCAGACTGTCTGTTCATCATCCAAGGGCTTTTTATAGAAGCTGTAAACTGTAAGCTGTAAACCCATTCAGCAATCTCCAAACTGTGGCTTTTTGAGAGTTATTATTATCACAATGTTTTAATTACACAGGTCATATTTTTTAGACTTCTTGTCCCTGGGAAGGCTTGGTTCACATGTGATTGTTTTGGTGCGTCTAAAGGCCTCAGTATGCTTCTTCGTCAACCCTACGGCGTAGCTACGCCGTCACTCCTACGGCGTAGGAGCCGGTTTATGCTTCTGCGTCGGGTCGCGTTGTATTTCACCATCAGATCGCAAGGGGCTGTGGGGTTCGCAAATCTCTCTGCTAGTTTGTTTTGGTTCTGTGCGCCGTTTCCGCGTTTTCATTTCTGACAATGGCGAGCGAAAGAGAGAGAATGTTGTTGCAGCTGGAGCTAATCGACGTTGAACAGCAAACAATCTCTTTACGCGAGTTGTGTGCCATTTGGCAGTCTTTGTAGTGCGCTGAGGAGGAATTCTACAAATGGTCGTACTTTTGTACTTCCTCTATCCAACGTTCCTCAACTTGGTCCATCGTTGAAAACAAACTGAAAATAAACTTTAAAACTGGCGGTATAGCGGTAGGGGGAAACCGGAAAAGCTACACTCTGGGAGTGATGTATACTCTGACTAATCACAGCTCTTGCGGTCTGTGTCGCCTCGACGCGCAGTTACAATTTCTTGTGCACGTCGAGCTACGGCGTAGGGTACGGCGTAGGGTCCGCGTCTACGCAGGAGTGACAGCGTAGCTACGCCGTCGATTCGACGCAGAAGCAT
This sequence comes from Apeltes quadracus, assembly GCA_021346845.1. NCBI lineage: Eukaryota > Metazoa > Chordata > Actinopteri > Perciformes > Gasterosteidae > Apeltes > Apeltes quadracus. Next base: position 15,082,669 of record CM037920.1, on the reverse strand, counting down.
AAAACAGGCTTAACCACATTATCATCCCCATAAATCAAGGGTCATCTCTTTTTGTTATTAAAACATAATTCCAATGTGTCTTTTTTTCATGTATTGGGGATCTTTGAGAGAATATTCAAGTCATCCTTCTCCTGAGAGCTAGAGTTGGTTGTTAATGATTGTCAACAGCAGCTCAGCTAGCTAATTGCTAATAATGACAAACAAGGGAAACAGGCTTACTGTAGCGAGCACACAGCTAGCGGGTGTGCTGGGAACCGCAAGGCTAGCGGTTCGAACCCTACCTCCTCCATGCCCCATGTTGAAGTGTCCTTGAGCAAGACACCCAACCCCTAACTGCTCTCTTGGAAAAAATGTAAAAACCATGGGTTAAAAAAGTCGCTGGTGTGCCACCAGCGACCAGCGATGTGTGTCAACCCCCTGGTGGCCAGGGGGGTTGCGAGCCAGCGAGCCGCGAGCCAACCCAAGCTGCCGGCGAGTTGCCTGCGAGCTGCTCGCAAACCGCAAGCCGGCGGAAGGACACGGCTCACGTGCATACATTGACAAGTGTGAAGGATAGCTCAGGTATAAGGTGATACCTTATACCAGAGATCTGGGTTTGATTCCTGCCTGGGACCAGACTTTTTTTTCTTCTCTTTTCACTTTTTGACCACGTGTCTGGCTGACCGCTGCCCCCGGAGGGGAGGCTAAGGCCCGTTCAGTGCTGCAAGCAGCCCTAGTTTTGTATTATAACCTCACTGTATTCGTTTATAATTTTCGCTATAACATTATAGCGTGACATTTGTGCCAATAATCTTCTAGCACAGGTGACTCTGCGTGGTGGGAGGGGGGCCCCCAAATCAAATTCTGCTTAGGGCCCCCAAGAGGCTCGGGCCGGCACTGGACGTTGGTTCCGGCTCAGTTTGGGCTCGGTTCCGAACCAAATTTGGTGATGCTTGGGCAAAGAGGGTCCTGCATCCTAACAGCTAACGCTAATTAGCTAGCATTACCAAGCCTAGCTTAGCTGTGCATTTTCCTGTGAAGGTCTGTCAGCGTTGAGCAAGTAACAGGAGGATATGTTTAATCCTGTTTGTAACTTAGATAAGAACGAGACTTTAGCAGCAAAGCAAATGCACTTTGTTCAAAGTCTGAGGCCTAATCCCAATGCCCCTAAAGCCTTAAGCCTGCTCCCTCAAGGACTGACTGACAAAATCGAAAGAAAAAGTTCAATAGCGCACATTTAGTCTTTTTTGTGTGTTTTTATATCGTACATACTGAAATGTTTCTGTGTTCATTTAATGTACAAGTCACCAGTGTGATGTTTATTCCCTCAGGCAGGCCGCAGAAGTGTGACTTAAGGAGATGTTCATGAAGGGCTGAACATTTCAGATGAACATTTCAGAGAGAGCCCCTCAAACACCTGACAATTTGACATTCCTATATGTACAGTATATGCAGGACTATGCAAATGTGTGTGTTCGCTTTTGTGTGTCGATCCTTATATGAGTTTGCAATTTCACATATATATAAATTTGCCCTACAAGAGCTTTGTTATGTTTTCCTGCAAACACATTGGCATCCACTTAAGGATAGACAAACACATTAGCATAGTCCTGCACACACAAACGTGCATCCACTAATCAATTATGCTGTACACCGACACACAAGCAGAGACATAACTCACACTTTCACACACACACACACACACACACACACACACACACACACACACACTGCAGCAACTAATTAGGCTTTGTCTCCCTGGTTTTGTATATTATCACTAATGTCGGGGCCTGGGGCGTTGTTCTGCTCGCTCAGCAACTTCTCCCGCCGCATCAAACCCCCAGAGTTTCCAGGCGGAAGAAAAACATAAAAATATTATCTGTTGTGTTGCAATGTGAGTCACAAGAGCAACAATAAGGGGTCTGAGGGAATTATTGTCGATGCTCGAGCAGACAGGGGAGGATTCACAGCATTTTCAGAGGGGAAAAAATCACCCAGCGACTGCAAATAAAGTCTCAACAAGATGGATAACTGAGAAGTAGTAGTAGTAGTTTACTTGCTGGAGGTTTGTGTCTGCTGAGGAAATAATGTGATGCCAAAGAGAAAGGAAGTCAAAGAGTCTTTTAATTAGGATTGCCTTGAATGCTGCCTGGTGTATCAGGGTTTATGACTCGGCTGGTCAAAACAGGGACCCAGTCAGTTCTAGTGTTAAATACGAAATACTCAAACAGCGGAGTGTTAGTTCCACATAAATCCACAGAAATATATGAAGTGCATGTAAGTTTTTCAAAATTAAATTAAATTTCCAAAACTCACAGCGGGTTACAATCTTTTTGCAGCTCATCTATTTGTATTCTGTGTCAGTTCATAATGTCATTAAAATATGAATAATAAACTTAACCCACCCATAATAAACTATACATTAATCTGTCTCTCATGATGAGGGACTTGGATGTTCCAATAGCTTTGCTGTTAATGTCGTTTTGATATTTTTGGGGGATTTATGGTTTGTCATTTGTCAGTTATAGTTTGTTTTCATGATTATTCGGGGATGTGTTTGAGCTGTAGAACATATAACCTGAACAACAACCACTGTTATCAACCGAGGGCAGTCTTCTTACTGCTTCTGACCTCTCGTGTCACTGAGTAATGGCAACGTTGCCGTTTCAGCAATAGCCTATCAAGCCAACTAATTCCAGCTGAACAAATCAGAAGTTATACTGCCTTGTCTTTATGTGCCCGTGTGTGTGTGTGTGTGTGTGTTTAGCAGCTCGCTAATCAGGAAGCAGTCTCGGCAGCGTGAAGACAAGCTGCTCCCGCCCCTCCTGTCGCCGCTCTCAGACGATCCACCTTGTAAACGAACCTACGACAGCATTTCCTCTCTCAGCCTGGAGGGCGTCACCTCGGGGACCTTGCTCTGCTCCACCTCTTCCTCCACTTCCTCTTCCTCTTCCTCACACAGACACAGGAGAGGTGAAGGCAAGGCGTCATCACACTCAAGGAACGTCAGTGTAAGTGCTACTTATGGAATGTTTCCGCACAAACTTGGTCCATCAAAATGATACACAGGTTTGTACATCGATTCCTTTGCTCTCCTCCTCTCCATTTCATTATTGTTCCGCCTGCTGGAGAGCCGCGACAGTGGGGAGATGATGGAAGGAGATTGGAGAGGAGGCAAAAGGCATTTAACAAATGAGACAACCTTGGAGCTGCCAACACAAAATATAAAATGATGTGTGTCACGGCTGCATCAGATGTTCAGTTGTCTGAATCAATTCATGATGTCTGTCAGATGAGCATAACGTGTGCATCTACCGCAGACAAACATGAAATAAAGCAATTTAGTGCTGAATAACGGCGGATTTTCTTTTTGATAGAATCATTTGATGTCATCTGCTGTTTGTACTTGTATAAAAATGTCAGGATTATAGCAGTTGAGTTGGATGTAGCTTACATTCAATGATCGGTTACAGCAATAATAGTGAATGAATTGTACATGCAGACAGACCCAGAGAGCCCTGAGATTGATTTTCAGGTCAGAAGACGGAGGATCTAAGAGGCGGGCTGGGAGTCAGGGGGTTTCAGAATCGAGACATGAGAAGAGTCCTATGATGACGTGATAGTAAGCTGGTGGCATTAGCTTGTTGCAGAATTGAGTGGCTCCCCTGACACTGTTCCTAAAATACCTGTTAATAACTGTGCAGCGTCACAAACATCTCTACCGCTGCTTCAGGAGCCGGAGAACCTCACAAAGGTGGAGGAAGTACTCCCATCTTTTACTTGGCTAAAAGCAGCAATACTACAGTGTTCAATTGTTATAGGGACAAACTGCTCCATTCCAAAGTCTACGAGTGTACGTGCGTCCAAGTATACATACTGAAAGGAACAGTACTCATTAAGCAGAATTTCCCTTTTCAGAATCATATAAATGATATTTGTTGGTTATCATTAGTGTTGCAGTGATGTGTTCATCACTTAAATGTTGTAGCTGCTACAGATGGCACTTGGATTTTATTTTAATTAATATTATAATAACTCCTGAGTTGTTTTTTATTTTTACAAATAATTTTTTGAAAAGTAACTAAAATATATATATATATATATATATATATATATACAGTATATACAGTATATACTTTGTTTAATAAAAAGCAACACGTATGTTTGTCACTAAAAGGTAGTAGAGTAAAAGGATAAAGTTGCATGAAATGGGATTGCCTCATGACAAATCGGTTCATTCTGTTCTCAGATTCTTGGTACAGGAGAAGGTATTGCATGAAAAAAGCAGGATAGATGCAAAAAGCATTAAACTTGTAAATTTAAATGATGTATTTACAAAATGTACATTGAAACATCTGGATTTAAATTTCAAGTTTCATAAAATCTTAAACTGCAAAATGTTAAATGTGTCAGGGATTAGCAAATTGAATAATCCAGCATAATGTTCTGTGGTATCTACTTGTGGCACACCCACAACAGATTATTTAGTTCAACCACGGCTCTTAAGGTGATGTTTGCAACGCTGAAGTCGCTGTTTGATAAAGCGGCACCTTGTAATGCCATCGTAACCGTGGGTTTAACGCCTTCCCTTCTTCAGGAAGTCAACTCCCACGGCGAGAAGCCCGGCGGAAACAGTTACCATGTCAACGGACAGCCGGACTCCGAGGTGTGGTCGGAACCGCTGATGGACCCGGGAGAACCTCGCAGGCCACAACTGACATTCAGCAACACGTATGTGGGAGTACTGTTCATACAATACAAGGCAGAATGAATACAAAATAACAAATGAATCGCACCGTAGTTGCTGCTCTTCCTGCCGCTGAAGTCTGTCAGCGACATTGTTTATGAACCCGTGTTTATTCTTATCATCGTTATTCATAGGAGCTTGCCTTCTACTCGTATCTCCCTTGATGCTTGTAGTAGTCTCTCCATTTCCTGTGTAAGGAAAAAGCAGGTGTCTCCTTTTTGCAGCAGGTCTTGGATGATATATATGTGTGTAACATGTATATTACGTGACTTGCTTATGTTCTCTCTCAGTTAGCTAAACGCAGTCAAACAAGACAGCAGAGTTTTCTTCATCCAACACAGGTGTGAGAATGTTAACTCTAATATCGCCATCATATTTTTGAATGGAGGCCAATCGGTTTCAATTTAACTGAGGGATTATAATATGGGGTCAGATTAGTCCAAATAATTGCTAATGCTCACAGAAAGCAGAGCATTAACTAAACACACAAATGATAAAATTCTGTCACACTGTGGAAAAACAATATGCTCTCGTGCCTAATGCAGCTCTTCTGTGTTGCAGCTGCTGCCATCATGACGTCAATAAATCGAGACAAACAAGGATGCTTTTCAATATATCTTACATATAGTTCCTTCTATCTCAGCATAAATCTAAAATTAAATGATTAATATAGGCAAAATTCCAATTAACTAATATATATACCAGCTCTTACAGGGGAAAATCTTATTGTATGTGGGAGTACTGTTCATACAATACAAGGCAGAATGAATACAAAATAACAAATGAATCGCACCGTAGTTGCTGCTCTTCCTGCCGCTGAAGTCTGTCAGCGACATTGTTTATGAACCCGTGTTTATTCTTATCATCGTTATTCATAGGAGCTTGCCTTCTACTCGTATCTCCCTTGATGCTTGTAGTAGTCTCTCCATTTCCTGTGTAAGGAAAAAGCAGGTGTCTCCTTTTTGCAGCAGGTCTTGGATGATATATATGTGTGTAACATGTATATTACGTGACTTGCTTATGTTCTCTCTCAGTTAGCTAAACGCAGTCAAACAAGACAGCAGAGTTTTCTTCATCCAACACAGGTGTGAGAATGTTAACTCTAATATCGCCATCATATTTTTGAATGGAGGCCAATCGGTTTCAATTTAACTGAGGGATTATAATATGGGGTCAGATTAGTCCAAATAATTGCTAATGCTCACAGAAAGCAGAGCATTAACTAAACACACAAATGATAAAATTCTGTCACACTGTGGAAAAACAATATGCTCTCGTGCCTAATGCAGCTCTTCTGTGTTGCAGCTGCTGCCATCATGACGTCAATAAATCGAGACAAACAAGGATGCTTTTCAATATATCTTACATATAGTTCCTTCTATCTCAGCATAAATCTAAAATTAAATGATTAATATAGGCAAAATTCCAATTAACTAATATATATACCAGCTCTTACAGGGGAAAATCTTATTGTTCATAATTTTAAGTTTGTTTTCCAATTTTTGTAAGACAATTTTCCTTTCTGGATTGATGGTCTGGGTGCTGTGCTCGGGGTTCACAGGGTTAACACGGCTCAGGGAGGATCGCCATCATCATGCTGCATATTAGGTTTTATTCATTTGTCCCAAAAGGGTTCCTGCATTATTCATGAAACAAGTTATGTTATGTTGTTACTCTAAGCCTGAGGTGTGTAAACCCAAGTAGGCTTCTGTATACAACTCACAGAAAGCTACTTGTAGCCAGTGATTATGTAAATCCCACTGCAGGATTTTATTTATTTGTTGTCACATGCTATATTTATATTTATTTATATATATTTGATTTCCTGTGCTGTTTCTAGAGTCCACTTGTGCTGACTACTACATGCAGGAGGCCAAGAGACTGAAGCACAAGGCCGACGCTTTGGTAAGATGTTGTCACTCAAAGACACAAGTTACACACACACACACACACACGCACATCTCCAACTCCATCTTTCATCAGATAGAGGTGGCATCGGGAGATGGACAAACAGACGGCAATAAAATTATTTGATGACACTAAATGTTACTATCGCGAATCTGGACTGTAAACTGTGTGTGTGTGTGTGTGTGTGTGTGTGTGTGTGTGTGTGTCTGTCGTTGATCATGTGTGTGTGTGTGTTCAGTGAGTCTCCAAAGAATGAGAATTTATTTTACATCAAGTGCCGCACTTTGTAATTAGTGTTATTTATTGCACCATTTGTCTCCAGGAGAACATTGCATTCAAGGACTGATGATGTCTGCAAGACTATACAATATCAAAAGAATTATCGGATCCCTCCTCCCCATCAGTGAAATGAGATTTATTAACTTGTTATTTATTTTTCTGGGGGTTTCTACATCTCAGCGGGAGATGATTCTGAGTGTGTGTGTGTGTGGCACAATGCTTTTCAGGGGTTGCATATCCTCTCTTTGTCTTTCCTCTTCCCCTCTCTCTGCTCTGCTACTTTTCTTTTAAACACCTTCACGCATCTTGGCCCGTTTCTCTGTCCCTCACTCGTCCGTCCATCTGTCCTCTGTAGACGGATAAGTTTGGTAAAGCGGTGAACTACGCAGACGGCGCCCTCTCATTCATAGAGTGTGGGAATGCCATGGAGCGAGACCCACTGGAGGCCAAGTCCCCGTACACCATGTACTCCGAGACCGTGGAGCTCATCAGGTACGGACACGAAGGGGACCTCCTCAAGGGAAGTGGAGACTAAGATAGATACATGATATTCATACTGTACTAGAATATGTAAGATCTATTGCAAGGAAATATACATTTGGGGTACTGAGTGGAAATGGTGATGCTTATGACATATGATGCTGTTTATTAAAAGGCTCTACATTTTCATAGTGGTAATATATTTAACACCAATATTAAAGCCATTTTAGAATGTTTTACACAACAGACAGATAGAATGCAAAGAAGGTTGTGTTTTTCCGAGCTGTACTCAGTAACCCGACGTTAGCTGACGCATACTAATTGATGCAGGACTTCTCAGGCTCTCACCTGCTTGTCGAGTTGGGATCTCTAAAGCGTCTTCATTTCACCTCCATCCTTACACTCAAAGCTCCTCTTGGCAATTTTTTGTCTGTCAAAAGCAACAAATCTACTGACTTTTCCTGGTGTCACTGGAACCTTTTCTGGTGTCTGACGTGAAAGCACACGTCGTTCTGCATTTACTGTCCCCAGCGCTCGCTAAGCCGTCCCAGCTGCAAATGAGGCGATGACACCCCGTTTTCACATTTTCCCCCCCTCATGACTTTGCAGGTCTGCGGGCTGACGGAATGAACGTGTTTGCTTGATGTATAAACTTGGTTTTGTGAATTGATCAACAAGCATCATTAGCATTTAAAGGAACAAGCACTCAAAACAGGTCACTTTGTGGGTGTCACGATGCACAAGGATGACACAAGCACTGGTACTTTAATTAAATCAATCATACAGATGCAGAGGAACAGGAACAGACAGCGACACAGCAAGGAACAAGAGACTGAAGGTTCAAATACACATGGGAGGTGCAGATGATTGAAACCACCGGGGGAGACAGGACAAGGCAGCAAGTGAAGTTCACCCAGGGACAAATAAGGCACAAATTACAAAATAAAGCAGGAAAAAGACCCAAACCGTGACAGTGGGGAGCTGTTTTAAATGATCCTTATGGTAACGTAGCGACCCTGTTGGGGATTCTGTTAGTGTCGCGTCATTCCCTGCGCTCCGGCCAATCAGACGGGACACTGGAGGTGAAGGCGGGTCTTCTGGTTATGGTGGGAGGGTCTGGCCGGGGTAGCATGACGTAGTTCCTGTTGTTGTGGTTGTCGTTGGTTACCGAGTGAGCTGGAAATACTGTGTCCGACGCTGTTGTGTTACGCCAAATAAAATGATCTCTGCCCCTGCAACTAATCGTCTGAGCGTGTTGAGTGATCCACCACACCCCGACGTTACATTGGTGTCAGAAGTGGGATCGTACGGACGAGATCGTTGAACCCGGTGGAAAGCTAGCAGTTAGCCTGCTGTGGGCATGGATCGTGTCGGCGGGACGAGCGGGTACGTTATGGTAAAGGAAGAGAAGAGAGAAGCGGAGGAGGGAGCTGGCGGGTGGTCGAAAGACATGGCCAGAAGTTTCGACGGGGCTACTACGGACGCGAGGGCTCGTTTGAGAGAGTCTGCGGTGAGGATGGCTAGGGACGCTGGTATCAGTGCCGCAGCGGATTTTCCCGCGTTTTCTCCGGGGAATGTAGCGTCAAACTACAATGGCGGCGCCCATCGCTCGCCAGTCCCTACGGTAAAAACACCAAAATACGACGGTAGGATGCCATGGGAAGCTTTCCTGGCTCAGTGCGACTACGGACTGTTACCGGAGAGCTGGCACCCATGAAAGGCAGAGGTCTGCTGTCTTTATCGGTGGGAGGGGTGACGGTGTGCCACCCGGTGTGGATAGCTGCAGTTCAGGACCCATGCATTCTGGGTTTGGACTTCTTGAGGGCCACGGGCTGCCATCTAGACTTACAGCAAGGCACAGTGAGTCTCCAAGGAGGGCCTTCTGTCACTTTGCTGTCCACCCCCAATCCGTCCCTACCCCCCGGGCCTCCAACACCAGCGGCGAGTACGGTAGAGTCGGTCCCCTGCAACGCTGTTCCCCCCGCCTTCCCACGAGAGTCATCCAGGGTCTTTCTCCCGGACGGCCACACCATGAGCTGTGCAGAGGAGGAGGCGCCAGCAGCGATAAAGGAGGTGTGGAGAAAGAACTGTGTCGGCCTGCAGCCACAGCAGCAGGAGCAGCTGTGGCACCTTCTCCTGGACTTCCAAGGCAGTTTCGCCAAGAGCGAGGATGAAGTAGGGCAAACTCACCTAGTGCAGCATGAGATTGACACGGGGTACGCGCGTTCCATCAAGTGCCGCCCACGCCGCCTGCCGACGGCTCGTCAACAGGCTTGTGATGACGCGGTCACCAACATGCTCCAGGCGGGTGTCATCGAGCCGCCCGACAGTCCCTGGGCAGCAGCAGTGGTCATGGTCCCTAAGAAGACACGAGGCTGGCGAATCTGTGCGGACTACAGGCCAGTAAATGGGGTGACCAAGAAGGATTCTTATCCGCTGCCCCGCATTGACGAGTCCCTAGACCCGGTCTCTGGGTCATCTTGGTTTTCTTCCTTGGACCTCAGCAGCGGATATTACCAGGTGCCGCTTGCCCCGGAGGCCCATCCCAAGACTGCTTTCTGCACCGGGCGGGGGCTGTGGCAGTTCAAGGTTCTCAGTTTTGGACTTTGTAATGCCCCTGCCACTTTTGTAAGACTGATGGACAAAGTACTGTGCCTGGTCTACCTGGACGACATTCTGGTCCATGGTAGAACATTCGAACAAGCCCTGGCGTCGCTGCGGTTGGTGCTGGAAAGAATAAGAGTGGCAGGCCTGAAACTGCATCCGGAGAAGTGCCATTTCATGCAGAGGGAGGTGTCCTTTTTGGGGCACCGTGTAGGTGGCGAAGGCATTGACACAATGCGAGAAAAGGTGCAGGCCGTCGCAGATTGGCCCACCCCCACTAACCAGAAACGGTTGAAGAGCTTTCTTGGCCTGGCCTCGTACTGCAAGAGGTTTGTGCAAGGGTTTGCTGGCACTGCTGCACCCCTGTTTCATCTGCTGCAAAAGGACAGAGAGTTTTCCTGGACGGAGCAATGCCAGACGGCGTTCAACAACCTGCGGTGCGCCCAAGTGGAGGCCCCGGTTCTAGCCCCAGCCGACCCCAGCTTGCCCTTCATCAGGCATCGGCGGAGTAGATACTGTGTCAACCGCAGGGAGCTCTTGGCGGTGGTGCTGTCAATCAGGCATTTCAAGTACTACCTAAGTGGCCTGACCACAGACAGACCACTCAATGGCTACAATTGCTCATGTCATTCAAGGAGCCAGAGGGGCAGGTGGCCAGGTGGTTGGAGGAGCTCCAAGCGTTCGACTTCAATGTGGTGCACCGGGCTGGGACACGGCACACTAATGCCGATGCACTCTCACGACCGCAACCAAAGTGTTGTGGTCACAGTTTGAGTCCCTACGCCTGAGTCAGGGCGTGCTTCAACGGAAGCCATGCATGGAGCTGCAGGGGCTGGACATTTTGGAGTCTCCAAGACACTGCGGCGTCTTCGGCAGGGATTCTACTGGGGACAGTGCAGGAGGGACGTGGAAGACTTCTGTCGCCGCTGTGACCCCTGTACGGCACGAACGGGGCCCTCAAGTCGCTCCCACGCCCCGCTGCAGCAGTTCCCCGTGGGTGCCCCAATGGAGAGGGTGGCTGTGGATGTGGTTAGTCCGCTGCCACGCTCAGACGGAGGAAACCGGTATGTGCTCACCGCAATAGACTATTTCACAAAGTGGCCAGAGGCGTACGCTAAACCAGACCAAGAAGCAGAGACTGTTGTAGAGGCCCTTGTGGGTGGCATGTTCAGCCGGTTCGGCATGCCGGAGACCATACACAGCGACCAGGGGAGGAACTTCGAGTCGTGCGTGTTTGCCACCATGTGTGAACGGCTAGGCATGCACAAAACACGCACCTCCCCCCTGCGGCCCCAGAGTGACGGACTTGTGGAAAGATTCCATCGCACTATGGGCCAACAGCTAGCCATCCTCACGTCGCAGCACCAGCGAGACTGGGACAGGCATTTGCCGCTGGTGCTCATGGCTTGTCACTCTGCAGTCCAAGAGACCTCCTCCTGTACTGTGCCCTGCTGATGCTGGGAAGAGAGCTCCGCACCCCGGCAGAAATGGCTTTTGGGCGCCCCCCGGAATCCTCAGAAACCCCCCCAGGCCCAGAATATGACAGGAGGCTACAAGACCGGCTTGAATCAGCTCATGTTTTTGCCCGGAAGCAGCAACAGACTGCTGGCATGAGACAGAAACGCAACTATGACATGAGAGCAAGAGGAAAGCATTTTCGCGCTCGAGAGCTGGTCTGGGCCTACAACCCCCAGCGTAAAAAGGGACGGTGTCCGAAGCTGGACAGTCAATGGGCGGGGACCTGCACGGTGTTGGAGAGGGTGGGTGAGGTTGTGTACCGGGTACAGCTACCGCCCAAAGGTAGGAGAGTGGTGCTTCATAGGGACCGACTCGCCCCGTACAGAGGGGTCGCCTCCCCGCTGCCAACAAGGGCCCGAGGAACGTCCTGACGGGGTGTTCCACTGGCTCAGCCCCCTCCGAGTGCCCCGGGGACGACGAGAGAAGCTGTTGTGCCTGAGTTTCCAGCCGGCTTGGACCTCTCGCCACCCACAGATAGACACGGACTCCTGGGGGGTTAGGTGGGGCCTTTCATCGCCACTGATTCAGGGGGCATGACCCGCAAAGGCATAGAGGGCCTCCGGTCCGGTTCGGAGACAGTGGTATTCAGGGAGGGCGGGTAAATTGGGGCTAGCGTACACCTTGGGCCTTAGAGGTGGCTGTTTTCAACTGTTCTCAAAAAAAAAAAAAAAAAAGCACACTGGAGGTGAAGGTGGGTCTTCCGGTTTTGGTGGGAGGGTCTGGCCGGGGTAGCATGACGTAGTCCTGTTGTTGTGGTTGTCCTTGTTACAGAGTGAGCTGGAAATAGCGTGTCCGACGCGGTTGTGTTACGCCAAATAAAAGGATCTCTGCCCCTGCAACTAATCGTCTGAGCGTGTTGAGTGATCCACCACACCCCGACGTTACAGTATTTTGACCAAAGTATGTTACAGACATTTCATTAACCATATCAACTGGTAAAATGGGCATAGGATGGGTCCTTTAAGTTACTGTGAGGAACTGATAACTGGTTATGATATTGTTTCAATTACTGCCTTTATGTAGCGAGAAGATCAGTTATTTCTATTATCCATAACATACCGGTTCACCTGCTCCAGCTCAGACAGGAACACAACATGTAAGTTCCTGTGGGAGCTTTGATTTGGCTGATGTGCTACGATACATATCATCATATCGAAAAGCACTGGTCGACTCCATGTGCATGGAATGAAGGACTGCAGACCTTTCTATTTTCACCCGCTGATTTGGACCCGCTAGTCCAAATCGATCTCTCGCTATGTTGGTAAATGGAAAATCGAGCCTGCAGAGTGTTCGCACCGTTCACAATGCAAGGATTTTGTGAACATGAGAAATGGATTTGAACTACATTAGCAGGAACCTCTGAGCATAAGACACGAGAGCACTGGACGTACTCAACGGCCCCAAAAGGCATTTCTCCTCTTTAGACTGTGCAGTGAGGGACTGCGAGGTTTGTTAAAATAATTACAAATGATGGAGAGTGAAGTCTAGTAAAGTTAAGAGGAAAAACAGTCATAAAAAGTTGAGCAGTAGTCCCATAATTGCTTTTAACCCGATATGTAGCTATTGTAGCTGTATTTCCTTGGTTCTTTCATAAAGACCTGCATAGTTGAGTGTCTTCTCCCCGTGTGTACTTCCACAGCACATTTCCCTACACACCTCTCTTATCAGCCTGACCTCAGCGACCTAATTTAGCTTGTTAGCAGCAACAATATTCCTGGGTTCACCTCTCTGCCTGGCAGAAAATGACTAATCCAAATTTCAGTTGTGGAATGAAAACTAAAGCCTAATTAGCACAAAGCCATCTGATCTATTCAGAAATGTCAGGACTCCTCAGCATTGTGTTGTATTGGTTTGAATCTTTGTTGTCTGAAGCCTCACAGACCTGCGGAGCTGCTAATGAGCCCAGTTTAACAAGCGTTGCGTTTGAGGACCTCTGCAGGGTTTTCAGCCCATTCGGGGCCACCGGTGTCGGAGGCCGCAAAGCGCCACTTTTAGGAGAGCAAAGTGAGAATAACAAGCGACGGCCTCCTTTGTAGGCTGGCGGCGGGAGACTCCTTCCCCTGAAGGGCTCAGGTTCAAGCCCTGCTTGTCTGCACTCATTCATCCTTCCTGAAGTGTCCTTGAGCAAGACGCTGAGTCTCCACCATCTGACCTTTGATTTTCCCCACGGAGATCAATGTTGTATAACGACGACAGCGCTCTCACCTGATTCACCTGTCGCTGGTGCATTTTGACCAGCAGCAGCTGATCCCACAGCATCTTTGAAATACCTAATCAGGACCCGTGGCTACATTTATCCATCAACAGCGAGCCGGGGAAGCTGACCTGTAGCCTGTCTGGCCCAAGTGCACCTAAGCAGAGTGGAAATGAATAAATCCCTGACTGCCATGTCACGCTTCACATCATTGTGTCATGTTAACCTCGGTTCACTAATTAATAAGCATGCATGCGTTCTGCATCATTGAGGGGTGGAGTGTGTATAGCAGAGATGAACAGGTGAGTGACGAGCGTCTCTTCTCTGCAGGTACGCCATGAGGTTGAAGAACTTCACCAACCATTCAGCCACCGTCGCTGAGAAGAAGCTCGCTGTGCTGTGGTACGACCATTCTCTTTTTATTAATACTAATTCATGAATCCACAAACACCGGGTCTCCAAATTGTCTCTTAATAATAGGAAGATCTTTTTTGTGTTTAATCATTCAGTTAGTAATGGTAATAATAATAATAATAAGTGGTTTTAGTTAGTTATGTTTTTTTTTCTAATCCGTAAACTTTAAAACGCACATAGTACACGGTGGTCAAAATGCTGCCGTGCTGCATGACAATTTGTCTTGGTCCAAATTGTGCAGAAATGAAAAGGCCGGTGGAATCATTTTCATATTCTTCCTTTCAATCTCTTCTCACTTGTGTGAGGTTCACTCGTACTGGTGTTTGATTCAGAAAGCCCTCCTAACTGCACAAGCCCTTCCGTTCTAACGTGGAACAAATGAGCAGGATTGGGCCGGCCGAGCCGCTCTGTAGAGCTACCTGCTCGCCAGGTTACACTCAGCACTCAGCAGAGTCTGTCTGTAGTTACAATAGAGAGTTAGCAAAACGGTCTGTGAATAAAAGGACAAAATGTATATATTTATATATGTATAGTTTCTTTTTAGTTTCTTTTAATTGATATAACATTATAATATACCCTGTGGGTTCAGACAGAATTGTGTACAAAGATGTGTACTTTGACATGATCCTACATTAGTATTATACATTCCTCACAGAATGTGCATCACTCTATCCGGGCGGACTTGTGTGGCGTGTTTGAATTTTTCTGTGGGTGACATGAAAATAATAGTGGGGCTGGAGCTTTAAAGCAAATTTGCACAGAGAACTCATCTGCCTTCTTTAATGCTTTTTTTCCATAGTAACCGCTGCCTGTCTCTGCTGTATCTGAGGATGTTCCATTTGAAGAAAGACCATGCTGTCAAGTACTCCCGATCGCTCATGGAGTACTTCAAGGTAGCACACACACACACACACACACACACAAAGTCACACACACATTCCCTCTCTTTGTCATTTCCTCCCTGAGTGGTTGAAAAACATATAAAGCCAATTACAATCCTTCAAATGCATTCCATATTCACTTTCATGGTGCCTGTGCATTCATTTTGCTTGATATTATTAAAATCCATTCTTAGTCTTTGATAGTAATGTATTAATTAGCTTCATCAATCCTCACGGTGGATTGTTTGGGTTTAATGTGCTTGTTTTGATTAATTACATTTTGTTAAATTAATTACTAAGGATGTCATTATCACAGTGAGCCATTTGCAGTGATGGGATTGGATTCCTGGTAAGGGGCTGACTGGGGGTTTGTTATACCACTAAAGGGATTACAGTGTATACTGTTGAATTTGGACAGTTTTACATTTTAACATCATTTTAACCTCTCTGTATTTTTCTTACTGTGAGTTAGCTGATTAGACAACTCTCCCACCATTAAAGCAGCGTTAGTCAATGTGTCCCCACCTCGTTAGACCAATACATCAATAAATAAATGGACAAAGACTTCTGGAATCTATGAAATCTGCTTGTTTTATTTTCTGCTCAGTTTTATTCTGTGCTAAAAGGTAAACCATCTGCACAACACCTGGGTAAAACCGGTCTAGCTGTTTCCCCGCTTCCAGACTTTGGGCTTCGCTAAGCCTTTTGTTGTCATTTCAGCTCTACATTTGCCAGATAGAATCTGTGAATTGTAACTTAACTTGATGAATGTTATAATGTCTTCTTCCACCACCAGGCTTTCTCTGTTCTTTGTTAGAAATAATAAACAACCCGTATTAATGAGTTTGTCTTTCTGTGACCCAGAATTCAGCCAAGAGTTCCCACCAAGAACCCTCTCCCTGGATGATCAATGGGAAGTGAGTACACAGACATACAATACACACACACACACACACACACACACACACACACACACACGTATACACCCCCCCCCCCCCCCCTCCCCGCCCCCCCCCCCCCTCTTCAGTCACACAGATAATTGAGAATTTATAATGCACCAGAGCTCTGCTTTAAAATAGCATGGCGCCCCTGACAGCCGCTTGCTCAAACAAACCCCTTAGGAAGCAAATAAAGGGATTGATTTGTTGTAGATGTGAGGAGGAGAAGTCTGGAGGCCAGCGAGGAGGAGACATGGAGGGAGCAATGATGGATGGAGGAGGAGAGGGGTGAAGGAGATGTGCATCTGAAGCTAATGAGTTTGGACAGCTCTGATACTGCACAACAGCAGGGCTGGAGCCACAGTGCGTGTGTGTGTGTGTGGTGGGGGGGAGTGGGAATTGGGCACAAGGCTGTGCGAGACAGCGGGAGACAGTTTGTACCGGCAGGTCTGATGTTACTAAACATAGAATGTCGTAAATGCCACAAACACACAAATTTAATGCTTCCTTTTGGACTGACAACCATCACTGCTTCACACTGCATCACAATGTGTATAATTCCACCATAAATGATGGTCAGCAGTTTAAACAATGAGAATCCGTTGAAATGCTCACTATCTCGGGTTTAGGTGTCGGGTCATTAAGTCATGAATGGTTCCAAGTGGTGAATTAACGCATTTTATTGCAGGTCAGGTGGTTCAGTTGTCTCTCATTATGGGTCGGACGCGTCAAAGTATTAAAAGCCTTGACCCGCGCTGTTGATTGATATGTTGGCAAACGTTGGTGGACCAGTGGAACAATGTACCACTAAGTGCTTTACTTCACTCAACCAAGACTTAAGAGGATTAAAAACCGCTGGTCCACTTTAATAGTAACGCCCACCTTAAGTGAGCCCGGCCCGAGGTTTGAGGGCGAGCTCGAGGATCACATGACCAGTAATGTAATGTGAAACCCGCCCCTCCCCCCCCTCTCCACTACGCTAGGCAGCGTTTCAGTGCCGTTTCGCTCTTTCGCTCTGTTCTGGTGTCTTTAGCTAATTTACTGTCTTGTATCAGCTAGCTTCACTAGGTTCTTCTTTTTTTCCCTTGCAAGAAAATAAATGGAGAAAGACGTATTTGATTCCGAGAATTTATTCCTTTTTTCCCGATCGGCTGTGCAAATCTTCCTCCACACACCATAAAAGCTTTCAAAACCGGTGCACCACCTGCCGAGCAACAAACAGCAGATTGAGTATTTTGACGTGACCTCGGGACACAGACCCCAAACAGAGTTTGCTAGGAATTCATGGAACAAGAGATTTGATTGTTTTGGACCAGATTAGGAATTTGCTTATGACACCGTTAGATGTAGGGTGTGGAACTGTGAGTTTATATTAAACTCACATTCATCAGGTGGCTGAAAAGATGACACATAAAACAGCTTATGTGTAAATAAGCAACCGTTTACGAACACGTTTGTCCCAATGACTTTATAAGGTGATTATATCTCCGTCTTGTGCTCCACTGCCTCCAAGTGGCCAAAGCAAATCAATAAATGCCGCTGTAATGGCACATTTTTTTATAAGCTTGTTGCTTTGTGTTATAAGTATAGTGCTTGTTATCCCCATGGCATCTCTTGCCTTTTTTTTCTGTCGTTGTTCTGACGATTCCTTTGCTGTTGTTTTTCCCCATCCACCTCTCATCTCTTGCGCACATCCACTTAAAAATAATGCTTTTGTTCTTGTGTGCTGCCTGACATCAGTCAAGCTGCTTTTAGCAGTCTTATCTTTAGAAAACAGAAAACTCAGTAAGTCTGTTTTGCAAATGATGCTTGCACACTCTGGTAGACACTTTCCCCTTTGTTATTAACAATTCAAAAGCCCTTTCTGCGAACAGAAGCTGCCCATTGAACACTCTCTGTGTTTTTACAGGGTAAACGGGACCCCGTCGCCCCTCTCGCTCAGCCCCTCCCCAGCCGGCAGCGGAGGCTCGGCAGGAAGTGTGGCCATTCCTCAGCGCATTCACCACATGGCCGCCAGTCACGTCAACATCACCAACAACATCCTCCGGAGCTACGAGCACTGGGAGACGGCCGACCGGCTGGCCACCGACAGCCAAGGTAGGACTACGATGACCCCAACAGTAGGCAGTTAGAAGGCGAGACAAGGAAATGTTGGTCCACACCACCAGGTAAACGAGAGCTGAAACTGGAAATGCAGAAATACTCAAACTGCTGGTTCAGGTATTGGATTACATTACATTTGATAAATGGCAACTCAATACATTCATAGTGTGAGTTAGTTTGTTAAATGTTGTTTTACAAAGTAGGGGAACCCATGTTTGACAAGTCTGACAGCTGAGGCGTCACAGTGGCAGCGCAGTGTGCTAGTGAAAAGTAGCATCATTCATTGTTTAAAATTAGCAACATGGCAATTTTAAACTAAGAATATGCCGACATTAAAGCAGCTTAGATATATATAGCTTGAGTTTTGGGGAGGCATAGAATCACCCTGGCCCTACTTATTCATGTGCAGTTTAGTTCAAAAGTTGATCATTATAAGCCCGCCGTACAACCACAACAAAACATTGTTGGATGCCCTCAGAACAGTCAGATAGAAACAACACCACCTTGGTAACGTCGTATGTTTCATCTCAGCCCGAGCAACAGCAACAGATAGACCCTCAGTAATCCCCCCCCCCCCCTTACTTTCCCGCAGAGTTCTTCATGGAGCTGGACTCGGTGACGGAGCCGCTGGGTCAGCAGAGCAGCATGGCGGAGCTGGTGAGATACATCAGGCAGGGACTGCACTGGCTCCGCTTAGAGGCTCACCTGCTGTAGAGACTGGACCCAAGCCAATATGCAGAACAAAAACTGAAATAGAAAGTAAGACATTTGCCTGGGAGCTAGAACTGGGATAACAAGTGAGATGAGACTCATAACAATGCCTCGGTTCCCACTGGGATCCTTCAAATGACCCGACGCCACCCGCTGTAATATAACGGCATAGGCTGGATGGATAAATTTGGATGGAATTCACCTACAATTAGGTCTGAAGAGTAATCTAGTTTGGGAATGTCCACTGTGAATTACAGAACACCAAGTAGCACATTAAACATTTGGCTGATGCTGCTTTTCGGAGCAACTTGACTTGATCGGCGCAGGTAGCTTCAATCTCTTGAGGCACAATAAATGTTATAAAACTCCCTCTGCCCTGAATAGAAATAAGGAAAGGTATTTCTACAAAGACGGGATCATTTTCAAAAAGGAATGTGAGCGGCTGACGTGATTAAGGAGCCTGAAGGTAGAAGCTCGACGGAGGCTCGTCTGCTGCAGCGGCGGCCTCCAAATGTGTCCGTGATTGAGACGAGAGCGAAAGCCTCAGGCTGGTATCGATCCATGTGGAGTCCAATCCATTAGATGAGCAGCTCGCTAGTAGAGGGAAGTTAGTCGTCTGCTTCACCTACCTCTGGGGTGCACTCCTCCAGTTATTTAACAGCAGTAATCAGTCACAATTCTTCTGAAGAAATTGTGATAATGTAAAGTTCTTTTATTTTTAAAGCAAATCATCACATTAAACTCTTTTGTAGCTTCTATCATGGCTTGCATTTACTCTGATGGAGCCAGTTAATACTATGCCAAGTTTTAATAACAAAAAATGTATAGAGAAATATAATAACCAAATAGTTCTTAGTCTACATGAATGTCTTCATAATTAAAGTATTAGCTCCCTCATCATAGAACTTAATAATGAATTTGAGGTTTATTGTCAGCTTTTCATACTTGCCTTGCATTAGGGTTGTCTCGCTGTGTCTTGCTGCCATCGAGCAGCTCACATGTGATCTGGAGAGCACTTAAGTGCAATCGCCCCAAAGTAACCCCCACATTAAGCTAGCGAGGCCGAGGATTACAACACCTGGTTTACAAGTTCACAGCTCAGCGGAGCAGGTCGTCAACTCACCGGGCCAACAAATGGAGCCTGGCTCCATCACAAAAGGCATTAGTCTGCTTCTTCTCTCACTGGTTATGGGCTTTTTGTGAAACTCCTCACAGTTCTATTTCCCACAGTTACTCACCCACTGAGGTGCCAAACAGCTACTGCGGGAAGGAACTACAAGACTCACTGCAATGTGGCTCCTGACTAAGCCCCCACACACAAAGCGCTTTTCCGCCCTGATGTCTGTACGACTTTGTACTTCTCTTAATGAGGTCAGATCACTTGCCAGGGATCCTGTAGTCGCTTCCCGAACATGTGTTGTGTCGTGTTGTTTATATGCATTCGTGTAAAGCTGATTGTCAAGTCTGGAAATCATTACCTGACCGAACAATACAGATGTTTGTGTACCATATTCTACAGAGTTTGACTCCTGTAAACAGTGTTTTGTGAATGATTTAGTGTTAATGAATGAAGGAACTGAAATAAGAATGTATATATATATATATATGTGTGTGTGTGTAAATATATATATATATATATATATATATATATATATATATATATATATATGTATGTGTGTGTGTGTGTGTGTGTGTGTGTGTCTAAGAGAGACTGACAGTCTGCTAAACATAATCCTATTTTTAACCCTTTGTGGCACTTTAAAAAACAAAAAGGAGTCACTTCTCCCATTTTCACCAGTGCCATACAGTTTTAAAATCTGGATTTGTGTCTATGGTCTCTATAAATCCAGCACATCAAGCATGAGTTTGTTTTAAGTTTTGGATCCTTCGACCATCGCTGAATGTGTATGGAAGACAATGTGGATGTGAAAAGTCATTTTCACTTTGAAAAAAAAAACCTGAAACTCAAGTGCCTCTATTTGTGTCCATGGGAATTGCTCTATTTATTTAGGAACAAAGAATTAATCTAAATGATTTTTCCATACCATATTGGTATAAATATGAGATTGTTTTTTGTAAAATCAAACTGTTTCCACATGCTTTTTACTGGCGCGTTATGATCTGACACCAGAGTTTGGCTTTAAGAATAATGTGTAATTTAAAGTGTCAAATTTGCATTTGTTGCTGAGGGTTTTATTTCTGGATGATTTGAACTAGTATGGGTTTGTCTAAAATGCCGGAAAAATTTAAACCATCGCATGCAATAAATGATAGCTTCAGACCCAGAACTAATCGTCTCCACTTTGAAAAAGGAAAAAAAAATGTATATCAATGTATTTTGTTGCATAGTTATTTACAGTGTGAATCACCTGAAAATGCAGAGCTGCTTTAAATGCACAATGCTAACGATAAGCCGCTAAGGATGGAGGCAGTAATGGACATCAAGGACGACAAGTCACTCAATGGGGAGAGTTTGACATTTTATGGTGGAAGGTTGATTCCACTGTGTCTGTTTGCTAAATATGAAGCTAATGCCGGCTGGTTAGCTCAGCTTAGCTTAAAGCCAGAAGGTGCAACACAGAAATGAACATGACGATAGCACCTACGAGCGCAACACGGCAAAAGAACAGACACTGACCTGAACACCCGGTTTGTGTTGGCTGAAAATGCAGTTAGCAAAGACACATCATTCATATTGATACGTCTTTGTTGTATTTACTAATGTTTATTGTTATCTAATGACTTGAGCTCTAATGAGCTCTGTCCAAACTGCCTCTAGCGGCTGAGTCGCTAACGCTAGCTGAAGCATCAGGCAAGGACAGCCAGTAGCCAAAAAAGAAAAGCATAACAATATGTTTTAATTAATGGGCTTTTGAATTGCTAGTTTCATTAATTTAGTGTCCAGTTTTTTCGATAAGCTAAGCTGCCTGTCTGCCGACTCTGGCTTCATATTTAATACACAGACGTGAGTGTAGTGAAGGAGTAAATGTCATCCGAAAATGTAAAACTACTCCTTTAAAATGAACTCCTTGTTCCAAATCTGAAAGTGTTTAGTGATGAGCATTTTTGGATAACAGTATCAACTGTTTTGTTCAACCCCAAAAGGCCTTCAGCTTTATTTTGTATCATTTTAGGTCATGAAACCAAATTAGCAGCGTATGAACTTGTCCAACAGACAACAACCCCCCCCCCCCACCCGGGCCGTCTCTGTTCAGTCAATAGATGATCCACAGTGTTAATCAGTCCACTTTAATGATGTTTAATGTTGTTTTGTTTAATGGTGAAAACAGTGATGTTACTGTACGGTTATTGTTCATTTCGCAAAATGGTCTTTCTCTTCGATAACACGCAGCGGTACAATTAGCGGAGTATGCTATGAAATGACATGAACATTGCATTGGTGATATCACGGGAAACCCAGTTTTGATCCCACTAAGCTGCAGGTCACAAGGTGGCTGTGGTCAATACAGGAACAATGGTTCTGCAATGTGAGTATGTTGGTATATTCTGAGACATTTCGGGGACACACTGCCTCAGCATGGCCTTTTATTCTGCTGACATCTTATTAAATATCTCATTAGCACATCTAACATTATCACAGTTGTCATCTTGTGTATCAAAAGCAGCAAGGACGGAAACATCGCTGCTGGTGTGATTACAATTGGGGGCTAAACAGACTAATTATTTTTTGACACCAGATGGTTACAAGCCCATAATACGCTGATAATCTCTCCAGTGGCGATGAGTGTCTCTAATATTTGTTTGCGTTTCAGAAAATCACAGATACACTCTGATTGGAAATTGCCAAAACTGCCTCATAACAGTAAATAAACTCGCAGTATTCACAAGGATGATTATCTTCTCCAATTCCCGTAATCTACAAGAGAGCTGCTTTTTCTTATTCTTTTTTTTTCTTTTCATTTGACTGTCCACAGTTCGGCTACAAAACGGTCAGGCATGTATCTGGAAAGAGATTATTCTCTATTTACTCAAACAAATAATTTTATAATATAATATTTGTTAAGGATAGAGACATTAACAAAAGGTCAGTTCCAGAAAGTAACTGCTAACATGTTACTTAATTGTTTTTATTCATGCTTTAGTAATAAACATAATGACATACTATACCCGTATTTATTTATTAAGCAGTTTAATACATATACAGAAATAATTAGACGCGATAATAGATGCAGCTCTAAATCTGTATTAACCAAGAAACCTGAGGCGATTAAATTAGCATAAATACTGGAAACAGGAAAACAGTTCACTTGAACCTCAAGTAAAAAAGAAAAAATAGCACCCCTAAAGCTCACAAAATCAATACTAGAAATCCATTGAACAAAACTCATAATAACACGTTCTGGAAACTTTATTGGTGCAGGTACTTGCTTGGCTGGTTTCACCGTCCCATGTGTAGTTAATTTAAATAGGTATTATCTTTTCCTTCTTGAGTCATAACAGTGTTAAATGATGCAGGGATTCAAGATGTCCCAGATAAAAACTACCCGAACACAGAAAGTTCAACAAACAAAGGAAAAGGGTCAACTGAGCACTTCAGTGTTTTCATTCGTTATGATCCCTGCGGTGGAAAACTGTCAACAGGACTCCACATTTCATCCAGAATAATCTCTAAATGTGCAAAATGTAGCTGTTATGAAACAAATCACGTCACCACTATCAGTGGTTGTTGGGTCCTGATTTTTACCAAACAAAGGCCGCCTTAATCATAAACGTCTATTTATTAAGTCCACCAGAAGACTTGGTGATGACCCGCTTTACTTATTTCGAGTATACAATATGATTAAAATTCATGTGGCATTTATTGATGTTAAAATGCTACATGGCAAGTGTTGGGCATCCCAATATGGTTAAATCAGCGTATTTTAAGTCGGGTCATTGGTGTCTTTTGATGGGCAGCAACATCCGACAGCCTGAAAATTCTGTGGTTCTGATGTGCATCACAGGCTAAAGGCAAAGCTGAAAAGATAATTCAAAATGACACAACAACACAACATGGATTGCATTGTATTTTTAAATGTGTTGCACAACTTCGGCTATTTTTCTGTTTCTATCAGTGCTATCTTTTGGCCTTTTATATGGTTCTTTTTTTTATAAAGAAAAAGTTGTTCTATGTGATGATCTGAAGTTGTGATGCAGTTCCATTGTTTTTAAATATTTAATGTCTCTAAAATATGGATTAAAATCTGTTGAACCAGTGGTTGTGCTGCTCTCATTGTCTCATTTGTGTCTTAAAAAAATGAAAGTGAACATTCCACAGCTATTGCACAGAAGAAGCTTGGTAAGCCTCATGAGGCCATTACAAGAAAACCACCTTGCTTTCATATTGCATTGTGAAGTTTTATATCCAGTTAGGTAACAAGACAAAGCAGAAAGAACGAGCCAAAGTTTTTCAATCATGTTTACAAGCACGCTTGCAGTACAATCACGTTTTCCGAGTAAATAAAATCAGTTTATAATAAATAAGACCCCCGCCTCTAAGTGGCCTTGATGCATTAAGAGCCAAGCTAGTCTTCTTATTACCGCTAATGGATTCTTATTTTTACATCATAGCAACTATTAACCCACTTCATCATGCACCATGCATTCATGGAATAAAGCTGTGCATTATAACTCAAGAGGGAAGGAGGCTGTGTAATGAAGGGCCAGACTCTGTAGGATCCATTCGCAGCGTTTATTAGTACAGGTCAGACAGGCAGGGGTCGTCAGTTTATATAGGTGTGTGGGTAAATGAGAGACAGGTGTGTGTGAATGTTCAGTATTCGGGGGAATATGTTCTACGGTGGCGATGGAGAGTCGGGCAGTACCGTAACAGAGCCCCCCCCTGCGAGCAGCTCCCGACGCGAGGGGGTAGCCGGCGCCGGGGTCTCCCACGGGGTCGAGGGCCCGGCTTTTCCGGATGTGTGCGGTGGAATCCCTCCGTGAGTGTGGGGGTGAGTACGTTACCCGCGTTCTCCCATGATTGTTCCTCCGGGCCGTACCCCTCCCAGTCGACTAAATACTGGAGGACGTGACCCCGGCGCCTGGAGTCCAGCAGCCACCGTATTCGGTACACCTCTTTGCCGTCAACCAGGATTGGTGGGGGGCCGGGCGCCGCGACGTCCTCCGCCTCTCCCCTCGGTTCACCGGCGGGTTTTAGCAGGGAAACATGAAATGTGGAAGAGATACGGTAGTTAGTGGGGAAAGCCAATCGGAAGGACACTGGTGAGATTTGTCGGATAATTTGGAATGGACCATCGTACCTTAGAAACTGTATCACGTGACAGCTGACTTCGAAGGCGCTCTGGGCCTATCAAGATAACTTCTGTTTTTTCTGAGTTTAGCATCAGGAAGTTGCAGGTCATCCAAGTTTTGATGTCTCCAAGATATTCTTGAACAGCTCGTTAGACTTCAAGAATGTCTTGGAGACATCAAAACTTGGATGACCAAGTTTTCGAAGTCAGCTGTCACGTGATACAGTTTCTATGGATGGAATTTCTCTGGTATCCAGCAGCACCGTCAAGAATCTTGGAGTTCTCTTCGACCAGGATATTCCTTCAACTCTCATATAAAGCAGACTTCAAGGACTGCCTTTTTTCATCTACGTAATATATCGAAAATCAGGAATTTCCTGTCTCAAAGTGATGCAGAAAAATTAGTTCATGCATTTGTTTCCTCTGACTGGACTACCGTAATTCTTTGTTTGCAGGGTGTTCTTGTAAGTCTCTTAAGCCTCTCCAGTTGATTGAGAATGCTGCAGCACGTGTATTAACAAGAACTAATAAAAGAGACCATATTACCCCTGTATTATCTGCTTTGCACTGGCTCCCTGTTAAATCAAGAATAGAATTTAAGGTTCTTCTCCTCACCTACAAGGCACTTGCTGGTGAGGCACCTTCTTATCTTAAAGAGCTTGTAACACCGTATTGCCCTGCAAGGCAGCTGCGCTCTATAGATGCTGGGTTACTTGTTGTTCCTAGAGTTATTAAAAGTAGGATAGGAGGATAGGAGGATAACCTTCAGTTATCAAGCTCCTCTTTTGTGGAATCAGCTTCCACTTTCAGTCCGGAGGGCAGATTCAGTCAGTTCCTTTAAGATAAAGCTTAAAACTTTCCTCTTTGATACCGCTTTTAGTTAGGGCTGACTTAGGTTTGCCTGGACCAGCGCTTGGTTACGCTGCTATAGGCTTAAACTGCCAGGGGACTTCTTAGGACACACCGAACTCCTGTCTCGCTCGCCTTCTACTAAAATTCACGTTGCATTAATGCACATGACTAATTCAGCTCCTTCCTGGGAGTTCTTTATGCTTTCTTGCAGAGCAGGTCCCTGCAGATCGTAGGTCCGTCAGGACCCTGGTCCTGACTCCGGCCGTGGCCCTGACTCCGACCGTGGCCCTGCTGGCACCTGCTGCTGCCGCCATCATCATCATAATCATCATAAATATGACTCATTACTATTACTATTACCCTTTTTCTTGGATAACTCCATTTCTTGGATTTTATGGTGCTCGGTGAACTGATCAAAGCTTGGGGTATTTTTAACGTACCCCTGCTTCACACATTGTCACTAAACTGTTTGATGAGGTGCCCGTTCTTCCTGATGCTTTTTGTTCAGTAAATGCTCCAACGTGACCTTCACAGAACATGTGTATTTCTACAGAGATGAAATCGCAGAAAGGTGGACCCCATTTACTAACAATGTGACTTATAAAGGCAATTTGGCACAGCAGATCTTTGTTAGAGGTTTTACAGAAAAAGGGGTGAATACAAATGCACTCAACACTTTCCAGGTTCTTAATTGTAAATCATTTTTAAATCCATGCAAATCCTGACTTTCAGATGGTCAATTTTATGTTGGTCCATTACATAAAATCCTAACTAAATGGGGGGGGGGGGTACTTATGGAATACAGATACATCTTTGCCGGTTTATTTACTAGACATTTTACAATGTGTCTTGATGCAGGATACAAGCAACCAAACTAAAATATTAAAAAACGCCACTGGCTACCTTTAAAGGGACATACATGGTTTGTTAACCTCCAAAACATTGAGCGCATTGTTTAATGGATTATTCTAAACGTAATACAGCGGGATGATACGGTACAAATCCATGCCGATTGCATGAATCATCTGCATCCTATTAACATAAAGCCAGTGTAAACCAATAGGAGCTGACGGCCCTAAACCCTGCAATTCATTGTTGGATGTGAAATAAAAGCCAAAATTGCGTTCTTCTAAAAATTGCCACAGTGCATGCATTGGAACAGCAGTGCGAGGGGGCTGCAGTCCCTTTCATTTTAATTCAATTACTATGGGTGGGGGTTTTAAATCATTCCATTCCACCGCACCAACTGCTTACAGGGAGGGAGGCAAATAGCCGCAAGTGATATCAAGTGCAAATAGAAAGGTCATTCTTTAACACTACAGTGCAACAGTGTGGGGGTCCCTTTAGCGGAAGTGGAGACGACTCCCTCAGAGATGGAGGACAATAGAACAGAGAGTCTGGTGTCGCCGTTTGAGGGAAAGTTTTCTCAATATTACTTTGGATAATAAGAACTTGTGAAATTTGATTTAATTAGTTTCACAGGGCAGACGGCACCATCACAGCCAAACAGAGTTCATGCTTCTGGGTAAAGTTGATCATAACAAGTAATAAAAATTACATAAGTTATACATTTCTTTTGTTCAGTCGGTATGAAAAGAAAGTACAAAACTTCCTGCCCGGCACAGTCAGTTAAAAGGGGACAAACACACAGAATGTCGCTTTTAGCAGCGGTGAGATTAAAACAATCACTGCATAAAAGCTTCATTTCACATTCACTCATGTTGAGCCCAGTTCTGCCTGCCAATGAGTTCTTCACAGGGAACATTAGCCTGAAATATTAACAGTGATTCCACATAATACTAAATCAAGTGTGTTATATTAGAAAAAAATATTCAAGGCGTTCTCCCCTTCTGGATTATTCATCCACGCATCTTCCCTTTGTACTTGTCTCCATCAGTCCATCTGTTGTGGTTTTATTCCCGTCATCACACCTTCCCTCTACGCGTTTTCCTTCCCGCTGAGAGGTAGAGGAGCTGGCATCCTCATTCTCATCTGCACACTTGCAGTCTGGAAAGAAACCAGAGTCAGACAACAACTCAGTGAATGAATAAATCATGTATTTCTATATAAAAAGGAATCCAAACTTACCCCAGGCAGACTAGCCATCTTTCCCATCATCACACTGTGGTCAAAGTCACCGTAGATATTCTTGTCCTGACCGGGGTCGTCTGCTAACATGTAAAGCTCCCCAGCATGGACATCCGACACGTTCACCTGGAGGCAGAGGGATGACCGACAAAGACGGACGGCTCAAACCCTCGCAGGGAGGAGCCAGAACCACGGACGTGTGAGGACTAACCTGAAAGGTTTCCGGGTTGAACCCCAGCCACAGGGTGTATCTATAGTCCCAGGAGCGCAGAGAGTAGCCCATGATCTTTATGTCTTTGAGGTCGGGGAGGTCAGAGTTGACCTAAGAAAAGAACAACAAGCATCGCAAAGTGAAGAAAACACGGGTCCACATTCCTTCTGTCCTGAAGTGCAGCAGGTGCTGGGGTGTCTTCAATCAGAAGATGCACAGAGCAACTTGTTTCCAGGACCTTCACCAACATTTTAGACTACTTAATCCATTCATTAAAAGTAACAGGGAAATATTCGTTGAAAGAAGAGAAAGAGCCATTTGCTTTTCTAAACACGGGCCCTGGTACCTGCGGCGTATCGGCGGGTCGAGGGTACTGGCTGAAAGCGAGGGCTTCCTCGTCCTGCCTTTGTTCCTGGTGTTGGAAGGTGTAGGCCATGTTCTCCCCTTCTGTACACAACTCCTCCTGAAAGCAAGACAGCACGATGGGAGGGAAAGCAAATCAATGTCAGTCATTTACGTCACATTTGTGGTTGTTTACAGAGTGTGCACTTCGATTAACTTTGTTTGCAAACGTTTATACACGTTCCAATTGAACCAGAGGTGCCTGCAGGTATTCTGTTCGGTTCTTGTGTTGCAGTTTATGGGAAATGTGAAATACAAGCTCAGAAAACGTGATTTCAACTTAAGCCCAGAAGGATCACGGAAGTTCAACAAGCTCTATCAAAGTTAGACTGAACTGGGTCGAAGATTTAAAGAGTAAAGATAGAACAAGACTGAGGGTCTTCAGTCATGTCACAATCAGTTAGAAATGGTAACTGACACGTTTAGTAGATTAATGCTTTTCTCCACAGCCATTTCCTTCACTTATACTCACACCAGATATCTACAGAATACCTCAAATTAGCTTCATGTTTGTAGCAACTAAATGCATTGAAGGTCCTTTTTTAAAATAGCTGTATTTATATTATATTTTGCATACATTTCGTTCAACTGCTTTCTGGACATGTCAGCAAATTCAAGTGCTAACAAGTCATCAGTTTCTTTAAGTGGAGGATATTAAAAGCTGTCACAGATTCTTTACATCTCGGACCCAGGACATAAGTCAGAGGTTTATACATCAGTCCTGAGCAAAGACATACAGATTAAACTGTGGTAAAGACAATGCTCACACTGTAGCTACAACCAGAGCTTTCAATGCATAGCTTTAGAAAGTCAATACTAGATTCATGAAACGCATCCACTCGTACCTGGAAGGAAATGTCAGGACACAGTTTGGGTGCTTTGAGGCCGGCCAGGTAGCAGAGTGTCGGAAAAACATCCACCAGCTCCACCACGTTTCTTATAACATTGACATCTGAAGGAGAGACTGAAGCAGCCAATTAGAGTCTCAACTACCCACAGACAGAAAATGAGATAGCGAATCCACCAGAAGCCCTGATCCTCAATTTCATCATCATTGCATTATTTGCGCTGGGAGTAAAAAAAAGTGTAGCCTCATTTTAATACTTCCTGGAGCTCTGAGAAACTCAAGTCGGCAGAATCATACATGTTTTATCTGAGGAATTGGGATCAAAAACGTTACAAACTGGAGATGTTAAAAAGGGGATTGGCCATGCACTGCATTAATCAATAGTGAGTAGTGGTCAGCGAAGGGGCCTTACTCTTAACGCGGCGCTCTGGCTGGGTGACGACATCAATAAAGGGAAAAGTTGAATTTTGCAGCCAATTGCTCCAGCTGGTGGCCCAAGGAACGTAGAAAATGAGGGGGACACGTGTTGAGACGTCAAAATTTGAATATTTAGCCCATTCGCCGTGTTCTCCTAACGACCACCCTGCAACGAGAAGGAAATCAGATTAGGAAAGACTGCAGGCAGATGGGGAAAATAAACTAAACTTTAAATGAAATCAACATTTTAGAGTCCCATTCATCAGGTATTTGAAAACAACAGTCTGTGATGGAGCTTTACTGGGTAGGAATCAAAAGTCATGGAAAGGCTTCACTGTCCTCCACTAAAGGAGACATTAATAGAAAGTCTCTTTTTAAAGGAGGTTGTTCAAGAAAGTAGTGGTAGTTAGTACAGCTAAATATGAGCAAAGAGGTAACGGAACAATGACTGTGCTGCTACACCACTGCCCCCTGGTGGCGAGGGACGGGGAACGATGCCCGTGACATTTAATAAAACACGTCCCCCGAGTGCCTGATTATCTGACGCGGTTCAATGAAGTCCCCCCTCTGCACCCACCGTGGTCCGAGCAGAACACCACCACGGTGCTGTCAGCCAGCCGCAGCCTGTCCAGGGCGTCGAGCAGCCGCCCGACCTGAGCGTCCACGTAGGACACGGCGGCGTAGTAGTGCTGACGGATACGCAGCTGCAGGACAAATTCATTCATTCAATTGTGATTTTTGAGGGAGGGTTGTAAATTTGAGTGTTGTGAAGAACTGTTGGTGCCTGGAAGTCTTTAGGGATCGGCCCGTAGGGGAAGCTGATGTTGAGCTTTTGGACGTCGTCTCTCCCCCTCACGTCCGCCCAGGGGTTGTAGGCTACGGGTGGAAGCAGTGTGGGGACATCAGGGTCTGGGGCCAAAGTCATTTCACCAATTGGATATAGACTCAGGTACTCCTGTATCGCAGAAGGACCAGGGCGGGAAATAAGTTTCATAACGTCACAAAAAAAAACAATTAGTTACACACACACACGCGCGCACACACACGCTCTTCTCATGTATTTTTTGAACAAATACACCCCCGACATAAACAGTGGCACTTGGGGTCCACATTTGGGCCTTTGAGTCATAAGCAGCTTTGTGCAACAAGCACCAATAGACTGCAGTTATCCAACTAAGCAGTATTACTTATAGATTGTACGAGAGTCTTTCAAGCCATTTTAAGTTAGAAAAATCCTGTGAATTACACTTCATCTTGTTAACGTTTTCCGTACGTATTCTGGTATTGAATTACATTTTATCATATCCAACAAGTCAGGTGACGCAGCACATGTGGAATTATGCCCTTTTCAATTCTCATGAACGTGCAGTTTTGCACGGACGGCATTCATGATGACAATGGTGCTCATTTACATAGTTATCTGAAGTTAGGGGAATTTGCTGAATCTGGCACGAAAAAGGAAAGTTAGCAGATAATTGCTGCACTGGATTTTGGGAAAGATAGTTTTCAGATATTTAGCTTAACACTGTTCTTTATGGCCCTACTTTCTCAGCATTGATGTAAACATCATTCATCTCATCTTCTGGCATTAAACGCTTTGTCCTCCCAGAAATACAACAGATGTGCAAGATTGCAAACTGTGCCTCAAACAACACGATCAGGCAAAGCTGCCTCCGGCGGCCGGAGGAGATTCCCTTTTCCCACTCAGCAGGGGCTAAATGAATGCTATAAAGCAGAGAATGCACCTCACAGAAATGAAACATGAAAATGTTTGACCTTGACTGATACAAGGATAACATTTCAGTAAGCAGTAATCAGCTGGTGAAAAGGTTTTGGGAATGCCAAATATATGGTTTAGGTCTGTCAATAATGCAATTAGGACTTTTTCAGTCACCTTTGTTATTGTATAGTTTCCAGCTAAATGTATATTCCATCTCATCTCATGTTCCTCCGTTTAATGGGGGTCGTGTTGCAGGGAAACAGTTTCCCAGGCGACATCCGCCAGCTCGGACTGGGGCATCCCAAGGCGTCCCAGGCCAGTGGAGATACAATCTCTCCACCCAGTCCTGGCTCTTCCCAGCTGGCATTGCCTGAGGACATCAAACCACCTCAACTGGCTCCTTTCAACGCCATTTAATTATATACAATAAAATCTAAGAAAAATAACTATTGAAGAAAACTCATGAAGATGTTTGAAGTTATATGCCACATAAAAAAAATGAGCTGGTTATGAGCTTTTGGTGCGACTGAGCTGCAGCCTCCAACGCATCAGTCGAGGGTCACAATGGCTCTTTGCAGCATCGTGAAGCTCTATTAGAAGTGCAGGACTGCTCATTCGCAGCAATGAAAAAGAGTTCATTGGGTCAGAGTCAGACATAAAACGCCTTCAGGATGACCAAAGTATACGGCTTCTATTGCTCTGCAGATATCTGCGGCACAGGATCATCTGACGGGAGAAAGTGGCCACATACTGATACTCTGTGGCTGCGCCGCAATGAGCCGAGTGGAGGGAAAGGAGGCCACTGGCTGTTTTGGTACCGAACTGTCACACATACAATGGGCTCATACAGAGAGCCAGCCTTTCCACTGAGGGTTCAAAGAGTTCTAATAGCATTTTAGGAAATCATGGTTTTCTTCCAGCCGCTAAGCATAATCACAATAAAAGTGCTACATCAACATGTGCTGGTACTGATCTACTAAGGGGGATTGAAACTAGGTTGACCTTTTGCCAAATCACATTACATCACAATATGACACACTTCATACATCCTCTTGTCGTTATAATGGGAAAATGTACAACTAATACATCTACCATCTGTTTTTTTTACCAAAGAAAAGTGCTGTACCTGAGGTATCCTGAAGGGAATGTGTGGTTTGTGGAAGCCAACAGCCAAGAAGAAAGGAACGTCGTCATCAGCCCGACTCTTCAGTAACCTCACGGCCTCGTCCGTGCTCTCCATGTCGGGAAGGGTTCCCCCGGGCTGCTCCGCCACACTCACCGCGCACAGCAAGTTGGCGTGGAGTTTTCCATCCGCTCCTTTGCACATCTTGGGGGGGAAAAGGGGTGTCATTTATGTACAATACATGCGACAACGGGAGGTTCTTCAGTGTCTGCTGACAGGTTGCAAACTCATTGTTAAGCAACGTTTTGCAGGGTTCAAACTAATTAGAGACTTATGTTTATTCCGTTTTATATCTATATCTATAATTGAGGAATGAAACGTTGCCTTTTATGAAGCACAACATTTAAAACGGACTCTTTGGCTTCTGAAAGGTCAACAGTGAACAGGAGTTTTGTAGCTTGATTACAGGAGCAAGATTTAACATTGAGCAAGGTTTTAGATCCACAATAAGAAAATAATGGACGAAGCCCCAAAGGGTGACCATTACGAACTTGATTTTCCTGTATTGTTACAAAATCATTGTACTTTTCCATTACGGACCTTTTCTTTCTCGTATCTAAATGAAGCTGGGTGGTAGGCAGGAGTGGACCAGCTGTACGGGTAGTCATCAGAGTTGTTTGAGGCAATACCTAAAACAAACAAAGTACAATCGTTTCTTCTGTAGATTGAGATCTAAAATAAAAATATTAGTCAGTCAACAGTCATGCAGATAGACTTTCTCTCACAGTGAAGCTGCTTCTTACTGTAGTTTTAAGATTTCTGTATCCTTCCTAAATATGAAGGATATACAATCAAATCTCTATCAAAAATATGTCCCATCAATCTGACCTGGGTGAAAGACTTTGCCCACAGACATGGTGTGGTAGCCTCTAGACTTGAAGTACTGTGGCAGGGTGGTGTAGTTCCCAGAGTGGGTCCTCCAGTAGGAGTTGAAGTCGTAGAGCCTCGTGGTGTCCGGTCTGCGACTGGTTAACATGGACGTGCGGCTGGGAGCGCACACGGCCTGCTGAGAGATGCAAGGACACCGTTGGAAGTTCCCCTGTCAGGTTATTTACCATCGTACAATGAACACGTACCACACCCACTGACCTGCGCGTACGCATTAAGAAAAACGTGGCCTCTGGAGGCCAGCTGGTCGATGTTTGGGGTTTTGGCCACAGTGTCTCCGTAGCAGTCCAATGACGTCCGCAAATCATCTGCCATGATGAAAAGCACATTCCTCCTCTCTGAAAAGAAACAACACAGGTAATTTAGTGGGGGGGTTTCACACTTTTCAATAAAGATATTAAGTAACATATTTATCCCAAGTCTCCAGATTGCAACAAAGGAAAACTGTAACAGCAAGCAGTGGTACAATTATTCAAATAATAAAGCTCCAATATTAAATCTAGTAGCAAGTAGACAAACACTAGGGTGCTGTTCCACGAAGCAGGTTACACAAAGTATTTAAAAGGCTTCAGATCCAGATTGAACCGCAACAGAAACTCAATTAACTGAACGGGACAAAGCCCAATTCAGTGAGTCAGTGAGTAAATTGAATTCACCAAGATTCGCTTGCTCTAGAGACAGCTTCTATACAAACATAATAGACTCATTAAGCGATAATTTACCGAGCGATAGTTACCACTCAAATAAATCCGCAAAGCTCAAAGATGAGATAAGCAGTGCATGTGCTGTAAAGCCTGTGTGATGTTTTCACAGGTGTGCTTATCTATGCGATCGATAATAGCGGTACTATAAACTCTAGTCGTCGTTACCTTTCCATGCAACAACAGTAAGAGCCAGAGTATGAAGCACCAGAAGGAGAAGCCAGATACCGAAACAGGTGTACATTTTGATTGGGAAGGGAAGACTAAATCATTAAACTTCAGATAAAGTTGGTGGCTCGTCCTCCCGCAGTCTGGCAGACAAACACATCAGCTGATCGTCGTTTTTAAATAACTTCCTGATTATCGCGTCACACCTCAGGGACATGTTTTCATTGGTCCGTTTGTTGATGAACTCGCCCTAAAACGCTAATCACATTAGTTCAATGATGTGTCAATCCTTTTTAATGACAGGCTAATGTCGGGCCCGGGTATTTTCTCTGACCAAGAGATGTTAAATGAAGTAAGGTCTCACTCTGTTTTTTTTATGTGTAATTGTAACAAGATCCCTAACAAGTTCGGAAGTCATTCTAGGTTTAAAGGGCCCATATTATGAAAAAAACACTTTTCCTGGGATTTGGGGTGTTATTGTGTGTCTCTGGTGCTTCCACACGCATACAAACTTGGAAGAAAACCCATCCATAATGTTTTGAGTGAGATACAGGTTTCTGAATTGATCCTGCCTTCAGCCTCCGAAATCGTCAAGATTCGCTACCGCCGATTCTACAAGCTGTGGGCGTGGCCAAATGGCCTCGTGGCCTCTGAAAAGGACTGAAACAGAGGGAAGTAGAGGGAGGTAACAATCGTTTCCTACAAGCTATTTCCAGCAAACAACCTCAGAAACATGTTTTCTGGAACTCAAAGACCTATTTTAGCTTGTTGAAAAATAATCAAAATATGGGCCCTTTAAGAACCACTTTTATACTGAGTAAAAACAATGGTAAGTCACTGTTAAAGGTTCCGCGTATTTAAGGTCAGGGTAATTATCTTTTATCTTTTCTAATTATTGAAACATAGGGTTCAATCTTAAAATAAAATAATGGTGGGCTTAATATAAATGGTGTAAACAGGGATGTAGTAACGAAAAGTAATATATAAACAGTTTCCCTATTTATTCCAACATGTATTATTTATTGAATTTATTCATTCCAGCATGTATTTCAGAATTTCAATATTCTGTATTTATTTCAGCATTTATTTATTTATGTATTTATACTTATTTATTTATGGGTTTACATTAATTTAATCATATATTTATTTATCAGTGAATTTACCTTACTATTCGCGCATTTATTTGTCTAGTCATTGTCTGTCCTCGCTGTAGGTTTGCTGGCTGGATCTGGGCTGTTTCTCATGAGTCCGTTAACTTTCCGTACATAGACGATCTTTGGCCACAAAGGGGACAACACAAAACATGGCTGACATCCGCAAGTAAACGTGAAATCCACGCTGTGAAAACAGAGGAATCGTGTCAGAAAGTCAAGAGAGCGAAAGCTGACGATCAGAATGATGGCGGGGAAGTTGGAAGTGATCCTGAATCCGAAAATATTCTGTCAGAGTTTAAAACATCCTCCGTCTTGAGCGATTCTGCCCGAGAGAAAATCATGTTCATCCACGGAAAGGTAACGTTAATGTTGTTAGCTGTAAGAAGCATTTCAGCCAACTCACACTAGCGTTGGTTAAGCTGTTGAGAGCAACTGCTCGTGACCTAAGAAAAAAATATTTTCATTGTTGTACTAATTCAAAGGTCGGAGTAGTTTCGCGAAGGAAAGATGGGGCTTTGACTTCCGGTTTGATATTTCAAAATAACAGTCTGCGCTACAGTGCTTTGTACTGAAAATGGATCTTAAAGAGACTGATGAGAAGGACACAAGGAGATTTTTTGCATTTCTTTAGAGTGTCATTGCCGGCACGAGCAGTCAGAATTTACACAGTTGAACACGTCTTTACCAGCTGGCCGACCAGGAGGCCGTGGTCATCCTGGAGAAGACTTCCATCAGAGAGGACAGCCTGGCTGAGCTCTTCATGGGCTCCAAACTCTCGCTGGAGATGAGGAACGACATCTACAGCACATACCGGTTGCAGGCTCCCCCGCAACTCAATGGTACGGTCAGAATGAGGTAAAGTGACTCAAGAGATCGTCAAGACCAAAGTCACATTGCGTGTGTGTGTGGGGGTGTGTTTCTGTTTTGCAGAGATTAAGGCCACAGTCGTGTGTCCGGCCACAGAGAAGCATGTAAAGAAATACCAGCGACAGGAGAGTTTCCTGGTGGAAGAGACGGGGGAGGACTATCAGTCCATCACTCTGCCCTACATTCAGAAGCAGAGCTTCAGCGTGCAGGTCAGCGCTCTGACGTCTCCTCCTTGAGCGGACTGCATTGGCAGCATAATGCCTTCCTGTGAATGTACAACAGTAACTGGTGTTGATTGACCCTCCTCCTCTCTGACCTCCCAGTGGGTCCACAACATCCTGGAGAAAAAGGCAGAAGCTGAGAAGATTGTCTATGAAGATCCAGAACCTGAAGTTGGGTTTGTCCTCCTCCCAGATTTTAAATGGGACCAGAAACAGGTGAGCCACATTAATACAAATCACAGTACGTACTACAGAAGACATAACGTGGAATGCATGTCAGCCCTGAGATGTCAGACATTCAAACCATCAGGACTGCAGCCTCATCTCCTCTCATGATTAAATATCATCTGTCACGTTAAGAAGCTGAATGTTTGTGCACAAACATTCCGACTTTAACAGAATGTATTGTCTGCCATCAGGTTGATGATTTGTACCTGATCGCCATTGCACGCCAGAGGGACATCAGGAGTCTCCGAGACCTGACGGTGGACCATCTACCGCTGCTGCAGAACATCTTTCAGAGAGGAAAGGTGGGGGGGAAGAGCAGAAACCGGCTTCTTCTTCCATCTGCTGCCTTTTAATGTCACCCTACGTTTGAGACCACATTCTTGAACCAATTACACTTCTTACTTGAGAGAGCCAGGACAGGGCATAGCTCTTCATGGTCAGCGAGAAAGGGCAGTGGCCGTGTCAATTATGTCTAACGATGACAAATTCCCCTGTGGTTGTGACTTAGGAGGCCATCCTGCAGCGCTACAAGCTTCCAGCCAGTAAGCTGAGAGTCTACCTGCACTACCAGCCGTCCTACTACCACCTGCACGTGCACTTCACTAAGCTGGGCTACGAGGCGCCGGGCTGCGGCGTGGAGCGGGCCCACCTTCTCGCAGACGTCATCCAGAACCTCCAGTCGGACTCCCGGTACTACAAGAGCCGGACGCTGTACTTCCCCCTGAGGGCAGACGACGGATTGCTCGGCAGGTTCAGGGAGGCGGGCAGGCTGTGACTTCCTGTCGATCCCCATCCGAACTGCGTGGATCTTGACATTTTTTTCTATTTGCTAAATAATTTGTCTTTTTTCCTCTGCTTTAAAGGTTTGTTTTCTACATATTACTGAGTGAATTAAAGAGTCCTTTTTTAAATACCTGCCTGTTCAAGTTGTCACTTTCATTGTAATATTTGAAAAGAGGTGAACAAATCACAGTCGCCTGGCTCTCCATAGCAGACTTGTTTTTCCTGACGTGTGATGGTGGTGAAGTGGTGAAGTGTTGGATGCAGTTGTGTGAGGTGCTTCTTGTACAGCACCGAGGAGGCAAGTCAAGCTACCAAACTTGGTCAAGATAATGTTCCGGTTAACTATCTCAGCCACAACACTAGATGGCAGCAGCATTCCCAAAAGATTAAAACTTTTTCACTAAAACCTAACACAAAAACATTTGTATCATTTTTCACCTATAAGATGGACTATTTTAAACGAAAGTCTGTTTGCTATCATTTGAAGCCGATGTGCCTTGTCTAATTGGACAGATGAAATACTGTAAGAGGTTCTTCTACATTCAGATCACCGCTGCTTTGTTTTTTTTTTTTCAACTGTACGGTCAAAGAGATGCTCACAGTTGATACATGATTCAATTGTTTGTTATTAAGAATGTTTCTTGCAGAGGACATCGTTTTCTTATCAGCGCTCATTTGGACCAATGCTCTGCTTTGTGATGTTGTGATCGTGGTTTCTCGTAACAATGTAAACTGATCAAGAAATTAAATAATATTATACACCATTCACACACTTTTTTTAGGGACGCTTTGGTGGTCTGTTAAAACCCAGCAAGCGGTAACTATTTTATACTCCATATTTATAATGTCCTACATGAAAAAACACTGTTGGCCTTCTGTCACAATTGCTACTTTAAAAACCTTTTCCCTTATAGTATTCTTAACCCGAGCCACTGTTTTAGTCCATTGATACTTTACGTCATACAACTTTTATTTGCACTGTTGTGTTTATACTGCAGTCCCTCCGCCCCTCGCTGTAGGGATACTGGGCATTCCGAGTCACCTCTGAACGCAGCACCGTGGAGCAGAAAGACGCAGGGCAGGACCACGACAAATAACCCAATCACCACTCCACTAACAGCGCTGATGTCTTGGTTCCAGTCTCTGAAGGATGAGTTCTCCCTGAGGCCGTTTGAGATGGAGCCCTCGCAGTAAGTCTTCCCGCCTCCGTGAGAGAAATCTGTACCGGAGATTTTTTATGTATGAGAGTTCTTATCGGACAGCGGGGGGGATTGTGACGTTTGGCCGCGGATCGATACATGCGGTCGATATATAGTGTCCGACTAGGTTTTACTTTTGTTTGAGCTGCGGCTGGAGTTGTGGAGTTGTGGGGGGGGGGGGGGGGGGGGGGGATCCCGGTTTACTGAGGCGGTGTGGCGGGGCTCTTTGCTCGGATTATTCATAAGTGCTCTTGAAGTTCTCCAGGGAGTTGTTAAAGCTTTTATTTTGTATCTCTGTGATACTGTAACATTATTGGTTTTGCTGATGTATGTTTATGTACTTTTTAACACGTCGGTTAAATGATGTGTTTGGGTGTTGAAGATCAGGTGCACCTTTGCTGGCGAAATGATTCTACTTTACTCACAGATCACCCTTTTTTAACTCATCCCTGAACAGGACAGTGCTTTTTAGTCATTAATGTGCATTTCAGGTTAAAATATATTCCTAAAAGTATTCATAAAGTGGCCTGTTTGGTTTGAACAGTCTCCAATAAACGAATCTGTCAATAGGATCCTTGTTATTATGTGCTTTTAAGTGTGTTATTTCAAAACAGCTGATTGCATATGCATGTCCCAATCAGCATAGGCCTACTTTAGAGGTCCAACTGAAACTGGCCTGTATCTCAGTTCTCTCTCCTTTTTTTTTTAAATGACTTCTTCTTTATGAAATTGTAGTACAGGGAGATAACAAACACCCTGTGTGACTTTGTGTGTGTGTGTGTGTGTGTGTGTGTGAGCATATAAGTGTTTGGTAGTGGCAGGTCAAGGACGGTCCAGATTAAACTGTTCTACTTCACTGGGCGAGAACCACTGAAATTCTGAACGCACACCGACTCAGAATAGAGTCCCGCTGCCCGTCGGCGTGAGAGGATGAAGGGTTCAGTTGATCCCAGACCTGTTGATCTGATCATCGTGATGAAACACGGTAGCACAACGTCGACCTCTGATTGCTGAGTGTTTCTTTGAGACGATAAAGCCAACGCACGTCCTCCACTCGTCCTAATCATCGATGTCTAGGCCTCCTGTTTGCAGTACATGAAGACTATTATTATTATTTTCACACTGGACCAGGATACGCAAGCTTAAGGGGCATCAGCGCTGGTAATCTGACTGACTGTGTGTGCATGGCCTGTCACAGCCTCCCTGGTGGGAGGTCTGATGAGGTCATCTGTCACTGGCTCATTGAACAAACCCCTCAGAGGCTTCACAGGGATGTCCTGTTTACTGTTGCTCTCTGTCAGTAAATGCGATCATGACAACTCGCTGATACACACGTAGACATGTAGCCCTCGTCTTGTCTCGCTCACTGTGCAACTCGATGGGCCTTGGCGGCGTGTGCCGTGGTGGTTTGTGGGTGGTTTCTTAATTTCTGTGACGCCTGAGGGAAAGTTGATTAGTGAGTATTAGCTTGTGTTTTGTTAAAGGGAGCCATAGATTTTTCCAAAAATGCCAATAATAATCAACA
Source organism: Apeltes quadracus (assembly GCA_021346845.1). Lineage (NCBI taxonomy): Eukaryota > Metazoa > Chordata > Actinopteri > Perciformes > Gasterosteidae > Apeltes > Apeltes quadracus. Next base: position 15,042,208 of record CM037920.1, on the reverse strand, counting down.
GTGACTTTTATTGGTTATATCATGTTGGAGGAGACCATCTAAAGTCCAGTCTACTGATAGTAGTATAGGAGAAGATGAGCTAAGCTGTGCTAGCATCATGACAATCATGGTCCCATCCACCACAGTGAAACATAAGATGCATTATTCACTCTATAAAAGCTTCAGCTTTCAGGTTAATTGTCCGTCATCATTCAGTTAAAGTTTTTGAAACCACTGCTTATAGGCCTCCTGTTGCTGCTTCAACACACACACACACACACACACACACACACACACGCACACACAAATAATTGTTGTGTGAGAGGACGAGTAGAGTCAAAGATTGTTTTGTTTTTATCACCCCATAAACCTCAGCTGTGACCTGAGATGGAGAAAAAGAAGCAATCCCAGCTTGTTGGATGAATGTTTTCTAAGATCTCTCCCTCCCACATACGCACACACACACACACACACACACACACACAAACAAACCACCCAGTCGGGCTGGCTTAGTGCAGGAGTATGATTACAGGGCTATTTACATTACGACAGAGAAAAGGGGGTGAGAGATTGGCAAACAGAGAGAGAAAGAAGATGGTTTCCAGATGTGCGATGGAATTTAGAGAGCTATAGGGCGACTCCCCTCTTCCTCCCCCTCCACTGAGCAGGGAGAGAGATCTGGATCTGCATGTGCACTTTGTGAAAGAGAGACCACAAAATAGAGGAGAAGGACAAGGCGTTGCACCGCAGGGGTGGGCGACAGGAACTCAAGCCAGCAGAGGGATAAGAAGTGATGGCGATAGAGGAAGGGGATGGGAAGAATAAAGCTGAATTAAGAGAAGGAAGAAAAGCAGGGCCCTTGGTCGACCAGTCCAGAAATCCAGCGGGGGGGGGTGGGATCCCTTCGATGAAGGTGGTCTTAGTATCAGTGAACAATACAAATCTGGGGAAATTCTGCAGAATTAATTTACAAAACGCAAAGCTTTTCCCCAATGGGTTGTCGTGCTTTTTTCTCAGGGTCTTATCCAAATAGACGTAAGGGTTGTGCGAAAAACATAGCATCCCCTTTATTTAAGTGAGGCCCAAGTGCACATACAGACTGTACATAAAAAGTGGACAGATTCACCGCGATGTCCCTCGTTGGTTTCTGCGCTATGGTTATGAAGCCGTATTGGTTCTTGGCCGATGTTGGCCTTTTGTAACCAAAAGGTCAAACAAGATGCTTGAATAAAACCAATCGCTGAACAAGGCATTTTTAGACAATCAGGCTTTTACAATTTACTTCCAAAGTTGTGTGACAGAAGAAACTCATGGGCCGGGAACCGCAGCATTAGCAGTCTCTCTATCACAAAGTAGCCTCACCGTAAAGCATAATCCAGAATAAAGAATAGCACTTTATGGTCGATTTAACCCTGAACGGATCATTATTTACAAAATGAACACCGTCCTATATTGAAGAAGACTTGAAACTAGAGATGTAGATGACAAACTAATGTCTGCAATGTTTACTGAAGGTTTACATAAACTGATATTCCTAATGGTCTTCATACAGTTGGACACTTTTTACAACAACTTTTTCAACCATTTCACTTTTCTCTTTCTCTCTCTCTCTCTCTCACACACACTCGCCCTCTCTCTTTTCAGGAAATACCAACATCCACTTCTTTTCTTGGAAGGGAAAGTGGCCGACATTCTTCCTGGCAATATAAACAGAAGGCTGCGTGATTGATACATGCATATACAAACATATCTACGCGCGCACACTCAAACACATTTAAATATTTCACAAAAAGCTGGGCCACGCTCTTGGATCTGTTGAGACATGTCAGGATTGAGGAATTCATCCGGCACACGTCCAGAGACATTTTGAACACTACACATTCATAGCAACGGGTCAAATGGTTTGTGTAGCGAAAGGGGTGGCGGAGTGGCACGCAACTTTTCAGCAGCTTTCAGCTCCTTGTTTTTGGTTTTACTGCCCACAACAACTCTTGCCACTCTCGTAAGTGCCAACTTAACCAGTCTGCAAATTGTTCTACATTTCTTTGAATTTGAAGCTTTCTGTTTCCTGAATATTTCAGTGTTTTTCAGGTTCCATGTAGATTTAAGGGATAAATTAAGATTGCTGAGTGTCTGACATCCCGGTTAGATTCCTGGAGGTAATCTCAAACAAAGCCGAGTATGTATTGGTGGAAACACTGATAAACCTATTTTTTAAATGGTGGAAACCTCTGTCAACAATAATTCAGCCTGAGAGGGTCCTTCCTGCTGGTTTATTGGCAGTGTCATGTGGTAGAAGCTCCCATAGCTGTGTTTGTGTGCATGTGTGTGTGTAAAGGAATTTCTCAGTCGCAGGCGTCCAAAACTTATTTTAGAGACCTCCTGTTTGCTTATTATGCTGTTGAAATGGAGCTGCGTAGCTCTGGAACTGATACAGACCGACTGTCTTTGTCTACATTGATACACACACACACACACACAGACCCGCCCTGTGACTTGGACAGCTTTTATCAATTTCAAAATACTTGAAATGAATCACACAGGCAGCAGTTGGTCCGGGCATGTTGGGATTTTCTTTAGGACAAAATCTTTAAATGTTTCCCTGATATCTCACTATTCCAGGCGAGTAAAGGCAGGCCTTGATGATTTAAACACATTTAGTTACAATCCTACTGTGATCATTAAGTAAACCGTCTAGAAAGTTAAAAATGACTCAATTGTGTGTGTGGGAGTCTCTGGATGAACCCTTATGTCACCTGGCAACCGCCCAGGAATAAGGACTCTGAGCTGTGGTGGTTGTACGTAGATCAGCTGCCTCCTTATAGTTATTGGCTGTGACAGACAGGTGCACTGCGCTAAGCCCCCTGCCGAGACAAACAGAATGATTAACACAAGGCTCTGTTTTTGCGCAAGCATTTGATGGCCAGTGACATGGAACAGTTGGCCGATTCAGTGTGAAGTTAACTGAGAGGAGCTGACTTTTTTAATATAACTTAACATACTGTAAGGCATGGCAACTTTTTAGTGCACTTTTCCTCTGTGTTTATTTTTATCCACAAACTACAACCTCTATTATATATCCCCTCTCCAAGCCATCTATCTATCTATTGGAGAAAAAAAACATGCTGTCTCTGCTAAGTGCTCTACATTGACTGATTTTGGCAATGCAAATCCATTATGTGAAAGTAGAACAACACAATGTACAAGGAAAGCCTGTACTGAATGGAGGACTTCTCCAGTAGTACTTTTACTTGACATTTAACCCAGTTTTTTTTTTTTTTTTAAATTTTAATCTTATGTGACTATCAGTCCTAACAAAAGCACCTAATTCTCCTCAACAGATAAATGAATACAACCAATAGCATTTAAATACCGGACCATGTGTAAATAGTCTTGCTCCAGAGGTTCAGTAAGTTTATTCCACTTGTCTAAATATACAACCGTCAAGTTAACAAGATATTACAGTAGAAAAGTAATTATGGGGTGCAGGTCCAAAAATTAGTAAAACTGAATCATTATAGAGCACTGTATTTTATGTTACACACCCTACCAGCCCCCTTTGGGAAAGTGCAAGCTTGAAACACCAAATTGACTTGATGTACCGTATTTTCCAGACTATATGTCGCTCCGGAGTACGAGTCGCACTAGCCATAAAATGCATAATAAAGAAGAAAATACATAAATAAGTCGCACTGGAGTATACGTCGAGGTCGGCGGTATATCCCCAACCGCTGGGCTCTTCCCTCGCCGCTACTGAGGGAATCCTTGTTACTTTATTTTCCTCTGCATAGTAATGTGTTTTAATTCAATTCAATTCAATTCAATTCATTTTATTTTGTATAGCCCAAAATCGCAAATTACAAATTTGCCTCGGAGGGCTTTACAGTCTGTACACATGCAACATCCTCCGTCCCAAGACCCTCACATCGGCACAGGAAAAACTCCCCAAAAAATGAAAAAAACCCTTCCAGGGAAAAAAGGGAAGAAACCTTAGGGAGAACGTCAGAGGAGGGATCCCTCTCCCGGGATGGACAGACTGCAATGGATGTCATGTGTACAGAATGACTCATACAGATGTAGAATACATTCAATTTCTATAACAGAAATTAATCAAAGAATTCCAAGTAGCCGGCCAGATGTATGACAGGACCACTGCAGGGGCCACCACCGTCAGATCGAACCACCATCCACAGAAGACTGTGGGGAGGGAAAGCAAAGATTTTAGGAAAGGGTAATAGTGATATGAATCATATTTAAAATTATGATGATGATGATGATGATGATGATGATGACAGCAGCAGCAGGTGCCAGCAGGGCCACGGCCAGAGTCAGGACCAGGGTCCTGACCGAACTACGATCTGCAGAGACCTGCTCGGCGAGAAAGCACAAAGAACTCCCGGGAAGGAGCTGAATTAGTCATGTGCATTAATGCAACGTGGATTTTAGTAAAAGGGGAGAGAGAGAGAGAGGAGTTCGGTGTGTCCTAAAAAGTCCCCCGGCAGTTTAAGCCTATAGCAGCGTAACTAAGAGCTGGTCCAGGCAAACCTAAGCCAGCCCTAAATATAAGCGGTATCAAAGAGGAAAGTTTTAAGCTTTATCTTAAAGGAGCTGACTGAATCTGCCCCCCGGACTGAAAGTGGAAGCTGGTTCCACAAAAGAGGAGCTTGATAACTGAAGGCTCTGCCTCCCATCCTACTTTTAATAACTCTAGGAACAACAAGTAACCCAGCATCTATAGAACGCAGCTGCCTTGCAGGGCAGTACGGTGTTACAAGCTCTTTAAGATAAGAAGGTGCCTCACCAGCAAGCGCCTTGTAGGTGAGGAGAAGAACCTTAAATTCTATTCTTGATTTAACAGGGAGCCAGTGCAAAGCAGACAATACAGGCGTGATATGGTCTCTTTTATTAGTTCTTGTTAATACACGTGCTGCAGCATTCTGAATCAACTGAAGAGGCTTAAGAGATTTACAAGAACACCCTGCAAACAAAGAATTACAGTAGTCCAGTCTGGAGGAAACAAATGCATGAACTAATTTTTCTGCATCACCTTGAGACAGGAAATTCCTGATTTTCGATATATTACGTAGATGAAAAAAGGCGGTCCTTGAAGTATTCTTTATGTGAGAGTTGAAGGACATATCCTGGTCGAAGAGAACTCCAAGATTCTTGACGGTGCTGCTGGATACCAGAGAAATTCCATCTATAGAAACTGTATCACGTGACAGCTGACTTCGAAGGCGCTCTGGGCCTATCAAGATAACTTCTGTTTTTTCTGAGTTTAGCATCAGGAAGTTGCAGGTCATCCAAGTTTTGATGTCTCCAAGACATTCTTGAAGTCTAACGAGCTGTTCGGTCTCCTCTGGCTTGATCGACAGATACAATTGAGTATCGTCTGCGTAACAATGGAAGTTGATGCGGTGTTTTCTGATAACGTCGCCCAAAGGAAGCATATAAAGGGTAAATAAAATGGGTCCAAGCACAGAACCTTGTGGGACTCCGTGACCAACATTGGTGGTCTTCGAGGATTCTCCGTTTACAAGCACAAACTGGGATCGATCCGATAAATAGGATTTAAACCAGCTAAGTGCAGTTCCTTTAATACCAATCAAATGTTCTAGTCTCTGCAGCAAGATACGATGATCGATGGTGTCAAAGGCGGCACTGAGGTCCAGCAAGACAAGAAAAGAGACAAGTCCTTGGTCCGATGCAAGTAGGAGATCATTCGTAATTTTCACCAGGGCTGTTTCTGTGCTATGATGCACTCGAAATCCGGACTGAAAGTCCTCGAACAAAGCATTGCTCTGAAGAAAGTCACATAGTTGACTTGCGACGGATTTCTCAAGGATCTTCGAGAGGAAGGGAAGATTAGAGATCGGTCTGTAGTTAGCCAACACCTCCGGAGCAAGAGTAGGTTTCTTAAGAAGAGGCTTAATTACAGCTATCTTGAAGGACTATGGTACATGTCCTGTCAACAAGGACAGATTCATAATATCCAGTAAAGGCGTGCTAATTAAAGGAAAAACTTCCTTAAGCAGCTTCGTTGGAATAGGATCCAAGAGACAAGTAGAAGATTTAGACTTCGAAATTGTAGAAGTCAGTTGATCCAGGGTGATGGAAGAGAAGCCATCCAAGTAGGCATCAGGGCCCACTGCTGCACCCAGGGTTCCTACATCCGAGGACGGGTCGGCACTAGTTGAGGGCAGGAGACCATCAATTTTCTCTTTGATAGTCAGAATCTTATCATTGAAGAAGTTCATGAAGTCGTTACTGCTGAGGTCCAGAGGAATACATGGGGAATTCAGCGGGTTGTCTCATCTGATCTGAGGTCGTAGTCTGATGAGTTGTGGCGTGGCTCTGCGGATGGACCGGTAGCCCGCGCGGCGAGGCGCGCCGCCCCCTCCCACCCCGAGGCCACCCGATGCGAGAGGCACACGTAGCCCGGTCAGCGCGAGTGAGACGAGTGGTTCAGCTGTAGCCGGTCTGCACATGAAGGCTCGACAGGCGCCGCTGTGAGAGGGGGAGGTTTGTTGGCGCGACGTGGCACGGCGATCCTGAGGCCGTCTGCACTTAAGGACACCCCAGACGCGGAAACGCGAGCGCTTTTGAGGATATATGTTACGATATATACAGATATAAGTTACCGCCGATGTGGAAATTATCAACATCAGGCCTAGAGCGCCCTCTTGCGGTTTAGTGTGAAAATGTGAAATTACATGATATGTTCAAATTTTTTTACACATAAGTCGCTCCAGAGTATACGTCGCACCCCCGGCCAAACTATGAAAAAAACTGCGACTTATAGTCCGGAAAATACGGTATATCATTAGTTGACTAATGGAACTAATGCAATGGAATGAATTTTCCACCGGACAAATAAAAGTTTCATTTTCAAATATTCATTCTCCTTTAAGCTCTTTTTTGCCCCCCACCAAGCCCAGAGGGAACATGTGGCTCATAAGTAGCACATATTCCACTTTGTTTGCCAGCTAACAACGCTATCTTTGTCTGTCTGCTGTTTGGTGCAGGTTTTTCAGTTTTTATCGTTAAAAGCAGCTGCCATGCTGCAACTGGGAACAATGTCAATGTGAACCAATAGATTGACAGCAATGTCAAACGGAAACAATTAGATAAAAGATGTCAGAACGCTCCGTACAAATCATGCTAGCAGCTGCTTATCAAAACAGTAATTGTCAGCTAACAAGAGCAAGTTAGCTAGCAACCTTATCAAAGCGGTTATTTAGGCTTCATCTCCATTTTCTCCACAGTATATTTACAAAGGGTGGGTTGATGGCTAATAGAGAGTGAAATAACTGCATTCTCCAAATCAATAAAGTTAGCCAGGCCGCAGCTTGAGGTCGACAATGCCGGCCGAGGCTCAATAATCATAGTGACTGACAGTCAGTTAATGGCAGTAAGAAACCTGAAATAATGTTTTAACAAAGTTTTATATTCTGCAACCACGGGAGGTTCTTTAGCACACAGCCATAACTAACTAGGTAGACTAGGTCGATTAGCTGTGGATGTTCACTCACTCATGGCATAACCTTGGTTATTTAAACTTGGCAAACCAAGTTTAAATAATTTAAATGTTTAAACCCATTATTGATCAATAAATAAAATCATGGCATTGGACCGGTCCAGAATAAATTGATTTGTACATTACTGAACAGTCGAGAGACAAAGAAAAACCCATAAGGTCATGGGGGCAGTCTCTTGATCCCCACTACCTCCTCCCTCATTCCACCCTCGCTCTCCTCCTCCTTCCTCCAGCCACCCTTCGAGCGGTGGAGACCTGGAGGAGAGGAATGAGGCATGCAGTAGCAACTCAGTCTGTCATTTATTGGATTGTTCTCCTACTAGCTCACTGCTGTACTGAACCTCGACAAAGACTTCTGCGACTCTGTGAGACGTGATTTACCAGGAAAAGCCTTTTTTTCCTGCTTTTGGAGGACATTCTCCATTCATTTGTAAAGGACATTCCTGTTTTGCAGACTTTCCCTTCCAAAATCCTGTGCTTCTTGTGTGATATTCTGATCTTGTTATAACCCCCCTTTGGTTGCGGTTGTTTGAGTGCTTAGGATTGGCTCAGTGGGAAATCGGATTCCAGTGGAGGACAGAAGGGGCAGGAACCTCAGAAGATGGTTTGACTAAGTGAGCTGTCTTTTCTTGTGGCGTTGCATCGACTGTGATGCAGGACAACTGCACAAGGTGTTGGATTTGAGGGTTGTCTATATGTGGACAAACCAGGGTGGGGAAAAAAAACCTTTATTTTGTTTATTTTACACAGAGGGAGAAAAAAGTATTTTGTTTTTGGGAAATCATTAACAGTTCTACACCATAGCAGGGATGTATGGATGCTTCACAAGCAGAAAGTAAGTTTCTTGTTGTTAAAACCATTGTTTTTTTCAACCACATTTTTTTCTGGTAAATGAATATGATTAAGCAATATTTTGATGCTGAGTTCTGTTGCCCCAACCAGCGATAACTCACTCGAAACGGATCACTTAAGTATGTTAAACTCTTGTTTTGACATCCTACCTGACATCACAACATTACTCATATGCAACATTATTAGGGCTGTGTGTCACAGGATGTGGGTGTCCTTTGGCTCTTGAAAGGGATATGCCATTTTTCGGCCCTCGTAATCGAAGTCATGGACTACTTGTATTACTAAACAATCAATGGCTTGTAGTGGGCGCTGACAGTCCGCTGCATGTGTCGAGAGGGATTTCACACTGCCAGTGAATAGACTTACTTTTGTTTTTGTTTTCACGTGGGGGAATCATGTATATTGTCTCCTGTAACTTCTCTCTAATGCGTGATCAGTAATCTTCTTGCTCAACTGATTGATTCTTGATAGCTGTGCATACGTGATACTCCTTCCTTTTTTAAACGTGTCTCCAGGTTTTCTGCTACAGTTCAAAGGAGTCCTCAGTGATTTGTAATGCCAGCTTGCTATATATATATATATATATATATATATATATATATATATATATATATATATATATATATATATATATATATAGGCCTGGGCTTGGCAATGCGATCGGACCACAGATGGTTAGGATAATGAGTGCCTTTAGCTTTTTTACCATAGCAAAGTAACTTCATTTTTTGTAGTGGAGCTGTGGGGTTGGGGTGTTGGGCGCACTGATACCCCCCTTCTACTTTCTATGTCTTTGGCCTCCCAGTTTCATGACAACACAACAATAGAAGCTTTTATGGCCCACTCAGCCGAGTTGACTTAGACAAACATTTTTGTGTGTGTGTGTGGGTGTCTCACACGGGGTGAATTAGGAGCGCGTATGAGCTCCAAGACAGCAACGCACAGATCCAGCTGAAGAACCACAATTGTGTTATCCTGGAATTCCATCAATACTTAAACAAAGATGAACTCTGATTTCTTTCTAGCACAAACTGTCAGTATGCAAGACTGATGGCGCCTTTCAACTGAGCGAATGAAGTTTTCAACAAGTCAATCATTCAAATGCTTAACGTTGTGATTAAAGGGAATAGTTAAACTAAAAACAATATAACTTGTAGATACTATTAGGCTGGGCAGTCTGTGATCTTTTTTCAAATCAAATAGTGTTAGGGTTGTAAAAATGAAAAATGTTTCATATTCATTTGTGGGATCATAGAAACACAACCGTTTTAGCTAAACTATTCCCACACAAAGCATTTTCAGAATACCCCAAAAATGCAAGAGCACATACATTCCTACTTATCGGTTTGCTCTGCGGTTCTCACCATATTAATGCCGTTTGATAGAACACTTTAGAAATGTGGGTAAATACAATTTATATTTTCTTAATAAATTCCGCCTTTATAATTAGAAAAAAGGACCAGGCCAGAGACATTAGAAATGTCAATTTTGGGAGTTTAGAAGTACCCCGCTTTTTCTTAGCGTTGTATTCTCAGCAGCAGTCGCTGTTTGAGATTATATTATTGTATGCCAGATGCACTGGTGCAGCCGCGGTCTTTGAGTCCTCATGCTCTTTCATTACACATGAAAACCTGTCAGCTTGAAGCAGGAGCATGAAAAGCCTGACAGGTTAGACAAGAGTGAACAAACAGCCAGGGGCCCTTGCAAATGCTTAAATGCCTTCTGGCCATGATGCAACATCCCACATGCTTCAATATTTGAATCCATAGAAAGCAGAGCAAAAGACGTTTTTTTCAAGCACCGCAATGAAGGTGCATGAGAGCCTTGAAGCTGAGGGTAAGTACACGTTCCCAGTCTCCCAGCAGGCCCCCCTTTCCCAAGGTTTCCCTGGTCACACACACAGTCATTATGTAACCACAGTAGGTCGAGTTTGTTCAGCGGCAACGGTGATGCAGCCGTAAATGAATGTAGACTGTGCAGAGTGACTGATGAGGGTGTTTGGTCAGTTTCTGTCTGGAGTCCATTTAAGGTGTGTTGCTAAGAGCAAAGCCCCGTTTGAGACAGGAGGAGATGCAGGAGAGAATGTGGCAGAGCAGAGGAGAGCTGGAAGACAAGAGTGAGCCGCTTATGTACTGTAGACAAGTTTACGGGTAAATGTCATTTATATATTCATTTAGGTCCAGTGTAGAGATGAAGAAACTAACACACAGTTCTTATGTTTGACAAAATGAGCTCGGGAAAATTTAAATTATGGGTGCTTTAAAGCTAAAAACGCTGTGCCTCCCTCATTCTGGGTATTATAAAGAAAGTATTTATATTAATAGGATTTAGGAAATGTTACAAAGTAACATAGTGAGTCTATTCTTTGTAGCACAGGATCGAAATCTTCCTGTCCCTCAGTATGCGGCAGTCGATTGGTTAAATGGGTCCAGGGGAAATACTCCTGATATAAAGGCCATGAGAGGTATGTGCCGTTGGCCGACAAAAAAGAGAGAGGAGGGATGGTGAGATAAAGACACCGGAGGAAAAAGGGAACAAAGATGTGTTGGTGTGGAGATTGGTTATCTGGCTGCATTCTTCATATATATCTCATCTCCTTTTATGGTCCTTTGGCTCAAGTAATGGGGGTGAGTTAGACAATAACACAAGTTGTGTAACAGGTTAAACATCTGCGAGAGTAATAAGAGAGGGAAGGATGTCGCTGTTGCCATTCTTACGTGCGGTTCCCAATTAATGTTTTATTAGATAACATAGGGAGGGTCATGTGACAAGATGGCAGGGGGAAACAGGCAGACAGCGTTCAGTCAACCATTCCCTATCGAACCGGATCCAGAAAAATCGACTTTACTTAGTAATTTGATCACCGTCTGAGTGTGTCATGCCTGGTTTGACATATTTGCTTTCTTGCCAAGAGTTAACTGAGATTATTGATGACATCTGTTGAGTTTTTGTCTTGAATTGGAAGCTTAATCAAGCAACTTAGCTTTGCTCAAAGACTAGACCAGGGGTCGGCAACCCGATCTCTTCCAGCGAGTTGTGTGCCATTTGGCAGTCTTTGTAGTGCGCTGAGGAGCGCGTGCGACACAGATGGTGTCTATGCCGTACCCTACGCCGTCGATTCGACGCAGTGTGATGGCCCATGGAATCATTTGCATTCATTGCCAATGCGGAAGGATTGCCTGAATGTTCGCTATGTAGCGAGAATAAAGTTTATTGCATTTCTTTACTTTCATCAAAGCAATGAAAAAAATAATTCATTAATATTGTAATGAAGTTAAACTTGAGGCGGCATCGCACAACAGAGTAGTCACATGGTGTGTCATATACACTGCAGGAAAAATAAACATTTAATCATAAAGGCTCATTATGTATTTGTAATTAACTTAGTCATTCCGATAGTAGGCTAATATAGCTACTATAGATACATACAGCATGTGTTGCCTTCAATATAAGGCTTCTATAAGGCTTTTATTTTTTTGCGGCTCCAGACATATGTTTTTTGTTTTTTTGGTCCAATATGGCTCTTTCAACATTTCGGGTTGCCGACCCCTGGACTAGACTGACAGAAATACTCTTGTCTTTGGCTCAGCGAAGAAACAGTTTCAGCACGTAACTCATAGCGCCATTCATTTTGTTGTTAGTAGAAATTTAACAAGTTATAACGTGATATTAAGTTAGCCTGCGTTTGCTGCATGCTCTTTGACGAAGTATGGCAGCAAACGGCACTAACGTTTTTAGACGAAACGATAATAATCAAATTTAATGTTTCCGACTTTCCGAAATTGTTATTTGAGTATGAACATGACTCAGCTGATTAGTTAAGGATGATTTTAATGTTTATTCTGAAATTGATCTTGGTTAATGATCAAAAAGGGTTAGGTAGAGTTCTGTTGTCTCCTGGAAGTCTGAGTTTTCTTTCCTTCTAATACTTTGTATTATTGAAATTAGTTAAAGCCGTGTGCCATCTGTCCTGAATTGCATATTGGTTTTCCAGTTTCTATATTCTTTTGTATTTTTATTTGCTTGAATCCCTTCCAGCAGACCTCAGGAAGGCGTTGGGGCCATTTGTTCACTTGAAGGGTCTCTAATGAAGGCCTTCTGATGCTTTTAAGATTCTTAACATGTGCAAAGTAAAGAAACGTGGGATTAGAGACTAGATCCAGATGAGATTAGCCTCATACATCTAGTATGGTAAATATAACTCTCTGTAATGTGTTATTTCAGCGTATGTAAATACTGCATGGTATCTGCTCTCTAAGTTGACATGCATGCCTCTTGTCTGTATATAAAACACGTCTATAATGCTATATCTGTACCCCATGGCTAAAGTCAGCCACGGTTATTGTTTCAGCTCACTGGAAAATCCTTCTTTTCTCTCTTTCTCTCCGTGGAAATTGAATGTTGCGACTAGTCATAGACCCGCTGACATCATATGACAGTGGCCAATTCATCCCCACTGCCTCGGCCTGGCCTCTCATCTCCGCTCACTTTGCCAAGTTCCAAGTCTACGGCTCCTTTGTATATCGGGAATACCTTCTTAAATTCTCTGGCCAAGCACCTAAAAATAGGTGTTTTAGGGGTTTCCCTATAGATTCCTTGCAGTAACAATGTATTGATTGTGAACAGCGATACCGATTAAAGCGATTAAAATAACAGACTTACTGGATATTTAATCCAGTCTTTAAATTGTCCACATTAGACCCATCACAACGAAGTGAGTTTTGTTCTCAAGGAATCCCGAATTTAAATTTGTGGGATAGAGAACAGATTTTCATTCATAAACCGTATTTGCTCGTGTGGCTCCAACTGCAACTCCCATCAAGTTATCTAAGAGAGAAGCCATTAAAGATTCCTTGAACTGGTCACATCGATTGACGTCAGCGCTCCAGGGGTTCTACTCAACTGTGACCAAATATCCGGCTTAAAAGCTGCCGTACACAGTAAGCTACTTTTCTAAACTCTGCGTCTGCTGCTGATTCATTGTAAATGCTTGTTGCTCCCTAATGGCTGCAGTAATGTAGTAGGGTCCATATAAGCCTAGTTTAGTGCAAGTGGAACAGAAGGATTAAGACCGGAGTGGATTTATGTCATAAAAGCTCAAAGTCCAACATTGGATTTACTTTTAAAGCTTCTATGTTACTAGATTTGATTAGTCCTCTGAGAAGATACAGCACATGCCTTTGTGCGGATACTTCATTTCAGAGCATCATGAACGGGTTTGGGAACCATATCAGAAGCTGAGTACTTTGAACCGCACCATTGGGGGTTGTTCATTGTCGCTGCAGCCAGTCGACACTTTAATTGTGTAATTTTCTGACCAGAGCCAATTAGTCTGCAATGAAAGCCTGTGGAGGCTGGTCCCATCGGGGGATTAAGGATGAACCAGATTGGATTTGTTCTACGTCAGAAGGACACAAACCAAGTGGACAAAGTCAAGTTGTAGTCATCTGTGTCAAAAGAGCTTGGCATTCATTTGTACCCAGCAGTCACTCTGATGTTTTCTGAACATCTACTCCCCCCCTAAACTCCCCCCCGCTAATCAGTCCATGGGTATAGTAAGATAAAGACACCAGTACCTCTACCCTTAAAGGGCCCATATTATGTAAAAATCACTTTTTCTGGGATTTGGGGTGTTATTGTGGGTCTCTGGTGCTTCCACACAGATACAAACTTGGAAGAAAATCCATCCATGCTGTTTTGAGTTAGATACAGGTTTCTGAATTGATCCTGCCTTCAGCCTCTGAACGAGCCGTTCAAAATCGGCAAGTTTTGTTACGTCACAAAACTAGATATTTGAATATTCCCACCCCCTCCAGTCCCGTTTTCCAATCGCAGCCCACCTGTGCGAATTTATGCGGTACACCGCCAACCGCTGAAAAATAATCAAAATATGGGCCCTATAAAGTGACGCCGAGTACCCTGTATACCGTAGTCAAAATCTAATCTGAATGGAAGCATGAAGTTGCTACAGCATACATTTTTGAGTAGTATAGCAATTTTTTCTAACATTTTGGTGGCATCTAGTAGTGGTCCGATCATATGTTTCATTAAATCGAAGAGCAACATTCGAGATCTGGGTCCCAAAAAGATTGCGTGCAGGTATGATTTGACTGGGGAAGTTGCAATACTACTTGTGCGTGTGTTAATGAGGTTATTTCAAGTGCCTAATAAAGGCTGAACATCTACTGGTCAGGGTACCTCTACATGCTAATCAATGTTACATATTGAGCTGGACTCACACAGACCTTCTCTTATACACAGATGCGACCTTGATAACTTCCTAATAAAAGCAAAACGAAAAACGGGCTGTTTTAGGTCCGGAAGTTTCAGCTGTGAAATGTGAAATGTGTAAACACTGAGTTTCTAAAGCTGTTTTCACAAAGTTCATTTGAATCAATGTAAACCATCAGCTACAATACGTCAGTCTTAAAATAAGGATACTCAAGGATAAACGGTTTGCCATGCTTTGTGATGCTGTATTGATCCTCAACTCAAGCTCTTCATTTAAATGCTCCGTTTATATGTGAAGAATTTGCTTGACAGGAAGGCCTCAGTGTTTACTTCAAGTCTGTTTTTTCTCATTGCCTTCTCCTCCTCCTAATGTTCGTCTGTTTATCTAAATGATATTACTTTCCTCTCATGCTGCTCTTTCCCACAACCCCTCTCATTGACCCCCCCTGGTCTCGTGTTTGTCCCCGTCTCTTATGCTTTCTCACAGTCTTCCTTCGATCTCGCCTTCTTTCACTAGAAAGCGGTCGCTCCACATAGATAAGTCCCATACTCATCCTCTCATCCATATTTCTCTCGCACTATCTTGTTGAGTCACACTTCTCTTTTCACATCTGTTTTCCATCCTCCTCCTTTCGCTTCCCGCCTCTCCTTTCCCACCATCCCGTCATCCTTTTAGATGAAACGGAGGATATCGCCACGGGGAACCGCCTTTGGAAGTGGGCCCAGGTCAGTCATTTTTGACCCCTGACCCAACTTGTTACTTAGTCCTTAAGCTGCCTTTCAACCAAATTATAAAAAAAACAATTCTGATGAAATTTGATTTGGAGAAATGGCCCCCAGATTCATATCTATGGAGCAGGCGAGAAGTATCCATCGTTGCAGTTGGTAGTATTAAGAAGTAATTCAAAGTTTGAATTCGCTAAAAGTTATGAAAGAGTAATCGAGACCCCAGGGTTGCAGATAATTTAACAGAAGTTTTATTCTTTATAATCTGAGGGGAAAAGGGGAGGAGGCATAAACTATCTCAAAATGAAAGGTTCACCGGGATGGCCGGAGGCATCAGGCGGCTCGGCTGGATTCTTCCTGGAGTGAGAATGAGAGAGAGGTTAGTTTCTGTCGTCTCACCCTGCCTCTCACAGGCTCCTGATTGTTTGTCTGATTTAGTACACCTGGGAGATGCACTTGGAGACAGACACCTGTTGTAGTACCACCCATCCACTACCACGCCTCTTGGTGGCTGTCGCCTGGCTGCTCCAAGCCATGTGGGGTGATGCTCACCAGCTGGGCCACCACAACACAAAGTTCAGCTGTGGCATGAACATTATTCTTATGAGTATCATCATAAACCAAAGAATTGGAGGTATTTCAGTTTTGAGCTGATGATAGTCCCAAAGGATTCAGGAAGAATGTTTTATATTCATGTAAACTTGATGAATTGATGACCACTCTAAGAGAAAGCTGCTAACTGGTTCAGTATGCTGACACGGAACTGATTGAAATTTCAAAAACAAATCAGTTTTCCTTTTAAATGTGTCCAATTCTAACCTTTGTTGTCTCGAGCTATTATTTCCACCCAGCAGCCTGATACTGCCGCACTCTCTAAGCAATAACAAGATATCAGTAAACTATAAGGATCGGCGTCTGTTTGAGTTTGTGTTAATGGTTGCTGGGCACCTTGCTGGTGCCAAGGTGCGAACGCTTGGGCTGAGCACTTGGTACATGGCTGAGAAACCCTGTGGAGGTTTGTTGTGTTATCACATTATTGCATCTCTCCCTGTCTTGCAGCAGCACCGGCGCTGCCATGTCTTCAGGACGTCCAGATGTGACAGCCAGCCAGGAGCCTGCTGAGGTCGTGGAAGAGTGCTCAGGTAACAATTTGATGAAATGTTCAGTTAAAAGAAGTAGATTTCAATTTTTTTTTAGAGAGATATATCTTTTCCCAAAAGGTTGTTGTTTATTCAGGTCACTAAGTTTATATACCATGATTCATGATTCATGTTTCACATTTTTATGCGGTCACCAAAATCTAGTTTTAGCGTTTGAGTTGGCAACGCCTCCCCCCAGGTGCTGCGTGGGAACCAACTGAAACTACTGTATGTTTGTGCTATGAATTCAAAATGGTTTCTCAGGATGTGTTAGGACCAATAACTGACCATAATAGTGTGAGAATGCGTGAGCAGTTTTATATCAGCAAGGAGCGTATGTACACAGACACAGCAGAGAAGATCAGGACAGCTTTAACTATTTAAAGCTAGAGCGTCACTGCTGTTGGCAGGAAATGAAAGAAAAGCTATCGCCATCGCTGTCTCTCACACACGCAAAGCCCTGATGCACACTGTCTATACAGATGGATCGCACACATGCTGCTCATATTCTGAACAAAGGAGAAGTGCATTGGAAAGTCAGTTTGACATGAATCCACAGCAGAGATTCTAGCGCTTTTAAGATTATTGCACTGTCAAGAAAGTGGAACTTTTTGAAACTGGCTCCTCTCTTAGTTCTGATATTTCCGTGGCGATTTAATATTGCAGGAAAGAGTCCGTTTGGTTGGCCACTTCCATTTGGGAGTGCTGAACATCAGGCGTGACTCCAAAGATCAATACGTCAATCAGTCATGTCCATGTTGAGCTGTTGGTTTTGGCTCTGTACCATCTAACGAAATCGTTATTATGAAGCCTACCGAAAACATACACATACTGACAAAAACTCTGACAATATATCACCCTGTTCTCTTCAGTTTAACATTTAGAGCACAAGAATTTAGTGCAGGACATTCATTGTCTCCTCATCCTCATCTGATCTGAATCTGACCTCGTCCCGACCCCAAAAAACAATGACAGGAGTTTAAGGTTCCCCGTTCTCCTCTATAGTGTTTTGTAAGCTGATGTCAGAACACATATATATTGATGTTGGACTGCCTTGGAATCTCTATGATGTTATTTTTAATGTGTTACATTACATGTCATGTCATTTAGCTGACGTTTTTATCCAAAGTGACTTACATTGCATTTGTAACCCATGGCTTATACATTTTTCCCGGGGAGCAATTAAGGGTTAGGTATCTCGCTCAAGGACACTTTGACGTGGCACATGGGGCCGCCAGGATTCGAATCACCAACCTTGGGTTCCCAGCACACCCTCTCCACTCCATGCGCCACCAACGCCCTGTGTTGATACAAATGTGGACATTTCACATTGGGAAATAACGGTATCTTACAACTACAATGGGAGTTCAATGACCTTCCATTGAGGCTGTGGCCTTTTTCGTCTCTCTGAGTGAATAGCACAATAAATGGCACGTTAGCGGGTCCCCTGATTTTTCATCTTGGCAGGCAGAAAGACCTCAGAGGTATCATGAAAAGCTCTTTTGAAGCAGAACAGACAGAAGGGTAAAAAATTGCGGCCCACATGTCTTCACATCAGTCCTTGATTTTGTCGCAATACAAAATCAAGGACTGAATTTACACTTATTTTTTAGGGTTTTTGTGACATCTCAAAAGACAAGAAATCATGCGTCCTGTACAGATACACCTTCTCATTAAGTAGGTTGAGAAGATGTGTCCAAACCTTTAACTGGTACTGTATATGTGCGTAAGATTCAAAATGTAAAATCTGTAGTGTGAAAATAAGTGGAACATGGTCTTAGGCAATTAACCCAGAAATCTGAGATTCCAGACATTTTTCTCAGTGTTTCTCAGAGTTCCAACCAGAATTGTATGTTTAGAGAAAGAAAGGAAGGCTGAAGGATTCCCCACCTAGTGCAGAAAGAATGTGTCTTTCCAAAAGCATTTTCTATGGCCCACGGATATGAATGTTTCCTTCTTCAGAGGGTGAAGTTTTTAGCTGCGTCAGGTACCAGCTTTATATTGGAGAGATCCAGAAAGTTCAGTTTGACTGACTGATCCAGGGGTTTGAAGGTCTGTTAAGTCTGTGGGCTAAATGCGGGACGGAGACAGGACCAGTGGGCATTTCAGGTTCTGGATGAGCGCCTTGCTGACGGAAAGCAGTGAAAGCACTTTGTAGCTGTTTAAGGACTTATAAAAGAGTTGTTGAGTTTTCCATTGCAGCGCTAATGGAGCTGGACTCGGGGGGGGGGGGGGGGGTTTACAAGCACAGATGTGTGTGTGTGTGTGTGTGTGTGTGTGTGTGTGGCATACGTGCATCTCTGTAAAAACACACATCAGTGTAGGTGTTTAGTTTCTTCAGGGATGACTGCCCGGGAGTTTATAGTCAACTAATTGCTCAGACTAGAGTTCACACGAGGGTGGTGTGTACTGTACACCGTGGTGTTATTGTCTCATCAACGCATGACTGTGCAGGCAGGCAGTAAAGAGGCCCTTCAGAGGCAGGTAACTTTAACCATGTCTTATTTTGAAAACAACTCCCTTCATAGGAAAGAAGAAGTCCAAGTTTCAGACGTTTAAGAAATTCTTCGCCAGGAAGAAGAGAAAGGAGCCGCCGGGTGCTAGAGAAGACGCTGGGCTGACAGGCAGCCGATCGAGCGACAATGTCACTGAAACATCCCAAAATAACACGCTCACTCGATCAGAGAAGGGTAAAGGCTCTGGGTAAGATCAGACGCCTACATTCTTACACAAAAACACAGGATCAATGGTATTCAAACATTGACACAGTTACATACACAGTCCAAGTGCCCGTCAACGGGATGGAAATACTACTTTGTGGTTTTTACGGAAAAGGTTTTGTTTGCTAAAGATTACATTTTACATTACAAAGGCCTGATACATATTAATGCAATTCTGGAAATATCACAGTGTTTGTTTTTAAAGATATCAGTAAACTTTCCAGTATTTTATTCAGCCAACCAACCAACAACCAACAGAAAACAGCTGCTGCTAGTAGATACCAATTTCATTTTCCTGCAGCTAAGTATCGTGTGTCGACACAGTTTGTTGGTTCTTCTGTCCATTTAGATAAACAACTTCCGCTGTGTGAAAAAGATAATTTAGGAAAGGAAGATCATGTTTTAACATCCATTTCCTGGTCTTCCTCAGCTGAGCCCTGTAGCTTCCTGTTTTCGTAACAAGCAGCTGAATGTGTCTTCCTGTGGACAGTCCTAATTTCCTTTGTTTCCATAAGCTGTGCCACTTCCTGTCTCGTCTACTCTTGACTTTTCCTCGGTGTCGCAGAATATGTCCGTTCCAATTTCATCCAAGCTGTTCTGTGTTCCTCCTCCTTGTCATTAGTGGAGTTGGCACAATTAATCAACGAAAGCAGAAAGAGTGTACAGATATACATTTCAAAGTATTTTCCTTGATTCAAGAAGCTTCAGTGGGGTAGTTGCCTGCCAATGGTGTTGTCTTTTGAAGCCACATGCAGCTATCTACTTTTTTTATGAGATTATAGAATCTGCAAAACATCACTTTCTGCTTGGTTTATTTTTTCCTGTTTCCCAAAGGTCAAAGATCAGCCAGGGTAGCAAGGCCTTGTCTCACGACTCTGTCTTTGTTTCGGAGGCGTCGGAGGCCACCGAGCCTCTGGGAGCATCTCAGGACAGCATTCATGGGAAAGTGAAATCCCTTCAGGTAAATGCACGCTGTTCTACGAGCGCTTTACGTTTGAGATACCATTCAGCAAGCCGAATTTGAGTTCCCTTCTCAACAACCCTTAGATTCTTTCTAGAAATATACTGTGGTGACAAGCATTAGTAAAGAGGATCATGAGATATTAATGAAGAGTAATGTTTGAGTGTCTTTGGCCTTGTGTTGCCGGTCATGAACCGTATTGTCAATTGGCAGCTGATCTGGGGTATATTTAGTCAGACAGGCAGAGCCGATGAGTATAACTAAGGGAGGTTAAAACGTCTGTCGAAGGAAAACGAAGGAACAACGGGCTGAAATGGGAAAAAGTGACACCCAGACAAACAGTTAAACTTTATAAACCCTTTATAAGGATTTGCTAAAGAGGGAAACTTTCTTTGGTTTGGGTCTGTTGCCAGATGAGACAGCACACACCCATGTAATGAAAATAATAGTTATTTCACAAGTAAAACTGCAGAAGTATGTATTGGATAGAAAAATTATTTTGAATTTTGTTTCTTTTATCAGTCCTCTCCACTGACCCAGGACCCTGATGCTGCCATTAAAACAATCTCACATGCTAATGGAACTTTCTAGCATGTCCTGTAACGGTTGACATATCGAATTATTTCATAGGCAACAAACAAAAAATACGTAAAAACAGGAGGCTACTTTTTCTTTTTTCAAAATGCTAATGTTAACTAATGTTACTGAACGCTTGTGGCGGCCATTGTTAGCATGGTAAGCTCTTGGTTTTCATTCAAATCAAGTTTAATTTTTTTGCAGTTATGCACAAAAAAAAGAAAAAGCTACACATTGTGCGATTTTGATGGGTATATAACTGTTAATAGTGATGGAAACTGCTCCTAAGTGCGTATTTTAGTTCCTCTCCGTGTGTTGGAGTTACTGGTACATTAGCATTGAACGCTGCAGCGGTCGGTGTCTTTCTGTCCATGTCTTGGTGTGTGCTAACGTCCAGCGGGGCCAGAGAAAGGCTGTATTGTCCTGTGTTTGCTCTGCACCCAAGTCTGGCAGTCCTTGAGCGGCTGTTACAGGGCAACACATAACTGATAATAGGTCAGTTAGTCTGAGTTTCTGTGATACCCGCTAAGCAAACGGCCTAAAATACACAGTTTACCTCTTGAGGGGCAGCCGACTTTCCCGACAATCATACTTAAGTAGATTAACACTTAATCGTACTCTAAACTAGTGGGGATTTGGGGTCTGTAAAAGCAGTGAAACTTTGTAAGCACACAAACATGTGTACTCAAAGACACTTGTGTTACGTTTTTGTTAAGCTGCAGTTTATTAAACAGGCTGACCGACGTACACAAAACCTAAAAAAAAAATTAAAAAAAAGTCTGGTGGTGGTATCTATTATCTTATAGGCATAAGAACTAATGTTTATTTTCCTGCAGCTCCAGCTGAGGCAGGCCATCAGGCTGGGCTCCCCTCCATCCCTTATGTGTGTGAAGAGAACGGACGATGCTGGAGCCATGTCTGAGGATGACGGCCTGCCCTGTAGTCCACACGATTACACAACGGCCCAGACAGTCATGGTAACACATTTTGATCGAGTGAAGTCCCGCCACTAAGTCCACGTAAATGCTTTCTGCAGACGGCACAGCTAACAATGCTATTCTGTCTCTCTCTCTGCATCTCTGAATTCTCAGAGTAACAGCTCCATCAGCCTGGAAGGAATAGACAGCGACAGTGACAAGGTAGAGTACTCCACCGATTTGACTTTGCACTCCTATTATATAATGGGACATTTTAATTTTTAAACCTCTTTTTGGCTTTTACAGAGCTCCCTTTGGAGGCCCTATGAAACGTTTCCATGTTTACAGTAAGAGTAAAAGACACTGATGAAATGGGATGGGTACGAATATTAGTATTTTTATTTCAGATGAGGGCATTATGACATTGACGCGCTACCTCAATGCCCTCAGAAACAGAATGGAAAGCAGAGAGCCTTTGAGTAACTGGGCGAGGGAATTACCCTGTCACCAGCCAAACCGTGGTTGCGATAAGAACGTTATAAAGGAACCTCATACGGAGAAACCTTCCAGCTGTGGGAGGGGGACGTTTCTCCTCATGCAGCGACCATGACGATAAAGAAATCGCCTCATGATCCGATCTAATCAAATGTTTTTTATCCGTTGTTCTTTCTTACAGTCTTCCTCTTTCTCCCTCTGTGTCTTTAATTGTCTGCCACTGACCTACTGTGGGAGTTTTTGCAGTTTCAGTTTGAGTCCCATGAAATGTCCCATGCACTCCCATGCAGAAAGTTTGTTGACATGTAGTTTAGACCAGGGGTGTCAAACTCATTCTGCTCTGGGGGCCGCATACAACTTAATCAGATCTCAAGGGGGCCAAACTCATGCCAAAATAAGTCTTTTTTCTTTGTATGAGTGCAAAGAAGAAGAAGAAGAATTATAAAAAGAATTATAAAAATCTTTATATGCAATGAATTGTCCTTTTACTAAATATATTATGAACAACCTAAGTGTTTTTAAGAAAATTATGTGCAATTTCAACAACATTTTCACCCAGTTTAACATTTATTTAAGTGCATTATGCATAAAAATTGATCACAGTGATTGTACACTGTTGCAAAACATTTATTGACCGTTTTGTGGAAGTTAAAACACTGTCCTGCATGTTAAAATACATCAAACACCTCAAAATGTATAAATGATTTAAAATCCATTTTGCTTCTGGGAAGCAATCCGCTTGTTAAGTCGTGACGTCACCACGCTCCAATAATACAGAATCCGGTCCCACTGCAGCTCTGATTAACACGGCAAAGTCACAAACACAAGCACCTGAGGCAAAGTAAACCGCTGTCATCTCTTTGTGTGTGATGCTTGAAGATGGACCTGTGTGTGTGTGTGTGTGGTCAGAGTGCATCTGGTAGTCGGCGTGGCGTGTATGCTTGTAATTATAGAGTTTGAATTCTGCCTCAACTCGTTTCTCTTATTCTCTATTCTCTTTAAATTTACTCACAAACACACCGAGCAACCTGAAATCTAGATGTCAACAACAAAGAACCTGTATCATATTCTACTTCCACAGTGTTTTGGACTAGTGATGAGTCATGCTTAACGTGAGTCTTAAGTGGTCAGTTTTCCCAAATCATAAAGACTACGAGAAGATGGTATGAACCTTAGTGGTATCTAGCCATGAAAACAGTTTGGTTTGCTAATTGAATGTTTAGAGATTTGCATCTCTGAACATTCTGCCACAAACCCTCCAGAGAGGGGTAGTTCTCCAGCGATAACCGAGTATGTGTTGGTCCTACAGATAAAGACAGCTAATATTTATCCAGCTGGAGCCGTCTGTATCTCTGCGGTCGTCATTTCAGGGAATAAACACCCTTTTTTTCATAGCAAACATCTTCCCCCGTGTTTCCCAAAGCCTCAGTAGGGACTCCTCCCTTGATTGATGTCATTTGTGACATCCTCTTCTCTTCCCAGGTCTCCTGCGCCGCCTCCAGCAGAGCAGTGAGCCCGCTGGTTGTCCCGGGGGACTTTAGTCAGCCGGCCAGTCCCTTCGGATGCCTCGATAACTCTGCCGCCAAGCACAAGCTGGGCTTGAGGCACAAAGCCGGCAACAGGAGGAAACCCGCGGCAGTAAGACATACAGACGCACGCGCGCACGTGCACATGCACCAGTTCGGCCAAAGCAATGTGGTTGAGACCCAGCTGTCAGGTGAGACTAATACCATGTCTTTTTTCCCCGCAGAGGCTGGAAGCGAGAGCAGGGGGGGACTCGGCGGTGGAGGACATCCTGAATTCCTCCCCAGCAGAAACTGCAGAGGAGCGAGAGCAACAGAGGACAGCAGAAGGTCAGTCTTCAAATCAATGACTCAGAATCATGCTGCTTGATATTCAATTGAAACAAGTTGATCAAATTTAAGAGTATTCAATTATTTTCTTTTTTGAAAAAAAAAAAAAAAATTCAAAAAACACAATTACTCTCAAACGTATAATTCAAACAAAAGCCCAATGGACATTAAATCTATCGTAATGCAATCATGACAAATCTTTTTTTTTTTATTTGAAAACAATTTGCAATGTAGACTTGAATGGTTTTAATTAAATCTCCTGATTTATAATACATAAATAAACAAAAGAAATTGCTTTATTGGCATGTTTTTGTTATTGGTGAAGTATGAGAAATTGGAGATTCCTATCATTAGACATTGTGTCATATCATGGTGACCTCTGAGAACTTTGCTTTCTTTTTTTGGTCCAGTTGTAAGTGTCAATGACCTGAAACCAAACGCAGAAAGGGAGGAAGAAGCCGAAGGAGGGGAGGAGGAGGAGCAGCCAAAGCATTCCAGACACTCCTTGTTGATACACGAGAAGGAGGAGGAAGAAGAGGAAGAGAAGGAGGAGGAGGAAGAGGAGAGGGAGGAAACAGAGGACGAACCTGAAGCTGAGCAGGATGTTTCTCACGGCCCGGACTCGTCCTCTCCTGTTGAGCTGCGTCTATGTGATGAGGAAGCCCCGGACGCCGAGGCCCCGCCCGCCTCCCAGCCCAGCTCCAGGGACCCTTCTGTGGACAGTCCCGGGTGAACACACGTCATTTCCTCCTCCACTCAGTCTCTCTGGTTTACGTTTCAGTTCAGTCTGACCCCTTGATATCTTCCTTCTAGGGCCATGCCAGAGCCCCCTGCCGCTCAGAGAGAGTACTTGCTGGACCCTCCAGGCATCGCCTACGGAGCAGAGAAGAGGGGGACAGAAAGGAACTTGGCACTGAGCGGAGAAGAAGATGAAGTCCAGGGAAACTTGGAGGAGGAGAGCTCCTTCTTACAGGAAGTGCTGAGCTCCTTGAAGACTCCCCTCTCGTCATGCTCGCTGGACAGGGAGCCTGCGGGCAATGTCTTGGAGATGGAGGAGGAGGAGAAGGAGGAGGGGAAGGAAAGAGAAAGAGAAAGAGAAGATGTCGATGTAGAGGAAGGGGAGGAGGTGGAAGAAGAGGAATCGGCTGATGGCTCCTCCCAGTCAGACCACTGCGCAGAGGAAGAGGTCCCTGCTTTGAACACTGCTACTGGTCGAGATGTGGAGGAGGAAGAGGAGGAAAAAGAAGAATCACCAAAGGAAGAGGAACATGTGGTGGAAAAGGTCTGCCGCTGTGATGTATATGTCTTTTATTCATTTTTAATATTGTGGGTGAAGTACATATGAAGCAAATCTCTTCCTTTAATCTTCCAGCGAGTGGACAACTTCAAGAAAGAAGAGGTCGATGAAGTCCGACCCAATGAACGAGATGATGCAGAAACAAGCGCTGTCAACCGGGCGGAGAGAAAAGCGGACGAGGACAATGAGGGAGAGGAGGAGGCGATAGAGCTGGAGAAGGAGCCGGAGGTGGAGGAGGAGGGACAGGAGAAGAGGGAGGAGGAGGAGAAAGAGGTAGAGGAGGCAGAAGTAAGAGTGGAGGAGGCAGAGGAGGCGACGGAGGAAGAAAGGCAGGACGCGGAGGAGGTGACTGAGACGTTTCACGGAGCAGCGGACGAGGAAGCTGCCATGGTGCCGCAGGCGGAGGAGGAGGGCGTGGACATGAGGGTTGGAGATGTGGGCATGCACTTGAACAATGACGAGGCAGAGCTGGGTGAAGCGGCCGCGCGTCAGAGTCCAGCTGCTTCCGATCGGAGCTCCGGAGGGGAGAGTGAGGACGGAGAAGAGAAGGTGGAGAAAGTGGTGGAGATCGGCCACGCAGAACACCGATCGGAGGAAGAGGAGGGCAAGAGTGAGCGAGATCCGCAGCAGGAAAGCGCAGACATGTGCAAGGAGACCCTTACAAGGTCACAAGAGAGCAGAACCAGCACTCCCAGTAAGACCAGCAAGACCTCCATCCACATAAATCTACTCTCTCCAAGCGCCGAGAAAGCCACGCCTTTCTTCCAAAGCTCCCCAGCTGCTGCAGACCCCAATGAAGAAGAACCAGCTGACGATGTGGAAGCCCAGGAAGAAGAAAACCATTGGGCCCTGGAGGGAGAAGCCTCTCCCCTGGCCTCTGTGGGGGAGGAAACAAACCAGCCGCCTAGCGACTCGGATCGGGGCAAAGAGCGCTTCACCATCGCCCCCGCCTGGCGGAGGTCACTCTCTTTTGAAGAAGCGGAGGAGACCTCTCCAAAGTCTTCGCCGTCCTCCTTCCCAGGACCCGGAGGGGTGGAGGTGGGGGCCGCGAATAACAAGGACTCCGAAGTGGAGGCGGAGCCGGCCAGTTTGTCACAGGTGGAGCTGGTGTTGAGCCCTGGCAGATTGAGGAGTGGAGCCGCCTCAGCTGCCCCCCCTCCATCCTCCATTCGACCTCCGGCCACGGCGAGCACAGAAGGTAGAGCGTGATGATGATTTTTCCTTTTTTTTGGGTAATGGGGTTTGCTCTTTGTCGTGGTGGTCGGCCCAAAAGTCAATAAAGTCAAACCCCAGGCTGACTCCTTCCCCCTGCAGAGAGCCCGGTCGCAGCGGAGGGAAACCCTGACAGTCCTTTTGGAGTTCGGCTGAGGAAGACGTTGGCTCTCCACACTGAGGTAACACACCTCACCGTGTGCTTCTAATGGAGATCCTTGAATTAACAATAAACCAACAAAAAAAAACAAGGTGTGAATATGTCGAGTCTGCGTTCGTAGCTTATTTCTGCCGCCCCCGGGTGTTCAATAAAATGAATGAGCAGATTAAAATAGAGTATTATTTTCTGTTCAACTTTCCATCCCCAACTCCAGCCTCCCGTCGAGCCCCCATCTCAGCCAACCAGCTGTACGGTTAACTCGCCACAGCCAATCAGCATGAAGCCCTCCATAAGTCAGCCGGTCAGCCGCAAGCCCTCCCTCTCCAAGAAACCAGATGTAAACAAGCGCATGTCAGGTGTGTGTATACACACACACACACAGACACACACCTTTTTTCATTGCAGTGCGCAATGGTTACACGTCCCGTGATTCAGATTAGAAGGGTAAGCAGCTCCTGATTGGGTGTGACAGTGTGTCTGCTGCCATCTTATTGATTCAGACCCGGCTGCTGCTCGCAGCCCTCCTGGTGGATCTGATCCTCCCAGCTGGATTTCCGTGGCCAAACAGAAACAGAAGATTTACAAAGAAAACTTGCTTGATGAGATCACAGTCAGGAAGGTAACTTATCGTATTGTTTACACCACGTCGGATCACCGAATGTTTCCAGCCACATACCGCGACCGACTCTGTACAGCTAAGCTGCTCTGTGTCATCAGGAGGAGCCAGAGAGGAAGGGCTCAGTGCCACTGTACGTCGGCTCGGCTGCCAGCAGGGAGCACAGCAACAGAACAACGGAGTGCAAAGGTCAGCCAGCACACATAAAAACAAAATTGCATAACGTTTCGTTCTGTCAAAAAAGGTATTTACAAAAGACCAATCTGCTGCAGCAATTAGAGGCAATCAGTTTGATCACTTAAAGCAGGGGATTTCCCCCCCTCTGGTTTTCCTATCCCCCCCTCTGCTAAATTATTTTTATCGCCGGGGGGGACAAGGATTTCCCCCCCGGCGATAGCGATGAATGCAACTTAACTGCCAGCCTCCTTAAACTCTTGAAATCTAACAATCTTCAGTGTCAACGTTCAGAAATATCCGCCGTCTGCCGGCGGATATCATCGAAGACGTCATCGAGCACAAAAACATTGTAACATTTTAGTGCGGGAATTTCGCAGGGAAAACAGCGCTGAACCAAAGATGAAACGCGTTCAGAGCAGCATATCGAGTTACTTTTCAGGACCCAATAATAAAACTACTAAATTAACACCTGAGAGTGATAGCGCAAGAAATGTGCTGGAGGTTGGCGCTCATGTACAACTACAGGACGATTCCCAGCCTCTTGATGATGAAAGAAACGCCGATGTTGCTGCCAGCGACTCTGAAACGCATGTGGTAGGAGGACGCATTGAGCCGTGGCTCAATGTGGCTAGCTGTGGCTAGCTGTCAACACAGACGGGTCAGTCAAGTGCCAAGCTTGTTCTGACATCAGGGACTTAGGTGTGATTTGTGGGGGGATGTTTTCCGATCCCCTCTGCTAAATTATTTTTATCTCCGGGGGGGACAAGGATTTCACCCCTCCCCCCTTGATAGCGATGAATGCAACTTAACTTAAACTCTTGAAATCTAACGATCTTCAGTGTCAATTTCTGAACGTCATGGTAAGGGCCGGGGCCTGTATCATGAAGCTGGTTTAGGTGGCTAGCCAGCTAAGTTTCAGCTTACTTTCCACCAACCCCGGGTTTTCGGTACCATGAAAGTGGCTCGGCTTCAATCGGTATTCGTTGCCATGGTATCTTACGCTGCACGGCTAACCTGCTCCGGGGCAGGCTATGTTCTGGATTCGAGCTCAGTCAGAAGTTTGACCAATCAGCGGTGAGCAAAGAAACAGCTGACGTTAATTACATTTTTATATATATTTTTTTAACTTACGCATTAACGCTCTCAGCAATGTACCTCTAATATTGTTATCTTGCTTTGGCAGCAGAGACGGTGTTACTGCGTGCTTGGAAAACATTTTTACATTCTTCATATTTCTGAAGAATAATTTCTTGCTCCTTCGCGGAAAAATATATTTCTCGCTCTCGCGCTCTCCATATCGAACGTGATTGGTTGTTCGGTGCCAACGTCACTCTTTTATGTGCACGCGCGCGGAGTAATCCTTAAATAGTTTAAGGATCAAAGCCTGGGTTGACAAACTCAGTTGATAAGCGGCGTCATGGTACCAATAAAGCCTGATTGCTTCGATTTGGTTTTGTCAATTCTGAACCAATTCTGGAACCCTGAGTTGGTTGAACCAGCTTCATGGTACAGGCCCCATGTATACCCTTTGCGTTCTTCTCCCTAGTTATGCAAGCTAAAAGTCCAATGTCCAAAACCCCCCCCCCCCCCCCCCCCCCCTCTGCTTTTTTGTCAAATCGCACCCTGGCTGTATGTATCCTTGGTAGCTATATTAGCCTACTATCGAAATGACTAAGTTAACTACAAATACATAATGAGCCTTCATGATTAAATGTTTATTTTTCAGGCAGTGCATCCTGTAGAGAATGACGCACCACGTGACTACTCTGTTGTGCGATGCCGCCTCAAGTTTAACTTCATTACAATATTAGTGAATTATGTGTCATTGCTTTGATGAAATTAAAGAAATGCAATAAACTGTATACTCGCTACAGAGCGAACATTCAGGCAATCCTTTCGCATTGGCAATGAATGCACATTATTCGGTCCAAGAAACGTTGAATCCTCTGTTCTCCTCAGGCATAGAAGTACGACTGTCTGTGTCGCACGCGCTCCTCAGCGCACTGCAAAGACTGCCAAATGGCACACAACTCGCGGAGAGAGATTTTTGTTTGTTTTTCAACGTCGATTCGCTCCAGCTCAAACAACATTCTCTCTCTTTCGCTCGCCGTTGTCAGAAGTGAAAACGCGGAAACGGCGCACGGAACCAAAACAAAGAGATTCGCGAACCCCACAGCCCCCCCGCCCCGTGCGTTCTGACGGTGGAATGCAACGCAACCCTACGCAGAAGCATAACCGGCTCCTACGCCGTAGCTCGACGTGCACCTCCGAGGAATTGTAACTACGCGTCCCCTCTCGATATACCGCCAGTTTTAAAGTTTATTTTCAGTTTGTTTTCAAAGATGGACCAAGTTGAGGAACGTTGGATCGAGGAAGTACGAAAGTACGACCATCTGTATCGCACACGCTACTCAGCGCACTACAAAGACTGCCAAATGGCACACAACTCGCGGAAAGAGATCGTTTGTTGTTCAACGTCGATTAGCTCCAGCTGCAACAACATTCTCTCTCGCCCTTTCTCAATACGCGTTCTTGTGTGGACTTTTGTTCTCGTGGACTCGTGAAACGTCATCAGTCGCAGCCCGAGTACTGTTCCAATACTAAAGTCCGCATCTGGGCGAGAACGGCCATAATACTCGGATGTGGCTCGCCCCGCCCATTTTACCGGGCATGCATCGGAGCAGGCTTGTCTGTTCTTGTGAGAGCAAAATATCCCAGAATGCATTTCACCTCAGCAGGCTACGATGGAAGACGAGTCAGCTGCTGTTCCAATTGCGGAAATAGCCGTTCTCCCGTACCCGCGAGTTTAGACTCCCGAGTCTATTCTCGCGGGAACGCAAGCCCGTTCTCGGCCTGATACAAACGTGTGTCGCAGGATATGACGTAAATCTTCGTTGACAGATATGTTGACATTTAATATTTATTCTATATATTTGTACAGCATTGAAAAACGTTAATAACGTTTGTGTCATGTTTGTTTTCCTACAGAAACCATATTAAAACAAAAAATATATTTCTCTCCCCCAAATTTTTCCATTTTCAAACATTTTTGAAAAAGCTTCAGGGAGCCACTAGGGCGGCGCTAAAGAGCCGCGGGTTGCCTACCCCTGACTTGAAGTATAATTCGTATTCTGGCTTGGACACACTGTATTTCTGTCTGAGTTCACTCATCAGGACTCTCCTCCCGGGGACGCATGCCTGACCTCATGCGGACATACTGTGCTACTGCAAGCAAGCCAACAGGAGTCCCTTCAGTCCACGTTAAACATTCACCCTCTGTGTTCATAAGGAAATCTCGATAGTAGTTCAATAGAAACGTATACGTCTCTTAACTCTGTTATACAGTGTCCTTGGGTGTCCTGAAAGGCGCTTTTAAATAAAATGTATTATTATTATTATTATTATTATTATTATTATTATTATTAACTGCTGAGGAAGGTGGTTGTGAAAAATGACATTACTGAAATGACTCGTATGTCACATTGTACATTTAAATGTTTTTTTTCTTCCAGAAAATCCGCTGGAGTCCAGTAAGCATTCTGCGTCAGTAGAGAAAGAGCCCAGAAGGTCTCTCTCTCCGACCCCGGTGCCTCCTCAACCCCTTAAATTCCAGTCGCCACCCTGCCCTGTTCCTCCGAAACCTCAGCTCCCTCCGCTCACCGCCAAACACCCACCCCAACCCACGGTACCGCAAAGGTGCCTGTCCCCCCCTGCTCCGATTACCGAGCCCAAAAAATCTCCCCTCTGCACTGAGCCGCCATCGCCCTCCAAACCGGCCACCTCACCCAAGACGCCACAGCCCCGCAGCACGACACCTGCCTCCCGTCCCTTTCCCTCGAGAGTCGCCCCGGAGCCAAAGTCTCGCTTAAGAGGAGCTACGGGGGTCCACATACAAACCGCGGCATGTCAGCGAGGCCCGCCCCCTCCGGCGTCGCCCCAGGATGAGCCTCCCTGGATGGCCCTGGCCAAAAAGAAGGCCAAAGCCTGGAGCGAGATGCCCCAGATCGTCCAGTGACGGATGCCGGTTCCAGTGAGAACTTGAAAATATGGGCCCAAGTGAGTCTAGCTGGACCAGGATGCATTTGCACACAAAGCGTTGCTGTTTTCTGTTACTTCCTGCTTTCTATCCTGGCTTAAGTCTTCAGATTGGTGCAAACCAGCCAATCACTGCCAAACACATGTCCAGTCTAACTCCTTTATTCTCTATGTCCTTATGTTGTACATTGGTGTTTTTTTAATGGCAAGGTGGGACCCCCCAAACATTATTGCATCTTACTTGAAGTGGATCCATATTTTTTTTCTGATTATGTTGAAATGTGCCTGAATGAGAGGAAATACCTGCAGTGTCGCAGCAGAAAATACAATTATTATATGTTATTAAATAAAAAAGATTACGCTCAATATTAGTAAATAAAGAAGACAGGATTATTTTATTAAAAGTAGAAGATTTATTCAATGAAAGTTGGTGAAAAGAGATGATGAAGAGAAGGAGACACAATCCTCCCCCTGTGTGTGTTTATTGTAAGCTGTGGTACAGGCTCACATTTTGAGCGGGAAATATCACGGGATACCAAATGGGACGTCAACAAAGTTAAGTGTGATCAATCTGCCGTCAGAGTATCCGAGTCTTTAGAAATATATTTCTTGTTACACGTTCGACTGAAACTTAAACCATTGAGCCACCGAGTGGGTCCAACGTGTCAACACTCAAGATAAATTATATGTTCCATCCAGCATAACTAACCCCTCTTCCAAAAGGTCCTTTGTTCAGGAATCAAGGAAAACTACTATTACGTCCACTTTCATGGGTTTTTAATACTTTAATTGGGTCATGTTAGGAGACATTTTTTTTCCAATCATAACCAAACATGTATTTGAAACAGCAATTTATATATCACTAAGATTGATTTACTTTACATCACAAATGGAAAGTGTTTGCGGCTGAAAAATCTCCTTTTCATCCATTGAATCTATCACGGTAACTATATATATGTATTTTTTTTAATGCGTTTTGTTTTATTTTGTATTCCTTTCAGAGAATTTGTTTTGTACATAAAAGAATGAATTTAATCTGGGTTCTTTTGTTATGTGTGTGTATGTGGAGTGCCTCTTTCTCACAGCAGCACAGTAGTATTAGTACTACTTCTCCGGAACGGTGCTCTCAAAATCAACACATTGAAAACTGAATCATAATGAAAGTAGTACATCCTAAGCCACCCCCCACCCCACCCAGTCAAACACACAACTGTTTTCACAGGCTGAGTCGTGCTGCCTGTAAGCTGAACCTCACTTGTGAAATCCTTTGAGCAACACCCCAAATCCTCACAGGCTCATTCAAAGTCTTTCACTAAAGCATCTCAAGCTATGAGACAATGGTTTCACAGTGTATCTAATTAATCCCAAACTCATCAGTTTCCCTGTTACAATGTTACAGATTATAGACCGGATGTGTCATTACACAATAAATGACACCGAATTATTTTTAAACTGATCCCTTACTGTCCGTCTAGTGTCCAGGACACTTAAAGTAAAGTCTTGGCATGTACATGTAGGAACATCTGTGTGCACGATGTGAGCTGACGTTCACATGTGTGTGATTGATGGTCCATGTGAATGCAGGAAGCTGTAATCAGTAAGAGGACTGCTTTAACTGATTTAAGTAACGCCTTCTTACTTCTGACACAGACACACGCACACAGACTCACACACAGCTCCGGAGGGGACCAGCCAAGATGTGTGCGTGTCCGTGCAAAGTATCCATAGCGTCGACTACTGTGTGCTGACCTTCTCATTTCCAAGTTATGTAAGTAAGCCACTTGGCAGGAATCACTGAGGTTAGGAGCCTTTAACACCTCAGACACACAAAAAACAGACAATTTAACACACAAGTTAAAAAATAACACACAAAAAACACACAAGACCTAGCAGTGAAAATTAATTCTTACCTGTGAAAAAGATTCACAGGTCTTCAGATTGGTGCAAAAAAAAGTAATTACAGTTCTGATGTCATGTTGTGTCTCACTTCATGTGGCACTCATCCGTCCAGAGGAGGGACAAATATAAAACTTTAAAAAATAGACATAATTCTCCCACCAAGTGTCACTTCATACCGTACGCTACAGAATAGGAATTCCTTACTGTACTTCGTGCATTCGCCTGCTTTTCTGGACACTTTGTAGGCAACATGGTGTCACCTTGAAGGTGTCATGAGCAAACATCTGAAGTCACGCTGCTGACTTGCAGATGGCTCTGTAGTGATCCCGGGCCTCCTCCTGAGGGGCTGTTCTTTGGCTCGTTAGCCGCTAACCGCTAACTTTGTCTCCCTGAATGAATCAAAACAGTGACACACATCCGTAAGGAGAACAGCTGAAAGACGCTGAAACGCTTTGTCGTGGACGCTTGGAGCTGCATTGGCTTTGGGATGGGCTTCTAAAGCTACTCTGTGTTTTTGGGGGGAGACATGTCACCTCTCTGGCAGCTGACGAGAAACTGAACATCGACAGGAAAAACAAACAGCGAATTAGACACGCTGTCTGCATGCCTTGTGGTTTGGTCAAAGCGCATGACCGGCCCGACCTCGTTGACCTCTGTGCAGCCCTGAGTCGTGTGAGGTCGGACTCTCCTGCTGTCATTGTTTCCAGTGACATCATAGATGATATTTGATAGCACATTGTGAAAGGGAATTTCAAATCAGCACACCAACACCGGCAGGAAAAAACAACCCTACGTTCCATCGGTGGCCACTTTGTTTCCAGAGTTAAACTCAAACGTAACTGTGTGATCGATGAGGTCATCCTACTTACAACTTTAGACAGGTGACACATACCTCTCATTTTCCCCCTCGCATCCAAAACGTGTTGGTGCATTGATTCCAATGTGGCATGATGAATTATTGATTTAATTTTATTCAATAGGACATAATAAAAATAAATTCATAAAAGAGAAAAAATATATACAACAATGTTTTGATTTGATTTGTCAAATTTAGATGAAGTTTTGCGAGTTTTTTTATCCTAATGTTGACCTGATTGAAGTGCTACGTGTACTTTGTGTACATATCGCGCTGAAAAATGAATGCATCAATGAATTTGTTATTCTGGTGTCTGGTTGGATGGATCAAGTGCATAATTAGGGCTTTCATTGACAGGATATATCCTGGATCTTAAGGAGTTTTTAATAGTACAAACGTACTGTAATATGCTGTTGATGTCTCTATATTTAGAGGCACCCGGGTTTGCCCTGAGTAGGCCTTCAAATCGCTTAGAGTCCTTGTGGACCGCAGCAAGTTAAACCTGCTAATCTGTAGTGTGATTACACTGAAGAGAAACACATGGAGAGAGTAAGGAAGAGAAGAAGACAAGGCTCTTCCTCTAATACTTTGCTCTGCCTCCAACTGAGTGACCTACATTTACATGACAGGCAGAAGCAGTTTTTCTGGTTGTACCGCTTTCCCCCACCTCTTTCTCTATATATATATACATATAAAAATACAAATCTAGATACGTATTATATATATTTTTGTATTTATGTCTTTCGCAAGAATGCACAAAAAACCTATGGGAGACACAAAAAAAAGCATTCTCTCTCTCTAAAATCAGTTTTCTCTCTCACTGAAAGTTTTGTTTCATACAACATACACACGCTACACACACACACAACCTCCCTCCTCTTTTTCTGTGAACTCCTCTGCTTGGACCTGAGTACCTTCTTCCCTCTTCACAAATTGGTTTTGACAGCAGCAGTGCAGATTCACTGTTGGATTTGATCATAATGAGCTCCAAACCGCTTTTCTCTCAGCCTACCTGCTCCTGACCTCATCGAAACGGAGCTGAATGGTAACACGTAATTGGAGCTGTTACCTAACTTCGCTGGTATGTAACAGGGCTGACTTAAGAAACAACTGTGGTCACATTGCCAACATGTCTACACAAGAGCTGGTGCTGTTTCTAACAATGTCTATACCCACCGGCAGTACTGTACAATCTGCACAACCTCTTTAATGCCACCGTCCACCTGCCCCCACCATGGGCAGCATGCAGTGCCACCACCACTGCTGCTTTATGTCATTGAGTGAATCCAGCCCATAATTGGCTAGCATCCCATTACCGGGTTATGATTAGTTTGTGAGGACCCGGCAGGCAGTAAGTAGCAGTACAAAAAAGGACAATGTGGTTAATTGTGAGCAGGTCTTTATTAGGCAGTTCTTTCGGATCACTTCCAATATTATGCAGCATCTTTCAGCAGAATCCATGATAAGCCCACCATGCATGATTATAAATAGTTTTACATTTTGGGAAATGCTATCCTAAACTGAATCAGTCTGTTGGCTGCACCCTACAAACAGTACACTGTAATTTATTTCACAAATTATCAACCAGTTATCTAAAAGTTACTTTTAATCACTTACTAAGAAATTCAATCGGCACAAACAAGACAGACGTCAGACTCAAGTTCAGTCCACCGTGTCCACAATCCCATGCAAGACCGAGAACACAAAAACTTTATTCACTATTTTCATCTTCAGAACTTTAATTTTGCAAAAGTAATACATACTAAGGTTTTCCATAAAAAAAAAAAAACAGACAATCTCAGAGAGATGACTGAGACATACATACATTCATCTAGTGCGACTTTAGCCAGACACATGTAGCTGAATCGAGCTTTAAAGGGGCATAACCATCTTTAAAGGAAGCTGGGCAGCGTAGCGACTGTAACCTCTGAAAATATGGGGAGCGCTCGGCAAAGCTTTTCTTTAAGACCTTGAGTTTACGAAGCATGAATGTTGCAACGGAACTCGCTTAAAACAGCAGAGGATACGAGGTCATACACTTTGCTTCAAAAGAGGCAGCACCCTTCGCCAGGCGAGGTGAATCAAGTGCTCCCCCAGGTAGGATCAGTGTCGCGGGCATTACGCAGAAGCCTCTGAAGTCACAGCTTGGGATGAGTGGCATAAACTGGGCTGATGACTGTGCGATTTAACATGAGCACAAATTAAAAAAAAACAGTCCATTTTGGGGGCCGGTGAGAAGTACATTGTTTGTTTAATCCTCAAATTACACTTCCAACACAGATTAGCACAACAATGACGGGAACAACGGAAGACCAAGGGGAAGCATAGTTTTTACTGCAGTGGTTGAATTTTTAAAGGGGACGATGTCATTAGTTAATAAACTACCATTGGATTACATACATCTGTGAGGTCACACTTGTGCTAAACACGCATTGTTTTCTTTCTGAACAAACTCAGAATATATATATATATATATATATATAATACAAGTCAACCAGGACTGTGGGGGATGAGGCGAGGGGGTTGCCAGTTTGGGGAACAAGTCTATTAAATCCCCCAGTGTCTGTCAGAACTCACAGTTTCACCCCGAGAATCAAAATATGTACGTTTCCTCTTACCTGAAGTGCTAGGTTTCAATTTGAATTGTTTGGTGTGTGTTTCTATAGAAATTGAATAGTTCCTACATGAAACTGCTCACAAGATCAAATGTGTTTCTTTTTTGGTAACTTAGCCCCCTATTACCCCTTTTCCACCAAAGCAGAGCTGGTGCTGGTTCGGAGCCAGAGCCTAGTTTATATTCGGTTCTTTGGTTTTCCACCGCCAAAGCACCAGCTTTGTGGTTCTTAAGTGGTTCTATGCTATGTGTGACATCGCATAGCATGGATTTTGGGGTGAAGCTAGCCAGCTGCTGAACAGTTAATTTAATGTATGCGAGAGGGGTATCAATCTCTTTTCACTTTAATATGCTCCCATACCTAAATGTTTTAATTAGACTGGATACGTAAGATTTCAACGCAAAAGATTAACATCAATCGGCTTTATTGGTTATAACTCATCTTGGCACAAACACCTCCACCACAGTCCAGGTTCCCAAAGACATTTTCTAAAGATGTTATTTAGAGAACCACAAGTGGTCGCAGAAAGACATTAGCACACAGTAGTTACTGTTGCATTTATACATCAACGTTTAAATGGAAGAAGTCCGACTTAAGGCACTAGGACTGCTGTCACAGATGAACAATAATTCACAGGTATCAGTTTTAAACAAAAACATCCCTTTGGTCTCATGCGTCAATTTGTAAGACGGAAAAACCATGTGACGTGTCTACGGACAGAAATTAAAAAGTAATTTAATTCCCGGAATTTCCCTTTAACCAACATCTTCATATCTAAATGTATTTTATCTCTGAAAGTAATATGCTTTTACACTTGGGGATTGATTATATCCAGCGGCTTTTCTCTTTTATATGCAACTTAGTTGTTGCCAGTTATGATATCAGAAAACAAGAGGACAATAGTTGCTGACATGGTGCAGAGTCAATTGAAGTGTTGGTAATTTTTATTTTGTCATTACGTGCTTGTTAATAAAAATGTCTGAGACAAGCACCTTCCAATTGAATTAGGTAGTTTAATTGTGCAACCATCTGACAATACATTACCAACAAAACATTGTTGGAAAAATATTAAAAGATTTGGGAATTATACTTAAATCGGTTTCATAGCATGAGACTACTTTGGCCCTTACAATGTATAAAATACAAACTGAAGATGACTTGACGCAATTCTCCCTGTACTAATACACACATTAAATAAGAGAGAGAGACACACCGGTAAGTGAAGAAAAATATAAAATACAAAGAACCCGATTGACAGTAATATGTAACAATTCAGCACGGGTGTATTAAATAATAGAGTTGGAAGGCGAGGCTCAATAATCTTTGTTTTTCCAGTTTCCGCTCAATAATCTTTGTTTTTCCAGTTTCCCTTGCCATGACAAAAAAAAAATGACACCATCATTTGTGGGAAATTCTCAAAATGGGTTTCATGTTATTCCACGTGTTTTACGGTTCAACTAAAATTGAGTGCTTCCATAAGTGGGAAAAATCTACCGTGGAAGGAGCCTGCTTTGTAACACCATCTCGTGTTACAGAAGGCATTGACCTTTACTCATCACTGACCGTCTACCAGTTAAACCAACAGAAGATTGTGGAAATCCAAATACTTGTGTACTCTGACTCGAATACACACCCGGAGGCCTGACTGCATCGGTTCTTTCCCTTCCTTCTACTCGAGTCAGAATAAAAAGTAAATAAACACATAGGACATAATGGTATCTGAAATCCAGATGTTGCTCTCTTGGAACCTGGACGAGGCTGTTGACCACTGACTCGAGTCACCAGTTACCTGAAAATGAGGCGTGGGAGGGAATCCGCCCTCAACTCCAGTCTACAGAGTTTGCCCCCTGGACAATTTTCAGCGGGAGCCAATAGCCATGCTGGCTATTTTACAGCAATAATACCCTACAATTAGCACGGTATTATTGCTGATGTTCGGGCTCGAACGTTAAAGAAATAAACGAAAGCCATTGGAACGTAAGCAGCTCAACATCTTTTTCTGTGAAATGTAAACAATGTCACTGCAAGCATAAATAATTCCGAAATAAATAAAAATTCAAAACATTTCACAATCAAAGTCAGACAGGAACACAAGAACCTCGAAGCACGGCATTTTAAAAGGTCCAGTCATTTGTTAGTCTGATGTGGTGAGTCACACAGAGACAGAATGGAAGGAATTTCAGCCAATAAAAAGTTAGTTAAATTGAAGGTAGAATGGTAAACGCATCTGGTGTAAATATCTACCCTTCCCTTGGTAATGGGCAAACCAATTGATCCTAAATAATCAGTATTTTCATCTTAAGTGGGGCAAATTCAATGTTTGGTCTCTTGCAGAGCTTATGTACACAATCAAAGACATAGAGAGAGTGGGGACAGACAGGCGGCTTGGATCCGCTAATAGCAAACTGGTTGTTTTGCGTTCCAGAGGAAGAGCGTGAGGCTGTAAGGCAGCAGTGGAACCTGGACAAGCGGCGTCACATCAGTAGGTTGGTGTTCGAACACACAGATTGTTAAGACAAAAACACTGAATTTTATCACAGATGATGAGGTTGTTTATGGTTTTTATAGATCCCATTTCCTTCCTGTCTGAACAAAGCTCAAGTTTGCACAGCTGTTCTTGTAGAGAATACTATGAATGGAAGATCAGTGCGTCGTTCACATCGACCCTCCCTGTGCTGCTGACCCGTAGGTTAGTCCAGTGCTGCATTCTGAATGGGATACGGCTACAAAGTGGGAAGCTGCCACGGGATCAACGTCAGTTCCTTTATGCGTCAAAAAGAAGGCAGGTCAACTGCTGCTTTGGAAGACGGTGTGTGTGTGTGTGTGTGTGTGTGGGCACGGGGAGGCTGGGTTACTGCATTTTCCCGCTGCGGAAGGTTAATGTCCCCGGTGTCGGCTGTGGGCCATGAAGAGCAGCACCTTGCGGATGCCCCTGAGGCGATCATTCAGAGACGTGAGGGCCAGGAAGGGCAGCTGAGCTCTGCCCTCCAAGGGAAGAACGGCGAGCAGCCACCAGCACCACGAGGGGCCATTTGGACTGTCCTGGAGGAGGAGGACGCAAAG
Organism: Apeltes quadracus; assembly: GCA_021346845.1. NCBI lineage: Eukaryota > Metazoa > Chordata > Actinopteri > Perciformes > Gasterosteidae > Apeltes > Apeltes quadracus. Next base: position 15,002,292 of record CM037920.1, on the reverse strand, counting down.
GGGGAGGTGTTTCAATACAAAGGAAAGCAGGAACAGAGGGACGTTCATTTGTTTAGTAAAGTCACTTTTCTATATGCTATATTGTCTTTTTTCCTTTATTTTATTCTATTATTTAATGTAAATCATTTTGTTCTACGGTTGTATGTTTCAGTGTTTCTCGTTACTTTTTTCTTGTCCGGATGTCAATATTTCTGTCGTCCTATTATTTGGGTTCGGTCTATAATACAGGGTTCTAAAATCTGTTTTCTAATGTTTCTAAATAGATAAAGTTATCATCATCATGTTACTATTTTGTAAACCCACGTAATCCGCATAACTGGACTTCTCAAATGAGACTTTTGTAAAGAGTGTGCGTGTACCTGAAGTGCAGAGTCTTTCTGGGGCATGGGTCCAAAGTGTCCCTCAATGCGCTCCTTCTGCTCAGCCTTCAATGAGTTGACCCACACCAGGGCCTGGTCGTACACCGCGTCATGCAGCGCATGCAGCTCGCGCTCTGCCTGATTGTTTACCTACACACAGACACCCACAATCCTTTAATACAGCATCTCAGGGTATTCCTCTATCGAGCTTTCCCATCGTGCCTCTCGCAGCAACTCCCTCATCTGCACGGTCCTCCCTTCCCCCTCTTACCTTATGGTCCTCCAGGTACTCGATATCGGCCGTGTTGTATCCATCCCTCTCGCCGTGCCGCACAACTTTGAACCTCCGTCTGCCGATGGTGTTCACCACCGAGCGGCCGTCAGCGAAGAACTTCACATCGCGGATCTCCAGCAGGCACCCGTAGTCCGCGAACCTAAAGACGGGAGGAGGGAGAGGGCGCGTTACAAGACTTCCTGGATCCATGCTCTTACGAGGTACCACGCACAGCCCTTGGCTCACTTGGAGCACCGAGCCCGCACTGACCCTTTGCGGTTGTCTTCCAGACACATGCCGAAGCAGTTGGTTCCCGTCTCCATGCATCGGCGAATCATCAGCCTGTAGCACGGCTCGAAGATGTGGAGCGGGCACGGGACCGTTGGGAAGGCCATGGTGCAAACGAATATAGGCACGTTCTTGTTAAGACTGGAGAGAAAACAATGAAGAGGAACACATGTTTAACACTGAGCACAGCGGAGTCATGTCACACGGAAACTCATTGTCGACGTTAAGCAGGAATGCCCTTTGAATGTCTACTACTATAAATAAAACTATAAATCCCTCAATTGTTAGAGCGGATCCGTTTCGCTCCATTATGTGTTAGAAACTGCTTCTGCCTCTAGAGAGGTAAGACTTGATGCCTGAGGTCAGACCTGTCTGGGAGCACAAACTCACTTCGAGAGCTCGGCCATTTCATCCTGGTGGATTTTCTGTCTCTCTATGAGCTCAGAGGGAAGATACTTCGATATCAGGTTCTCCGTTAGTACCGTCTTACAGAACTGCCTCTGGACCAGGTACTGGGGGAGGGGGAGACACAGACTGCATTAGAGGCGTTTATCATGGCAGAAGCATTGAGACGGTTTCAATGCAGAAGCCTGTTTTGACCTGCGACGGTAAGGATGCACCAAGGTTTCAATCAGGCTGGATGACACCGTGACGTACCTCGGACAGCTCCTCTTTACAGAGTGGACACTTGGGGTTGTGGTCCAGACATCTCTCCAGACAACGCAGGCAGAAGGTGTGACCGCACTGCGTCGTCACTGGCTCATAGAAAAGTCTGTGGGGAGGAAACGGCGTAAGATCTTAACAGTTCAAAGAATTGTGAAATACGTGTACATTTTAACACGGTTAACTGTTCCCTTCTTTAGTTGTTAGTCAATATTAAGATGCATACCTCACCTCATACACAGGGAACAATCCAGATCCGTCGGGTCCAAGACGTCACCAGCCGCAGAGCCAGGCGTGTCCGTCCCCTCTGCAGGCTCTAAGTGGGGAGATCAACGGATACTAAATGAGACGCATGTCCCGCTAGTGGAGAGACAGTGAGCACGTTTTGCTCGGCCATGTGCATGGGTTCGGGAGCACCAACTCCAAAAGCTCACCAGACTTTGCTCTCTTCAGATCATCCCGCCTCTCCAGTCCTCCATCGTCTTCCTCCTGTGAGCTCCTCTGCTTCCTTTTCAGGATGAAGCAGTGGTCCAACCTCCTGACCCGAGGCTCCCCTTGACCTTTGACCGTACCAGATTCGAACTGCTCGGGTGTAAGCGGAGCGGAGGCAAGACCTGGCCCTGACGACAACAGGCTGGGACAGAAGACCTGAGGGCGGGAGAAGGAAAATGGAAACTTGTGGCCACCAGACATCACGCTGTCCTTTATGAGAAGCCGGCTGCGGGAGACTCTTACCTGGTGCGGAGGGCTGATGCTGTCCTTGACATGCGCTCTGGAAGACATGTGCGCGTTGGAGTAGTCCGGGACCTTGATCGGTGACCGGAGCCAGGAGGTGGCCGAGTAGCTGAGAGAAGTTAGGACACAACAAGGAGGAGATTATTCTGCATGAATTTATAAAACATCAAAACAACTATTCTAGAAACAACCGATTTGTTTTTAACTGTTAAATAAATCAACTATTTTGCTGAGCAAAGTTCGAGGTCTAGTCATTTTTAAGGGGTAAAAAGGAGGAAAATGTATAAATTATTATAATTAATAATATTATAATTAAAATGATTACATTGGAATATGTCCGGATTTCTTTGCGCTACTGTGAAAGAAAGGAATTTCCTTGAGTTGTGGACAAAACGAGACGTTAACGGACGTCATATTTAGATTTAATAAATCAATGAAAAACAACTTTGTCTTTTGGAGGGTGGGGGGGCAGACACGTTGAACAACAGATATTCATCTGTGGCTGTCCAATGAAATGCTAATGAAGGACTTACCCTGTGAGCTTCGGCCTTGGCCAGTTTACAGTCCGGCTCTATGGACAGACAGACCAGGTACTCCCTCAGAGCCTCCTCCGTCCTGCCCAGTGACACCAGCGCCTGGGCCTTACGAACATGACCCTGCAGGTGTTCAGCAAGATGCATCATTTATCCAGCATCCGAACCACACCTACATTACACATGTATATTCATTGAAGGACCGTTTGTCTGCCGTACCTTGGACCAGCAAGGCACAAGCCTGCAGGCTGTCTCGGCGTCTCTCAGGGCCTTCTCATAGCACTTCAGGCCGGAATGGATCTGGGAGCGGTTACTGAACAGTATGTGGTCTGTGGGTGCTGAAAGGGGGGGGTTGAGGGGGTTAATCAAAATAACAAAATAATGCAGAATAGACATTTTTATAAAGAGCCACCAAAAAGCTGAATACACGGTTACATAACTGCAAAAGAAGGGGTGTTTATATAGAACGCTTTCCTCAATGTTACAAAACGTGTTATGCAAAAAAAAAGGGGGGGAGAGAGTGGAGGGCTGTCTTACAAACCGCGCAGCACTATCAAGTTCAGCCACGTTCCAGGCTTCATAACTATCAACTTATGCAAATGTCACAGTGAGACATGGGAACCAGGGGAGGACAGGTCACCAACAATGAAGACAAAAAGGAGAAAAGCTTCAATAACGGGAGGTGAAAATGCAGTTTAGCGCACAGTGTTTGTAAACGGGGCGAGAGCAATTAGCTTGACCTAAACTTAATGCAAATACAAATCTAAAACAACCTAAACTGAATCCCACAATAAGTGGTAAATGCGGACAAACACGATCGGCCAACTAGACCTTGTTTAGGGGGCATAAAACATTGATACAGTGTTATCGATTCTAAACGGTATTAGGTGCTACACCTTTTTGTTTCATGCAGATTCAGCTGACAAAACTTTTTGCACAAGTACAAGAGTTCTGTTTTTTTCTGGAATTACTTGCCCTTTTTTACTGAACAGCGATGGGGCAACCTGTCTCCTAATCAACGGTTTGAAGCTGGACCTTCCTGTTTGTTCAAGGTTATTCATCAAATCCCACTCTGTCCCACAGTCAGTCAGTCTTTGGTGCTGGGTGGGATCCGCCCTGCCATTGAGGCATTGAGCTAAACCCACCTTGGTTACTTTAGCCAGCTTTGCGTTACACATCAAAGTGTTTCATCAAATCTACTATCCATATGGAAGTTACCCATTTCAGGCCGTCTTTGGTGCTAAACATATACTCCATCTTTATACAAGTGAGAGCAAATACATACGAGGGGCTGAGGTTAATGTGCACTCTCGTTCTCTGTATTTCCTCTTGTCAGTGAAACAAACACAATTTCGGATCCACTAATCCAGAACAGCAGAACAAAGATGCCAGTGTTCATGGCTGCCTGTTTTGACAAGCCGCGGCTCACCTGCCCCCTGCGCCTGCATCTAACCTCGGGTGTGTCTATGGGCCTCTAGTGGTGACCCCAAATAGTGCCCTTGCCCCACATCTGCCTCATTGTTTGTCGTAATGCAATGCTTACGCAAGGTTTGGTCCGGCAGCACCCAGCCTACATAACGGTGTTATCCAACACACGGCGGCCGGTGGAGGCAGCGAGCCGCCCTGCGAGCGTGTCAGCGGAGGTCATGACGCACTTAAGAAACAAAGTCACATAACGGCGTGACGTCGCTGCACGACCAGCGGCCGAACGGAGCGCCCACCGTACGCCGGAATGTAGCGAAACACAACAGAAGAAATGTGGAATTTAAAGTAGCTTAATAATATATATATATTTTTAAAGAGTGAGTAGAAACCCCACTGTGAGTTTTCCGTTGATGCGCGAGAGGGGTCGCGGTCCTACCTATTAACACGGCTCGGTTGTATTTCTCCAGCGCGGCTTCCAGCTTCTTCTCGCCGTAAAGCCAGTTGCCCTCCCGCCTCAGCCCGCCGGCCTGGTGCAGGGCGGGGAACCACTTGGCCAACAAGTTGCTGAGGACCACGTTGACCCGGTAACTCTGGACGTCGGCAACCCGGGAGATGTCCCGGCACTCTTTACACGTCACCGGCAGCCCCTTCTCCTTCCGCTCCCTCTCCAGACACTTTTTACAGAAGCAGTGTCCACACGGCAGAGTCACGGGCTCGAACAGAAAGCTCAGGCACATCCGACAGGAGAAGTCTTCGTACCCGCAGCCCGCGGCACCGACCCCTGTGCGCCCGGCTGCCCCCGCCTCCCATCCTTTCCTCGGTGTACCGCTTCGACCGTCGCCTCCGTTTTGCCTCCCGATACTGGCCGACAAGTACTCTATGAGGTTGGTTAGGAGACGTGGGTTCAGTCCCTCGATCTCCGAGGCTCGTCGGTACATCTCGAAAGCATCGGTGAATTTGCCCCCAAAGGCGAGCGCATCAGCCCGCTTGACCATCAGCTCCTGTCGGCTCTCTGGGTCTCCGAGATCCGCAAGTTGGCACTCGTAGATGTCCACAGTCCGGTCGAAGTTCTTCGACTGGAAAGCCTCCGCCGCGAGCTGCAGCATGGCTTCGCTCTCCGTCCCCATATGCGCGCCGGTTGTCAGAGGTCTGTCCCCCGCGTCTGTGTGGAGCGTGTCTGGCCGAAACACCCGCTGCGGTGCATCCTCGCCCCCGCTGCTGGGAAGCCCACTGACGCGGTCATGACCGAGTCCACCAAGCACACCCGTAATATCCCCAAAGGAGCGGGAGGGGGGGGGGGGGGGTTACGTAAAAGTTGTGTGTCACGTGACGCCTGCCAGCTGTTCTCATTGGGCCAGTTTAGGAAAAGGGTTACAAAACAACCGGCCATGTAACGGATCGTCGGCGGGTCAGGAGCCACAGCCCGTCTGACCCGCATGGAGGAGTCCTGCGTGGCGCGTCTCTGTCCATAAGGTGTTCTGCAGCACAATAACTGACCCGTGGGAGTTCAGAGGCGTTCTGTCGGGCGATGTTTATATAATCACAAAGGAAAAATATGTGACAGGCTTTAGTTGTTACGTGATGGCTTCACCTGTTTTATAACTAGTCAAATAGTCACAACTGTTCTTTACATATATCTTTTTTAGTGTTACGAAATCTGTTTTTCCTCGTAAAGCTATGCAGTTTATGCAATTGAGGTACACAGGCAGCAGTTTGGAGTGGAGTGATGCAAATGTGTTCAGCTCTTACATATTACACATTTGTCACCTTCTCTCATGCCCCTCAGATCCATTTCCGGAATGACAACTTAAGGCAATGAATCCTGGGCAGATATCACCTCATCAAAAGGTTGTTCAATGTTCCACAAACGTTTCGTTTCAAGATGCATTAATAAGCGACTGGAATGCTCAGTGCACTCAGTCAAATTCAGATCTCCCATCCAGCTGTGTTTACAGCTACCACTGTTTTGTTGTGTAATTAAATTAATAAGACCCAATTGGCTAGACAGACATGTTATATAAGGTGCCATGAATCACACTTCATTCAAACTCAAGAACAAGGAGTGACGTAATGAAGTCATACAATGAGGGGGGGGCGGTGCAAGGCCGCGTGTGTGTGCCGAACGCAACGCAAACCTCTCTCCTCCACTGTGAGCCCAGAGGGGCGAGGGGTGTGGCGACGCACTAACAGCATGACTCAGCAGGCGGTCAGCGGCCGGAGAGAACAGGAACTTAAAGGTGTTTTGAGAAAGTCTGAGTCACCGCAACCACAAAAGGTCCTTGTGCAAGCAGTGATAGCTAGGCATCCAAAGATATGAGGAGATGAGGCTGCGGACAGACACAGAGGTGCACAATCAGTTACAGCCACATAGGGCAGATCGCATGATCCTGCTGGCACAGATAATAATAATGTTAACAAAATACCTCCTTTTTCAATACAATAAAGTCAGGGTTTCTTCTGCAACAGCTCTTAAAAAGATGTTATAGTGATACTATTATGCTATATCTTTAGCATCTTCCATTATTCTGGGAGCTGGTATTAGGCCAGCTACATCAACCAACTATAAAGCAGAAGTAGGTTGAGGTCAGAATTGAATCACTCTGGTTAAGGGATTGTCCTCCCAAATGCTTTGATACTACACCTCTTGGCATTATTAGTACAACCTGAAGAGGTACACCATATCCTGCGGCCTCAGAATAATGTCCATGTCAGTGGTACTGGTGCTGGAAAATATAGCTCAACCGGTCTGGCCTGTGAACTCAATCCCGCACACAGACACCACCCCCGATTTCCACGCAGACAGACTGACTCACATGTGGCAAACAGACGTAAATGTAAATGTAAATGTAAAGATGTAAATGAGGACATCAACACACACAATATTTACAGTGGGGTCCTTCTACGCCTTGAAATGCCCTCATGTGTGTATCTAAATAGGCCAGCCAGCAGGTCTCCTCACACACTATTACACAAGGAAGAAAGATATTCACATTTTTTAAATCTGTATCAAAATTATTCGGTTATTCCAGTTATTCGGTCTAGTCTTGCTTTTTCTTTTAAATGTTTAATCCAAAAATAGTTTACAGATTTAAAGTACTATATGACGTTTTTGAGCCTTACATTTTCTGTTTTTAAAGCCTATTTAGTGCTTTGTGAATGGTAATGAATTTTGTAGCCCACAGGATTGTTTTTTACGGTTGTTAGTAACAAATATGAATATATTACAGTTCAGCTTCTAACAAACTGCTGACAGACTTCAGGAAGGGATATTAAGGGTCAACTGGGGAAACTTCAGTCACATCATAGTGGGTGAATGTTCTCATAAAGGGAACATACGCAGTGTTCTATAACAGGACGCATGTATACTAATATATGATAATTGGTGGGGAACAGGAAGCCAACTTAACTTTTAGATTAATCAACATGTGAAAAGTCAAGTGATGAACAACGTTATTACTGTGCAACATAAATGTGTGTACCAACTTTTATCTCAAACTTTCCAAAGTTTTTTAGAGACATTTCACCAAAAAAAAAAAAAATAGTCAAGCACTAAATGAAGTCTTCACCAGAGTCAATACGATTCATCCTAAAGTTAACGTGGAATCGGTGTGTACATACGCTAAAACAATGTCGGACACCGTAGTTTTCTCTGGCCCCCTCCCAAACTTGATCAGTGACGACATGTATAGCCGCATGTCGTCATTCCGCCGCTGGTTGTCGAGGTGGTGCCCAGTAAATAATGTGGGCTTCGTTAATCACTGGAAGACGTTTTGGGGAGAGCCTAGTCTGATTAGGAGGGACGGCATCCATCCTACCCTGGATGGAGCTCAACTCATTTCTAACAATCTGACCCAGTTTCTTAGTGGACTTAATCCATGACCCAGAGTTCAGACCAGGAAGCAGAGTCGCAGTCTTACACACTTCTCTGCGCTTCCATCTGAGCGGTCACTCACCCAAACCATAATTAACCCTATAATTAACCTTATAGAGACCGTATCTGCCCCACGGACACCTTTTGTTAAATTAAAGGTAAACAACCGAGGAGTTATATTAAATAACTTAATTAAAGTTAAAACCATTAATGCAACAGTGCAACAAAATAGGAGAGTTAAAGGGGGACTTTTGAATATTAGATCTCTGTCATCTAAAGCTGTTTTAGTAAATGAACTAATATCTGATCTCCATGTTGATGTATTTTGTCTTACTGAAACATGGATGCCAGATGGGGAATATTTTACCTTAAATGAAGCGACTCCTCCGAGTCATGTTAATACTCATATCCCTCGAGGCACAGGCCGAGGGGGTGGAGTAGCAGCTATTTATGACTCCTGCCTTTTAATAAACTTTCAACCTAAACTAGATTATAACTCATTTGAAAGCCTGGTTCTCAGTCTTTCGCAACCAACCTGGAAAATGTTCCAGCCGGTTCTCTTTGTAATAGTGTACAGGGCGCCAGGTCCTTATTCAGAATTTTTATCTGAATTTTCACAGTTCTTAACGAGTTTGGTCCTTAAAACGGACAAGGTAATTATAGTGGGTGATTTCAACATTCACGTGGATGTCGATAACGACAGCCTTGGTACTTCATTTCTTTCATTATTAGATTCAGTTGGTTTTTGTCAGAGGGTAAATAAACCAACTCATTGCTTTAACCACACACTCAACTTGGTTCTTGTGTATGGTATTGAGATAGAACATTTAACAATCTTTCCACAGAATCCTCTTTTGTCGGATCATTGTCTGATAACCTTCGAATTTCTACTACCGGAACCTCCTCCTGCCAAAGGTTTCTACAGTCGATGCCTATCGGATACCGCTGTAGCTTCATTTAAAGAAGCGATTCCTTCTGCTCTAAGTTCAGTGTCCTGTTTCAAGATACCGGACGACTCCTATGAAAACTTCAGTCCGTCCCAAATCGATAATCTTCTCGATACTGCTACGGACTCTCTGAGAGCGACGCTGGACGCTATTGCTCCTCTGAAAAAAAGAATGGCAACAAGTAGGAAGTTTGCACCTTGGTATAACCCTCAAACCCGCAACTTAAAGCAAACTGTACGGGAGCTTGAACGACTATGGCGTTCCACCAAATCAGAAGGATCTGGGCTAGTCTGGAAAGACAGCCTTAAAACATATAAGAAGGCTCTCCGGAGCGCAAGAGGATCTTACTACTCATCACTAATAGAGAAAAACAAAAAGTGTAGAAAAAAAAAAAAAGAGTCACAGCTCTGTTGAGCCATGTATTCCTCTGGACCGCAGCAGTAACGACTTCATGACCTTCTTCAATGATAAGATTCTGACTATCAAAGAGAAAATTGATGGTCTCCTGCCCTCAACTAGTGCCGACCCGTCCTCGGATGTAGGAACCCTGGGTGCAGCAGTGGGCCCTGATGCCTACTTGGATGGCTTCTCTTCCATCACCCTGGATCAACTGACTTCTACAATTTCGAAGTCTAAATCTTCTACTTGTCTCTTGGATCCTATTCCAACGAAGCTGCTTAAGGAAGTTTTTCCTTTAATTAGCACGCCTTTACTGGATATTATGAATCTGTCCTTGTTGACAGGACATGTACCACAGTCCTTCAAGATAGCTGTAATTAAGCCTCTTCTTAAGAAACCTACTCTTGCTCCGGAGGTGTTGGCTAACTACAGACCGATCTCTAATCTTCCCTTCCTCTCGAAGATCCTTGAGAAATCCGTCGTAAGTCAACTATGTGACTTTCTTCAGAGCAATGCTTTGTTCGAGGACTTTCAGTCCGGATTTCGAGTGCATCATAGCACAGAAACAGCCCTGGTGAAAATTACGAATGATCTCCTACTTGCATCGGACCAAGGACTTGTCTCTTTTCTTGTCTTGCTGGACCTCAGTGCCGCCTTTGACACCATCGATCATCGTATCTTGCTGCTAAGACTAGAACATTTGATTGGTATTAAAGGAACTGCACTTAGCTGGTTTAAATCCTATTTATCGGATCGATCCCAGTTTGTGCTTGTAAACGGAGAATCCTCGAAGACCACCAATGTTGGTCACGGAGTCCCACAAGGTTCTGTGCTTGGACCCATTTTATTTACCCTTTATATGCTTCCTTTGGGCGACGTTATCAGAAAACACCGCATCAACTTCCATTGTTACGCAGACGATACTCAATTGTATCTGTCGATCAAGCCAGAGGAGACCGAACAGCTCGTTAGACTTCAAGAATGTCTTGGAGACATCAAAACTTGGATGACCTGCAACTTCCTGATGCTAAACTCAGAAAAAACAGAAGTTATCTTGATAGGCCCCTAGCGCCTTCGAAGTCAGCTGTCACGTGATACAGTTTCTATGGATGGAATTTCTCTGGTATCCAGCAGCACCGTCAAGAATCTTGGAGTTCTCTTCGACCAGGATATGTCCTTCAACTCTCACATAAAGAATACTTCAAGGACCGCCTTTTTTCATCTACGTAATATATCGAAAATCAGGAATTTCCTGTCTCAAGGTGATGCAGAAAAATTAGTTCATGAATTTGTTTCCTCCAGACTGGACTACTGTAATTCTTTGTTTGCAGGGTGTTCTTGTAAATCTCTTAAGCCTCTTCAGTTGATTCAGAATGCTGCAGCACGTGTATTAACAAGAACTAATAAAAGAGACCATATCACGCCTGTATTGTCTGCTTTGCACTGGCTCCCTGTTAAATCAAGAATAGAATTTAAGGTTCTTCTCCTCACCTACAAGGCGCTTGCTGGTGAGGCACCTTCTTATCTTAAAGAGCTTGTAACACCGTACTGCCCTGCAAGGCAGCTGCGTTCTATAGATGCTGGGTTACTTGTTGTTCCTAGAGTTATTAAAAGTAGGATGGGAGGCAGAGCCTTCAGTTATCAAGCTCCCCTTTTGTGGAACCAGCTTCCACTTTCAGTCCGGGGGGCAGATTCAGTCAGCTCCTTTAAGATAAAGCTTAAAACTTTCCTCTTTGATACCGCTTATATTTAGGGCTGGCTTAGGTTTGCCTGGACCAGCTCTTAGTTACGCTGCTATAGGCTTAAACTGCCGGGGGACTTTTTAGGACACACCGAACTCCTCTCTCTCTCTCTCTCTCTCTCCCCTTTTACTAAAATCCACGTTGCATTAATGCACATGACTAATTCAGCTCCTTCCCGGGAGTTCTTTGTGCTTTCTCGCCGAGCAGGTCTCTGCAGATTGTAGTTCCGTCAGGACCCTGGTCCTGACTCTGGCCGTGGCCCTGCTGGCACCTGCTGCTGCTGTCATCATCATCATCATCATCATCATCATAATTTTAAATATGATTCATATCACTATTACCCTTTCCTAAAATCTTTGCTTTCCCTCCCCACAGTCTTCTGTGGATGGAGGTTCTATCTGATGGTGGTGGCCCCTGCAGTGGTCCTGTCGTACATCTGGCCGGCTACTTGGAATTCTTTGATTAATTTCTGTTATAGAAATTAAATGTATTATACATTTGTATGAGTCATTCTGTACACATGACATCCATTGCATGACATCTGTCCATCCAGGGAGAGGGATCCCTCCTCTGACGTTCTCCCTAAGGTTTCTTCCCTTTTTTCCCTGGAAGGGTTTTTTTTCATTTTTTGGGGAGTTTTTCCTGTGCCGATGTGAGGGTCTTGGGACAGAGGATGTTGCATGTGTACAGACTGTAAAGCCCTCCGAGGCAAATTTGTAATTTGCGATTTTGGGCTATACAAAATAAAATGAATTGAATTGAATTGAATCCTCTGGGGGCCATGAATCTTATAGCTGTTGAGACATTTCAGTGTTGACCAACAAACATTATCTAGAATCATATCTCTGTGCATAAGAGTAGACTCACTGTATGATTGAGACTTTGTTGAACAACATAACAGGTTTCCAAACATCACGGTTATATGACTTTGCAGCTATACCTTCAGATGAGACTATTGCTTCAGGTGTTTGTGTATCCATCGATGTACATAGTGTGTGTGATGGCGTTGTGTAGGTGAAAGTGTTGAATGACGGGATTGTTACCTCAAATCAAATCAGCCTTTGCTTGTACAGTAATGTTGAGATTTTTTTAGAAACATGTGGTTTGAACACTTGAGTAGCATTTATGTCCTTATGGTAAACAAACAAAATAACCATAAGAATCCACAATTTATATTTTCATACAATGCCACAACCCAAAAGACAAGCAAATATGTTTGTCCCGTCAGTGGTCTGAAACACATGTGTGTAGAAAAAGAAAATCTTTGTGTTTCAGAAGCATGTGGACAAAGTTTTCAGACCAGGTCACATGACACTAGGGAAAGTGCTTCTTCAGAAGGAGAGTGCCTGAGTGCTCACTTGACATATTTTGGCACAATAAAGGCTTTGCAGTTGTCTCCCATCTCCTGACAACCCTCAATCCAATAACGTATGTACAGTTAACAACAAGGCAACAAATGAAGGGGTGAACTTGAAGAAAAATGTCTTTTTGTCTTCGGTCTGATCACTGTTAGGCGTTCTTACGGTGCAGCCAGCTGGATGAGTGTCCTTATCGTTTTTCACTCCGTCACCAGTTAATATGTTGGATGCCAACACGTCAAATGAGAACAGCAAGACGGGCAGATTCAATAACTCATTAATGGACAGGCCTTTACTGGGTAAATCAGTCTTGGATTTTGAGGATGTTCCTCTTCTCCAGGTCGTTCATCTCTTTGAGAATCAGAGCCACGTTGTACCGGAGCTCCTGGAATTTAGACACGGGCACCTGAACAACAAAACAGCCGTTCACTGACAAGGAAAAACAGACACGGCATAATGTTGCCAAAGACCCCGCTCCTCCCGCGATCCTTCTTTGAGTTTTAAAAAAACATGAATGTTCGTTCCCTCGCTGTCACAACATGAAATATGTGTTAAACTCGACGCAACCTGATTGAGCAAACCCTTCGACTCAGTCCGCAAAGCTTTCTGAGTTATGTGTAAATTCATAACTTTCAATTTGGAAGTATTTTAAAACTGTCAGGAAGATGCACTGATGGGAATTTTAGTTTGTTGTTTAGTCAATATTCACACATATAGTATCACATTCAGTAAGAAAACCATACACTGTTATTAATTGTATTTATATACACACACACACATTTTTTTTTTAAAAATAGGTTAGTATCATTTGAACGATTTGTGAGATGTTTTCAAATTAGCCTTCTGTAAGTACAGTAAATATCTCAAGAAAATAGAATAATAAAATACTTTAATTCCATGCCAACTTACTCACATATGTTAGTATCCTAACATTAAAATCATAATAACTGGACATGGGTTGTATCTGCCATGAACCAAAAAGCAATGTCTCAACCGTTTGGTAAAGTCCTCTGTTTCTTAAAGAGATCTCGAAAGTCTAACAGGCTTTTAATTTCAGATCAACTTGCCTAGGTTTGGCCTTTGACCTCCATACAGTGTGAAATTGGGTCACTCCCAAAAATGTTTCTAAACCACCACACATATACAGAGTCTTTACTCATATTAACGCTCAACTCCTGATTTAAAGACTTCAGCCTAGCGCGAGTCATCATCCCTTTGTCCCTCTACTAAAAAAAGACATGTGCTGGATAAGAAGAGCGATCAAAGCAGCAGAATCTGGATCAGATCCTGAGAAACACGTATGAGGGGGAGAGAGAGTACATCCATCAGTAGAATGTGCACACCCGATGCCGCTGCTGCTAATCTTCTAATTCTGGAGTAATCTGATCACGTAACTGCTGTAGTACGTAGAGCAGCAGTACAAGTCCTCCGTCTTGTTTCTGTCCATATCAGTAACCTACTTTGAGAGCTGCAGTTGTCCTGAAATCATCAAGCAGGTATGCGTGTCTGGAGTGTGGCGCCCCCCGTTGGGCAATACATCTCATTAACTTCTTGACGGTTTATAAAGAGCACATCTGTATGTTTCTAACAAAGGGGATATATGTTACGCTGATATTATATCGGTCTTTTCCGAGTTGTGACGGCAGAAACATTGCAACTGTTGGCCCATTGAAACTACAATAGTGACTTGTTTGGGCTTGAAGGTTTGCAGGAACAGAGGTTCTGCAAATATTCTGTTGGAAAAAAGCTGATTTGCCAAGAAATAGAAGTTGTTCTTCTTTGTAACGTGATGTTACCACATGTACAAACAGGCTTTACAGCCATAGGCTCTTGGTTAAGCTGTGATTAATAAACCTTTCCTTGATTATTCACATGTGATCCGGTTATGTAACAAGTAACAACTGAAACACTCACCAGATGGACACAATGACCATCCATAGGAAGACAGTCCTTTCACATTAAAACGAGAATCCTTTGTGGTGCAATCTGACTGTCTGCTGTCTAGACTATACAACCTATGATGAATCTAGGCATGTTGGTCTATGGCATAGACCAACATGCCTAGATTCATCATAGACTCTAGATTCAAGCATAGAATCTATGCATTCAGTAGTGGTGTCAAAGGGGGAGAATTAGACGGAGTAGGGTTTGTATTCATGACCTGGACAGTCAGAGTGAAAACTGGTCACTTCCAAAGAGAACGTCAACCTGTCTGTACCTTAAACAATTTTTTTTAAAGTACCTCAAAGCGGTGAAAGCTGCCATCTGATAGTTTCATCTGCATCAGAACAGAAGGCTGCAGGGATCTGGCTAAAGAGCTGTGGAGACAGAGGAGACGAATTACATTTATTCAAGACATGTTTCCAAAACGTATGCATGTTCATCATTAGAAGGCGTCTGCTTTGCGTGTTCAACCCCAGTGACTCTTACCACTCATTAATCTATCTGGTTTTGTATTCATTACAAAGAAAGCAGAGACATAAAAAAAAAAGTTTAAAGGCTTCGATGGGCCGGTTATAGGCTAAAACTTCTCTCAGTTGGCACATTACCTCGTGGAGATGGCGACATCCACCCTCCATTTAAAGTCTTCTACCGTGGGGAGGTGTGGGTCATTGCGGGCAGTCGCTGCGTCTAGAGCTGCACGCCTGCAAATACAAGGAGAGGGGTCCCACAGCAATGATTTCTCCATGAATGACGTCATCCCTGTGGTGCTAAACACCAACCACAAGAAAAGACACAACCACACAGGCTAAAATGTACAAAAGTCTCATTTTAGAGCCTGTAAATTCAACACACCTGTTGCCAAAAACCACACTGACGAAATCTGTGATGAAGTCTTCAGGTATCCTGACAGACAAAAAAGGCAACAACAAAGTCAGCACAGTGCATCAGAACATCAAGGGTGTGATTAAACGACGAGACGTACCTCAGTTCTCTAAGATCCTCTCTGAAGGCCTAAACGTGGACACAAACCCAACGTTAAGTATTATTTATACAAGATTCACGATGTTTACATCCTAATGATGTGTAATTCCCTGCTAGTGAATATGTTGCGATAGATACTTACACAGGCGTGTTGGAATGCATCATTAATTGTATTATTTACACTCGGGATTATTTTTTTAATGAAATGTCATCCGTGCTGTTCAGTGTTACCACGGACACTAAGAAGCAATCCAACCATCAAAAGCAGCCATAATGAATGTCATGCTAAAAGGGTCCGCTGAGAAAAGGGGCGCGCGCTCACCTCTTGCTTCAGAGAGGACGCGGGGACGCGCATGGCCTCGGACAGCAGCCGGTACACCCCGGCGACTACGTGGCTGAGCCTCTCCTGGGGGACGGTGCTGCTCTCAGCTATGGACTTCATCACCTCCCTGCAGTCCTTTCCCTCCAGCCCGCTGACCACCGCTGAACACACCGGAAGCCCACAGACACGCGTCAACTACGCGCTGCTGCAATTATTCGCGGCCTCGGGGTAAACGCGAGCATCTGGTGCCCAAATATATGACTCGTTGAGCAACTATTACGCGTATTAACTTGAAGCATTTAGACATCTAGTTTGAAAAGAGACAAAACGTGGCGCCCTCGTGGACAGCTAACGTTATATTTACCTTTCAGTATCTTTCTGAACATCTCTTGATCCATATCCTTTAGGTTTTTCGACATTGAGTCTATTTCTGGAGGTATCCTTCCTCCCAGAAAGCTGGAGTCCTTGGTGTGGCTTACAGACATGACTCACTATGCACTGATATGCTTTGAGTAGCGTTAAAAATAACAAAAAAAACGAGAAACTGACGCAAAAACAGTCGTTTGAGCTCTCTTACTCGGAGCTGGGTTTTATGTTTACGCGACAGCTTCCGTCTCAAGTCACATGACGCCGCGCTCGCTCCCGGGATTCTCGCGGTGACAACTTACTTAGGTCATCGTTCGAAGAGAAAGGCTTTGCAAATGGAGGAGGCAGAAATAATCATTCTTTGAACGACATAAGGTTTGTGTTTTCATGTTGCTAGCTCCTATATCACAACGTTGCCAGGTGTATACACCGTTTGTATGTGCTTTGTGGGGTACATGGTCGAAATCGAGGTTAGTTAAGTATCGTTTTGTGACATGGTAATCGTTAAATTGACATTCGAAGGATTAACGTTAGCACCTGCCGTTAGCAGCTAACGTTAGCAGCTATCGTCGTTAGCTGGTGTTGTGCTCAAAACGCCGACTGTTCTTTACCAAAGACGTTCACGTGTATTGTAACCTTAATGTTACATACACACTCATGTAGCTATCCTATAGTGCCGCACTCTTATTTTTTCGTACGACAATATCTTTACACACTGACTTATTTCACTCTGTTGACAATGACAATTAACGGCAGCTAGTGGAGTTCTTTACGTTGTGGACACGTACCAATTAACATTAGCATTCGCAGTGTCTTTAGCATGCTAACATTAACTGGCCTCGCCCGCTAACGTCACAAATGTTACCAGCAAAGACTTAACGCAAACTAACTACGTAATCTAATGTTGCTGCTAACTAATATTTGGAGAGACAGCGAGATCCTCCCTGTAGCACCGGCACGCAATGGCACGTCTGTGGCAGGCGTCACGACAGTGGCACCTCGGTGCCAACTCTTTGGCACCTACGTCAGTCCGACGTCACAACAGTGACTCTCGACTTCATACTGCAGATCAAGACTCGTGGGATGTGTGCAAAGAGAACCGTAACATCAAAACGGTTAATTTCGAACCAAATATTTACTATATATAAAAATGATATGGACTATTCACTATCTACACAATGTTGATGTTTTACAATGCAAAATGAACATTACAACAGTTTGTTTTCAAACAACACATGTACTATAAAAACGCAAACAAAACAGAAAAAAGGCTAGTTAGGTTATATTTAGTTCACTGGCTGGATTCTAATTGTCAAAAAAAAAAAAAACTACCTCCTAACGTCTATTCTTAACCACTATTCCTTGACCTCCCAAGGAAAACGTCATCGGTTCAATGAAAGATGGTTAGGCAAATTCATGAGGAGTTGGGAAAAGACATTCCTCTATCATACAAATCTAATCCATCAAGCTCTGAAGCTCCGTGATCCTCATCGCTGCTCTCCCAACTGAATGTGTAACGTGGAATGTCAATAATGTAACGTTACTTTGTTACAGACGGCGTGTTGATGATTAAGTCATTCTAACTACTAAATATCAGCAGTGATTCAGACTGCATGAGGGATTTCTGTATAAAAAACACATTTTATAAGATGAATAGCATGGACATAGTAATGCGTGACTGTACAACTAAGTGCTGTTGAATAGTCCCTGCGACAGATACAAACTGTCTTTTTGAAAATCCTTTTTTGAGTGTGTGCCATGTGTTTCTTATTGAATTGAACGGCGGTTATTCATCCCGTAGCTCCGTATTAAAACGCACCATGTTAGGTTGGTCTTACCATCTTCCTGTTTGTGTCAGGTACATCTAGCCATGTCTGAGTCTCTGTATGAGAAGTTCTTGGCCCCAGAGGAGCCCTTCCCTCTCCTCTCCCAAAGAGCCAACCTCAGCGATGTGGGAACCCTGGATGTCAGCGACTTTGGTTGTCAACTCTCATCTTGTCACAGAACCGATCCGCTACACCGCTTCAACAGCAACAGGCAAGGGGAAATAGTCTGTATTTGTTCACTCACGCGTGTGTGCAGGGAGAGAGAGGCCTACAAATTGCCCTCAGTAACTCATGCATCCTATTGTTTTCTAAATTGTTTAAGATGGGCGTTTTATAATGTGGTTGTAGTGTTCCCTTCCTGCGTGTGCACGGCACTGAATCAATGTAACCCTGGTTGCATCTTGTAAAGCAATCAGGGTTGATTTACAAGATGCGCTTTGGCGTCCACTCGTTCTTCTCCCCAGGTGGAACCTGACTTCTTGTGGGACCAGTGTTGCCAGCTCGGAGTGCAGCGAGGAGCTCTTCTCCTCTGTGTCTGTGGGGGACCAGGAGGACTGTTACTCCCTCCTAGATGACCAGGAACTAACCTCTCTGGACCTGTTTCCAGAGGGCAGCGTTTGCAGCGACGTCTCCTCCTCCATCAGCACCTACTGGGATTGGTCCGACAGCGAGTTTGAGTGGCAGGTTGGTTGTGAACTGGCAGCTTTTCCATCCTGATTCCTTAAAAAAAAAAAAAAAACAGTTCTGTCTTTAAATCAAACACTTTTTAGATAAACAAAACGCACACAACAGCAAATAAATCCCGTAATATATATTGTTTTCTTTTACATTTTTGGATCTTGTTTCTATTTCACTTCAACCAATTCAACCGCTGTAAACCTGTTAATTTCCTCGCTGCAGGAATAATTAATTATCTTCTCTTAAATCGATCTCACCTCTGTCCTCCCAGTTACCAGGAAGTGACATTGCCAGCGGCAGCGATGTCCTCTCTGACATCATCCCGAGTGTGCCGAGTTCGCCCTGTCGGTTTTCCAAGAGGAAGACCAAACCCCATCCTCACCGCAACCTGGATGAGTTACCATGGAGCGCCATGACCAACGACGAGCAGGTGGGCAAAGCCGTCATGTTGTATTAACCCGGCAGTCAGGTTACGCTGTTAAACACCCCCCATCCACGCTTTAGCTGTTGGTGTAGGCGGAGGGAAAAATCACAGCTGCGCTTCTTGTGTTTTCCAGGTGGAGTACATTGAATACCTGAGCCGGAAGGTCAGCACAGAGATGGGCCTGAGAGAGCAGCTGGACATCATCAAGATCATCGACCCCTGTGCTCAGATCTCTCCCACCGACAGCGAGTTCATCATCGAACTCAACTGTCTTACGGACGACAAGCTCAAGCAGGTGGGCGGAACCCCCAACCCTCGCCCCCCACCCCGCTTCCAACACAGCGAGTCTTAATGACAAAAAAGAATAATATTGGCCTTTTAGTCATACCTGTTATTCGATTTTACATTAAAAAAAAACGCATAAACGCAGTGAAGCACATATATAAAATTTGTCTCATCCGTCGGCTGTTAACTGAAACAAAAAGGTCCATCAAGACGGTAACCAATGGATACGCCGCATGCAAGAAGCTCCTTCTCTAATATTCGGTTCTCGACCTAGGTGCGTAACTACATCAGGGAGCACGGCCCCCGGCAGCGGGCCGGCAGCACCAGAGAGGGCTGGAAGAGGAGCAGCCACAGCAGCGCCAGCACCGGCGGCGTCAGCGCGGCCAGCAGCAGCAACGGCAGTATGGTCAGCTCCGCTAGCTCGTCCGCTGGCTCCACGGCCTCCAACTCCGTGGCAGGTGAGGGGCAGCAGCAAGAGAAGCCCCTGTGGTAGATGGGCACCTTTACTTGAGCTACAATTTCTTATTACCACAGCTTTTAAAAATGTTGATTTCAAATATTAAAAAAAAAAAGTCATTTCCTGGTTGTAAAAACGATTTCCATCACGCTGTGTTCCAGGCGGTCCAGCGTCAGCCTGCAGCGGAGGCAGCGTCGCTAATATTAGCAGAGCTCACAGCGACGGCAACCTCTCCAGCGCCGCGGAGCGTATACGAGATTCTAAAGTAAGCTGCACCCCATTAGGTCTGGTCATACGCTGCTGTCGGCTTGTTTTCAAAGCCTTGAACATCCTCTCTCTGTCTCTATCAGAAGCGCTCCAAACAGCGGAAGCTCCAGCAGAAGGCTCTGCGCAAGCGGCAGCTGAAGGAGCAGCGGCAGGCCCGCAAGGAGCACCTGAGCGGGCTGTTCCTGAATGAGGAGGTGCTGGCGCTGCGGGTGACGGAGGAGGATGATCGCTGCAACGACCTGGACATACTGATGTGAAACTACCAGTGCTCTCTCTACGCCAGACCTGCCACCCCCCCAGAGCACCAGAAACCGCTGCACACATCCTACCACGGCTAAGCCTGCCTACAGCAATAATGCTAACTAACTAAATAACTGTTCATGCTTTGATTAAATGATCCAGCCTGCTTGACGCCAGTTCTACTGCTGCAACAACTGTGTGTGTGTGTGCCCACACAGTTTTTGCAACATCACATGCTCGCACACATACTCTGTACTGAGGTGAGGTATTTGAGCTTAAACAGCTATAGTAGATTCTGTCCCCAATAATGCAGCCATCGCTGGCAGAAGGAGAGGTTCTGCACGTTCCGTTTCTATGAAGCCCAAGGGGGGTGGAGCCATATGCATCATGGCAGTATGTCACACCCCCCCACTGTCCCCTTCAGGCTCTGGATGAAATCGCTGCAGATGGTTTTCTAGTGCGTCTCAAAGTAGCTCGGAAATATCGGAAAGCGCTTTTTTTAAGGGGACAGCAGATTGTCTGTAAAGAAGAGTGTTGTCATGGCGACAAATCTGGTGAGAAACAATCCTGAGATTGAAACCTTGAAGAGATTGAAGAGGATCTATTTAGATTGTATGTTCTAAATAGGGGATGCTTGAAGTCCCCTGCCTCCCCCTTTAGCTGACAGATGTCCGTCTGAGCTGTGTCCGTCTTTCTACCCATCGAATCCCCCCCCCACCCCCCCCTCCCAAAGGTCTAGAAGGAGCACTGAATCTGTATGTTGACGTCTCCCACACCGCTTCCTCCCCACAGTCCATAATCTAACTGGCTTCGTTAATCGCTTACACTTGCTTTAAAGAACGGCTTATGTATTGTAAATACATGATAAATAACAGCTTATTTACTGCTTGCGTTTCCTTTGTTTGCTTTTGTGATAAAGGTTTGATTTCACGGTTTATTTTTTCCTTCTGTTTTACATATATTTATAAATGTATCTTTATACATGGGTATAGATGTATCTATAGATTTATATAGTATATTATGATATGGCGGTGAACTAATTGGTGCCACCGGTTCCTTGCTGTACTTGGAGTCTTATTTTGTAGCGTTTAGCTTTGTTATTTAGTTTGTTCGTCTCAGACTTCCTCTCTGACATCCAAGTCCCCTTTTCTTTTGTTTCCCTGACAGCCATCCTGTTTTGTATCTTTCCCCCGAGACGGACCTAAACGTATGTTTTACTCTGCAAAGGTATCCTGTCGAACGACTTGACCGACGCGGTACCTTTGAAGCACTCAAGCGTCTTTATCAGCAGTTCTCACTGATCATATTGAGTCTTGTCTGCCTACCGTGTGGCCTGTTTGCCGCTGAACTTGGAGCTGGTTTCTTAAGTGCGTGTTCCCCGGCGTTGAGCCGTGTTGATGTGGACAACGCCCCGCCCCCCCCTCTCCTGTTCCCCTAGCGTTGTGTGGAGTCGTAGCTGTGGTCATATTTGCTGAATAACAACTAGAACCAGCCGGAGGGATTTCTTCATTTTATGTGTGTTTGTTGTTATTATTATTTGTATTTTTTCCGTTCTCACACCTTCCTGCTGTCACAAACACGATGACCGACAGTAGATGTTATTTACTTTGTATTGGGCTCATGGCTCATGGTCTGTCTCATGTATAAAGTTATTCATCGCAGCGATAACGCAAAATGACGCTTTATGTATTCTGTAGTTATGAATTAGTAAAATTCTATTTTGAAAAATAAGATACTTTTGAAAAAAACTAAATATAAGTCAGCGTGATGCAGCAAAGGTGTTTGTCTATATAAAGTACAATGTAATGGCTGATAATTTACCTGATTCTAAATGTGGTTAAAAAAAGTTTGAGTTTAAACCGAACTCTTGGTTTGTTCCCCTAATTGTGATTCAACAACAGGCAGACGGGTCGAGTCCAACAGATCTGAACCATCAGCTGCAACACCACCAGTGTTTCTTCATGAATTGGTTCCTCAGACAGTCCCATCGACTGTAAATACAAAAAATAAACTAACGTTGTTGCATCCTTATGTTGTTGCCTTTGTCTACGTTTCCTTTACGTCAGCTGCAAAACCGCTTCCAATTAAAGGGATGGGAGATATTCTTGTTTAACCTTTCTGGGCCATTTCTCCACTGACAGTTAACGGGCCGCAGGTGTTTTTTCAATTGATAATTTCAGGTATACGGGTTATGGTGGTTTTTCTTTTTGTTGTATGGAAAGTACGCAATGACCAAGGTATTATATTATATGCACCTGTTCGACGACAGCCAACACAATGTTGGTCAAAATCCATTAAAGTTAGTATTACTATATCTTTTTATATTGTAAAAAGTAATAAGAAATTATTACTGCTGAATTGCTTGAAGCATGAGCAAATATAACAGAAAATTCTGTGGTGGACGAATTTGGGTTCTTTACCCAAAACGCAATACTACAAAGCATTGAAAATATTCTGAGATGTTCATATGTATGTTAATATCCAAATATGATTACGATCTTTACAAGTGAGCACTACATCACTGCCACGTATAAAAAAAATACATTGACGAAATATACTGCTGATTTAACAATATGAAGTATAGAAAACAGCACAAGCATCTCTGAGACAGGGTTAAAATCCAGGTTGTGGCGAGATTTAATTAAATCTATTTTCTTCAATATATTTTTTTAAACGTGGCAAACGAGGCAGAAAACTCGGCCTCATTATGCTTCTGCGTCAACTCCACGGCGTCGTTTGCTTTTTATGGGTCTGCGTCGGGTTAGGTTGCATTTCACCGCCAGAACACAAGGGGGGGGGTGGGGTTCGCGAATCTCATGAAGCGTCTAACTTTAGAAATATTTCTGAGATGATAGAAAGCAGTCTTGGAGTTATTCCTTTGTTGGTGGTGGTTGTTGGTTGGTTCGTTGGTTGGGAGGGGGGGCACCACCAAACATTTGTGCTTAGGGCACCCAAATGGCTAGCGCCGGCCCTGAACCTGAAATATCACTTTTAATGTCCAGTAACATTATTAACGTTGAGAAATACATAAATAAACTGAACTTTGCTCCTTTTATTTTGAGGTGTGATTAAGAACGATATTTGTGCCAACTCAGGAAGTTTATCCTCCCTGGTGAGTTGCTGGTCCGGTTTTTTCTCTGCCATTGTTTAAACATATCTGTATTGTACAGTTGTTAATGTTTATACCTAAATCTGTTTTTCTTTCTGTCCTTGGTTTTGGTATAAAAAAATAAACTATGTGCAGTATATAGGATAGGATAATCTGATCTGATTTCGGAGACCGCTAAATTCAGCCATAAGGACGCAGCCACTGAGACACTAGCTCGCGCCCCGGAAACAGAAGTGAGAAAGGAGATGACGTCGCTGTTTACTGCGCTCAGTTGTTTTCTCGTCGCAAACTGGAAGTGAGCGAAAGAAGCGCCTGCGAGAGAATCTGCATTTCACGCAATTAGCCGGGTGGCTGCTGTGCTGCGATGGGGGCGCACGGGAACGAGCACGAGTCAATCGACTACTCGGTGCACGAGGCCTGGAACGAGGCGACCAACGTCTACCTGCTGGTGATTCTGGTCAGCTTCGGCCTGCTGATGTACGCCAGAAAGTAAGGAACCCGTGTTACGGTTTAACGGGCGACCGCGTTAACCGGCGACTTTTAGTGGAAAGTGTGTTGTTGTCGTAATTACGACAGCTGTTGAAAATAACCACACATATATATATGGCTAGATGTCTTACGGCGGACTCTAGAACGTCTGTACATGGCGGCTATCTTTCCACAGTCAGCTCGCTCATCCTTAACATTGTGTTGATATTGGTACATTAACCTTTTAAATTTCCAACCGATTTTTAAACGATTTGGTTTGTTATAAACGTTGGATATGTTATGGCACTGCATACTTATGAATAATGATCTGTTTAATGTTATTTTCATATGAAAACACATGGTTATAATTATTTAGAGTCATAAATGCATCCATGTACAGGCAGTTTATAAGTAGGCTCCTCTCTTCTTTTGATCTCTCAAAATATAAAAAGCCAGATGCCTATATTTCTCTCTCCCTGAAATCGGTGTATGTGTTCCTAACCTAGAAACAAGAGGAAGATCATGCGTATCTTCACTCTGCCCCCGACAGCTGGCAGCAGCCCAGAGCCCAACTTCTACGACAGCCTGCAGAAGGTCCGCCTGAGGCAGCAGCTAGAGATGTACTCTCTGGGTGAGCAGAAGTGGAGCTCGCACAGCAGCTGGGCTCCTTATTTCACCTTTTCCCTAGATAAGTGATTGTTAAATAATCTACACCTCATTTTTCAGCTAAACAAGTGTTCTCATCTAAAACCCAATGACTGTGGTTTAATGTTTTAGTTTAAAGTCTTTGGCCTTGTTTCAAGTTGACACCAAGTTTAATATATCCTCCCGTCTTGTAGCCCGGAAGTTTGACCAGCAGCAGGGACAGACGGACACTGTGCAGCTCTCCATGGAATGAGGCCGCAGAGGATCTCATTCGTCTCCGTCACAGGAAACGCTACTGCGTCTTTGGAGATCAGAGATGAAGCATGAGACGCTACGCTGAGAGCGGTCTCCTGTTGTGTGGAATTATTCCAGAGAAGCAGCACTACGAGGTTGTGCCATCGAGCAGAGACCAACATGGATTGACAAGTGATGAACTTACTGTCACGATTAAATTACATTAAAAAGTACATCCTGAAGATTTGTTTTGCACATATAACTAGATACTCCTGATTAAATGTTGGTTCTAGTTTGTTTTTTACTTGTTAAACATTTGTCTAATGAAATCAAGATTCTAAGATGTGAAAATAAAGATCAACCATGAATGTCTTTAATCATTCGTATAAGCATTACATTTAGGTTTTCTAATCCTCCTGTAACGAAATTGGGTTTCTTCGCGAGTCAGAAAACAAAAGTATTTACAGAATGACATAGCATGTGGTTTTACTATACAAACCATGTCAGTGTACATTTCAAAAAATATTTTATACAAAAACCAGGCATCTGGCCAAGAAACAGCTATAAAATAAAGATTGCTTATAAAGCCGGCGGATTCTTCAGAAGCCGAAAAAAAGTTCAAGTAGCAGCAGCAGCAGGCAGGGCGCTTATCTAAAGGAAAATGGGCTTTATTCAGTGAGGGCAGACGTGCACGTCGTCCAGAGAGAGACCACTGGCATACTCAGACGTCCAGTCTCTGAGGAAGAGCTCCTCTGCTTGGCTCTGCAGGGTCTCTTTGCCTTCTTCCACCACGGAGCCGGTCTGGTTCACCACCAGGCCCGCCCCAGCTGTCTGGGAGAAGTAGTTCTCCGACCAGTTGGACGTCCCTGTGAACATGGACACATTGTCAGAACACGCCGGAATATCCTTGTATGGGAAAATGTGAGGGAAGTTAATCTGCAATGAAATTGGTGGAAATGCGTTCGCTACACTAGCAAACTGAAATGAAACGTAACTGGATTCCAGATTTAAATGACTTGAAAGTTGAATGTTTTCGTCTCTGAGCAAAGCATCACGTTTTAGAGGCAAATTAAATGCATTAATTATTATCTACAAAATGTATTACATTTCCCGCTGGGAGGTACATCTTTAGAAAATATAGTTAACTAACTTCAGTTATGTTTACTTGACCGGGGAGCCTCTTTTCAATTGTTTTTGTGACCAGATCATCACTCTTATGAGTTGAGGAGAAAAGTGCCAGAGTGGTCAGGGCCAATTTGCCAGAAGCACATAAAACTCAGCGTATTGTTACTCATAAAAAGGTCTTCAATGTAATGACTGGATATTTGGAACATTCTCACAATGTGGACGAGGCCCACGGATTTACCCTCACCCAAACGGAGCCTGTCACAGGGAATAATTTTTGTTAGCTAGGTCAGTAGTTGGTATCTGCATACCTATGTAGACCACTCGGTCCGTGACCATGTACTTGGCGTGATTTACTCGTGCAAAGGAAATCTTCATCTGCTCTGCTGTGGAAGCCACTGTGAACACTTTCTGTACGGAAAAAACACATCAAATCAAGACTTTCAGATCCATCAGCATTCAGCTTAAGGCGCTGTGTCCGAGTTGCCCAACGCACCACTTCAATGTCACATTTCAGCGGAGGCCTATTTAGTGCCAGCAGGGACTGCAAGAAGGGGAACATGGAGGCTGGGGAGTGCTTCCAGCAGCTGACCAGGAGGCGGACCTGTACGTCTCTGGTGCAGGCGGCAGCGCGCAGTGCCGAGTCGATGGCCGGCCAGAACCTGAGAGAGAAGGAGAAACACACCGGTTCAGAGCTGTTACAAAAGATCAGATTGTCTTTGGTGCCGGAATGAACGCAGCCAGTTGAAGGAAGGGACAACGTGTCCCAAATATGGTTCCCAAGAAAATACATCTTCCTCTCTTTGGGTCTCCTCTGCAATGTGTTTAGACACTTCTAGTTTCCGGTATTGGAACTAGAAAAGTCAGCATCCTACTCAGAGGAGATGCTTTGTTAGCCGCTCAGGGTCCAGCGTTTTGACAAAATACCCAGGAACTATTGCAGACATCTGGAATTGTGTCGTTTGTTAGTGTATCTGAAATGATTGACTCAGCATTAAGACCATTGTTGTCGGTCTGTGTCTACCAGCGTGACACCGCAGCGGTGATCACTGGCACCGAGCGGCTCGTCACCTGAGCGGCTCCGTGGACTGAGACAGAGGCAGGTAGTCCATGACAGAGATGTGAACGAATTGGTGGGCGTCGCCGATGACCGACAAGATGGTGGAGAGATCGTCGGAGCGTCCGCGGGCAGAGATCGGCGGAGGGGCACTCTGCAGGAGACAGCGCAACACAGGAAATGAACATGGGAGCGACCAGATAGGACATGCAGTCATAGTATGTCGATGTAGAGATATTTATGTCAGGTTTGGATGCATTCTGTATAAAAATATCTGCATCACTCTTCTGGAAAGAAGCCTCCCCATTGGAGGAAGCGTGCAGAGCGGACCCCTACTTACAGACAGGTAGACTTGAGCGGGCACTCCATTGAACTTCAGGCGCAGGGGATTCTGGGAGCTGGACAGAGCGGAGAGACGAGCAGGCCAGTACGGTGGCAGGGAGTTGTTGCCCGGACCGCCGATGCTCCAGTACACGCCAAAGATCCGAGAGGCGTCCTGAGCCAGGCAGCTGCAGTCCTCCACTGACAGGCCGACCTCCTTCACCTGGATTCAACAAAGCACACGGGACACATTAGCTCTGCCAACGCTGAGACAGATGTGTCACATCAAGAGCGGACATTTGTCTGATGGAGGGCTACAAGCCGGTCCCCACATCAGTTCAACGGAGATCTACTGCAACGTCTGCGGTGGCAGTGACGCAGACAGCCAGCTACCTGACTTAGAGAGCGCCAGTCCATGTTGGCACTACCCAGGTAGAAGTGCTTTTGATCCACCACCCACAGCTTGGTGTGCACGATACCTCCGGTTACGGACTTAAGGTCGACCTCTCGGACTTCAGCACCTGAGAGTAAAAAACACGCGTATAAGCAGAGAGGACTGCAGAGTCACGAGTTAAACATCATTGTTTTGTTTTAAACCACATAAAACCCACATTTTAAATTATATTACACTAGATTTAAATTAAGGAAAACGTAACTTAATTCTGAACTAAGATCAAATTGGATTCTAGTTTTTTTAAGCATAATTTTGGCATATTGTATCATTAATTTGCACAACAAGATTTCTGCTGAGTCATCATTTGTACCACATTTAGTTAGCCAGCTAACAATATTATGTTCTGTTAAGGAACACAGAGCAGATTGAAGTTGGATTTGCTAATGAAGATTAACAGAGCTCTGCTAGTTTTGCCAAACTCTGATTAGAACTAATGTCAGGTGAACTGAATTGGTGTTGGTAAAACCCATCCTCAATCTGTGTGTTTGAATATGCACAGGATGTGGCCTAGTTCAGGTTCATTTGATGGTGCACAGAGGCAGGGTACCTGCTGCAGCCAGCTCCGCCGTATCTTCAGCTGAGGTCTGCGGGGCGTTAACGGCAATCCGGAGTTCCACACCTTTGGATTTGAGCCATTTCAGCTGCTCAAACACCAGTCTTCCCTTCAAAAGATGTAGAAGCGTTAACACACATTCCTGCATACACACCATCACTGCATCGCGGGAGCACAGCTGACCTGAGACTCAGAGGGATCCCGGAGACTGAAGTAGAAAGCGGCGATGTGCACCGAGCTGTTGGCCTTGTCCAGCAGACGGAGCCAGCTGTCTGCGATGCTCGGTCTGGACAATGGAGCGGACTGGTAGAGACCCACGGGGATGCTCTCCACCAGCTGCACTCTGAGCAAAAGGGAGAGGGGGGCCCACTAAAGCTTCAACCACCTCCAAAAAAGACAAAACAAGATTCTGCAGTGGTCTTAAACTAGAGACCGTTCATAATTATACAGCCTAAATCTGCTTAGCTGCTCGTACGTCTGCTTTAAAATAAAATGGACAACATCTGGGCCCTCCATGCTCAGGTCCCAAAGAAACGTTGTATCCTTCAAAATGGTTCTGCTACGAGTTCAATTCAAAATTTTACCAGTTTTGTGTTCCATCTTTCATCCTGACGATTTCTGTGTTAAGGTAATATGCCAGGCTGAACTTACATCACTGTGTACATTTTTTATACATCCCAGGCTTCCACTGGTAGCCCTGTGTGATGTTACATTGCAATGAATTGTGGGTAACTGCCTTGCACAAAGTCTTTTGTCCCCTCTAACGGCTCACAAACAGAAACGTGCTTACCGACAATCTGTGCTGCAGGGCTCCGGTACCAAACCGAAGCCCTCCAGCCAGTGCAGCTCCAGCTGAGCTGTGAGTTGAGCCACGGAGAGGGGAAGGCCATAGTGCCAAACGTGCTGTCCGAACCCCCCCAGGAGCAGCAAGGTGGTGGGCAGGAAGCAGAAGAGGGCGAAACTGAAGCCTCCTGAGCTCTGCGGAAACAAGACTAGCTCAAGTTTAGCTTTGACAGGCAGGAGACCGCTGAGCAGCGTGTTGGATACTGAAGCGGATACCGCAGGGCGCACTGACAAACCCAACTCACCTTAGCTGATCTAGTTGACTGAGCCTGGTTGGGCTTCTCTTGCGCCACAGGAGAGCTGAAGTTGCCGGCATTGGCTCGTTCCTCTGCAAGACCTGAAACCTGTGGCGGCCTCGTGATGAGCGGTTTGCTACGGCCCTCCACTGAATGGTGGCCCTCAGACTTCTCATCCCCAAACTCATTGTCACATTCATTGTCCGACGAGGATCTACTATCCTTATTGTCAAACGTGTGCATTGGCTCCGTCTCCCACGGCGGCTGTTCGTCCTTAATGGCCTCCTCTTCGCTGTCATTGGTCGTGTGAAGGCGGTCCTCAAGCGCCGACTTCTCCATATCTCCAGAGGCAGTGAGAGTGATCCTGCTTCCACCCACGACTGCGTCCTCCGGTGGCTTTTGGCCGACGGTGCCCTCCTCTAGACGGCGAGATGCGGGGGCATCTTGTTTGCAGTCGGCCTCTGTTTGAACTGCTTCAGGCGCATTTTGCTCTGATTCACGCGGCTCCGCCCCTCCCTGCGGTCTGATGGCAGGCCGGGGACTCACAGCCAGTGAAGAGTGCTCCTCGGGCTCGGGCAAACCAGACCTCTTGGGTGCTGTGACCAGGGGACCGGGTGTTGCTGCTGTGGCCAGGTCAGGTCTGCCGGACGAAAAGGGGGCCTCCAGGCAAACATCTGGGACGCTGACCGCCGGCAGGGGGGGTGCCCTCGCTTGGACGTCGGCCTGCGCACTCCCACCTGTGACTTTCCCCGAAGACGGAGCGCCAGGCCCGGCGGGGTCTTTCTTGTTGCCGGGTGGCCCCGGGGGCGGGGCGGCATTGGTCGGCCGTTTGTGGAAAGTGGGGATCCGGGAGAGTTTCCCACCTTTGCGGTTCATGTCTTCTTTCTCCTCGAGCTCTGTTCCCGCCGCCTTGTTGTCAACCTGCAGGCGGTCCAGCACAACGCTGCAATACTTCAGCTCCTGAGGAAGACGATGCTTTATGAGAAGAACAAAAGAAACCTCACAAACTAGCAGTTAAAAAGAAATTTGCTAAGTCACCGTAGTCTTTGTCCCTCATCTTAACACTGCGTAACCACAACACAATGACACTGTACATTATCTGAAGAGGCTTCCGTGGCCAAACCTATCCAAATAAGCCCTCTTTGCCGGTACACTAGAGCACAATTGACTCGTACTGTTCAACATGCTTTCTTACTTGTTTATGAATAGGACAGGAGTTTTACCGTGGATACGGCATTCTCTTCAACTTTAGGTTCCCATGGCAGTTAGAGATTGACTCTCAGCTTGTTTTGCTTCAAGCATTTTCATCAAACCCCCGTAGCAACATCCATTCGGTATTCCAAAGAAGAAAGACGGGAATGACTCATGAAGGCATGGCCGCTCTACGGGTCAAATTTCTGCAGCCGCAGTATTTGTTTTACAAGAGGTATTACAATACGTCCTCCCGTTAAGGATGGCACATGACTCTCAAACAGTGTTTTACTTCACATTGATGCCACCTAACGTCTGCCACCACGTCTATCAAGTGACTTGTTCACCTCGTCCAAATGGTTTTAATTTGAACTCATGTTTTTTTACTGCGCACAATAAGAGAGCCCCTGCTGTGAATAATTCATGGGAGATTCCATAGAGCTGCTTCAGTTACATGCCCCAGTTATTGTGCATGCCGGCTCTTTGTCACACGTGAATGGAGCAGGGCCATTGTGAATGTTATCCGTGACACCTGTGCTGGTGGTACAGGCCTACATGGTGGCTAGAGAAGGGCCATTGTTATCAGTCGCACCTGTGCTTGTCACCCAATGACGAGACCCAGTGTCTGCTGTGAAACTAGTGCAGGATTCCACGGCACTTTTCTTTTGGTAAAGGGATAGGTGACTGTGGTCCACACTGCAATGCAGTGGGCGGCAGTAATGCACCTTTGGTTGGATGCCAACTGCCATAAAACTTTTTTCTAGATTTTCTAGGACAATTATCAGCCAATGGTCTCTGTTTTTTTGTGTGTCCATTATGTGTAACAAATGCTGACGTTTTGGGGTTAATCTTACAATATGAAGTTAATTGAAACATGTACTGTAATGTACAGATACTAAAATGATCTGCCTTTTACACTGGTAACTATACATCTGTGGCTAGGTTTACTAAAAGTTTGACTGATTTACACTGACGGCCAATATTGTTAGTTTTAAGTGTAGTAAATATTAAGAAGTCCATTTCTATCTAAGATTGATGTTCAAATATTGCAGATAAATTCAGATAAAGTTTGACACTGGCCTCAAAAGGGTTGAGCCGAGTGAAGCACAACACATTAAGTAAATATTATTATATTTACTATTATTGTTATTTACTTAATGTGTTGTGTGCTAAACAGAGATGTGGTCTAAAACCCTGGACCGTCCTCACGTGGCTGCGTGGACACAGCCCGGCTGACAGCCAGCTGCTTAGCGGCTTTTCTGGTCATTTGTCTGAGGTGGATCGTATCCTACCGTTACACCAGCCTCCTCGGAAGTTTTCTCCTCCGAATCAGGGGGGACACTCAGCTGCGTCTCCATCTCCTTGCTCCAGACCAACTCAGAGCCCGACTCCGACTCCTGACGGGACGAGATCGGCATCGTCATAAAACATCGGTTATATTCCACGCTGTGCGATTCAAGGGCGAGTATCATGATCTACAAAAGTTGTGTAATCTTCTTCACGTAACGCCGGGAGTGCGAAGAGAAAAGAAATACACACTTACCATGATGCAGCAACACTGTGGGTAATGACGTCAGGCAGTTACTAACGGTTAGCTTGTAACGTTTATGCTAACACGTTCAGCAGCGATGGCGTAACGTGGAAAGTTAGTTAACGGTTTAAGGCCGGCTGGTGTGTAACCGTCGTGTTTCTCCTCTCTGTCTGTTAAGCTAGCGAGCTACGTGGCCGAATGTTAAGTGTTTTTCCGCAGCAGGGGGAGGAAGAGGAGGCGGAAAAGCCGAGACATACCAAGACCCACCTCATACAGGGGCATCCCGTGCGCGCGGGTCGACTTTCTCCGCGCAGCCGGCGGCAACGCGTCCTGTAACTCGAGTTCGCTCGCCCACCCCGGGCCGATGGATCTTCTGGATCGCAGCCGCATCGGCATCTTGCACCGCGTTATCAATGCAGCCCTACCAACGGACGGCGCACGAGGAGCAGTCGCGTTAATGAGACTCGACGGTGGCTAACGGCTAAAGTTGAGCTGAAAAATATTTGCATTGAAAGGCTGCCGGTGTTGTTGGAAAAACGTTATAATTGACTTAAATCACCCTAATGTAATTATTTAATATGGTATGAACACGCAGCGCATCTTGAAAAACAAATACTTGAAGAAACCGCGATTTCCTGTCCCCCCGATTGGCGGTTGGATTCAAAGAGATGGCCCCGCCCTCCATTACGCACGTAGCACAGCCGACACGGAAACAACAAACCGGGATTACCGTCGTCTCTCCTCCAGCTGCCTTCACTTCGAGAAAGGTTTGTTGTTGTTGTTATTGTTGTTGTTATTATTACAGGGTGACTGACAGTTTATACGGTTAGTGATCTTACTTGAGAAAGCGAAGCGTGGCGGAGTGGCGGCTGGGAATTGTGGACATTCCTTATTGGTTTAATAATGTTGGTTTCAGTTAGCTGATCGGTGCATCGCCCTGTCTGACCTGAACCTGGTTGTTTGTGTTCCGAAGACCAAAGTAGAGACGCGCAGCGAGCTAGCTAGCCACCGAAAAGTACTCAGGGCACGCGAAGAAGAATGTACGCTGCAATGTCCCACGAGCAGTACAGTTCTGTACAGTATGAAATGTTGATGGCGATGTCTAGAATGAGAGAGAAACTTTGAGCTGTTGTGATCTGTAGAACCTCTCGTGTAGGTGTCGCCTGCCGCATATGTTGTCGGATAATTTAACTTATAAAGCCACCGTCTTCAGTTGCAGAGGTTGACACAACTGCAATGGCAATGACGTCAGTGTGATGCTGCAACGTTATCATTAATGTTGAGCGCTTTTTGAAGTCAGACCTCAGCTTGAACTGGTTGTGAAATACTAGAAATTCACCTTAAAATGAATGTGAGCTTACTATTGTGGCAAGTGTGAAGTACAGCTGTATATTTTTCTAGTTTGTCAAACCCAAACTGTGATTTAAAAGTTTTTTTTCACCGTTGTTTTTCTTCAAATAAGAAATCTGAATGTCATTTGGCTCATCGATCAAATTAAACTAATTAAAGATCCCAGTCAAAAGTTGAGGAAAAATCAAAAGAATTGTCCACCAACTCATAAGCTCTCATGGTGTTTACTGTCTCATGGTCCAAGTGTACAAGGGTTATGAAGGAAAACATTCTTCCTCCACGTGGCTCCTCTCTTACTCGGTGCTTGTGACGTGTGACCCCTGGTGTTTTTCTCTCAGGTCTCCCATGTGAACTGCTCGTGCTGAAAGTGGGATCGTCTAGCAGGTCTTGCAGATCGTCTTTTGTTTTTTTTGTGATGTCGGACTGTTAGTCAGTTCTCCAATGGAAGCTCCTCCCAACCCGTCCTCCCAGCCGGTCCCGGTTCCCCTTGGTCCCGCCGTCACCCCGTCGGTCAAGCTCAGCTTCACCATCCTCTACACCACCCTGTACGCCGCTCTGTTCCTGGTGGTGTACGCGCAGCTCTGGCTCCTCTACCTCTACAGACACAAGCGATGGAGCTACCAGAGTGTCTTCCTGTTCCTTTGCCTGCTCTGGGCGGCCATCCGCACCACCCTGTTCTCCTTCTACTTCTGCAACGCTGTGCAGGCCAACCACCTGCCCGCTGCCGCTTACTGGATGCTCTACTGCTTCCCCGTTTGTCTGCAGTTCTTCACTCTCTGCCTGATCAACCTGTATTTCACTCAGGTAAGGCCGGGTTATTGCCTTTGCTTTCAGCTTCACTCCCAATGTCCTCTGTTTGTAATTAATCTGTGGTTTATTTCTCCCTTGTACCCCAGGTGCTGCTTAAAGTGAGGGAGACGTACAGCTCAGACGTGGATAGAGGACTGTAAGTTTCATACAACCAGAAAGGCGCCTTTTTTGCCTTTTTAGAACAATAAGGCATTGGGCTCTCGTTTTGAGCCCCGACCGCAATGAGCACTAATCCCTCAGCCACTCTGGCCTCCCCTCCGGTCCTCCTCAGGTTGCTGGCGCGGTGCGTGTACGCCGCTCTGAGCGTCGTCTTCCTCTGCGTCAACGCGGCCTCGGCGGCTCTCGGTGACCGAGAAGGCAGCGCCACCGGCGGGTCGGTGGGCCTGACCTGGGATCTGGTCCTGCTGCGAGTGCTGGTCAACGACTTGCTCTTCATCCTGGTCGCAGTGGTGCTGGCCACCTTGCTGCTGCTGCTGACCAGACACTGGCGCTCCGCCAGCCCCTACCTGATGAGTGAGGTGTGCATGGCGTCGGGCCCTGACTTTATTTTGAGTAAACTGTTGAGACAGACTTAAATGACAGATTAGCTGACCCGTAATAAAAAGTTGTACTCTTAGCCTCGCCTCGTCTCTGGCTGCGGAGGCGCTATGTCCAGCCTTGGCAAGTGACCCCAATGACATCATACAACATCATCGGGGTCAGGCCAGCTTTGGGCTCGGAGATTACACATTTATAACCGGAAACAAACAGCGGGTGTTAACCAATCTGGCTAAAAGAAGGGAATATTGACTTGCATCATGGGAATTGTAGGATCCCATACTGCGGGGCAGCGCCCCATAAAACGTACCCCACTTGTCGGTACCTTTGATTGCACTCCAGGTTCACTGTGTGCCCCCTCCCCTCCCCAATCATCCTCCACCCCACTTCACCAGGGGACCACAGTGTGCCGCACAGCAACACTGGGAGCTGCGGTAATCCTGTTGTTTGCCAGCCGAGCCTGCTACAACCTGACGGTGCTCATTCTGTCCCTGAGCCGCCGAGTGGAGTCGTTCAACTTTGACTGGTACAACGTCTCCGACCAGGTGAGCGTCTTGAGTCCAAAGCACAGCTTTGTTGGCCGCAACGGATGTCAATATTTCCCTATCTCCAAAAAAAACATGATAAGCCGTGGCCAGTAAACATGCAAACACACTTTTAGAGACTTGTGTGTGTGTGTGTGTGTAGGCTGACTTGCAAAGTGAACTGGGCGACCAGGGCTACCTGGCCTTCGGGGCCATCCTCTTCATATGGGAGCTCCTCCCCACTAGTCTGCTCATTGTTATCTTCAGAGTTCGCCGGCCAGCTCAACAGGTAATTGGCACAATAGGATTTAAAAACAACAAAAATGTAGAAAAGTAGAGAAAGTCATTGTCAAAGCCGCGTGTTTGTGTGTGTGTTTTTTTTCTCCCACAGATCAGCAGCATGGCCGTCAACAACAGGGTCCTACCACGTCCATATTTCTTTGATGACCCTCAAGGCAGCGAGGAGGATGGACCTGTTCCATGGGCGCGTGGTTCACATCCTCAATCCAGGTACTATCATCACACGGGGCCGCTGTAACGATTGGTCAGTCAATCAACAGAGAAATAGGCACCCGCTTTATTAATGATTATAGGTAGTTATTAAGGAAAACAATTGCCATTATTCCCTCTGCTCCTGCTTCTCCAATACGATCCCTTGCTGTTTATTTCAGTTGTGGATCAACCTGCAGATCATTTTCATACATAATGGGTTTAGAAAAAATGTAAAAGATCTCGTTTTTTTTGGACGGGCAGTCAAACTCAAAGGTATTCACTTTTACTACAATGGAAAAGAACATTACTACCGACTATATCCGAGCTCAACAACTTTCTGCAACGCTTTGAAGAAAGTTGTTGAGGACTATTTCCCTGCTGGCTGAAGTATCAACTAAAGGTTTCGGCTCTAATTGGTTGACATTATAAATAAAGTATCTCTGGACAAAACAAGGAAAGGAAATCTGTTGAAAAAAAAAATGTTTTTCAGATTGAGAAAATAGTTGGTAGAAATAATCACTAAAATCCAGAAGAGATTAAAAAAGTGTTTTTAGATTACGTGTGGTGTTCTCATGAGTGTTCTTCTTCTTGCCCCCTTTCAGCTGGTACGGGTCGGAGTCCGCTCCCCTCCTGTTTGCCAGCAATCCTCCAGACCAAAGCCACCAGCACCACTCGTTCTACTCCACCCCCCAGAACTGACCTCCGCTCTCGACACTGTTGGGGATCATCGCGCCCCCAACAACGACCAATGTCAAGGGCGGACTGCACACATTCTGAATAGCACCCCCCCCCCCCCCTCTTAGAGCTTTTTTTTTGCACTGAAGACCTCAGGAATTCATCAACAAACAATGACTTTGCACCTTTGTATTTTTGGAACAGAATATATAGAATGAAAAATGTCTTATTGGCTCAAAGGGAATGAACTCAGTGAAGCGGATCATTGTGATCAATGACTGCACACAACGGCTAAAGTGAAATTACAGTGCGTTAGTGTTTATTTGCACATTTGGCTTTGTAAGCATTCCTCATCAAATGAGAAAGGGTGCTCTCAGGAGAGAGCTGAATCGACTAACCGGCTGTCCCCCGACCAGCAGGCAACCTAGTCACTGCAAACCACGAGAGCTCCTGAGGGGGCAGCCATCACCGGCCGGCCAAAATGTGACGAAATTTGCTGCAGCAGAATGGTGCGATTAGCTGTGCACCGACTGGGAGATGCACGCACACTCTCTGACCCTCACAACCAATCGCCTGATCCTCCCGGCAGGTCATTAGTGCACATAATGTAGTTCACAAGCCCAGGAAACAAGTAGCGGCCGTACTGATATGCAGCTTTGAGAAGGAAGGGGCGCACCTCTTATGCCGTGTGAGGTGTAAGTAGTAATGTCCTTTGATAATTCCACATCAGCAGGTTGTTTCTCTCCTACTCAAACACCTTTTGCAGGTATTTGTCGGAGTTGTTTCCTGCACAGCTGCAGGTAGTGATTTTGGTTTGTATGTCACTTTGCTAAATGTTTAATCTTTATTTTAAAAAGTTGCTTTTGACTTATTTCCTTGAACTTTTACTTTGTACGTTTAACTTATTTTATAATTTTTACCATTTAATTGTAGAATTTGAATCCACGGAATTCTTTGTCTCGGAATGAAGCTTCCTTACAGCACATCGCGTATATTTTATTTTATGTAAGCAGCAAACCAATAAAAATTACACATGAGCTTGTTTCTAAGAGATGTGTATGTTAGTTATCATTGGCCATAATGTTTTATTCATCAGTGAAGATCTTATTGATTACCCTTTATTTTACAGGTCTGAAATTCCTAAATCATCTCTAGGGCAGTTTCCCCGATTGTCATGTGGAAAATTATTTGGTTGGTCGATCGAACATAATTTTGGAAAGGTGTGTAGAACAACAAAACAGGTTTACCAATAAATACACATCTCCAAGTTAAAGCCTTACTTAACAGCAGATATAATCTGGAGAAGGGCTGGGTTGGCATGAGCTACGCTTTTATAGCCCACGACAATTTATTCCAAAACATTTCTTGAAAATTACTGATGTTTATACTCGCACAAACGAGTGAGTTCAGTTCTAATTCAAGCGAGGATAAAAACTCTGCTGCAGAACCACACACATTATACATGTTGTGCCACAACCAGTCAGTCAAACAGTTTATTCTGTATTATGTACAGATCATCCTATTAAAACTCTTTATACAGTATGTACACATTGAAATCCAGCAAGTGACGAACCTTAAAGAAAAAAACTAGCTGATAAACCTTCGTCCATTTGAATTCTCTGGAGGTGACACAGATCCAGGGGGTGAGTAACATGTGAACGCAGTGGGCTGGGCCACCCAAGGAAACCCAATTAAACAAAACTCAAAAAGTGTGGCAGTGAAACTAGCGAAACTGCACACCGCCTCCACAACGCTGACCAAATTGATGGGTTTGAAATCCCTCGCCGCCTGATTAAAGTGAACAAACACCTGCAGCACTCTTGTTGCAGTAATTGTTCTGACATGGAGGAGAAAGGTGACGATAAAACTAAAAACACGAGTCGTGCTATTGCTTTCTGACACAGAAACGGTGCAGGGGGAGCGATGCCACGTCTCCCCAGCAGCCCGATTCCAAACCGGCGGCGGTCCGGGGCCGCAGAGTAGATGGACCAAAGCAACGGTCTAACGGCTCAGAGTTTTTGCCGGTCCACAGCGCCGCGTGTCACGAGTCGGAGCGTGACAGATCAGTTGCCGGGAGGTGGGGAGGACGGAGGCGACGACGTTGACGTCTCCAGCTTTCGGAGGCGGCGGCGCCTCAGCTCGGCGGCGTTGGGCTCTCCGTCCTCCCCCCCCGCCGCGCTGTCGTCCAGCTCCTCTTTCTGCTCCATGTCGGAGGCGGTGGAGGTGGAGTCAGCTGGCTGAGGGGAGGCGGCCGCTCCGTCCACCTGCTCGCCTGCAAACGGAAAATAACTCATTAAGAACCACATTTTTGCTTTTATTTACTCAAATAAAGCTTGTAAGCAGTAGTTTGAGGAGAACCAGGAGTCAACTTACTGCTGGAGGAGCTGGCGGACTCCTTCTCTTGGCCGGGACTGTCCATACTGCTGCCAGCCGCGTCGTTTGTCCCGCTCCCTGCTCCGGCGCCGCCCTCTGCCCGCGGAGGACTGTGGAGGAAAGCAAAGATTTAATGATGCATTTCCCCCCCCCCCAGACTAAACTGCAAGACTGCTTAAAATATTTTACACCATATACAAAAATATACACACTAAAGATTGAGCGAAGAGAAAAGCTTCCTTGGAATCGCAGAGTCCACAAGTTTTCCCGAGAGGGAATGTTGTGGCGTTTCTCTCCTGAAAGGAGACCGGTTCTCTTTGTGGTTTTACCAGTAAAACCCTAGTTACTCTTTTTTATTTAATTCGATTCGAATTTTCTGTTAAATAGTCGACCCATGTATTCAAACCCCTTAATTCATAACACAGTTTGAAGTAGTCTGGTTGCATGCAGTGATTTAGTAGGAGGCGCAGTTACGCGAGTGTGGCGACGGTGCTGAGGTAGTGGTGGATGTTGAGCATGGCGGCGTCCAGCAGGGTGTGGATGTTCTGGAGACACTGGAGTCGGGCCTCGAGGCCCCGCCGGCCCTCTGCCTCCAGCTCCCTCAGCTCCTCCTCGGACAGCCGCGACAGAGAGGGAGGAGGCGGAGGCATGGACGACACTGGAGAAGAGCAGAAGAGGCGTTAAACAGGAACCGATCGTGGTGAGTAAAGGACAATTATTGAGGAATGAAACATCAGTTCTTGACTGATCGACCACTGTGAACACACTTTAAGCACTATAACCAAAGAAAGTTGCTATGCATGTAGTGGGGAATACCAGGGAACCAGGGGCGTCGCACCCGTGGGGGATGTATGGGTGTTTCAACACCCACACTCTTCCTCGCAGTTTTTGCACAAACGCCTTACTACAGTCGATCCTCCGCTCTGTTCTCTATGTGTCTGCGCTCGCTGCGGCTGCCTCCTCTCCCCCTCCCTCTCAAACGTGACACCGGCTGTCAGTGTGACCGGCTGATGATGATGATTGGCTCTTCTGCCTTAAGTCCCGTCTCTCTTCGTGTATTAGATTTATCTGTGTGCTTGTGCTGAGGACGGAGGCAGGTAAGTGAACTTGAAAGCATAAAGATGTTTTAGGAAGTCTAGTTTTGACTTATTTTCTGTGTGTTTTAAGTGTGTCTTCTAGAATCATTTGAATGGGAAGCTTTTTATATATTGTATGTTATACCTTTTGTATACTTCTGTCATTGTATTCATCGTTTTATTGTTAATAAACAAAACACATCCATCCCCCGCTCTTTTGAAAAGCTTGCTACGTGAGGGGACAGTACGTTGCTATGGTAACGCTAGTAACGTCTTTCTTGACATTCTCTTATCGTCGAAAGATATCAAGTAACCAAAGCGTACAAGTGCAAAGAGTCAGTGCTCACCGAAGGGAGGAGGGGGGGGCATCAGCCATGGTGCAGTGGGGAATGGGGGAGGGGGGAAGGAGAAGGGAAAGCCGGGCATTGTTGACCCTGGAGCTGCGGCGCCCGCATCTGCAGGCGAGGAGGTGGCCTGGCTGGTGCCTGGCCAAACAAAATACAACTCGTTATTTTTACCTCCCCCAAATTAACAAAACAACTTCAGACTTTCCAGTTTTCCTCTTGGGCCGCCTGTGGCTCGTTAGCTCAAGTCGTCCTTACCGGCTGCCTGCGTGCTGCTTCGGGGCGCATCAGCGGCACCTGGAGCTGCAGCCGCTGCGGCAGGGGGCGGCA
Organism: Apeltes quadracus; assembly: GCA_021346845.1. Classification (NCBI taxonomy): domain Eukaryota; kingdom Metazoa; phylum Chordata; class Actinopteri; order Perciformes; family Gasterosteidae; genus Apeltes; species Apeltes quadracus. Next base: position 14,961,630 of record CM037920.1, on the reverse strand, counting down.
CCCCAGGGAAGGGACCCCAGAAGGGGAAGACGCCGGGCGGGAAGCCGGGTAACATGCCTGGAGCCACTGGAGAGGAAACGCCACAAAAGACCCTTACACAACCCCTCGGAAAAAGAATCCAAACACGCATTTATCACAGGACGCTTCCAAATAGGTCTCTGGTTTCTAAGAGAAGCGGTCTTAATAACCATGTAAACGTTCTCTCTGGTATTGAATGCACAGCATTGCATAAGTGGCTGCAGCCCCAGAGGCGGGAGGAAAGGGGCCTGTTCGGACTCTTACCGTTTGCGGGCGGGGCGGCTGGGGCATTGGCGGGGGCCGCAGGAGCCGGGGCCGGGGCTTGTGCCGGGGCCGGCGTCGGATTGTTGTTGGACGCACGCAGGACATCCATGCGACAGGTCGGGCAGGTCTGCTGCCTCTGGAACCAGGAGCGCAGGCAGCTGCAGGGAGGGGAAGGAGTGGGAGGGGGGCGGCGGGAACAAATAACACACAGATGGTCCACAGAGGTTTGGGTTCCCAGTCAAGGCCATTTGGCTTCAATGTGCGAGTACAGGAACTGTGTGTGCCATCCGCCACTGCAGCGGCTGACCACGCCCGCCGCCTATGTTTGCCCAGCGTCTTTCCTGCTGACTGCAGGACGTACCTGGAGTGGAAAATGTGATTACATGGCAGTTTCTTGGCCCCGGTGACCATTTCCTCTCGACAGATGATACAGACGTTGTCAGAAGCCTGCAGATCTTCAGGAGTAGCGTCGGGGTATCTGAACACAGGCAAAGATAAAAAGACACAAAAAGATACATACGTTTTAGTCACAATACATTTTCAGATTTAGAGTCACTGAATACTGAAGAACTTGCAGACAGAAAAATCTCACCAGCTACACTAGTTTGCGTGTGGGCTGTAGTCAAAGGAAAAAGTAAATCTTTACTCCGGGAGAGTTCCTTTTTCAATCCTACCCCTCCACATTTAATTGAGTTAAATACATTTTTGTCTAGTTTGCCAAATGGCCCTTCAAACGGTATTATTCCTCGCAAAACACTGTTGTACAATGCTGCTCAAAAAAACATGTAACTCACAGTGTATTCATGTTACGGATTGCTCTCCGAGACATTATGGCATCTGTTACAGCTTTCTTAAACTGCCTGAGGGGAAAAGAGGAAAAAAGGCAAAATTCAAAATATTAAATTCATTACTGATGAATTTACAGCCTGGAAACACTTCCTTGTTAAATAGCATCATTAAGATTATATTTCAGAGTAGTGAAAGTAACTAAACACAACAAACCCTGTGAAGACCATAAACAGGCACACAGCCGCTCACCTCATGGCCAGATACATGGGCCGGATGGCAAACAGGGGGAAGGTGTGGACCTTTATCATGATGGTCATGAAGGCAATGTAGAGCAGTACTTTGATGAAACCTGGGATAAAAACAACAGATCAAGTTTTAATATGGCCACCAGCATAACAACCACACTGTGTAGTAGAAAGGTTGACTCCTGCAGCAGCGCACCTGTGAATAGCTCGGTGTAGAGCATGTACACCGCCTTGTTGTCCCAGGGGTTCTCGCTCTGCAGGTCGATGGTGTGCAGAAGGTACTTAATAAAGGTCGTCAGCACCATCGTCATCAGGATGGCGTACTGAAACGCAAATGTCACTACATTTTGGACCAATTCCCTCAATAGCAAGAGATTCATGTCACAATTTATCAATTAAATATAAATATATTGTCCAAACATGTTGGCCGTTTTATTCTGTTTGATTTTAAATTAACTGTGGGTTAAATAAACACAGGATGTGACCACCATCAAAAGTATTTAAGCATACAAAAGGGCTCACGATGCACCCAATGGGCTGTTTTAGCTGTTAGATTATTAGATCAAATTATCGTTATTAATGCAATGACATGCAAGATGCATTTGAATGTTTAGCTGACAGCCATATGTTCTATTTGACTCATTCTTTTATGCCAGTGGCAATGTGGGAATCGATTACTCATCATGAATAAACGCAGTGAAGGAAAAAGTATAAAGGCTAAACCTCAAATCCAAAAACAAGCTGGACCGAGGCTCCTCGTGTGATGATACTGTGACAGGCGTGGTTGACAAAGAGGAAGTCCAGCACAGCCAGCAGTCCCATGAGAGCTGCATGAAATAAAGAACAATCAGTGAGGTGTTGAGCAGACGCTCAATAGCTTTGTTTTGGCCAAGAGTAAACAGAAAAGTCCAATAGGTATAAAGATGTCTGATGAAAAACTCTTAATATTTAAAAGCCAATGGGCCCAATTATGGAAACACAGCTAGAAATATGGACCTGAAACTGCTACAAGATTACAGAATTAATTTTTTGTAGTAGTGATAAGAAAAGTGTGTCATGGTCTGTTAATGTCGACCATTTTGGTGATTTGTTACGGGCTCTCTCATACTGGTGCACCTGGCCCTGTGTGCACAACCAAACTGGTTTGCATACAGTTTCACTAGGCCAAGGGGGGTTTCTGGTGTAGAGTGGATGTGACAGAAAGAGAGAACAATGACAAAAGGTCTCAAAAAAAAAAAAAAAAAAAAAGGCCAACTGAGAAGGGAGTGCGCAGAATGATTTCTGATAACGTGTACTTACACAAGACTCTGAAGTGAAAAATCCAAGATATGTTTGGACTGCGTTCCATCTGAAAGAAAAAGGGAATAATTTACCAAAAGGTAGATGGTAACTTGGGTGAATTTAGTCGCTGAATCATGGATTCATGGAGTGTTCTTCATATATGTGATTGCATGTTGACCTCTTCAACTATTGCGTGCCGCCTCGCACTCTGTCCCATTGCGTGGCTCACTGTTGCGCATGCTTTGTTCTACCTTTACATCAACGTGCTGTGTACGAATACGGCGGGTCACGTAAATTGTGTGCTATGAGGAAGATCTTTTTTCCCCTCTCTCATTACTCACAAAGTCCACACGGTCCTCAGCCAGCCAGTGGAAGCACTTGAGGAAGAGCAGGAGAGTGAAGAGGGCGACAAAGCGAGGGGAGAAGTCGTCCCTGAACACAGTGAATGCCAGGCACGTCTCGGTCACAGCGTACCACGAGCGCTCGATGAGATGCTAAAGGCCAAGAGGAAAGACGCAAACACAAGTATTGGTTGCCACTCAGACTATGTATTGCATAGTCAACTGAACGGGTTACAATGAGGGAACACAAAAAAATACCATCAAACCACAACTACCTCCATTTCTGCAGCTCGTAGCTGTCCAAAAAAGACCTTTCTCATAAACTTTCCCAGCAGGAACACCAACACAAAGGCCTGAATGTACAGCACCTGATGGCAGAAAGGGAAAAGCAGATTTGTCATTGATGTGGAAAACGTGGGTAAAACAATGGCTATAAAGCGCACCAAACCCTGCCCTTACCGCCATGCTGGGACTGCTCTTGGTCAGGTAGACCACGGTGGGGTAGAACTGGTGTTTGAGGAGGTAGGCGTGCGCCACCACGGCCCCAGTCAGAGCCAGACTGGTGGCGGTCACTAAGGCTGCTCGCGCCATTTTGGCCTCAGCTACAGATGCTGCGATGGAGAAGAAAATGGTTGTTGCAAGTGAAAGCTGACGATCGTTGCAGAAGGGCATGCAAATGGAGTCAGTGCACTGTGCTGGTTCCTTTAGGACAGACATCAGTCTGGTATGTTGATCTTACTGTGACGGTTGTGTAAGGATTATCTGCTAAAGCATATCCAAGAACAGAAAGCCTTTATAGCCCGTCATCCATCCATAATAATGACTAAAAACTTGTTTATAATTAACCCTGAGCTTAACAACTAAAGTTGAATTATGTTACTAGTCACGTGGCTACTTTTAGAACAGTAGGATGTGCAACAACTATGTTGACATTGAAACAAAAACCAAATCAGTGTTGACAGATCTTGAGGGCCAATTCCAGAAGATAAAGAAATAAAAGAAAATTACACCAGATGTCTATTTACACAGATTTAACTGGGTTCAAACCTGGAAAAAGTTGAGCATCACAAAATGTAACTTTTGGCCGGACCGACATTGTTAAGTCGCATATCTCCGACATGGATGATGTTATTATGTTATGTTGAGTTAGAGAACCACGGTGTCAATAATTACAACAAATAGGCTTTGAATTCAGCAAAATAGTAAATAGTGTTGAGTGAATTACAAAATTATGTTACCATGGCAGACAACAGAAGACGTTTCATACGCACGGCGTGAAGTGAAACTAATTTAATACTGGATGCGCTTCCTCCTGCATTGATGCTAAGCAGGGCACTAGTTTAGCATGGTGTACACTCCCACTGACGGCAATCCCCCCCTGTGCTGCGTGTCTCCCATTGAATACAACGTAACCAACTAGCTTCTTTCCGCTTATTTTAAAGCAGCTTAACGCCCACAGGTAACGTTAGCTTCCTGGAAAAGACGCGGCTCTCTTAGCGAACTGAGCTCGCTGACATTAACGCTAACGTGGTCAAATAAAGCCTTCAAAACCCGAACAGAACTTGTGATAACTCACCAAGAAAGCGAGCAACGTAACGCTAGCTGAGCTTGTACGGTAGCTGCGTACTTGTCGCCACGTCAAATACATATGTGTTTGTATTAGTGACGACCATGCACCCCAAAGAGTACCTGACGTTAGCTAAATGTCAGAGACAGGTAACCAATTGCCTTATGTTAGTCAGCTAGTGCTAGCTAACGTTAGCTAGCGTGCAGGTAGCAGCTGTCAAAGCTCCGCGGGACTCACCGACTCGATGTCCGCGGAAGACTCGCTCCTTGGTTAATGTGTCCAATGTCCCCTCGAGTATTGGAATCGCTGGATCCTTCGCGGTTACTTCATTTCGACCGTTTCCACGTAGCCCCTTTGTAACATGTATTATCCTCGCCCCTAACAGTCTGGCTACGTGTTTATCTTTGGCTTGCTCCTCGGGAGCCACATCACATCCGGCCGCTGGAGGTAATTTGACGCAAGATGATTTTTTCAGGCATCGGCGAAAGCCTCCCCGTCCGGTAAGTGGTGTAAAGCGCAGAGAAAGAGAAAATTGCGTAACTGGTGAATTCATCGATGTTTGTGTTTAATAGCACGTTTGGAGTTGTCATTTGTAAAGGTTAGGTGGCCTCGTACCCGCCTTTACGGAGTTTTACGGTAAATACCGACGTGGACCAATAGGAAGCCGCCGGGCTGGTAGTTCCGTTCTACATCATCGGGCTGTGGTGACCGTTCTGAACGCGCAGTAGAAATAATACGATATTACATGAGATGCAAATATGAGCACTTATCACTTAATTTATTTCGCTCATATAAGAAAAGTTCACAAATGGAGGTTTTCAAGTATGCACTCATCTCCAGTGTTGCATAATATAATTTCTCATCTATGTACTTGTGTTAAGTTCCACTTGACTCTCGCTGCTAAATCAAAACACCTAAAGATGATGTAAGGACTAATCGAATAGAAAAGATCAACTATTCTGCTCTGCATGATTGAGTTTTTCATTTCAGCCAGTAAAAGGTTAATAAAACTGATTGGCTCATAAAAGAACAATCACTGAGCTAACGATTTATTGATACTCTTAAAAAACTACAATGGTGGCCTTTATTAATATGTGCCGTTTCTGTAGTTTGCTGTGTTGCTTTTACAGGTGCAACAACAATACAGTTTAAACTATTAAAATAAGTGTTATCATGGGTAGACCAATAGTCAATAGAGAGAACTGGCTGAGTGTTGTCATCCATCGCCACTTTGAATTACTTTCATTACATGCTGGATCCATCCTGATGCCACACATTTTCACATTGTTCACACATGTGATGGGTTTCCTTATTGCATCTTACTAAAATGAAAACAATAAAAAAAAAACATTCATCGTTAACAACCTGTTTATTTCACCGTGCTAATGAAGCTATTAACATAATGCCTTGGTACCCACATCAACATTTTATATGCCTGCACAAAATCCATGAGTGCACAATATTGTTAATACAGTGAGTATGGAGAATAAAGTCACCCTAGCTTGAACCCGAGAGCTCAAACAAGAATCAATAGCGATGCCCATTGTGTGATTATATGATGGATGACTACTTACGCTGCAAAAGATGAAACATTCAAAATGTGGTTGGCTTATGGCATGTTAAACGTATTCAGTGACTTATCTCCCATGTAAAAAAAAACATCAGTTCGGCTTACATCATACAGAAGGCGTCTGTTACTCAGCTTGATGGTGAACAAACTTGTGTCGGTCTTCTGATGTTTAAACAAAGTGAAAAAAAGTGTTGGGTAGAATTCCATTTAGTCTGTCAGACAAAAGGCAGAGTAGTGAGACATTTCTGCTGCATTAAAAAAAAAAACTACACGTACAGAGAAATAAAAACATTATGCAAAAAAAAAACCATTGAACATTCGACCAAATCAAATGACAGCAGACCGCTGGTTTGTCGGCGGGTCGTTACACTGTCGAGCGGGCGCTTGTGTCTGTGGCGTCGCTGCTCTTTCTCCGGGCCATCGCATGCAACAGCGCATCGGTCTCTGTTGGGTTGAATATCCAGCCAAAGTTCACCATCCCTTCCCAAAGTAAAGTGTAAACAGGTCAGCCATCAAGACCACGTTAAATTATCAGTTGCTGAGGGAAAGGGGCCAGAGGGGGCGATGGTTGAGAAGTAAAAAAAATATATATACACAAAAGAAAAAAACATTGTAGAAGGGAAATCCGAAAGCTCCCACAAGTCCATCATTAGGACACAGAGGAGATCGGATTAAGGGGCGACCCCATCTGTGTGAGCACCTTGTCCAGCCACTGGAGGGGCCCATGTAGGTGCACCTCGATCCAGCAGGGGGTGCTGGTGACGTCCTGTCGGTGATACTCTGCTCCCCAGCCCTGGGTGGAGGGCACAGACAACATAGATGATGATGAATGAGGCATGTGCCTGTCGCTAGAAGAATGGATGTAAACCGCACACGGCGGGGCCTCACCTTGACGAAGCTCATCCTGATGGTGCACATCTTGGTGAGCTCGTACACGGCCTCGAAGCCGTGGTTGACCGACTGAGCCAAGAGTTGGGCGAACTCCTGGTTGTTGAAGATCTTGAGGCTGCAGCCGCTGGGGATCTTGCACACAGTGGTCGGGTGGAAGCCGTGGTGGTAATTGCAGTTACGACTCTGGACGAAAATGCTGGTGTCGCTGAGGCACTCGGCGTACACCTCCCCACCCACGTAGTACAGGTGTACCCCTGGTGAAGAGAGACGGACAAACGGACAGTCAGGACATCCGGATAAAGAAAAGGAAAACTGCAGCTAGGCCGCAGATGCAACCGCTGAGCCGGACCTTTGCCGATGTGCCTCCGCGTGTTCTCAATGGTGGAGTTGCGGTTGACGTTGGACAGCAGCCCAAGGCAGAAGCGGTTCTTGTTGTTGGAGGGGTCAGTGAAGCCGTCCACCAGCACGCTGGTCGACGAGGCGTGGTAAGCCTCGCCCACGCGGTTGTTGAGTTCGTAGTAGACGATGGAGCACCAGTGGCTTGGCTCCTCGTACTCCACCGGCTGCACGTCTGAGAAAGTGTACAGCGGGTCAGAGGGAAAGAAAAAAAACGTCCTGGCACTTTAAACACAGCCGTCAAATAATGGAGAGTTGAGAGCAAAGTGCACGAGGGCAGCAGGAAGAGTCTCCAATTTAACCCGGTGGAAACCCTGCCTCCAAGAGGATCACATGTGTGTAGCTTTTTCAATTCAAAAACATTAAAACTGGTCTAAAATACCTTTACAAGATTTAGTCTTTAGAAAAGAAAACGGAAAGAAAAAGCACAATTAATCTAAGTTTAACATTATTAATGCTGTGCCGTGTTGGACTAACCAACTTTCAAGTTGCCACGTCACCAGTCGGCTGCTCGGTAACTTCGAAAGGGCACCGATACTAAGGGGGGCGGGCGGGGTTCTCCTCACCTCCTCTGGCCACATTCGGAGCCACCAGGCTGCTGCTGGTTTCCATGGACTGGCTCTCCTGACCAAGGTGCTCGTCGGGGGGCATATAGGCTGGGGGTGGGGTGTCAGCTGAGACATTGAGAGAGTAGTTGGCATGGATGACACATACGATAACCCATCTTCAACAGAGACGCAATTTGAGTCCATATTAAAGGCACGGAGTAAAATACTCCCCCCGTCCCCCTCCCATTAAACTTTCACTTCGATAGCAGTGAGAAAATTGATTATATAATAAATTTTATATTATCAAATGGGCCTTTCAGCACAAATATAATACTAAATTATATATCTGATGACACAGCCACTGGCTGTGTCATCAGATCAGGACAGAGCAGCAATCAATACGCACAGCAGTGACATCAAAACACATTGGAAAACCAGCACACCGCAAAAAGCCCAAAGGGAGGTTTCTGGGATGTATAAAGACCGTTGAACACACGTTTGTCCTGTTCCAGTCAGTAACAATGAGACAGAAAGATTGACCGGCTGCACGGAGCACGTGCCTCGACAGAGTCTCTGGTGGACGATGCTTAGCTGGCAGTAAATTTATTCTGATTTAGGCGTGTAGCTTAATTAGCAAGATTTGACTAAAATAATAAGTCGACATGGTTAGAGTGTTGTTATGAGCATTTGCATTGCCGATAATGCACAGGGTTTCAACTATTGCTCATTCTCATACTGTAAATATATGCATCTGGTTAAAATGCATTTAACCAGATCTCTACAGTCAAATCTCAAAAAATGTTTTAAATGAGAACACCACCCCCCCCCCCCCAAAAAAAAAACGCATGGTATTGTTGGCTACTATAACAACAAAGCTCCAGAACACCACAACCAGTCTGGTACACAGCTTTAATTATACACAGGTTTGCTTGACCTACCTGGCAGCTGGAATGGACTGGAGGGCCCCGAGCTGGCGGGGGAGTTTGGATAAGTACCGCTGCTGGCTGGTGAAGAGGGATACGGAGAGTTTGGAGAGATGGGAAAAGAACCGCCTCCCCCACACCCGCTTTGCGGCTGCTGGAAGGACTCTGGAAAGGTGGCGTTAAGGGGCATGTGCGGCTCGTTGTGGGTGAGGTTGCGGAACTGTACCAGCAAGCTATGCTGAGGGTTGAACTCGCTGTGCCGTGGTACCAGGACCGGAGGGAGCACTGGGTCAATAGAAAGGGAAGGAATTGAGAATTAGCCCACACACAAAGAGAGACCAGGGTTAAAAAAAAAACTTAATTTTTTTTTAAAGACATAGTATCCAAACCTATGTCTTGAAGGAGTTTAACAATTCAGCATTCCTCAAAAGCCACTTTAGACCTTGGCAGAGAAATGGCCACATTGATTATCCGTTTTTTTTCTTCAACTTTGCTAAGAGAACATCGAGTGCGTTTCCACGGCCTTGATCATCACCTCCCAAAGAGACTGTAGGCATCAGGCCTACAAGGCTGTCCCTCTTAAACACCCAGCAAGCCTCGCTTATAATGATGAGACCAGCGGTCTCTCCTGACCGACATGCGATCCATATCCGGGATCTCATCTACGCCGACCCGGCCATCCCCTTGGGGAGGTCTGAGTGTATGCGATGCGTTTGTCACAGCGGAGAGAGGAGGGGGCAGTAAAGAGTCGGAGTGCTTTATGCATTTAGTGCGCTACTCTCTGATGCCACACCCCATCTGGAGTGCATAGAAGCTCATAATCGAATAAGACTTCCAAAGAGCAAACCATATTGATTTTCTGTGAAATAGATGAGAGGAGGAACAGGGCGTGTGTGACGACAGCCTCCAGACCGCCAAGGCCTTGTTTACCAGCACAATGATTCACACCGTTCGAAAAAAAATATGATGCCAATAAAACTAACAACAAAGAACCAATCTGGTCGCAACTCGGCCGTGTGAGACAGCCATTTCCAAATGTGTTCGGAAAATAACCTATCCGGAAATGATTCACTAGAGAAAGCAACACACAGTCTTGTGGTAAAGAGTAACCGTCCAGTATCAAAGTCCCATAAAATTTGGGCTGAAAACTTGTGGACCTACCAGGACTCTCCACTCGCTTGTAGTGGTACGGGTTGATGCAGACTTCCTTCTGCTTGGAGCCAAACGGGTACTCGCACACCTCTAGGGGCTTGAGCTCGTGGTGGGACTGGAGGTCTGGCCAGCGCCACACTCTGCAGTAGATGACGTGAGGCAGACCTTTCCTGTGAGAGACCTGCAGACGGCCGTCCAGTGACCGTGGGATGGTTACACACTTGCTGGGCTGCCCGGGGCAACTCAGGGCCTTCTCCAGGTCCTCCATGGCACCCTTCTTCTTCTTCAGCTTTTTCACCAGCGCGTCCACCGCCTTCTCAGCCCATTTCTCCTCCTCGTCTCCCTGTTTCCAGCCGAGCAGGCGTTTCACCGCTGGGCTCGTGAAGGAGAAGAGACTGGACATGGAGGTCATGCTAGATGCTGTGGTGGAGGTGAAAAGGAGGACCTGTGTAGTGGCGGGCCACTACAGCGGGCGTGAGGTGGGGTGGGGGGAAATAGTAGTAGTCTAAAGCAGGGTGGGAATGCGTGGTCAACAAGAAAACAGTGTGTGTGTGTGTGTGTGTGTGTGTGTGTGTGTGTGTGTGTGTGTGTGTGTGTGTGTGTGTGTGTAAAAAAAGATGTGAGGTGGAGTAAGGGAGAGGAGGCTTTAGCCTTGTCTGTCCAAGGACAGGAAGCAGGGGAGGGAGGGGAGTCAGCAAGCAGGACGCAGCTGCTGCTGCTCAGGAAGGGCCCTGCAGCAAGCGGTCCAGAGCTGGGTCACACTGATGGAGGGAGGGGGGTGCAGGCGTGGGCTGCCTGTGAGAACGGAGATCAGGACCTCTGTCGAAGTGACGCGCTGCAGCAGGTCTCACTGGTGCGAGGCAACTGCTGCTCACCAACAACTCCGGGCTCCTCTCCGGATCGGCTCCAACGCCACCGGCTTTCTGCCAGACAGAACGGAGCACATAGATGTTGGCAAACACAATGGCTTCTTTAGCAGAATGAATGAACAAGTAAAGATTCCTAACATTTGTGACCAATTTCAATTGCATTTCAAAAAAAGGACCGCTCGTCCGCCTTTGGATCGGACACATTTCTGTGCTGCTGAAACTCTCATTGACGCATCAGACAAGTGTAGAAGTTGCAGACAGTTGTACATATGAAAAGGCAAACATGAGGGGACACTGTTACAAAATGAAGCTGGCCAACTTGGTCTGCTAACTTTACACATTCAGCAATATGAAATGCTGTGAAAATGCGAGTGGATGAACATACATTTAGTTAAACAGAAATATTTAAAAAAAAGATTGTCTGCATCTGTTTTCTAACATTACCCAAATACCCAAATACATATTTTTGCCAGCTATGTGGATACGCTAGTTTAGTTCATTGTGATCATGTTGGTGACATGACTTTGCTATGATTAATGTAAAACCACGAGTCACATACTGAATCATTTCCTTTCAAAATGAACGCGTTGCAGCCTCTGGACACCCAAGGATTCCCCTGTCCACTGATGCAGGCATACTGACCGTCTCTACCTTGATGCACAGCTACGCCAACAAAACGCTGTGACATCCGACACGTCTGTCCACACCACACAGACAGTCCAACACATGGAGCCGGCAGCAGCTGTTAGGGGGCTTGGAAACCGGCCTCAGTCAGAAAGGATGTGACCACAAGAGAGCGGCTTCCTCCCTCATCCCATCTCTGCCCCGATCCCCCCCTTCCAGCGCGCAGCTGTCCGACAGCACTGCACCCACTTCCACTACTCATTGTTCTGCGTGCACATGAAAGCACCAGAGGAAACATGTAGGCACAAACTTAAAAAAATGACCAGCCTGAAACTCTTCTTCTGACATTCAACAGACTCTGCTCCCCCCCAGCTGTTTCCACACAGCTGGATCAGTCAGGGATTTGGATGCAGCCTTGTATAAACGGATTTCAGATTTCAATGCATCACACTGTCCGGTCTTCTGGAAAGGAGCAGAGTGTTTGACAAACACGTTGGAGATAGAACTTGCTGGAATGGACAGATCTGCATCTCGAACTTAGCCTTGAGATAAAAGCGGATTGTCCAATAACCGATCACAGTTCACACTGATAGCTCTTTGTGTTTACCAAAAGAGTGAGGGGGAAATGTTAGTGGAGAAGAACCCCTTGTCTCTTAACTGTATTTAGAGGTGTTTGTGGTGCCTTAAAATGTGTGAGTTCCTCTTAAGAATCCCTAAGCATACATGCAGGATTGAACTTTACAACAGAGAGTATAACCAACATCTTTACTATAAAAAACTACAGTCTGTCCCAATATGACTGTCATCCCGAAGAGACTTTTTTTTAAATACATTCCAACAGTTGAAAGCAATGAATGGTTTGAACAATATGGGATCGGATATAATTGATCGTGAAAATCAATACACATCTAAAGCCCAGACCTCTGGATACGGAACGGGAAAGAATCCAACTGGAAGTGGTAAACATACATCGGGCCTGCGTTAGTTCATCACAGCCTCGTCTGAGGGAAACGAATACCTGGAGACGACATTCTGTCCGCAACAAATTCTACAAAACTAACACGGTCGGAAATAGTATGCTTTACAGTGTGCGGTCTGTCTGAAAGGCTTGAGAAAGTGACCTTACGAAGAACAGGACGCAGACTATTGGCGAGTATCGCCGAGCAGCCACCACTCAGAGAAAGAGCTACAGAAAACTGTAACGTTAGCAGCACGCGAGTCCCCGAAACAGCTTGAAAAACCGAAATAACAGAAGCTCCAAGTTGACCTAACGGTGAAACGAAAATACGGCATCACGAGTTATCAAATATGATTAGAGAGGCAATGAGCTGAACCCGATACGTAGCGAGCTAACAAAGCCTCGAGAATGTGCTAACTAGCGTAGCTAAGGTTTACATGACACAATTTGTTTAGCTTAGCTTAAACTTAAGTCTAAAAGCAGTGACTAACGTTACCTTAGTTTAAAAGTAACGTTTCGGGACATCGTTGTTTCTAAAATAATATTTTATGAACAGTTGTATTCTACATCTAAACGGATAGTAAGCGTTACTTCACCCTTCCTCCGCTTTCTTCATTCCAGAAACTTTTTTAAAAACTTCTCACTACTGCGGCTAAGCTATGCTAACTGTTAGCTCAGCCCTCCGAGGGAAAGTAGAGAGCCCCTCCGCTGCGATGCCTGCTGATGCGAGTTACGTTAGCCCACCCGAGCTCACTCCCACTCTTTTAATAAAACAACCAAGTATTCTCTGGGCCACATACCTCTTAGGACGCATGGGCCATGGCCAGGTTTCTAGTTGTAGTTCCTACTCTTAAAATACTTTTAGTTTTCCACCGTTTCTTCCCTCCGCCTCCCCGTTCCATGTCCTCCAGAATCCTGGACATAAGTAGACTGGGGAGGCGCAGTGCATATCCCTCCGCATCGCTGACAAACTAGTGCTCGCTTTGGTGTTACAACTGAGGGCAATTTGTTTTCTAAATTTCCTAAAGGATACCAGCATAACAACCCGTACAACAGTTATATTTTGCTTGTACAAAAGCAGTCTATTTAATGGCCAACTTGTCTAAACACCAATTAGCTTTCCTCGCGCAGCGATAAGGTGATATCCCGCGTAGACAAACATTTAACACCGATGACAGTTATACAAATGATTACGGTTATTGTCACCAAACATAACACCGGCAGCTGCACCTCAAATGAATCACACACGAGCACTGGACTTTCGACACCTCTAAGATGTTTCCCTGTGTGAAGTTGTAGTTCCTTGCGGCGGTCGTGCTGCGGCTGCGGGTCTCCTCACAAGTCGCTGGCTCCACTCAGTCTGGAGCGCTGCGGTTGGTTGTGCATGGTCTTCCTTTGTGCTCACGCGTTCACCGGCTCTCCACACTCCCCGCGTTATTAACCCCATTTCACTTAAATTTAAAGTATACTCACAATCACTGTTCCACAAGAGCCCCTACAGTCCGGCAGCAGGACGTGGGGAGCGCGTAACGCGTAAAGCCACTAAAGGAAATGCGGGGTTTGGCCGCTAGTGGGCGCTCTGCACCCAGCCTGGGCTGTTTAAAGGTACATCAGCAGACATGATTGGCAGAGTTAAAACATTTTAATTGATTAGTAAGATTCGCAAATTAATTATGCCTTTTTTTAGACACATTGACTTCCACGATAGTAGATCAAGCGAGGGTGACACATTCTGATGACTTTAGATTATGTCACCATTTATCAATTTATCAATTCCTATTGGAACATGTACAGCAGATGTCACACGTGCCAGTTTGTTTTCAAAGATGGGGTCACTACAATCAAGCAAAACCCTGTGCTAGATACTACAAGAAATACACAGTATCCTGTGGTACATAATAATCAGAATGTTGTTAGAATGTAATAACTCCTCAAGGCAATGTAGGCAACCTGGCTCAGCTTTATTGCCTACTACCTTTTGTGTAGTTCTACAACATTATAGTACTATGTTTACCTGACAATACAATGTTACAGACTCAGATTAAGATTTCACTTACAAAATGGAACAATTACATTCTATGCCATATTATTCACAACACTATATATGGTCATTGAAGTGAAGACTAACTAGGCTCTTCAGGCAATCTGAGGTTTTTTTTAAATCTCCAAGACACGGTTTTGTTACTATGTCTCAAGATAGTGAGCAGTCTCTGAGAGTTGTCAGATGTGCTTAAATATAAGGAGAAGAACTCATTGGATGCTATTTTTAAGACAGAAGGGGTTGTGATGACATCCACTCCCCAGTGCTGCCGCACTGCAGCTCACTGTTCACATTGATTGGATTTGATATTGACAGAGAACGGCACGGTATGCTGGTGGACTCTTAATTCTGGTCTCAAAAAGCAAACAAAACAACCCCTGTGGTTTCTAGTGTCATGTCTTTAATTAATTTATGTGCAAAAATTAACTAACATCTCCAACGCAAATATGCGAAGACAATTTTTATTTACAGGGAAGTCCGAGCTGCACGGAAGCACAAATTGTCAGACTGTTGGTGCAAAGCTGAAAAGCAAAAGGTTGCAGTTCACGTTCCACATGTGTGCACAGGGGCGTGTAGTTCTGTGAGTGGTGTCCACTCTCAAGACACATCCCTGCTCACATTAGAGCCTTTTTTCTATTAACTGTTTCTGGAACTGTAAAAAATTTAATTGTTTACTACATATTACCTGATATATTATGTTAATTCATTTAACAATGATCACATTCCAGATTTGTTCTTATGTAATACAAAAATGCATCATCATACACATTCAGCAGTTATCTGTTGCTTCTAATTCAATTAATTACAAATTTGCCTCGGAGGGCTTTACAGTCTGTACACATGCAACATCCTCCGTCCCCTCACATCGGCACAGGAAAAACTCCCCAAAAAATGAAAAAAACCCTTCCAGGGAAAAAAGGGAAGAAACCTTAGGGAGAACGTCAGAGGAGGGATCCCTCTCCCGGGGTGGACAGACTGCAATGGATGTCATGTGTACAGAATGACTCATACAGATGTAGAATACATTCAATTTCTATAACAGAAATTATTCAAAGAATTCCAAGTAGCCGGCCAGGTGTACGACAGGACCAGTGCAGTGGCCACCACCATCAGATCGAACCACCATCCACAGAAGACTGTGGGGAGGGAAAGCAAAGATTTTAGGAAAGGGTAATAGTGATATGAATCATATTTAAAATTATGATGATGACGGCAGCAGCAGGTGCCAGCAGGGCCACGGCCGGAGTCAGGACCAGGGTCCTGACAGAACTACGATCTGCAGAGCCTGCTCGGCGAGAAAGCACAAAGAACTCCCGGGAAGGAGCTGAATTAGTCATGTGCATTAATGCAACGTGGATTTTAGTAAAAGGGGGGAGAGAGAGAGAGAGAGAGAGAGAGAGAGAGAGAGAGAGAGAGAGGAGTTCGGTGTGTCCTAAAAAGTCCCCCGGCAGTTTAAGCCCATAGCAGCGTAACTAAGAGCTGGTCCAGGCAAACCTAAGCCAGCCCTAAATATAAGCGATATCAAAGAGGAAAGTTTTAAGCTTTGTCTTAAAGGAGCTGACTGAATCCGCCCCCCGGACTGAAAGTGGAAGCTGGTTCCACAAAAGAGGAGCTTGATAACTGAAGGCTCTGCCTCCCATCCTACTTTTAATAACTCTAGGAACAACAAGTAACCCAGCATCTATAGAACGCAGCTGCCTTGCAGGGCAGTACGGTGTTACAAGCTCTTAAAGATAAGAAGGTGCCTCACCAGCAAGCGCCTTGTAGGTGAGGAAAAGAACCTTAAATTCTATTCTTGATTTAACAGGGAGCCAGTGCAAAGCAGATAATACAGGCGTGATATGGTCTCTTTTATTAGTTCTTGTTAATACACGTGCTGCAGCATTCTGAATCAACTGAAGAGGCTTAAGAGATTTACAAGAACACCCTGCAAACAAAGAATTACAGTAGTCCAGTCTGGAGGAAACAAATGCATGAACTAATTTTTCTGCATCACCTTGAGACAGGAAATTCCTGATTTTCGATATATTACGTAGATGAAAAAAGGCAGTCCTTGAAGTTTTCTTTATATGAGAGTTGAAGGACATATCCTGGTCGAAGAGAACTCCAAGATTCTTGACGGTGCTGCTGGATACCAGAGAAATTCCATCCATAGAAACTGTATCACGTGACAGCTGACTTCGAAGGCGCTCTGGGCCTATCAAGATAACTTCTGTTTTTTCTGAGTTTAGCATCAGGAAGTTGCAGGTCATCCAAGTTTTTATGTCTCCAAGACATTCTTGAAGTCTAACGAGCTGTTCGGTCTCCTCTGGCTTGATCGACAGATACAATTGAGTATCGTCTGCGTAACAATGGAAGTTGATGCGGTGTTTTCTGATAACGTCGCCCAAAGGAAGCATATAAAGGGTAAATAAGCCATCGTCAAATGGGTTCGATTGACAAGTAGAAACTCAGTGATGGAATGCTGTTTTTCTATGTTTAACTTCTGCTTTAGCTTCCAAAGATGATCCTTTGCTGTATGTGAAAACCCTAAAGTTATTCGGTTATTCTAATCTTACCTTTAAAGCTGAATTTTATGAGGACAAATGGTTTGGTTGTTTTTTTTTCCAACGTATTGACTAAGTCAAAGGATTTTTGTTAATCATACAATTAACTTACAAGTAAGTTAACAGAACCAACTTTAATAAAATAAAAAACACACACATTCGTTGTACAGTGTAAAGATGCTTTGGTGGATGAGCTTAAAGTATTTTAACCGCATGGATTCATTCAAAAGAAAACCACAATGGTGCGAAGTTCAACCACCTGATTGGCAGTGCAATGTAACCATGAGATAGCCCCGCCTCCAATGAAAAGCCACGCCCATATCGTTCCTCCTGTTTAGGAAAACCTCACAATCTAAATGTGTGGTTACGTGGTGCTGTAACATAATCGAGTTTGTTATCTTTCATACTTTTATTTTAACTACAAACCTTCTGCCAACTTAACAAAATCCACATGAACGATATATTTAATGTGACCATGAGGATTCTTTTCGTTCCAGAAAGTAAACAATTAAAACAGATCATGTGACCACAACTAAAGCATAATATTGCACTGTGTTCAAAACTATTGCTAAATGACACTCACATAATTAAAAGAATGTCTGCGGGTCCCGTTTACACAGCTCTCAGATCAGCTTCCTCCTCACACACACACACACACACAAACACAAACAGTGCAATCAGTGAACTACTATTGATTCAGACAAAAATAACACATGATTGATGATCCACACAATCACAACTGAACCGATCAGAGAGCAGCAGTGGTCAAATGAAGGGATTTTTGTTTAAAAGAAAGATTGTTTCCTTTCATGATCCACCTTTGTTGTATATTCTGTAATCACTCCCAGTATTTTGGAATAATTGACCAGCATCAGCAAAGTGATGATTTAGCTTTACCCTTGCTGCTAGGATTTGTGACACGTATACCTACATAGTAAGGGAAATAATCAAGATGTTGTTTAATCCAGCTTCTTAAATCAAACCATTTTCCAGGTTGTATTGGGATCAGCGGATATAACAACACTCAATATGTCAACGTCATTATCATGAGCAACTTGCACTTTTCCATCTATGAAAAAAGGATATTTGCTCTAATAATCTTACATAATTCTATGCAAACAACGTAGGGATCCATAGACACCTGCTGTCCTTAAAACGTCTCATGCAAATTTGTGGTGTGCACGTTGTGGATGTCTTCATAACCATCAATGACGTTGCTTTTCTGTTTTTAACATAAAAATAAAACATTGTCTAAAAACAAATCAAAAGGGAAAAAAAAGAAAAATGGCAGTTTAAAAGCTCATTGTGTGTGCTTAGTCATGTGTCTAAGAGCTTGACATGGTGTTTTAAATGTAAAATAGGCATTTGTTGATCAAAAGGAAAAAGGACCCCTTCTTTGAGAGTGCTTTCAACCCAACAATGAATGAAAGTTCTGAAGATCAACAAATCCATGCTTTATAAGAAATTCTATTCATTTTTTTTTTTTAGACATCATGCAGCAACTTGATTAAACTGAAGCGTAGAGCACAAACCGAGACTGACCGAGGACTTCTTCTGCAGCCTGGTGCAGCTCGATGACGCGTGGTTACTGATCTTTGTAACTCACAATGCAGGAATGGTTGGCTATTACGTCTAATGAAGGCACTGGAAAAAAACAAGTCTGATTAAAATTGGTACACAACATCCTACTGCAGTGTGGACACACTCAACCGCTGCCCCGCAGCATCAGTCTCAGATAATGGGGATATGAAGAGCATCTGCGTACATTTCCTTTTCATGGGGAGGAAAAAAAAAAAGCTTTGACGTCAAGAGGACTCGACGAGTGCCTCCTGTGGGGCTGGACACTATCTGTCCTGGTTGTCCAAACTGAGGCCGCCGTCCGGGGGGGCCTCGGAGGGAGGGTCTAGGACCGGGTTGACGAACCCTTCAAACTCAGTGGCTGCATTGTCCTCGGAGTGGGTGCCCACAAAATCGTTCTCCCACTCCAGCGCGCTGGACTCCTCCGAGGCCGAGGGCGGCCCGCTGCCGGCCTGCTTGCCGCCGGGCCTCAAGGCTGCGCGCAGGATGTCCTCCTCCGTCCGGGACCTCTCCCACACCGGGAGTCCCCGGTTGATTCCTAGAACGCAGGGACACAAGAAGAGGTCTGAACAGGTTACAGGCGTAACAGCAACTGGGCCCAACCCGAGATTTAAAACAGGAACCCAACTTAGAAGTCACATGTGGGTGTACAGGATATTTTTGTAGAACCTGAATAGGCTCTATATTGCACATATATATTACACACACGTGGCTTTATAAAAAATCACATGAAACCAATACAAGATTTTATAAAAAAAAGAAAAATCTGCCAGTAAGTTTTGGTCCCAACTGACCAGCCAGCCCCCTCGCCGCAGTGGCACCAATAACGGCCGAGTAGTCCGGCCACAAGTGAATAGTTATTCGCGACGGACAGAAGCACTCACCTTCCTCGTCTTCCCACTCCAGATCCAGCGAAGTGCCGTCATCGTTGGTGGAGCGTGTCTTGGTGGTGAAGTCCCAGCTGCACTCTGTGTTGGGAGTCACCGTGTTGGTGTCGGACGGCAGTCCTGGGAGAAGAGAGTGGATGAAGCGTTTAGTTTGTTCAGCTCCGACATAGGGCCAATATGATGGAGGGCAGACAGCTCACTTACTGTTCCCCCTGAAGGCATCTGACTGGGCTTTAACATTCTGGAGGTAGACATCAAAATCCTCCCCAGAGTTTTGTCTGGAAATGACAACGACGACGGTCACTATGACAACAATAAACAGGTGAAATCCCTCACTGGTAGCTGGGATTCAACTCCACCCGCTATACGGTTCTTTCTGATGCACGAGAACAGCGTAAACGAGTCGAGCATCGAATACCTTCAAGTGCAGTTGAACGTGTGTTACAGCGTGCAAAGTGCAGGAACAAACGTGTGCTCACACACTGAAATCAATGTCTTAGTAGAGACCTTCAAATGGGAAATACGGGAGATAAACCTGTGTAAATGTATCACAAATCTAGTGATAATCATTATTAGCATTATTATAAAATAACTAATGTGCCAGATGCTGGTTTGAAATCTCTCTAGAAATCCAGGATTGCGGTCTACTTAGCACAAATGCTGAAATGGTCCTCAGCGATACAGCGATCCTGTTTTCCGATGAACTCCAGTGACTCACTTTCTTCGCCGAGGGTCGCCGCCGGAGCCATCTGCTTTCCCGCGGCTCCTCTGGGGAGGCAGCTGCAGACAAAAGAAAACAACGGCCCCCGGATCAAGTAAATATAAAGTCCTGTTTTCCCCATTATGAAAATACAGACCAGATTAACAACCATTGTAAATAATATTCAATAAAAGTTGGTGCAATTGAGGAAATGTATGGGCTAATAATGTTCATAAAGCAAAAAGAAAACACCAGAGAAGCAGTGGAAAGCCATGAAAGGAATCTCAATCACAGCTGTGAAGTACAAATCAAATTTTATGACAAAGCCATTTCACTGAAGCAGACCATTCCCTGAAACACCATGGGGAATATAGATATATAGCCACGATATTTATTTCGCTGCAATGCTGTTATATTCTAATGATGTGGAGACTGCAAAAAGCACAGCCACAGTAATTTCATTTCAAGGCTTATTCTTATGAATGCGGATCACCGGCTGTTAGCACACACTGTATATTATAAATCATCAGTTTAAGGATTGAGAATGCTAATAAAGTGTTTGTGAGTCAAAATGAAGCACCGAGACAGCTTAGCGAGGACTTGTTATGAGGACAACAAGAAGACAGAAGAGAGCAAATGTCGAGGAGTTGAAAGGGGAGCCTTTGCACAGCGGCGGTTTAGAGGAGGAGTTGTTTAAGGCAAGCAGTAAGTCAAAACTGGCAGAAGGGAGCGCTCTGCGCCACCTCACCTCCTTCATTTTGCGTTCACGCGCCAACCTGGCGGCCTCGCGCTGGGTGGCATTTCTAGCCTCCTCTTCTAGCCTCAACTTCTCCTCTTGTGCCTCTAACTGAAGCAGAAATTTAAAAAATAAATAAATAAATAAAACATAACAAAATCAAAACACAAAAATACAGAAAATTACCACAACGGAAAAAACAATGCTGCAAATTAAAAATGTAAAAATAAAATCAGGCAAAATAGGTTCTAAAACATAAAAAACCCAACAGTGGCTGTTGATCTAAACAAAGACAGGTTGCGTCTTTACCTCCACTTGGAGCTTCTGGTCTATCAGGATCTGATGGTCTGAGAGCGCGGTGTAGCGGTGATCTTTGAGGTGCTTGATCTCATCTTCACTGATGGGCCTGGTCAAAGGAGATCAAAACATTGATGGAAAAGGTTTCTTCAAGGAACACCAAATTATTTTCTCCAAAAACTCCCACCAGTCTCTTACCTCGGACATGGCTGCGGACTCTCTGCCTGAAATGCAACAAACATGACAGTAATCGAGTTACTCCCACGGCGTAGTGGCTACACCCGCCGCTTTCTATCCAGCACTACAGCTAGCAGAGGCAAGCGGAACGGGGGTCTGGAAGTTTAAAATTGATGTACGGACTACGAGCACAACGCAGCTTTAATCAGCCTGTGGACACCGTGTGCTACAGCAGAACAGTAATGAGAGACAGCTCAATAACTTCACACCATGATCAGACTTACCTCATCACTCTCCACGAGATTTTCAAACTGCAAGAAAAAATAAAACAAAAGACGTAATTTGATTTAGAACATAAAAGTGAATAGCCATAATTGCGAGAAAAAAAAACAATACAAGAGAATGTACGACTCGTACCTCTATTGTATAATGTTCCCCTGTGGTGCTGCTTCGGAAGTACTTTGAACTGTAGGAATAAGTAACAAAGTATGAACACGATGGAAATGATTGTAAACTAGCTGATGGTTTCAACATTAAAAATGCAAAATGCCAGAGTTGAATGACTATTACATCATAGAGACAATCACTGTCACCAAGATCAAGAACGCCGCTCTGTTCCTTAAAGATCAGTAGCTCTGGCGCTTTATGTCACCATAAGGATTTTCTTGTTATTCTTTTAAACTACTTTGCTGGTTTGAATTGATGCAGACAATGCCTGCCTATTTACAGATGAATCTGCACAGTGAATGAATAGGTTTTCTCATCCGTAACAGTCCCAAGAGTTCAACCTCAGCAACTTTACACAACATAAATGTCACAAAAACTTTAGCATCACACCTAAATGCCCGTGTTGTTGAGTCTTGAGAGGAAAGACTGTACAGGTAAAATGGCCAATTCCCCTTTTCCGCCATGAAGTTTATTTGATCCTTCAACCATTAAACACATTGAAGAACAATTCCGAGGTACAGGCGCAGGATAACCGCAATGTAGGAATGACCACATTGTGATGTCCGTCCTAACTAATGAGGTCTGGGGAGTTTCAGTTACACAGGAGGATGTGTAAACATTTGTTTAAAATGATTTGACACTTCATGACGATTAGGTGTTTTGGTGGTTAATTGTTGGGATAAATCTGCAATGGCCTATTATATCTGGGATACGGTATGGAGGAATGCATGAATGAATTTAAGAATTCATTAATATTGAATGTTTATGGGCAAAAATAGATGCTGAAAGGCAATTGTTTTACTTGCAGCAGCAAAAGATGTATTAAGACTATGCGTAGTTTGTAATATTAACAGTAGTACAGTTCTATGCAAGTGTCTCACTAAGTGATGATTACCAGCCTTAATTAACGGTATTGACGACACCTGCGTCATGTGCTTGTGTCTGACGGATGAAGGGCGGTGGACTCCTTAGTTTATGAGTTCAAAAGGATTTAAGCTTGGAGACGCTCGCAGTAGGTAAAATAATCTATTTAATATAAAATTATTCTTACATTGTGTGTGAGACAAATCCTAGGGGTCATAACTACAGTTCAGATAATTGTCGAGTTCAGATTTTAGACATGACCCAATGGCAGCAGGTCAAGTGTACGACTACAAAATGAAACCAGAGCAAAATAACAACAACCTGTCTAGTGGCTAACTTAATTACCAACGTACTGCTTTAACTGTTACGCAAACATATGGAAGTGACGCCGGAGTTTTTTCTCAGCACGATGCTGGACGAGGGAAAGCCTGCGGTCATCTTGGCAAAGCCCCACGTAAAGTCAGCCCGAAACCGGAACTATTACCCCTCAATTTAATGACAAAGGCCGGCAGACACACAGTTTACACTGTGTTCACCCCGTGGAGTAAAAGTTCTAATTATTGGATTGGAATCATTGCCAAAGACTTTAATAAACTCGAGCATGCATTTTATGCTAGTGGACATCGCTAAACGACCGTTATGTCCTGGGGACAATAGGGGTGGGGTCTTGAATCCTGCCGGCAATGGCTGCAGGTCAGACCCCCCGACAACAATCGACAACGAGGTGACCAGCGGCTTGCTGACTGGCCTTTACCTCTGGGTAGCGCCGCCACTAGCTGGCTAGCACGCCAGCTGTCATTAGGTGTGTAGCGTTACTTAAGGGCTAACCAACTTTCAGCTAAAGCTAGCAGGAGCCGGACCCGCTGGTTGGTGCTTCCATGCTAACGTCTTTTAGCTCAACAAGCTAGTGCACCGTTCCACTCACCCGCCTCCTCTCTGGATTCTGCTGGCTTCTCTCCTGAAGAGCCCGACACAATACCCCCAGCAGTTACCCATCGCATTGTCAAATACCAAAAGTATATAGCTGCCCAACTAGTAAGGTGCTGCGGTGCCTCGGTTGAGGCAGCTAACTACATCTCCAAGTGCAGTCCTGCGCCGGCCACTTCCTCCTTCCACTCCTGTTGATGACAGGGCACCGCAGACCTGTTCAACACCACCACCTACTGTCCTGTTCTTCGCACTTTGGATACGTTTTGCAGCAATGGTTCGGCAGAACCTAATGTATAAAATGTATGTTTGATTTTAGTTTTTAGTTTAATTTCAGTCATCAGATCCTTGATGTGTGTATTTATTGGACGGAATTAGGCCTCTAGACTATTTATAGAATCAGCAACAGGCGTGTAGTAAGAAAACACGAGAGCTGATATTCAACAGCAACACTGGCGCTCCGCACACGCACATCACGCACTGCGCGTAGGGCACCAAGTGCCTGGGAAGGCGTCAAAAAATCTGGGACGTGAAAAATCACCACATTTGGCTACTATTATAAATAACAAATACAATATTTCTAAAGCATGTTAATATGCAAAACCAATACGAAAGTAATAGGTCATCACTCACAGCAGCTCGATCCGCGCTTAAAGAGCTGGGTCCTGGGCTAGAGAGACCCCCTCCTCCCTCAGCGCAATTAGTTTCACCCGATGGGATCCAAAGTCCAACTGCCCTGATGCTCACTTTTACGCGCACGGACGCTTAGGCTACGAGGAGGAAGCAGAAGCACCGAGCGGCGCGCACAAAGAGGGTTAACCGATCCGCGTCACGAGCTCACGCGCACCTCCACATCCCGGACACGCGCGCAAGCACACGGACGTACCCAAGAAGCCGCATTTACAGAAAAAAACAAATGTTCCCCCGAGACAACGACGCGCTCTGCAAACACAATAAATACTTTATTGAATGCTTTCTGTAAACGCAGAAAGTATTCAAGTCAAGTCAAATTTATCTGTATAGCACATTTCATATGATTAGACTCAATGTGCTTAAAAACAAAACAGGCAATGCAACAAGAAATGCATACACAATACATAATAAAAACATACAAAATAATGCCGTCAGTATAAAAAGAAAATATAAAAACAACTGACCAGAATCTAACTAAAAGCTTGTGAAAAAATATGTGTCTAATTTTAAAAGACGACACTTGTGATGGACATCAGTTCCACTGGTAAAGCGTTCCAGAGCACAGGACCATAGTGACTGAAAGAACCATAAGCTAGTTTACAGTTGATTTGGGGTATAGTGAAAAGAGCTTTGTTACATGATCTAAGGGCTCTCACCGGAGTGTATTTAGTCAGCATGTCAACAACATAAGGGTGAGCAAGGTGTTCAAAGCTTTAAAAACAAGTAGTAATCAATTCTGTTTTACTGGAAGCCAGTGAAGTGAGGCTAAGACAGGAGTGATGTGCTCAAACCTTTTGGTCTTGGTTAAGACTGCAGCATTCTGAATAAAAATGATTTAACACTTTCTTTGTTGTTAAGCAAAAGGTGCATTGCAGTAATCAAATCTGCTGGTAACAAAAGCATGAACAAGCTTTTTAAAGTCACCCATAAGTTAGACGCCTTATGTGTGGCATAAGGCGTCTAACTTTAGAAATATTTCTGAGAGGATAGAAAGTAGTCTTGGAGTTATTCCTCTGTTGGTGGTGGTTGTTGGTTGGTTGGTTGGTTGGGAGGGGGCGGAGGAGGGGCACCACCAAACATTTGTGCTTAAGGCACCCTAATGGCTAGCGCCGGCCCTGTTCGAGAGTAATACAAACATAGACTCGGTCCTACTGCTTTATAATGATTTATTAGTTATCTTGCATATTTTCTTGCATATTGTTGCTGTGGGTATTTTTGTAACCCTATTGTTACTATTGTTATGTCCTGGTTGGGGTGTAGCCAACCAGATGTATCCAACCTATACAATCATATTTTTTACTCGTCGTCATCAGAGGTGAAGAGATAGGAATGCATCTCATCTTCAGCTTGGGTGTTGTCCACGTTCCTGACTTTGACTTTCTGAGCAAATGGCTTGCATCTGGGCATGAGCTTTCTGCCACTCTGAAAAAGAACATCTCATTTCAAGTGTCTAACTCAATGGGTTAGGGATGGTATGGGATAAGTCTTGAGCATGTCACTTTTGTTAAAAGGCAATGTAAAATAAAGTACATCATTTGGTAATTATGAGCTATAATGGATTCACATTATACAGGACTTACTGTTTTCTTGGAGTTGGCCATAGATCTCTCTAAGTACCTCTTCATCCTTTCCTCCTGTTTCTCTTTCTGCTCTCTCAGCTTCTCCTCGCGCTCCCTGCGACACGATGAAGTCATCAAAATAAAATGATATTTTATCATAACATCTGGAAATAATATATTCAAGGGAAAAGCATGCTATGCTGTCTATCAACTTGTATACTTTGAACGATGTGACAGATACGTGCCTGCTCCTCTTCTCACTGTCCTTAATCTTTTTCATCATCTCTAAACTCTCCTCGTCCACGTTCTCGAGGTCCTGAAGCAGTGTCGCCATGCGTCTCTCGATGTTAGCCAGCTTCTCTAAGGTGCTGAGGTTGGTAATCCTGTCATCCACGCAGCAGCAATGGACCTCTGCCACCTTCTCGCATAGAGTGTCCCACATGACGTCCTGCGAGTTCAGAGGAGTACTGATATCGCAGGGTGCCAATCTCAGATTAAAATGTAGTCAAAACATGTTGTGCTTTCTGACCTGGTCTTCTTTCTTCAGCAACACATGAAGATCAACTAGCTGTTTGAGCTTGTTGCCACGGGCCTTCTCTTCGTTGATCCTCCTGCTAATGTCTTCTATCTGCAGTGTTAAGTGCTTGTCCTCGTTTTCGCTTTAGAGAAGGGATTCAGGATTTGATGGATGCAGAGAAAGTGCAGGAAATAAGAGGGAAAACAGAAAAGACAAGGGTCAAAATACTTCAGCTCTCAATATGTGAGGTAACAAAAAAGGGGGACACAACTGTAAGCAACACAACAGGGGAAATGCCAGAAATGTTTTGTCCACAGGGGCTTGAACCCTCGGCTACCGATGCTCACATCTCCTGCCTGGTTTCCTCCATGGTGTGCCGGAGACCCTCCGCTGTCTCTTCCACTCTTGTTGAGTTCTGAATCAGGGACAAGCTCTTGTCCGTCAAGTCTGCCACCAAATCCAGAAGCTGCCGGGGATCGGTGAAGTACATCTCTGGCTCATCCTTCACAGGCAAACAATGTGATAAGACGAATAAAAGAAATACTCAACATAAATCAGAGATGTGGATTTTATTTGCAGAGGCGGCAGGGAGAATGGGGGGGCTGACCTCGCATTTTGAGTTGTCCCTATCGAGTTCAGTGTTCGTATTCCTAGAAAGGACGAACAAGTTTTTTGTCAGGAGACGCTTTCAGCAGCTCTCAAACAACTTCACTGGCAGGTGTTCAAAATCTATGTCGGCAAGCCGGAGTTTGCTCCAACAATTATTGTGAAAGAAATGACCACACGCACATACTGCATAGCCATAAGAGGAAAAGATATACTGTGATGTGAAGAAAGAATAAATATTTATGAAGTTGTGATTTATATATCTAAATGAGTGGTTCTTTCGCATTATGCCAATCACGCTGGATGTGCCGCCATCGGTGTTGTCATTCTATTGGGTTTCTCGGTGTCTCCTCACAGTGTGTCCCTGCAGGCTGAGGAAAGTCCGGCCCCTCTACTGGGAGGCAGCTCTCGGCCTGGATCGGAAACCTCACTTTGCCGATCTGTGGGCATGTTGTAATTCAGAGCAATGTAGCAGCACTGTCCGTATTTACTGTAACAATGCGCTCCTTGGAGTTGATAAATTGGAGAGCAAAAAACGACACTACCAGGACATCGCAATTTATTGGCCTGGTCCTAGGTGATTGTTTCCACGTCTTTCCCCTTTTGGTTTTGTACTTGCTATTGTTGTCAGCTGACGAGATTTTCAAAGCCTTGGCCTTCTGGGCCTCCTTCCACTCCGGAGGAGACAACTCCAACAGCAGGTCCTTGTATCTTGTGTAGTCAAACAGGATTTCCTGTAGGTTGGCAATTTTGCTATAAAAAGATAAAAGGCTTGTTTTAAAAGACACACAACATATCACTGTCTCTTACTTTCTTCAACCCTAGGCAGAGCGCAGGCTTTTGCGTGTTATTGATACAGCATTGTTAGAGGGCTACCTAGTGACTGCCCCTATTTCAGCAGTCAGTTTCTTGATCGCAGCACTCTTCTCCTGCTTGGACTTGGCCTCGCGTTCAAAACTGTCAACAGAAAGAAAACAAGTGTTCACATCCTGCAAAGTCCAAACGGGAACCCGACATGTGGCGTCTCGATGCTCCGTCTTACAATGCCCTGGCCTCCACAGACTTCTTCTCGTTCTCCCTGAGAAACTCCTTGAGACGGACGTTATCCAGCTCGAGGAGCTTTTCAAGTCGTCCCAGGTGTTCCTCCTCTTTCATAATGGCATTGTCCATCTCCTCAATCTCAGACCTTTTGCTGGTCAGAGAGTTCTGAGGGAGAGGGAAAATGAATCAAGATACTTTCTGAAAAATCCATTATATAGCCAAATTATTTTTGAACAAACTAAGAGCAAACTTTCCAAAAAGCATTGGTCAACGACAACTGTGATACAGAATCCCAATTGTTGACACTGCTTTTTTAGAATCATTTACCTCCAACACTGCCTTCTGCCGCTCCAAGGAGAAGAGGTCATATTTGCTTTCACGGGAAATCTGATCTGTAAACGGACGACCGTTAACATTTAAACGCTAGTGGGTTGACCAATGGCTCACTCTGTACTCTGCTTACCTCGTCTCATCATGGCCCTCTTCAGCTCGTATCGAATGGTAGTCTGCTGATGGAGAACTGTCCTACTCTTGCCTTGTGTCAGATTTTCCATCTCTTCCTCCTTCTCCTCTCGTTCCACCAGCTCCTGCCCCAGCATGGCCACCATTTGAGTATCAAGGGTTGTCTTTTCATTGAGTGGCAAGGCTAGGAATTTGTGCATCTCCTTCAAATTGGGAGAACGGCAGCCAGACTTAAAAACGCCGCTAGGTTTTTCTACTTGCAGATACTGTCACACGCAAGTATCATGGGGTGTGTATATGTTTGTGTGTAAAATGACTTATTTGTATTTACATAGTTGTACAGAAGTTAAAGAACACACACCAACCTCTTTGCAGCCCTTTCTTTCATTCGCACCAAGCATGATTATGCTCTTACTGTCTGGCACTTTGAATGGGCTCCGTCGAGTCTCCCTCTTCTTGTCTGCAAACAACGTAATTAAGTAAATGTGTTTTGTTAGACACAAAAATAAGCATTTTCAATGTGTCAATCTGTACCTGGTTCAGGTAATTTGGCCGCACTGCCACTCTCTGACACAGCATTGCTGCCTGAAACGATCGCTGGTCCTTCTGTTGGAAGCATGAACAGTCACTGACTGTACATGTGTCTTACGTGTGATTCATGGCATATGAACAAATATTTACTTGGATATGGCGTCGACATCTCTGGGTTTACATCTGGCACTTGGCAACGCAGTGAGTCAGCGTTTTGTTTTGCTGCGGATTACCAAAAATGTATATTTATGACCGTCCTTTATTTCTTATAATGTAAAAGGTGAATATTTTTCACATCTTAATCAAATGTATTTACTGATAAATAGAAAACCTAGGTGTTGTCAGTATTCCTGCATACGAGTACTGATTTTGAGACAACCTATAATAACATTTGCAGACCTCCTTCGCTGTATATAAAGTGTGTTCTTTAAGGCAAGATGGCACCTGGACGATGAACATGGAAAGACACATCGCAGGAGTGCACAGGAGATGACCAGGGTTGTTTACGAGGCTACGAGGTTAATGAATACATCGGATCCATCGGATTTCAGCCAAGGTGTTGAAGTCGGTTACACTAACGTTAGCTAACGTTACATGTAATGTTTCTGTCGTTTTGATGCTTCATCTAGTTAAACGCTAATCCTGCTTTAAAAACGTTTTTGTGTATGATGAAGCGTTATTTTGGAGAAGCTTCCTTCAAATCCACGGTTTACTTCACAGACTCTAACGGCAAACAGTTCACTTTTCCCGACTAGCTGCGTCAGCTAGCCAACTTCAGCTCTTGACGTCACAATCAGACTTTTTTTTAACACTTTTTAACCGGATTTTAGTAATTAATTCGACCTACCGCCAGATAATGCTGTGTACGCGGGACAAGTGACCTCCTCACTTGCATTAAATAGGGCTCTGGCCGACAGCTGCTCTTCAGGCCGGGACAGTTTACTGTTGTCTTGGTAACCGTTGCCTTAGTGAACTCCCAGTAATCCAGCCTTTGAATTTGGATTTCACAACTAGTATGCCTTTTGAATATGTATGTTAATAAAATATTTATTTAAACGAAAGCAGTAACTTAATTGACATTTTAACATTGGGAACTGTTTGACTGACTTTATTGTGTTTGGAGAAATTTTATATAATATTTTAAAATATTTTAAAAAACAAGATTAACAGAAGGCTCGAAGAATAGCAATGCTTCCCCAGTTTACTTTGGTATGATGCGTACCAAACTAAAAATAAGCAGAGGTACAGGACTTGGTCTTAATAGTACGCACCATTATTAATAATCCTCCACTAGATGGCATGAATAGATCATGCAATTTGTTTTTGGGAGAACAATTTCATGTGTCAGAAAGACTTCCTAGAAAACCCCTGGCCCTCCGCAATGTCCCCCCTAAAGCCTAAACCATGAGCGCTGAACCCTCAGGGCCTTACCGACGTCACCTGGTAAATAGATGAGAGCTTTAAAGGGTGTGATGATTGGGACAGCACATCGGTGCCGTAAGTCATGTCACCATGACAATGTCAAAAAATATATGCATTTAATAACGGATTTAACATATTTTATTCTCTGAATTTCACTTTCTTCCAGGCTTTCTCTTGTTTTAAATATTTCTTGTCAAAAATTGACAAGCTTGAATGACAAAATGAAGTATTTGTTGAATGAATGATTCATTATCAATTATTACAGATTTTGTGCGGATTTCTTTTCAATCTTTAATCCTTAATGTTTTAAATGTATCAATTTTAATACGACAGTCTGAACCCACATGATCCTTCTGCTTTGTTTGCACTTTTTTTTCTCCATTTGCTCACTGGTTATACTGTTTTTAACGTCATATTGATTCATATGACTTGTGGGTAATTTACCTTGGGCAAAGTCAGCCCCTGAGGCTGATTTGTACAAAAAGGGTTCATAAAAGGGCTTAAGATGTCTGCCAGAGTCTCAAACCTTCGGCGGTGTGACAGTGGGACAGAACCAAACTCTCAAAGCGTGGCTCAAAGTCTGTGAATGGTGAGATTGGGCCTCTGATCAGGAGTATAAGACATGCTGTTTTAATACATGCTTGTATTTGCAGAACTCATAATTTCCTCTTAAGTTAAGGCGATTTAGCTGCCAACACTTTTTACTTCAGTTTGTACCAGTGAATATGCTTAGAACGCAATACTGTACATTTCCACCCCCGCATACACGCATGACCCTGCACATCTACGCTCAACCAAGCAGCCCACACGCTACACTTGCTTGTAGGAAATCCCAGTTTCAGATGGTCAGGCCACAGTGTTGGCTCTCGCAACAGTAAAGGTTCCTGTTGCGGGAGGAAAGAGAAATTATGTTTTAATGACTGTTGAAAGACCTGAAACGTGCTCAACAAGGATGGACAAGAAGCATACACAATGAACTTTTAAGTACCTCACATACACCAACCTTGCATGCATGGTTTTCACTTAAGATTTGCGGCTTTTCTTAAGTTTAAACAAACATTTTCTTAAGCTTGTTATGTCCAGTTTTCCAGGAGGTTGCTCTGCATACTTCATCACCGTCTCACAATGCAGGAGAGCTTGTAAGCAGCTGGTTTCTTGCAGCACCGCATGGCTTTGTGTATCATTTCATATTGCCTCCGCCTCCTCCGCTTTGGAGCCCAAAGACGGCAGATATTTGGTATTATGTAAGAGGTGAACATTCTGTCCTCTATGCATAATGACATTGATGGCTTTTCCTTGCATATATTTAACACCGCAAATGAACATTTACTTTAATAAACACAGAAAAAGGACAAAACGAAGCAAGTCAGTATCTTCTCAGATGAATAAATACACTGAAAAGTCCCGGACAGAAAGCGTTAACATATTGATTTTTAATCTTCTCATGAATAAAATATGAGATGCAAAGATTTCTCACCTGGAGGTAACGATGATAAAAAAAAAAAAAACCACGGCATTTACCGCCTGCTATGTAACAGAGTAAAGTTGGCATTATAGGAATCTGTACATGTAATTTAGGTAAAAAGACTCATTCTTGAAGACAAATATTCAAAACTCAAGGTGAACTCTTTGGTACATTGAATGGGCTCCTCATGAAAAGGTTGACAGCTACCTGTAATCACGTGAGCAATAAGGTTGAATCGTTTAGGGGGCAAAGCTAGTAATGGAAAGCAGAGTTTAGAATAAGTCACCAGATTGTCAATAATTGGTTTAAAGAGGTTTTTTTCTTCAAAAATGAGTTGCACACTCAGACTTAACTGTGATGTTGAGAGGTGGGACATGTCATTTGTTCAAATGTCACATTTAAAACCCTCAAAGCAACACAACCACACACAAAGATCCCAACAGCCTTTGTAGATGAACAGTAAAGCTTTTCTTTTGTAGTAGAGTTAAATCCATTTTTATCAATTTCATCATTAAGTACATTCAATATATGTAAATGATACATGGTTGTGACTTCTGACCTCATGCAGAAACACGTGTGTCACTAACTTCACCCTGGTACCAAAGATCTACAGCACAAGGTTGAAGGCCTCTGCATTTGTTCAGTCGCTTTTTACCTCCTGACTTATGAATGTATTTTTGTCAAGTTTCCCAAACTTGACATTAACATGACTTTTTATGAGATTGGAAAAAGCCTCAAAATTTAATGAAAGCGCTCAGTTGATTTGATGGTGTCCATCTCCTGCGGTCGAAGACAATCTGTTTAATTAAAGTAATTATTACTCTTCCAATTGGACAGACATTTTCTAAATATAGGACACTTATAAGCCTGTCTAATGCCAGTTTACACAGAAAAATTATTAGTGGGCGTATAAGTGAATATTCAGTTTGACATTTGGAAGATTTAAAGAAGTTCCAGTCTATCAGCAGAGCCAGCTCAGTTCATACTTGTTTTCTATGCAAATAAGGGTCACTGAATACTGCCAGTCATCTTTCTCTGTACTTCTAAAAACATTCAAAGAAGATAGCGTTGATTTCAATCAATATAAATATTCTTCATGGTACACAGGCTCAATGCAGTCAATCTGGTGGAGAGCATGTTAGAAATCTTGCCAAGACAGTTTCCTTCAAATAAGACCATTGTGCTTCTTCTGTTTGTGCGGTTGTACTCACACCCCCTTCTTGTCTTTTACAGGTGCAGCTTATGGTTTCAGTGCAAATGACACACAGGTGTTCCTAATCACCCCGGCTGATTCAACCTTTAATCAGGTGTAAGGTGGGTGGTTTTACCAATTTATCAATTCCGATGACAACAGGGCGAGCTGCCCTTCCTAGCAAGTACATTGGGGACGGAGATCTCCATCAAGGACGGCACTAATAGGGACACTTCAGAGCAAACACCTGTGTGGGTGGTGCGTCTCCACCAGCTGCAGCACTACAGTGATGGATCACAATCTACAGCCTCCACTTTGCTCAATGAGTCATTTAAGAGTTCAGGAGGTCTTTAAACACCGATGGTCGTAGTGGCTCTTATATTTATCAATTATTTTTTGTGTTTACATTTAAATGAACCAAATTGGTATTGCGGAGTCAAGAGTTTTATTTCAGTGTCACATGACCATCTCCCTCTCTTTGTAGCATGTTGTACTCATTCAGCTGCTTAGTTGGTGTCTGTCATCAGCTTTATTTCTAACAGCACCAGTTTTCCTCCAACTGCTGATAAACCCACTGTGCACTGCCTCTAATGACGGACAACATCAGAGGCCATGTGGTGCAGAAAGAGAACATCTACTGAACTATGGAGCCACATCCTTTTTTTAGGATATGGTTAAGGCATAAATGGAGACCCGACTATTGGCCTAAATTGTTTTCCGAATTTTAAACTCCCATTGGAAACTAATATTACTTTTTGTATTCCTGCTTGCTGTCTTTGGGTTAGTACATTACCTTGTGAGCTGTTCTAGTAAAGTAATCAAATGTGTACTTCTCTGTACCGCTAGGAGTTTGATGGCGGGTTTTTTAGCCTCTGCCAAAAGTTGTCTTATTTCAATGATATCTTCTTACCTGCCTAACTGTTCCTGAATTGACTTTGTTCAGAGATGTAGGGAGAGGGACATTTGGGAGGTATCCTCCGGCAAGCTTTTTATGGACTTCCTCTTCCAACAAAGAGAGGCTGGGATTCATTAGGTGATTGGGATTTTGAAGGGATAAGATGAATGAGGTTTTTAACTGGAAACAAAAGAAGCAGAGAGAGAAAAGGAGGAAAACTAAGTGAGACAGGGTGCTGGGAAGTGAACTGAACTAAAACTGTGATTAATTGCTGTGACCTGGACTGGCTGAGTTCACTCCCCTGCACATCCCTTCTCACTCCATATGTACATGAACCTGATCACTTTCACTCACAATACATTTGTGTAGACTCTACATTTATGGCAACACTGGAGGGCCATACTATCTGAAACGTAAAACACTAGACGTTTGTCAAACTACAATAAAAAAATAGACAGATACATAGAATTTCACCCGCCAAAGTGACTAGTGAGAGTGACAGCTCTACCTGCCACAGCATAATTCCACCATCTTTTGGCGTGTGGCCGGGTGCTAATGCCAAGCCCTGCACAGAGCGTGATGCAAACAAACCCCTAGTATGAGAATCGTATTTCAAGAAAATAAAAACAAATCATAATTAGTGAAGAGAAACAGTGAGGAGTCAGGAGTTCATACATTCAGTTATGTCAATTGGGAGGAGCTATTTTCCTGTAATCTAAACCAATTAGCATATAGAATTACGGAATGTTCCATAGAATAACCGAAGAATTCTGTATCTCAGATTCTCTGATGGAATCCTTCATGCCTATAAAAAAAAACGCTCACAAGAGTCAATAATTTCAGCACAGTCAACCGATTGCACCGGCCAGACTTATTCAAGCTCAGCTTACTGATTTCTACTGTTCTTCTTTTCCACCACAACGAGTAACAAGTGAGTTACCAGCAATGCTGCAGACTTTTAACGATTCATCTTAAAATTTGACACTGAAGCGCTTCAAGCCTTGATTGAACTAAAATGTCAATAACTTCATCCAATTTCACTTTTTAATGTTATATAGTTTAATACACCTTCTAGGTGTGTAATAGCTCACTGATAAGAAGGAGGGCAAATGTCCATATGGTGTTAATTGTATTTGCTACTAGTCATTAATTCCTTCACTTTACTGTTCATCGTGAAAATACATTCGTAGCTAAAGTGTCTATTTGTATTAATGTGTGTTGCTGATTCGCCCCTTTGTGTTTCAACCTTTTTCCAGCCATGCTGACCAGAAGCGGCTCTCGTCTCTGGAAAGCTTCCCTTTGCAAGGAGGAGGGATCTTGCAACCCCTGGGGTGAACATGCCACAATGACTCCAGGACATCGCCAGAAGTCAACCCCCCAGGAAGTCTCAAGCCCCCAGAACGTCTCAACCCACCAGAACGTCTCAACCCCCGAGAACGTCTCAACCCACCAGGACGTCTCAACCCACCAGGACGTCTCAACCCACCAGAATGTCTCAACCCACCAGGACGTCTCAACCACTACAGTCACAAACCAGGAAGTGACGTGTCACCAGCAGCCTCGTTCCAAGATAACAAGAACTGGGACATTCAACATAAGTTTGATCACCAAAATGGACTGTAAAACAAAGCTTGTATATTTCCTCTTCATGCTTCTGTCTGCTGGTGGGGAGTCTTTGCCTCAGTTTTTTTCTATTACACATGTACATCCTTGGACGGCTGGTTTCATTGTTTGTCACGTCAAACAGACTTTTCTAAATATCCCTCTTTGTGTCCCCTCAGGAATGTTGCAGTGCGCACACCTCAGCAATCAGCTCCATGACACCCGGCACAAGTTAAAGACGCTCTCACAGCTGATGAGCCGCTTGAGTCTCGTCACGATGGCAAACTTTGCCCAAGAGTCGCAGGGTGAGTCCTCGCCATTGCCTTCATCATCATCATCATCATCATCATCATCGTCGTCTCATCAGGTTTCATACGTTGTTTCAGAGGTCGGTTTCTAACTTTGTACTTGTGTCCCTTATTTGCAGGAGCCAGAGTTCTACCCCGCCTGTCCTCAGACACATACCGGACCACCAGAAAAGAAATAATGGTGGATAAGCTGCTCTCTTGGTTCACTTCATCCAATGACCACCAGAGACTAATCCAGGTAGGATTGTCTTGTAATTCCACTTTTTAACCTTTATGGTATCTTACATGAATGAACATGTAGAGAACGGGCGTAGAGGATCACCTGTGCACACTGACACGGGACTTTGTCTCTCCTCAGGATCATTCGCGGCTGCTTCCAGGAGAGTGCTGGCGCTTCGCAGGGACCCAGGGACACTCCGTCATCTCCTTGTCGCACCCCGTCACGATCACACACGTCACACTCGGACACATCAAAAAGCAACAGTCTCTCACTGGAAAAATAAACAGTGCGCCGAAGAAGTTCTCCATCTATGTAAGACGGTTTCCTTGACGCGTCTTGTCTACTCGCAGTGTTGTTCCATCAAAAAAAGCTAAGCGCACCTTTGTCTTTTTTCCGTATCTTCCAGGGAATGGCGAACGAGGACGAAGAAGGCATCCACCTGGGGACCTTTGTGTACCAGCAGGACGGCACATTGTCCCAGACCTTTGAGCTGCCCGTGAGTATGTCAAAGGTCAAGCAGAGCAGAACTCTTGAACTCATGAACTTAGTAACATGAATTACATTCTAAACCAGGGGTGTCAAACTCATTTTGGTCTGGGGGCCGCATACAACTTAATCGGTCTCATGGGGGCCAAACTCATGCCAAAATAAGTCCACTTTTTTCTTTGTGTTAGTGCAGAGAAGAAGTAAATTATAAAAATCTTTATATGCAATGAATTCTCCTTTTACTAAATATATTATAAACAACCTAGGTGTTTTTAAGAAAATTATGTGCAGTTTCAACAACATTTTCACCCAGTTTAACATTTATTTAAGTGCATTATGCATAAAAACACAAATCACAGTGATTATACACTGTTGCAAAACATTTATTGACAGTTTTGTGGAAGTTAAAACACTGTCCTGCATGTTAAAATACATCAAAAACCTCAAAATGTATAAAAGATTTAAAATCAGTAACTTCATCAGTAACTTCATCAGTAACTAATATTTATAGCCAGGAGGACATGGATTAGCGGAGCCGAGGATCTAACTGTGCTCTACTGCTAAGGCACTCCGTTGTTTCATAGATATTAGCCATGTACACGATCACAAACTACATTGCTGCCAGCGCTGTTTATCATAACAATACTTCTGTATATTGTTTTAATCTTCGTTTAGTTACGTTCACAGTTATAGAAGTCCTGTAAAAATTATATTTTGAAATACCTCATCCAGAACAAGGAATGGCACCTTACGTCAACTAGCTAGCTAGCTTAACCTTACAGCTAACTCACCCTTAATTATGCCACCTGGATGATGCGCTACACTAACCACTATGTTGGAGTTAAAAGCATTTAAACCCTTTATGACCGCCAAGGGTGCGTCACTAAAGTAAGACGTGATCGTCAATAAATTAACAGGTTCCGCCAGTGTTATTAGATGTGGACGAGCGGAGCGCCTGGACCCGGAAGTCCCGTGTGACGTCAGACTTAACAAGCGGATTCTGAACACATGAACTGACTCCACACACAGCGCCACTAGCGGTCAATATAGGAACTGCATATTTTATAGAAAATGAAGTTTATTTTTTTTTTTCTTTCAATAATGCAGATTTATCCCGCGGGCCAGACTGAACCACCTGGCGGGCCGGTTCCGGCCCGCGGGCCGTACGTTTGACACCCCTGTTCTAAACTATATGTGTATCTCTACTACGAAGCGTCAATCTCTTCATTCACTTCTCTCTCTTGTCTCTGACCAGAATGCAGACGAACAAGTCTTCAACCACGTGAAGCTGCAGATAAGGAGCAACTGGGGGGATGAAGAACAGACCTGCCTCTACAACTTCAGGATCCACGGACATCAGGTAGGAGAAAGCAGTGAAAGGTTAACCAACTCTAAACCATCCAAGAACAAATGTAATATAACGTGTCATTGAATACACAACGTAAATGCATATATATATATATCTATATATATATCTATATATATATTGCTCCGGGGCTAACACTCTTGAACCACATCTGCGTGGGTTTTCTCCAGGCTCTCCGGTTTCCCCCACACACCAAACACTCCACATGATCTGCTGTGTTTGGTTTACAATTGGCAAAAAAACACGTCTGCGTGGGCTCTCCGGTTTCCCCCACACACCTTACACTGTTTCGTTTATAATTGGTAAAAGAAAAGAATAAAGATTTGGAAATATACATTTTATTCTCTGTGTATTTCATTCAACATTTCATTGTCATTTTCTAATGTTACATCAAAGGGAAACTGTTGATCATTTCTCTTGATCATTGAAGAGGACTAATGTTGAGGGACCCTTTATATTTTTGTGGCAGGTGATCACTTTCAGCAATTCAAATGACCCTTTTAAGGTTAACATAATAACAATAACTCTATAAAATGGTCCAAGCTAAACCTGGTGTTGAGTTTGAGGGATTTACATCCACCGACTTAGGTCAAATGTAGGAGACCACACTTTAAATGGGGCCGGGGGGCAGGAGTCGGGACTGTGGGTGGCTTGGGGGGTCGGGTGTCGGGGGCAGGAGTCAAAGGCAGGAGACTGCTGCGGCCGAGCGGGAACTGGAGACGGAAGGCGGAAGACGGAAAAGTGTGGCCACCCCTGTGTTGTCCATCCTCCCAATGCTATGCACCAACCGCCATGTCAGGCTGCTGACACGGTAAGCGTGTTGCGTCACTTCCTGCTAGCAGCGTGCCTGATCTCACCTAACTTTTCGTAGCTCTAGCTCAGTTGACTGTGCCGTGGTATTTTTCAGTACAAACGGCGAATTATCTATTGTCTACGTGAAGCGTTGCTAAACGCCTCACTATCTTGCAAGTGTTTTGTTTTGATCAAAATAGTTGCTTAGACGTTGTTTAGCGTCAACGTTACCTCCATTAGCATTAGCTTAGCAGCTAACCTAGTGATGTCTTCCCTCCCTACCTCTCCTGCTTCTTTGTGTTCGGTGTGTCACATGTTTAGCTATTCCTCTGCCCCCCTTACGGATAATGGTACATGTAAGAAGTGTAGTATATTTGATAGATTGGAGGCGAGGCTTAGTGAGTTAGAAGCACGGCTCCGCACCATGGAAGCTCAGTCGGTAGCTACTGTTAACCTGCCCTCACCCGTAGCCGGTGCGGACCACATAGACGTAGCGTTCGTTCCTGATAGCCGTCCCCCGGCAACCCCCGAGCGGCCGGGAGGGTGGGTGACTGTCCGGAGGAAGCATAAGTCTAAGTCGAAGCCCACGGCTAACCACCAACCACTTCACGTTTCAAATCACTTCTCCCCACTCAGCGACACACCCGCTGAGAAGCCAACTCTGGTGATAGGTAGCTCCATTCTGAGGAACGTGAAGTTAGCGAAACCAGGGACCATAGTTACGTGTATACCGGGGGCCAGAGCGGGCGACATTGAGTCTTATCTTAAACTGCTGGCGAAGGATAAACGTAAATACAGTAAGATTGTAATACACGTCGGCGGTAACGACTCGCGGTTACGCCAGTCGGAAGTCACTAAAGTTAACGTGGAATCGGTGTGTACATACGCTAAAACAATGTCGGACACCGTAGTTTTCTCTGGCCCCCTCCCAAACTTGATCAGTGACGACATGTATAGCCGCATGTCGTCATTCCGCCGCTGGTTGTCGAGGTGGTGCCCAGTAAATAATGTGGGCTTCGTTGATCACTGGAAGACGTTTTGGGGAGAGCCTGGTCTGATTAGGAGGGACGGCATCCATCCTACCCTGGATGGAGCTCAACTCATTTCTAACAATCTGACCCAGTTTCTTAGTGGACTTAATCCATGACCCAGAGTTCAGACCAGGAAGCAGAGTCGCAGTCTTACACACTTCTCTGCGCTTCCATCTGAGCGGTCACTCACCCAAACCATAATTAACCCTATAATTAACCTTATAGAGACCGTATCTGCCCCACAGACACCTTTTGTTAAATTAAAGGTAAACAACCGAGGAGTTATATTAAATAACTTAATTAAAGTTAAAACCATTAATGCAACAGTGCAACAAAATAGGAGAGTTAAAGGGGGACTTTTGAATATTAGATCTCTGTCATCTAAAGCTGTTTTAGTAAATGAACTAATATCTGATCTCCATGTTGATGTATTTTGTCTTACTGAAACATGGATGTCAGATGGGGAATATTTTACCTTAAATGAAGCGACTCCTCCGAGTCATGTTAATACTCATATCCCTCGAGGCACAGGCCGAGGGGGTGGAGTAGCAGCTATTTATGACTCCTGCCTTTTAATAAACTTTCAACCTAAACTAGATTATAACTCATTTGAAAGCCTGGTTCTCAGTCTTTCGCAACCAACCTGGAAAATGTTCCAGCCGGTTCTCTTTGTAATAGTGTACAGGGCGCCAGGTCCTTATTCAGAATTTTTATCTGAATTTTCACAGTTCTTAACGAGTTTGGTCCTTAAAACGGACAAGGTAATTATAGTGGGTGATTTCAACATTCACGTGGATGTCGATAACGACAGCCTTGGTACTTCATTTCTTTCATTATTAGATTCAGTTGGTTTTTGTCAGAGGGTAAATAAACCAACTCATTGCTTTAACCACACACTCGACTTGGTTCTTGTGTATGGTATTGAGATAGAACATTTAACAATCTTTCCACAGAATCCTCTTTTGTCGGACCATTGTCTGATAACCTTCGAATTTCTACTACCGGAACCTCCTCCTGCCAAAGGTTTCTACAGTCGATGCCTATCGGATACCGCTGTAGCTTCATTTAAAGAAGCGATTCCTTCTGCTCTAAGTTCAGTGTCCTGTTTCAAAATACCGGACGACTCCTATGAAAACTTCAGTCCGTCCCAAATCGATAATCTTCTCGATACTGCTACAGACTCTCTGAGAGCGACGCTGGACGCTATTGCTCCTCTGAAAAAAAGAATGGCAACAAGTAGGAAGTTTGCACCTTGGTATAACCCTCAAACCCGCAACTTAAAGCAAACTGTACGGAAGCTTGAACGACTATGGCGTTCCACCAAATCAGAAGGATCTAGGCTAGTCTGGAAAGACAGCCTTAAAACATATAAGAAGGCTCTCCGGAGTGCAAGAGGATCTTACTACTCATCACTAATAGAGAAAAACAAAAACAACTCCAGGTTTCTCTTCAGCACTGTGGCTAGGCTGACAGAGAGTCACAGCTCTGTTGAGCCATGTATTCCTCTGGACCTCAGCAGTAACGACTTCATGAACTTCTTCAATGATAAGATTCTGACTATCAAAGAGAAAATTGATGGTCTCCTGCCCTCAACTAGTGCCGACCCGTCCTCGGATGTAGGAACCCTGGGTGCAGCAGTGGGCCCTGATGCCTACTTGGATGGCTTCTCTTCCATCACCCTGGATCAACTGACTTCTACAATTTCGAAGTCTAAATCTTCTACTTGTCTCTTGGATCCTATTCCAACGAAGCTGCTTAAGGAAGTTTTTCCTTTAATTAGCACGCCTTTGCTGGATATTATGAATCTGTCCTTGTTGACAGGTCATGTACCACAGTCCTTCAAGATAGCTGTAATTAAGCCTCTTCTTAAGAAACCTACTCTTGCTCCGGAGGTGTTGGCTAACTACAGACCGATCTCTAATCTTCCCTTCCTCTCGAAGATCCTTGAGAAATCCGTCGCAAGTCAACTATGTGACTTTCTTCAGAGCAATGCTTTGTTCGAGGACTTTCAGTCCGGATTTCGAGTGCATCATAGCACAGAAACAGCCCTGGTGAAAATTACGAATGATCTCCTACTTGCATCGGACCAAGGACTTGTCTCTTTTCTTGTCTTGCTGGACCTCAGTGCCGCCTTTGACACCATCGATCATCGTATCTTGCTGCAGAGACTAGAACATTTGATTGGTATTAAAGGAACTGCACTTAGCTGGTTTAAATCCTATTTATCGGATCGATCCCAGTTTGTGCTTGTAAACGGAGAATCCTCGAAGACCACCAATGTTGGTCACGGAGTCCCACAAGGTTCTGTGCTTGGACCCATCTTATTTACCCTTTATATGCTTCCTTTGGGCGACGTTATCAGAAAACACCGCATCAACTTCCATTGTTACGCAGACGATACTCAATTGTATCTGTCGATCAAGCCAGAGGAGACCGAACAGCTCGTTAGACTTCAAGAATGTCTTGGAGACATCAAAACTTGGATGACCTGCAACTTCCTGATGCTAAACTCAGAAAAAACAGAAGTTATCTTGATAGGCCCAGAGCGCCTTCGAAGTCAGCTGTCCCGTGATACAGTTTCTATGGATGGAATTTCTCTGGTATCCAGCAGCACCGTCAAGAATCTTGGAGTTCTCTTCGACCAGGATATGTCCTTCAACTCTCACATAAAGAATACTTCAAGGACCGCCTTTTTTCATCTACGTAATATATCGAAAATCAGGAATTTCCTGTCTCAAGGTAATGCAGAAAAATTAGTTCATGCATTTATTTCCTCCAGACTGGACTACTGTAATTCTTTGTTTGCAGGGTGTTCTTGTAAATCTCTTAAGCCTCTTCAGTTGATTCAGAATGCTGCAGCACGTGTATTAACAAGAACTAATAAAAGAGACCATATCACGCCTGTATTGTCTGCTTTGCACTGGCTCCCTGTTAAATCAAGAATAGAATTTAAGGTTCTTCTCCTCACCTACAAGGCGCTTGCTGGTGAGGCACCTTCTTATCTTAAAGAGCTTGTAACACCGTACTGCCCTGCAAGGCAGCTGCGTTCTATAGATGCTGGGTTACTTGTTGTTCCTAGAGTTATTAAAAGTAGGATGGGAGGCAGAGCCTTCAGTTATCAAGCTCCTCTTTTGTGGAACCAGCTTCCACTTTCAGTCCGGGGGGCAGATTCAGTCAGCTCCTTTTAAGATAAAGCTTAAAACTTTCCTCTTTGATACCGCTTATATTTAGGGCTGGCTTAGGTTTGCCTGGACCAGCTCTTAGTTACGCTGCTATAGGCTTAAACTGCCGGGGGACTTTTTAGGACACACCGAACTCCTCTCTCTCTCTCTCTCTCTCTCTCCCCTTTTACTAAAATCCACGTTGCATTAATGCACATGACTAATTCAGCTCCTTCCCGGGAGTTCTTTGTGCTTTCTCGCCGAGCAGGTCTCTGCAGATCGTAGTCCGGTCAGGACCCTGGTCCTGACTCTGGCCGTGGCCCTGCTGGCCTGCTGCTGCTATCATCATCATCGTCATCATCATCATCATCATCATCATAATTTTAAATATGATTCATATCACTATTACCCTTTCCTAAAATCTTTGCTTTCCCTCCCCACAGTCTTCTGTGGATGGTGGTTCGATCTGACGGTGGTGGCCCCTGCAGTGGTCCTGTCATACATCTGACCGGCTACTTGGAATTCTTTGATTAATTTCTGTTATAGAAATTGAATGTATTCTACATCTGTATGAGTCATTCTGTACACATGACATCCATTGCAGTCTGTCCATCCCGGGAGAGGGATCCCTCCTCTGACGTTCTCCCTAAGGTTTCTTCCCTTTTTTCCCTGGAAGGGTTTTTTTCATTTTTTGGGGAGTTTTTCCTGTGCCGATGTGAGGGTCTTGGGACGGAGGATGTTGCATGTGTACAGACTGTAAAGCCCTCCGAGGCAAATTTGTAATTTGCGATTTTGGGCTATACAAAATAAAATGAATTGAATTGAATTGAAATTCCTTGTATGTCTAATATGGCAATAAATATGGCAATACATTTTCCTGATTCCTGATTGCTAGAGACAAACAAATGGTACACCTTCACCTTTATGAATATTACATTTGTACCATGTACCATGCTTGTTGGCTTTGAACCCAGCAGAATTAATCCTCATATAATTAAATACATTAGACGAAAGACGCCTGGTCTTGTCTGAAGAAAATGCTGTCCGTATTTGGATACTCAAGTGACTATTTTGCAGCTGAAGGACATTGAATGGCAAAAAACAAGCTGTATTTCATCTTTGTGAACTAGTCGCCTCGAGGCAGTATTCCCCTCTGATGCCCACGTCGTGTATGGTTTGGTGTTCAACCGTTGGCATCTTGAATTTACAGTTGTAGGAAGTAGTACTTGAACTATAAACGAATTATGGGATCCACCTCCAGGACGCCGCCACTAATGAAAAAGGATAATGAGCTCTTTCACCTTGGCCCACAAATTTACTTTATTTAAACCGAGTAAGCCTAATGTGGATCAACTCTGGTAGGCTAATTAAATTGATATTTGTTTTCTTTCCTGTTGGATGCAATGTGATTGACTTTGATAATGTTATGTTGTAAATAGTATTTATTAATGTATTTTTGTCCAACTAAAGTCCAGCAACATATCTCAATTTCTCCTCATTTCATTCATAAAAGTACTTAAAAAGTGAAATATTCATTTAGTCTTCTGAAAAGTTAGGGAAACACAAAATCTGTGGCAATCTGGGTTGAAATACCTACAGAGATG
Organism: Apeltes quadracus; assembly: GCA_021346845.1. Taxonomy (NCBI): domain Eukaryota; kingdom Metazoa; phylum Chordata; class Actinopteri; order Perciformes; family Gasterosteidae; genus Apeltes; species Apeltes quadracus. The sequence goes on along the minus strand of CM037920.1, from coordinate 14,917,041 downwards.
GGGTTACTTATACGAAGGTTAAGTGACAATTACATCAAGATTGAATCCTCGTTCCACATGAACAGCAGTTTCCCTAGTGACAGACTTAGAAATTACTATTATGAATAACGAATTACTAAACTAACAAAAAGATTACGATTTAATCAGAAGACAATTGGCAAGAAAATCAGTTTCCCTCGAAGAGCTGTTTTTACTTGATGCATTTTACTCCTCTCCAACCTTAATGTATTCATTTTACAAACTTTTAGCTATTGCCAACATAACACTGTATCTACTCCATTCACTGGTAAACAACATCTTCCATTAACAAATTGAATTTGTTTATTTGGCAAATTTTGAGTTATTTTCTTTCTAGTGGGACTGAATTATATTAGATGCGTCTAACTCTTGACCACACAGCTCTAAACCTGCAATAGCACTTGGTCCCTGCAGTGCTACCAGAGCTTTTTAGTGTAACTGCTTTTAATGTTTTATTCACTATTTATTAACTATTCCCGTTGTTTGTACGATCTCATCTCAATGTTGAATCGTATTTCTCCTCCTCAACAATAACTTTTGCTGCTTCAAAAATTGCCACTTCAAATTGGAATTGTTTTAAACTGAATAAATACCGAACTATTCCGCATACAAAACAATGAAATTGTTTTATTAAGGGACTACACAGGGATTGAAACACTTGATCGATTAACAGGAATCAAGTCAGGGACTATTTGCTGTTGAATAAAACACTAGATTGTAGATTGTGGGTTCAGTCCTCCTTCTCTTGACATGGCAATAAACGTTTTTTTGAATGAATAAAAACTAAAAAAGATTTTATCAAAAAGTTGCATAGTCATATATCTGACAGATCTGGAACCGCTTTGTGAGATCACAATTTGTTGGCGCCTTGTGAGGAGCACTGACGTCTTTGGGGGAAACATGTCTGCTCATGTGTAACATACCATACAGTATAATTAGCACAATATTAGAGGGCGGGTAAACAGACCTGCACACAGTGTTGAGGATAACAGCCTTGGACGGCCCACAGTAAATGAGGCATGGCAAAGTAGAGGGATAGTAAATTAATACATGTTGTTTTACTGCAGGACGAGGAATTTCTTTTTGAAATGACTTCAGTGCATCTAAGTTTTCTCAACAAAGGACTATTCTTAAAACAGGGCGAAATGTGAAGTGAAGGGATTCCACAATGTGTCATGGCAGTCCAGATGTCTGCAATGTATGGCCTACATCTTAGTGGTGGAAACCTGGCCATTGGTACTCTCCTGAGAGGCTCCTCTGAGAGCCAGAGTCTATTTCCAGGCTGCCTATTTATACAGTGCTTGCCTCACTAGCGAAATGAAGCAAGATCTTCCCCGCAATCAGGCCAGGAAACTGAGGAGGAGCTTCGGTGGATCAGAATCCCATTTTCACTTTGAGACATGTGAACGCACATTGTACCCACTGCGACAGTTCCCCAAATCATCGCGATCGATACGACATTGCCTCATGTTTCATGAGTAAGTGTGTGGAGGAGTGTAAATCCTGTTTGACATCATTACATTACATGTCATTTAGCAGACAGTTTTATCCAAAGTGACTTACAATAAGTGCATTTCAACTACAGGGATACAAACCCAAAGAACAAGAACAACAAAGTGCTCTCAACCAAAGAAAGCCGATTTGCAACTTGTTATAGATAAGAGCCTGTGGCGGCCCCGCCCAACCCCAGCGCCCAGGAAGATGCCAGCTGGAGGTAATCAAGCCTCCAGCTGGACTATCGAGGCCTCTCCCAGGGATAAAAGGGGAGCACAGGAAAGGCTTGGGGAAAAGAAGTAGGTAGAGACACGCAGCCAGGCGTCAACGATGGAGAAGTTTGGGTTCAATAAAATAATCACTTGCACGTTGTCTATGCCTACGTGTTGTCAGTCCGGGTCCCCTGAGTACCCACATCACTGCAGTGGCGCCCAACTCAGCGGGGGACACGGGACGGAAGAGATGGCCGAAGAGGCGTGCAAGTGGTTGGCGGTGCTCGCGGCGATAGAGGCCCGTCGGGAGGACCAGCTGCTGCGGTTCTCGGCGGAGCTGCGGCGGTGGGCGGCCGAGCAGAGCGCGGAGGGGGGAGACGGCTGCGCACGGGAAGTCCAGGCAGGCCCCTCCGACGGCGGAGCGACCGACCTCTGCCCCTCGGCGGCCGGCGGAGCGACAGCCGGCGGAGGAGTGCGCGCAGGGGGAAGACGGCGACGCGCGGGAGGCCAAGGAGGACCCCCCGACGGCGGAGCGACCGACCCCTGCCCCTCGGCGGTCGGCGGAGCGACAGCCGGCGGAGGAGTGCGCGCAGGGGGAAGACGGCGACGCGCGGGAGGCCCAGGGGGACCCCCCGACGGCGGAGCGACCGACCCCTGCCCCTCGGCGACCTGAGCAACGCCTGGAGGCTCGGTGTGAGAAGCGGCGGCAGCGACGCCGGCCACGCCCCGAGGCCCGACGCAGGTGGCGGCGACAGCACCCTTCGTCGGCCCAGGAGGCGACGCACCGGGCTCCGGCGGGCGGACAATCCGGAGGCGGGGGACGCGGACGGTCGCGGCGGTTCCCCCACCCCCACCCGGGGAAGTAGGCTAGGCAGGACGGATCCCCGGCCTAGGTCAGGCGGTGGGGATATGTGGCGGCCCCGCCCAACCCCAGCGCCAGGGAAGATGCCAGCTGGAGGTAATCAAGCCTCCTGCTGGACTAACGAGGCCTCTCCCAGGGATAAAAGGGGAGCACAGGAGAGGCTCGGGGGGGAAGAAGTAGGTAGAGACACGCAGCCAGGCGTCAACGATGGCGGAGTTTGGGTTCAATAAAATAATCACTTGCACGTTCTCTGTGCCTCTGTGTCGTCAGTCCGGGTCCCCTGAGTACCCACATCCCTACAGAGCCATTATAAGTACGATTTAAGAGCCAATACAATTTAAGTGCTGCAATTTGTTAGTGTTTAGTCAAGGTACAGTCTAAAAAGGTGTGTCTTTAGTCTGATGATACTTTGAGTATTTTAGCCTGATTACAGTCACATGCACCCTTGGGGACTCAGCGAATAATTCAACACAATTTCACCGCAGTTTGTAATATGCAATGCGGTTTGGTTACCAGGAACACAAATATCAGATTTTTACTTGTCGCTCTAAATAATATTAATTTTGCAGGGAGCTAGGATACGTTAAAAAAACAAAAGGAATTTTTAGGCAATAAAACCGCAGCCAAAAAAACACACGCTGGTGTTGAACACTGGTGGTCATTTTGACTATTAAACACTACGTCACTTGCTCCAACTGTTATAGTCGCATGTGTCCATGCCGTAAAACTATGGGCTGGATACATGCATACATGCATGCAACGACAAAAAATCTGCATGAGCTATCAGAAATTTGGTGTCAGGTGTTACAGCGTAGTGTTGGAGAACTTGAGGGTCAGCCTAAGAGCGAGGTGACGTGGATAAACTGCAGGGGGCTTGATGAGTGTAATTGTTGCAGGTGTGCAGGTTGATAAACAGCAGGATGAGAACGGAGTGGCACACCCAGGCGACCGCTTATGGACAACGAGAGAACAACCAGGTGACTACCAGTGAACACACGGGATGAGAAAGCAGCAGAAGGGAGACATGCCCAAGATGCACTCTTATTAAATTGGTTACCTGCAAAGTCTTGTGTTAAGCACTATTTTTTTTATTTTGAAGATGCTTAATCTGTTCTGGTGTGACAGTAACAATGTAGAGTTGTTCTAATCCCCTTAATGAGGAGAAAGAGTGGCTGCTTGAAGTTGAAACCTGCACATCGTAGGAAGGATCCTTGTAGGGTGACTGAGCCCCAGGACACTGCTGCTAAAATGCCTGGAGGGCGCTGGAACAGACTGCTTAGTGTTATTCATCACCACATATGCTCAGGTATGGATGCTCTTTTCAGTGGACTCTCTGTAAGGGCGTAGTGTTTGCTGTGTACGGCATTATTTTAGTCCACAATGTTCCTACCATGCCAAACTCCTCCCAAAATTGGCATCCAAACAGGGTCTCTTGACTTCATGCTGCCGCAGGGATAAAAATGATGGCCCAGTTGCCGTGCATGGACATGCCTGGTGCGCCCTTCTACGTGAGCGTGCTCTCTGTGAGTGAAACCAAGGTTGTCTGGTGTCACCCTCTTTCTGTCGTGGCTCAGCAAAACACTTCAGTAAAGTGTTGTGACTACATCTGCTGCTGCCGGTGGGGGGGGCGACGGACTGGATTGTGTCTCCCATTAGGAAACACTGTGGGAATCTTTCATTGTTGGTTGAACAGAGAGATGAACATCATTAGATGGATTCAAACCAACAATAGAGTATTTGAGTTTAAATGTACAAAACGTAGAAGAAATGAAAGAACACTTATTTTCCTCTTCACAACTAGCTGCCATCAATGTTTCTTCACCTATACAATTTAGCTTAAAAACCGGAAAGGTCTGTTTTCAATGCAGTCGTTTATTTTTGAAAAACAACACTTAAAGCACTCAAACGCTGCAGGGCAAACCTTCCCCCACCAACATCTACGCCTCTTCTAGCGTGTCCCACCGGACATGTTCCCGACAGATGGATTCAAAATCATCACCAGAAATGTGTAAATGCCTTAATTATGCCTCTATTTAAGACAGAAAGAAGCATATTGGAATATTAAAAGTCAGAGAGCAAGCTGCTGCTGAGAACTAGGCACACAGACTGAGAATGCATCCGCTCATACACACATGTGTCAAACTAGGGTTGTCAGAAACTGTTTTGATGCATTTAGACCGCAGTTGCACAACGATCCATTACCAACCAAGACCAAAAGTTGTGCTCACTGACTATCTAGATGCGTACGTGCCTCCCAGCTCAGGAGAGCGAGAAGGGGGAAGAAATGGACCAGCGGCGTACGAGCGAGCTGCCTGGCAGCAGCCAGGCACCGTAAAAGAGAGCGCAGGGATGCAGCGGGCGAGGACATGAGACGCCGGCGGCGACGGTGTCACTGCACGACAGTGTCACTGCACGACGGCGTCAGCCCTTTAAATAAACCAATCATGTACACTGCCACTAGGTCTCCGTCTCCTCGTTCCGGGTCCCCGAGCACCCACACTTGTTACAGCATCCATCCCACCATCTCACAAAAACATAAGAGAGTATTGTATTTGAGTTTTACTCCAGATGGAGAAAATAAGTAGCACAACTCCCCCCAACCCAAATCATTCCCTTGAATTAGGGAAGTGCTTAAATTTGGAATCTTGGAGGTTGGAAAAAGAACGGTGATGCGGGACAATAAGGTTCAACAAGTTGGCGCTCCTTATTGGGGACACACATCTGGAGACCAGTGGACGTCTTTTTGGTTGACTTCCATTGGCTCAAAAGCTCAGACAGAAACTTCACGTAAAAGTAACAGGTTTGTACATTATAGGGCACTCAAGTGTTGTCCAGTAGTTGCATGTAATGGGTGGGCAAAGATGAGAGGCCTGCAGGGCACTGCAGATCATAGATGAAGGGAATAATTGTTTAGGAGGATGTTTCCTTTGGATGCAATTACTTTATCGAACATGAACGTGGGCAGTAATAAACCTGAAGATTAAATAAGATTCAGAGTCAGAATCAATGATGGTCAGAGACCCCTGATTTAAGATATACAGTCACATTCCTCTTAAAATGTCCTTTTCTTGGATGTCTCCTCAGTGAGTTACAGTAAGATCAGAAAACAATTTGAGAGGCTTTAGAGGCAATATTAATGGAAGACCGCTTTGCTCCCTGTTTTGTGGCAATAGACTTACAATTTGTTGTTGGGATTTGCTAAGATTCATGGCAGATCCATCACAAGCCTCGATGTGAAGACATTCATGTATTGCAATCACATCTCCCCATTGACAATGTGGGCTGTAAAGTGATAACTAGAACCCCTGAAGGAAAAGATTTATGTCAATATTCTCTTCTCTGGAAATGGATAAGTGGACATTGTTATATTTATAGAATTCTATGTCATTGAAGGTGGGTTTTTTTTATGCAGCTTTAAGCCTGGGGGACATTTTCCTTTTGGCTCCATCTCCATGTACTGGAAGGTCAAAGGTGAACATCCCTGTCTAACAGCTGAAGGGAGCTAATGGATTAACTAGCATTTGGAGTTTTTTTTGCTTCTCTAAAGGCAAAAAGGAAATGATTGGATAATTGAATCAGCAGTCACCAGAACCAACTAAACAATGTAATTGCTGATTTCCACATTTGTAATCCAAACAGCCGCCGTGGCTTTCACCTACAAAATCTCCTTCGAAGAGTCAAAATGACTACAAAGGAAAAAACACCCCAACCACATGGAGACATAAAGACCAAAACAACAACAAAGTAATGCAATACAATGACAAAAAGACACAATTACAACATAGGGATACAAAACAGCCAGAGAGACACAAAACAACTACAAAGAGACTCGATCAAAGAATAAAAGGAGATATATATAAAACAAGAAACAGACTAAAGGAACTACAAAAAGAAGATAAACAACCACAAAGAGATACAAAACAACTACAGAGATGCAAAACAGTTAGACAAAAAAAACCCCGAGACATAAAACAACTTCAAAGAGACACAAACAGTTGTGAAATGCATAACCACCACAAAGAAAAGCAAACAACTGTAAAGAGTCAGAAGTTGTGCCCTTGGGCCCGTTGTCTCATAATCTGCCCATGTGAATATGGAACATGAGTTGACGAATTGCATAAAAATAGAAACTATGCCCCTCCGAGGAAGACCCCCTTTATTTGTATATATATAGTATATATATATATATTTATATATGGTCAAATGCATCAGCAGCTCCACTCCCAGACGTATGACTAAATACATCTCACAGGCTTTAAAAAGGTTAGTTTTGTAGGTTCTTGGTCGTAAACAGGCGTATTGCATGAATTAAAATTTTGAACTGATGACGGAGCTGAATAAAAGGTCAGGGACACCAAAGTTATTCAAACGTATCCTCTAGGGCGCTTAACCAAAATATCCATTAATGTAGCTTTAAATGTGAAGCATCTACCTATCAGAACCCGGCGCACAAAGCACTGATACTGTCGGCTTTAATAGGTCGTCATTTTTGCCAGAAGTCTTCATTGGTACGTGTTGTCAGAATCAAAAGGGTCTTTCAGTCTGCCTGCTTCTCCCTCTGCATTTGTTTGGTTTTGAGGATGTCACGTTGGGATGGATTTCTTCTTTTATTCAGTCGGTTGGTGTGATTTCCCGACAGCTTGACTCGTGGTTCTGACTCATTAGCTTCCTGCACTGCCGGAATGAGCCTCATCAATCGTAACCCTGAGCGTTGAAAAGAGCTGCTCCCTCCCCACCTGGCCATTATGGCTCTGTTTTCTCGAGAGTGCAATAAGCCTACCGAGCGGCTCAGCTAAATGCAGGGTGATAGACAACTCCGATGTTTTCATAAATGCTGTCAAAAGTGAGAGTATTGTCATAGCGACTCACTCAATTATGCTATTCAGGCCGCATCAAACAGGGGAACACCTTTTAGGAATCTCATGTAGGCCTATGTTGCATTCATGCACAAACAGTGTGGGCTTTGAGGTTTTACCACAATCCATCCCATCCCACTGAGGGAGAGGTGACCTGGTGATCAGTCGCCACAGGATTTTATTGTGGTACAGAGCAAATCAAGAAATAGGACAGACAACTATTAATCATCAACTCAGTTCACTCAGTTCTCGTTGCTGTTAACATCTTGTTTTTTAGCAGAAAACGGCTGTCTTGTTTGGGAGGGGAGGCTCGATGGGGGGTGTAATAATTGAATCATCCAGTTTTGTTGCCTGTTCTTAAGGATTTATCACAAAGGGGATATTCCCGGTTCCTAAAAGTGAAAAATAAAACTGCATGGTTGAACATGAGTACCTCAGAGCTGTGCTGTTTGGGGAACATTTCCTGTATCAATAAATGAAAAAAGGTAATACGTTTACACTTAATAGAAATAAAATACTTCATTAAAGTGAGTGTACCTCAAAATTGTATTGATTAATGATTGTATGATTAAATTCCACCTACTGCAAATGAACTATTGGACTGCTAGTCTAATAAAGTATCTGCAAAGTTAATGAGATTAACCCTGTATAGCTGCCACAAAATAGAGATAGCAGTCTTTCATGTGTGCTGAGCTGCAGCTAACAAGCTCTGCTGCAGCAGCTGTGTGTGTGTGTGTGTGTGAGTGTGTGTCATTAGGTCGAGACTCTCTGAGAACTGTCACTAGGCCCCGAGTGGATCCTCCAGGAGGTAATGTAATGCTCCTCTGCTGCCACGGCCCTCAGCCCCTCACGACACGAACAGCAGCCATCACAGAGCCGTGCCTCACCTCGTCTACCTTTCTCCTTCACACAAACACACTCACACACACACACACACACACACACACACACACACACACACACTCTCATGCTCGCTCACATGCTCATTCGCTCACACTTATGAAGAACTAGGTTACCATAGCAGTTATTCCTGCTGCGGGGCATTCAGCTTATGAAGCAAAATAACCTGGTTGAAGGATTCTCAGGACAAACTGTGTCGGAGACGGACACAAAAGCAGAAGTTAAATCAGGAACTTCGAACAATAAGTGTTCCGCGCGCAGCGTGTGACTCACGACATGCTAAGGCTGAGGTGACTTTTTTCCTAAGACTGTACTTCTGAGGCTTCTGCTTATCACTGAAATAAAATCACAACCTTTTTAGCACAGTGCGGCGAAAGGGCTTTCGTTCAAACGGGCATGTTGTAATCACACATCTGACAGAGAAAAAGAAACATGAAATCTCTTAGACGAAAGCCTTTCCCCACAAAGAGCTTGCACATTACTCATCCCCCACAGAGCCGCCTTGCTCTAGTGCGTAGTGGGAGGAGCGGGGTGGGCGGCTGTGCAGGGGATTGGGAGCTGCGTTATGAGTCTACACTGCGAGGCTTGAGCCCCGCGTGTAAATGTATCAGCATCATGTTTCCTCGTCTCGCCTTTGCACTAAGTGGCTTTTGTTTTAGCCCAGTCTGTGTGTGTGTGTGTGTGTGTTTGTACTGTATGCACTTCAAAACTAATCAGGAAAGCCAATGTAGTGGAACTCAGACATCTTGTTTGTCCTGCGAAATCTATCCGCACTTCACCTTCAGAGCCAAAGGCACACAAAGGCAAACACACACACACACACGCACACACACACGCACAAACACACACATATGCACACACACACACGCACACGCACACACACATCGAAGGTCTTGTGGTTGTCCCAGGTGCAGAGAAATATGTGAAGCAGCATGTGGCTTGTCCCAGTTCCTTTACAGTACCTGTGTGTGTGTGTGTGTCTGTGTGTTTTGTGTGTAATTGCATATTGCGACAAGACTGACCCATTTGAATCCTAATACAGCTCGCCAATACATTGGTGAAAGTAGTTCAACATTGAGGCAATCTAGGCAGCCGATGTCGTGGTCACAGAGCAGCCGGATTGATGCCGGTGGCGAGGGGTCAACGGGCAAGCGGAGTGCGCAAAAGGAGTCCTCAAATAGAAGTAGAAAAAAGAGCTGTGTAATTTAGAAAGGCTGGGGCTTACGCTGTCAGGAAACACTTAACATGCTGTAACAGGGTGTCAAGGAGATGAACAAGCCTAACTGCCTCCTCCCTGTTCCAGACATAGGAGGAGGGCGAAGGAGGGGGGGTTTGGAGATGGGACTCCTTTGAAATCCTTTTCAAAGCAGTGCAATCTGTGTGCTAACCAAAGCAGGTGTGCGTGAGTGAGTGGGAGAAGGAGAAGGCCAACAGAGGGCGGGAGTTAGGGAGAGAGGGAGAGACGGAGAGGGAGGATTCTTTCTTTCTCAAGACGCCAGCAACAGCAGCTCAGATCCGGACTAGAGGTGACCGGCGCTGGGATAGAAGGTGTTTGTGTGTGTGTGTGTGTTGGTGTGTTTGTATGTGTGCCCGTGCGTGTGTACACGCGCGTGAGAGGGTGCGTGTGCCCGTGTGGAGAGACTGCAGGAGCAGCTCAACTTGCTCGCTCTGCGCGCTGCTCTGCCCTCCCCAGCGCCGCCGTGTCCCTCTGCCCCTGGTCCCGGGACACATGGGCGTCTGGGTGAGATGTGAAGAGGCTTGAAAGTATGGCATGCAAAGATGGGTTCCGGCAAGAAGAAGAAGAAGGAGAAGGCGACAGTGATGGGGAGCGCTTTTATTCGTATCCTCCTCTACTATTTCTGTTTGGCTACTTGGTGAGTCCCGGAGGGTCGCCGCTGTCCGTGGTGCTGAAACCTCTCGTTTGGCACTAATGAGCTTTCACCTCTCCTTTTTCTTCTTCTTTTTTTTTCACGGAAGTTACGGTAACCTGATTCTTTTTTCCCCTTCTTCTTCTTCTTCTTTTTCTTCTTCTTTATAGTATAAAGAAAATCTCTGGAGAGACAAAGAAGGATGAAAGGATCTATCCGGAGAATTTTACGCTGCATTTTGGACCGACTTCTGGACGGATATGACAACAGGCTGCGTCCAGGATTCGGGGGTACGTAAAAAATATGTTTTTGTGACTCAGGGTGTCATAAGGAAAGTACCAACAGTAATCACACGAGATCCACCCATTAAAAAATGAGGGAACTTCTGTATAGGATCTTAAAACGTCAAGTATACACGCGCGTAGTTGTGGAGAAGTATCACATGCTTTCAACATTTTTGTAAAAGTGTCTGCGTGGGAGACTTGCATCATATGGAACATGTTGCTTTAGTATGTCATAATGAACGCAAGTGGTTTGGACTTGATTCTGTAAGTCTGGTTGTTTTGCCTTTGGAAGAGGGCCAGTAAGATTGCACGTAACTGAATGTGGTTATGTAACCAGTGTGTGTGTGTGTGTGTGTGTGTGTGTGTTGCACAGCAAACATTTAATACATGGAAGTTCAAGTGCTAAAAGTAAGGATTTGGTTTTCTGGTACATTGTGTCTCAAAGCAGGACGTGTTAAGAACCAGCGTCATGCTAACGTACATCCATGCGCGCTAGCTTTGCAACAGTCTGCCTCCACATTCACTCAATTATGCTGTGATATCTTTAGAGCTGCCCCTGTCCCCCACTTCCATTACAGCTCTGGAGAAGCTATTGGACGAGTTTGATGGGTCTGATGTGAGAAGTGTTTAAGACTAGAGGCTCACTGAGGCTGGACTGTGATATCACAGAAAGCTTTTAAAACGTAGTGAACAGTGAAACTTTTGTCTGTTTCATTGAATCAATAGAACGGGTGACAGAGGTCAAGACTGATATCTATGTGACCAGTTTTGGGCCTGTCTCGGATGTGGAAATGGTACGTACCCTGATTTGAGTTCACTGGTTTTCACAGAAGAGCACGGATAAAACCCTCATTTTAGCAACCAAACCCTGATTATGATCGATTGGTATCGCTCTGACCCACGTGACCTTTCGATGTTTGTCTTGCGTTCGCCAATGTCCCGGTCCCTAGGAGTACACAATGGACGTGTTCTTTCGGCAGCAATGGGTGGACCGGAGGCTGATGTACGAGGGACCCATAGAGATTCTGAGGCTGAACAACCTCATGGTCACCAAAGTGTGGACGCCGGACACCTTCTTCAGAAACGGGAAGAGGTCTGTGGCTCACAACATGACGGCCCCCAACAAGCTTTTCCGCATCATGAAGAATGGCACCATCCTCTACACTATGAGGTACAGTAGGATACTCCATCGTCACAAAGACTCTATGGGGATAATATTCAAATTCATCCATACATCAGGCCAAACTTCACTTGACGATGGGTTGTGCCTTTTACCTTCTTCTTTAACACTAATGTCGGTGAAATGAGATCTTTGCATACTTCGTTTTCTATATTTTTGCCGTGACTAACAGACTTTGTTTGATTTAAAGCAGTTGAGCAGATTAGCTGTGAAGTCGTGTAAACGTGTGACGGCAGTGCAGAGGCTGCCTCACTTTTGGAACCTTCCATTCAATGTAACTGCTTCTTTTCCTCCTTTTAGTGAGAAGGGATTTAGTGTGTCACAGCGCTGATGGGTATTTATGTCACAAGGAACAACCGCAGGGCTCCGCAGCCAATCGCTGCGATTTCTCTACTGATAGTTAACACCAGGATATGCTAACATTTAGTGTGTGTGTGTGTGTGTTTGTATTTGTCCCTTTACTGAGAAACTCTTCTCTGGACTGCGACAGGTTAACCATCAGTGCCGAGTGTCCCATGAAGCTTGTGAACTTCCCCATGGATGAACATGCGTGCCCCCTCAAGTTTGGAAGCTGTAAGTCCTGTGTGTGTGTGTTTGTGTGCGCGAGAGTGTGTACTACTGCGGTGCCTCTGAAAAAGGAGAGCGTATAAAATGTATGAACTGCTTGACCTTTGACCTCTCTATATAGTCTAATAAATGTAGAAGTTCTGCATTTTTGTTCTTCTCATATGGGAGGGATGTGCAAAAGATGCTATTTACGCAGTGTGAAAAGACAGTTGATGGTGTTGGCTCCACCGTGCGTGGTGTAACATGAATCACTAACGCCGTTTGACAGCTTTGTGTGTGAGTCCTCATTGTAGCAGCTGTGAACACATAAACCCTGTTGCTGGGAAGCTGCGTTGCTGCGTTCCCGGGTGTGGTGTCACAGGAGATCCGGCGGGTCACTTTGCATCACCAAACGGGAGACGTCGCAATTTGCATGTAATGGTAGTTTTTCCGAATGTTTTACCCTCAAAGGCTGTTGCCTCCATCTCAGGGGAAAAGGAGCCACTCCAGGGTGCAGAAGCAAGTAGAGTGGTTCCGATTCCGATACTAGTATTGGAAAAGCCTCCGATACTGCCGAAATGCTGGCATTGGGTATCGGCGAGTACTGGAGTCCAGGCTCCGATCCGATACCACGTACCGTGTCTCTTCTTCGCCGCTTTAAAAAAAGTTGCGCTGTGCTGCAATCAGCAGCTGCTGTTTTAGAGGGGCGAAGAATTGTTCAACGTATGATCAGGAGCTGACGTCAGCTAAACGTCAGGAGCTAACGTTTGCTCAGGAGCGGACGTTAGCTAACGTCAGCCGCTAACGTTAGCTCAGGAGCGGGCGTTAGCTAACGTCAGGCGCTAACGTTAGCTCAGGAGCGGGCGTTAGCTGACAGTGGCTTTTCCCACCAGTAAGACGCCAACATGCAACAAGTGCAAAGAAGCAATTTCGAGGGGTGGCACGAGTGCAAATTTCAACAACAGCAACTTAATCAAACATCTGAAGACGCCTCACGCTTAAGAGCACAACAAATTTAGCAAAGTTAAGGGGACACTGGTGTTGGTACTCGGTATCGGCCGATACCCACTGGACGTATATCGGAATCGGTATCGGAACATCTCTAGAAGTTTGCTTGTTGGCGCCGTCCAAAATCTGCCTTTGTTCTACACAAACTCAAGTGTGAAAGCAAAACATTTTTTGTATTGATACTCATGATAACAAACATGTAGCACCTTTAATTGGGGTCGTTAGAGAGTTTATGGAGGTATCGGATAGAAGCCCGGTCACATAACCGTCATAAAATGAAACGCTCGCTTGGCGGTGAGAGGAGAGCCGAGCACCGACACAAAGACTCCTAATACTAATAATGACTATTTAATTGTTCACTGGGAACAATGGAGTGCTGGCTCAGCACTAGTGTTTATAGTGGATCACGCTGGTCAGCAGAAACAACTTAGTTAAAATAAAAAGAGTTTTTCAGCTCCCTTATCGGGGGAGAGCGGTGATTTGAAGATTACATCTGCAGGAGAACGGGAAGGGAAAACACAAGGAGTCTGCCGTTACACTCACAATTACCCAGTGTGGTGACATTGCAGAGGGCAAACTCACATTTCACAGTTATTGTCATCTCCCCCCCCCCACCCCTCCCGCATCCCCACCCATTGCCCTCCTTTTACCACCCTGCTCTGCTGCTGCTAGCCTCCGGTCAGGTGGAAGCGACCATGGATCTGATGCGGCCTGGAGCGAAGGAAAGGTCATAATCCCTTCCTCTGCCTCAGGATAGCACAGACCTATGCAGCTATTTTCCATAGCTGAGATGTGAATGTGTGTGTGTGTGTGTGTGCTCGGCATTTCCTCCATCACTCTTGCTCCCTCTCTCCATCTTCTTTTTCTGTTTCTCCATCTGGACTTACGTGGACACAATTGAGATCCGTGACACACCAGAGGCATTTTGTTTTGGCAGCACAGTTGGTATCCTGCTGATGCCGAGTACCGAGGGAGTGGCAAGCAAAGACCACCGCTGTTTGGACCGGGCAACCTGGTTAGGATGCATGCCGCAAACACTGGGGCAAAAAGAACAGTAGCATTTTAAATACTCTGACGTCAGACACAGTGGAGACTGCATCTATCGGCGTGATGCATTAGCGAGTGAATAAATGACAGGTGGGACCTCCAGGAACTTTGACTCCAAACACTCTGCACTAGTCTCAGTGGGTTGAGTGGAGAGTGGAGAGGATGTCGTCATGTGTTTGTATATCAGCAGATGTAAGACAGCAAGTTTGAAAAGAAGTGGAGGTCATTCTTCCCCTTAAAGACGCATAAGTCAGCGCAGGGTTTTAGCGATCTGTGATGCTGCTTCAAAGGCTTTCCACCCACATTTCACATTTCAAATATCATGATCCAGATGCGGTTCCCCTCAGATGTTAAGTTTGAAAGTGTCTTTCAACCCTTTGTTTTGGTCAATAGCATAAGAACGCAGCACTTTCTAATATTATTAGCGTCCCATATATTCTAAATGAGCTAATATCAGCTGGGAGAGACGTTGGCCCTTCACTTCCCCGTCGTTTTACTTGCTAAAATTAGGAAAATAGCGTTAGGATCGCAACGTGTTTCTATTTGCAACCAGAGAAAGCAAGTCAGATGAGAAACTATCAAGGTTTCCTGCTGTCTGCCCACAGATGCCTATCCTAAAACAGAGATGATCTACAAGTGGACCAAAGAGCCTCAGCAGTCAGTGGAGGTCCCTCCTGAGTCCTCCAGCCTTGTTCAGTATGATCTCATCGGACAGACGGTCTCCAGCGAAACCATCAAATCCATTACGGGTGAGACTTGTTAGTCCTCCTAGGAGTTTGTCTTATCAAGTGAAATGCCTTTTTTTTGACAGATTACAAAAGAGTGTCAATTATTTTATTTTTTTTAAAGAAAAGATGGTCCCATGGATTATACTGTGTCCACCAGTCAGACCTTACTATGTCTAGACGGTATTTTCCGCATAAATGACAGCACAAATACCATAGAAGGGCAACATCCTCCGTTGTGCCTCTACCAGTAGACAGTACCAGTCTCGTTAAATCAATTTTGACAGCTTCATGCTTTGAGGCACTTTTGGATGAATAAATACTGAAGGCTTACAAAAAGATTCTAGCTGCAGAAAGTTGGCTTCCATGTGTTTATCTGGGTGAAAATGGACAGAGTGGCTGAAATGTAGAGGAGCATGAAATAAAAGCCATCAAACCTAAGAATAAAAAGCGACATCTCTTTGAAGCTAAGTCAATGTGAAAGCCAAATATGTCAGCTCGGAGACTTTTAATTATTTGTTTCAAACTAGTTTCCTTCTGTTGATCCTCCAGGTGAATATGTGGTGATGACGGTCTACTTTCACTTGAAACGTAAAATGGGCTACTTCATGATTCAGACGTATATCCCCTGCATAATGACAGTAATCCTCTCCCAAGTGTCCTTCTGGATAAACAAAGAATCCGTCCCGGCACGCACAGTCTTTGGTATGTAGACCACGCACATCCCTCATCCTGTGTTATGTATTTTTATATCATGCCTGCTGCATGTGCGTCTCACCAATCTGCCCTAGAAGGTGATTTCACGTTGCAAAGTAATTATTAGGAATATAAACAAAAGATCGCTTCATGCAACGCTAATTCACTGATATTTGTTTTAAGACTTTAAAAGGTTTGAAATGCTGGAATAAACAGCTGACTGATCATTGATCTTAAGCTTAGACCAGAAAAAAATACTGCTTTGGTTCTCATAAACTGATACAGAATCTTCTATAGTAATATAAATTAGACTTTAATTTTCGTTAATGGACGAACTGCTACAAATTGATATACATTTATATAATGTAAACTGGGGTCAACATCAAAATGATAAGGTGTAAAATGCAGTGATTTTAAAAGGTGTAAAGATCTGGCCTTCCAGATCAGATGTGTTATAGACCATAGTGTATGTAAAGAATCATGAATGCAGATTAAAAACAGATCTAAATAAGTGCTGAAGTTGGCGACTAAGTAGCCAGACTCTGGGTTTTGGGCAGGTGAATGGACAATAGGTTTATCGTATCTCACATATGCAATGTCACCTCGCTCGCTCAATTCCTGAGAGTAGTTCTTTTCTTCTTTGGCGGATGGATTCAAGGAAGTCCCTGTTGATAAAGATGCCTGAGCCTTTTAAATCATTCATGTAGAACAAAGAGTTTATCCTGTAGCCTTAGAAATCAGACCACAATGGGTAGGGGCCTCAAAACATTTTTCAAACCAACAGTCTGTGCTGCCCTCCACCTGTAGAATGACTCTCACGGCAAATTGGAGCACTTCCCCTTATTTTATAATAACAGGCCTTTTTTTTGGCTGGCAGCGGCATTCAGTCAGACTGTGACAGCACACTGAATCACTGATGACCCAACAGCCAACCCACATCATGGTTATGTTGCTGGTGACACAAACACACACACTGCAGTGTTGCCTATATCCCGTCAGTGAGCATTTGCCACAGTGTGTGTTTTTGTTGACAGTGCAGTTTGCGTATTAAGCACAGTGTGCTTAATACGCAAATACCCCTCAGTCAAAGGGTGTCTCAGTGTCGCGGAATTCGTAAACGCATTTGGCGATCAAGGCAGCTGTCCTGCGGTGACCAATGCATCTGAGCTGCACGGCCCCCGCCCCACTGCAGCACATCTGCTACCAGCAGTCGAGCCTCTGAGCCAGCGGATTTCTGCCGCCGTCTGGTGTGCGTGAATGTGAGGTTGGGATGGAGAAAGATAAACTCTGTTTGGACTTCCTGCCTTGACTCAACCACAGTGGCCTGCCAGGAGCACCGAAGAGGCATTCTGTCTGAGTCAAAAAGCATTTTTAAGAACCTTTTTAAAAGCATTTGTTTCTATGCCTTCAAGGCTGTTCGGTGCAATGTGTACCTTGTAGAAATAATTTAACATTAGACAAAAAGTGTGTTCTCCTAGGTCTATAATGTCCTGAAGCTAGAAATTGTAGTAGAACGGACAAAACTAACCTTGGCCCATGTCAATCTTCTAGACCAACTCTTACATATAAATTGATTATATGTATTTCCCAAAATCTGCAACTATTCATCACAGTGGCTTTGAAGGAATTAGATTATGTTGTCTGTGTATCCTTCACATTTTAATTGAGATCTAATTTTAAAGGAAGCTTGAGCGCTAAAATATTGTGTACGCTATAGCAACTGCACATGCAATGCACATGTCCTCATGTGCAGGTGAGAATAAATCTGTCAAAAACACGCCTGGATGAAAGTGACATTCTTACTCTGAAGGAATCCACAAAAACACAAAAAGCCAGCATAAACACTGGGTTAGGCTTAACACAGTCTCCAGTATTATCCACATTAAGTGGAATTTTGAGGTGGTTACAACAACAGAGACAAGACATCGCAGCTATATGCAATATACGCTGACAACAGTGCAGATTCACCTTCGTTCGCTGCTGTAGAGAAGGAGATTTACTGTAAAGCTCTTGGTGGTGTAATATCTTACGCATCAAACATAGAGCTGTATAAACTGTAATAACATACTTTGTAATGTCATAGTATGTGAGGCTTGTGTCGCCGACCCCAAAAGATTCACAGGTGTAAATACTGTGGTTCTCTTTGTACACGTCTTCCATTTCAGAGCTAAATATATGTTGGTTCATTATCCCCCGCATCGGTTTAATGACATGTGCTGATGGAGAGCAACATAATGTACACGGGTTATTGAACAATGTGCAAACGATCTTTAACACCATTCATTTGTCAGCTACATGAAGGAAATCTCTTCTGGGTGTTTCCATTCCATTTGGTGTTTGATGTCATGCATGAAAAAAATACATTTTATTGGCAGTTAGATGTTTAGTCTTAAACGAGAACATTTTGCTGCCGGCACAGATTGTGTGTCCATTACCCCTCATGGGTCTTATATCCTCCTGTCTCTGATGCCATTAAAGGCATCACCACAGTTCTGACCATGACGACCCTCAGCATCAGCGCCCGCCACTCCCTCCCCAAAGTCTCCTACGCAACCGCCATGGACTGGTTCATCGCCGTCTGCTTTGCCTTCGTCTTCTCCGCCCTCATTGAGTTTGCCGCCGTGAACTACTTTACCAACGCGCAGATGGAGCGCGCCAAGAGGAAGCCGGCCAGATGTCCCCCGGTGCCCCAAACCACGCCTGTCAAGGTCAACGACACGGAGGAAGCTCTGCAGGTGAAGTTTGGCTTCCCTGTTGCCGTGGCGAATAGTCTGATAGCAGTTACACAGCGTGTCCAGCATTATGTGCGTACTGTATCTGGCCTTTAGCCTGGACTTTTGAGCGACCTCGAGTGGGCCTGCCTGAGGACCGGCAGCTGCGCTCAGCAGAGAGGATTTGAGCTGTGGAAACAGGACAAATCCGATCCTCAGAACCTGTGTCTTATCATGTTTTAGAACTGCAAATTGGAGCCTACTTTATTTAAATGCTACACACGGCCATTCTCTATTGGTGCTTTCTCCACCCACAATGATCAATTTCTCCAGTTTCAGAAGGTCAGAACATGAATTCTATCCACCTGATTACACATGTGTCTGTCCGACGTGCTGAAACGAAAAGCTTATGAAAAGTGGTAAATGAGGTGCACTTTAAAATGAAACACTTGTCACTATGTGACTATACCACTGACTCCTCTTGCGCCAGTAAAAATGACTGTAGCTTTAGAATGGCTATTGTTACTCAACCTATCCGTGCCGCTCCATCGCCCATCCATTCCCGAACAAGTACCAGCGCTGCAGCAATATAGTCCACAATAGTTTATTGTTTTGCGGTACAAATAAGCGTCAGGGTCAACGTTACCCATCTGAATTTTTTTTTTTTTTAAATTGACCCCTTAATAAGAAAAACATTTGGAATTGACACGGAATCGACAACGGTGGCTCACACAGTCTGTTTCCCTCTGGGCTGTATGGGGGCGATGCCACACTCTCCACAGGACATTCACCTGGCCCTTGGACTGCATATGGCATGTTGGAGTTAACACAGGAAAAAAAATGCTAAAAAATTTTTAGCGTGTTGACATGGCTTTTTCCTCATTTACCCACTCAACTGCCCCGCATCACAAGGTCCGCAGTATTTAGCCTGGAGCCGTTACCGTGATCGGATGTAATTGTGCCAGAGGAATAACCTGGTTTGGTTTCCCAAATACTACATGATCGACCAAATTTTGCATCATTGGCCTTTAATCCCATGCCACAAAGAAAAGGTTTGTTTTATTCCCACATCTTTATTCTCAGAGTGGGCATTTGTCACGACCTGTGTAACTCCATCCTACTTTGTCCCAGACACCAGGATCCATTGACGCAACAGGACCCCTTCGTCATACATGCAATTCGCTACCTTTGCGTCTTTTTCTGCTTAGCCATCACAACTTATCAACCTGAACTAAATGAACTATCATTTAAATGTAGCAGTGTTACATTCAATACGATTTAACACACAGAGAAAAACGTGTGAAAGTGAGAGGAAAAAGAAGAAACAAACAAAGCACAGATCTTCATGGCAGATCGAGGCGTTTGTGCTGTTCGAGCAACTGCAGCAACGTATCTATGGTGCTGCACCAACTCTGTTTTGACACATGTGGATGTAAAAAGGAAAACGGAACCCATGATTGGTGAACCTACTGTTCACTGTGAACATACTGTACACCAATCATAGGAGCTGACATGACCCAGCAATGCATGTCAGCTTTAAACCCTCTACATTAAGTTGCCCCCCTCCAGTTCAAAACCCAGAGCGGCGTTATCAGGCCTGAATACAGAATATACTGACAACAGCACTTCAGTGGATTACAAGGTTGCCACGGCAACGCAGCTTGGTGAATCTGTATAGGTTTAAGAAGGGCTCTGGGGGAAAGAATTAACCCTCTTTTCCTCGAGAGCAGGTCCTGTTGGCTCTAATCATAGGCCTCGGTATGAGGGCCCTTGATGAGGCCGCAGATCGACGGTTCCGGGCCCTTAGCCCTTGACCTCCACTGTAAGCAAACCAGACACGCACAAACAGATACATGTACACATGTTACGCAACACAATAACACCCTTTCAGCTTCAGAGGAGGGAGGTGGAGAACAGGAGGGGGGTGATAATTCCTGTAAAGGCTTCAACTGTGGAAGGATAAGCTGCTGTCACATTGCCTCCCTGTGAAGTGCCATCTACTATCTGTCCCATGCTTGTGTGAAATGAGTGGAGGGTAAGGGCTGCTTCCAGATGAAGGCCAACTGGGTCTAGGGCACCGTAATCAGATCAATGTGACGAGGTTCACGGCGCCTGCTCTGCTTTTTCACAGAGAGGAGGAAGCGAAAATGAACAGTACCTTGACAAGAAAACGCTTGAAAACACGAGGCAGACAGGAGGAATGTGATTATTCACACAATTAATCCTCAAGTGACACTTGAACTTTAAATAAAGCACTTGTCAAGTTGGCAGCTCTTCATGAATATGTGGACTGTAGATCAGTCTGAGTGATGCTCAGAGATGGTACTCAAATTTATGTCATGAATAATGTCTATTTTTTTAAACATGACATAAACACAATAATTGACAGTTATAATTGTTTGGTTATTAAAGAAATGTAATTAAGATAAGTGGGATATCTTACTCATGAAAACCAAAAGTTACCAAAACTGTTTCAAAAAGACGTCAAATGTATCAATGTCAATGCTGTAAAGTTACCATGTGCAAATATTGTCCCTTCTCCCAGGATTCTAATAGCTCAGTCCCATGAGTAACTACAGCACTGCATACCTGCTGTGCTTGAATGTGTAAAGGTCTAAAGACATAGTTGTATCATTGCTTTTTACGTTTTGTCTCAGCAGAATCCCGACAGCAACGGTAACCTGAGAAAGCGGATGAAGTACATCTCCCATCTGGAGGCCAGCAGTCACCAGAGAGCCATGTCCACCACCAACATTTCGGGTGTGGGCCGAGCAAGTGCATTGCGAAGTTTGGCCAGCGGGGTCAACGGCAGCTCCTCCACCCTCTCGCGCTCCAGCCCCAAGTCCAAAAGCCTGCTCAGCGTGGCCTCTTCTTCTGCCCAGCTGGTGAAGGCCGCCCCCCAGGCGGCGGCATCCACGCCGGACGGGATGGCGGCCACGCCGTGCAAGCAGAAAGCCAGCTCCTCGTCCCTGCAACATCTGCTGGGGCCCAAGCTGGAGCGCATCCAGATGATGGGGAATAAGCTGGAGCCGAAGCAGACGCCGTGCTCCCAGCCCACCACCGCCGGGATGGGTGGAACCAGCAAAATTGACAAATACGCAAGGATCCTATTCCCAATGTCCTTCGGTGCGTTTAATATGGTCTACTGGGTGGTTTACCTGTCAAGGGAAACCATGCTGGCTAAAGGGGGCTAGACGGCTCCGGACTACAAGCTGTTAAGAGGCTTTTCTTTCAACACATGGGGAGAAAATAAGGATTATGGGCGTTTGCAAACAATAAGAGGAAAGCTATTGTGTTTAACAAGCACCACCATATCCAGGAGAACACAGTTATTTTCTTTTTCCTAAGATCCTCAAAACAGCAAGTATCGGCGCAAATCAACCAAACCAGAACTATTTGACTCCACATAAGGACGAACACCTGCATTCTGGATTCTACTGTCCTCCAGTTGTGTCCTCCTTATATCGTGCTGCGTTTGACTGTTAAAAGGTCTATATTGGCTTCAACTGTCTCGTGATCTCTTTTGGCCTGCAGTCAAGATAAAGCTTGGGAGTTTTTCATTTTCCTATTTTTGTACCCTGCGGCTGGTGAGATGTTTGGATGAGGTCACCGCCTTCCTGGGATAAACTGCACCGACGCTATGTATTTATATGAATTTATTAGGATAAAACATTTGTATTTTATAATTAAAGTGTACTTCCATTTCAACATGTTGACATGTTGCTTTTGGTACAAGCAGGCTCGATGATACCAAGTTATATGGTATATACCAAGTTTGAAACAACAAAGGGTGCGTTTAATTTTCTTGGATTTTTGAATCAAATCCTGAGTGCAGGCCAAATGACTGTCAAAAATGGATTAAATACTTTAGAAATATTGAAATAGCAAAGAGGAAATTCAGAATGAGTTGAGTTGGATGTAGAAAAATACATTATTTTTGGTTATTGTTGGTGTTTCTGTAGGAGGAAAGCTTCTTTCCGGCTCCAATTGGTTGCCAAACGGTAGACAAAGATTGTACAAATGATTAAAATCCGGCCATGGCATAAATAAAGAGGAAACGAGAGCAACACTATCAGTTATAAGGTCACTGCAGCAATAAAACGGTGGGTCTGCTGCTTTTTTAGCGACCAGGTTGGCATGTCAAATGAAGGAACATGACTGAACTGTCCACCAGGTTGGAGACTCCTAGAATGTGTCTCATTGATGTGAACTTCTTTAGGTTTAACAGACAGTAGATAAATATTTCACTGCATTTCCTGGTGTTAATCAGGAACTTTCCTGAGGTTTATGGAGCAGAGGCCAAGCAGTGGTATGAATATTATTATTATAAATCTGCAGTGGAACCTCATCACAAACACGTGTTTGAGGTTCAACGAAGCCAGCTTTTTTCCCTTAAAAGCTCAAAGTAGGATAGCCCCCTTTGGAGTTTTTTAATCAATCATTAATTTGACTAATTGTGGCAGCTACGGTAGGGTAATGTATTTTACTGTACAGTACTGTCACAGTAGGAGAAGATACCTCATAAAAGAGTACATCGCTGCCTCAAGCTCTGCTCTTTCTGTTTAGATCATTTGAAATGTCAAAGAGAACATATTTTGCTGAGAGTTATATGAGAAAACAAACACATAAATCTACCTGAGTAGACAATAGAGTCGCTGTGCCTCAGGTGTGATGTTAGGCTACGTTCACGCTGCAGGGTTTAATGCTCAATTCCGATTTTTTTGCAAGGCCGTTCACATTTCTAATTAAATGCGACCTATATGTGATCTCCTGTGTGAACGTGAAATGACCCAGAAGTGACCCGCATGCACAGAAGAGTACTCAACGGTCAATGACGTCACTTTTTAGCTAAACATGGATGTCAACAGTGGAAGTTATTTTGCCAACGAAGCCAGTAGTTACAATGTTCTTGTTTTAAGAAAGAAATTAAAACGGAGGAGAGCGACGTTTTTAGCACTGGCGTTTTGTGGAGCAGTGGTAGCAACGTCGGTGCAAAGAAATGTGTCGGCGCGGAGTCGCAGCCAGGAGTGGTGGGATACTGATGTGAGTTGCTTGTTTGTGGGCGCCCATAGACATATACACTACATGTCGCATTCGTTACGATTGCTCATTGGCACGAATACGTCAATAGAGCCGCCATCTTACTACGGGGGAGCCAATCCTTTTTCAACGCACCAACGTCAATGAAGGCACCGTAAATAGTCCGAATCTAATGCGATTTTCTAGTTTTTTAGCACCGATGTTTAATCACCATGTATGAGTTAACAGACAAGGAATTTACATAGGCAGGAAGGTCCGGAGCTGAGACAAGGGCTTTTGTGCGGCGCGGTGTCTCCCCCGAAAAAAGTGATCAATTTTGGGACACTTTGGGCAACTGTCCGGGGTATGGAGCTTTTTTTTCTTTTTTCTCCCCTTTTGGACAATTGTGTCCCTGACCGACGTGCAATCGTGACCCGCCAACCCTGGAATTCATTCCTTTCATTGGAAAATCCAAAGGCAGCACATTTCTTACACGTTGGGCCGTTGGTGGCCGGAACACGCTAGAATTCTGCTAATGAATGCTGATTGGTCACTGACGGATTGCGACCGATTACGACCAGAGAACCCGTTTGATGGCAGCTGAAGCTAAAGCAGAATCAGAAATATAAAGTTTAGGAGGACTTTCTGTGGAAGTTTACCTCAAATAGCAGCTATTGTTATCGTTGTCCATCATGTTGCTGATGCCATGAGAAAGGAAGCCATGATTCGGAAGTGCCGAAGAGATCGCCGAAGAAATGGCCGTAAAGCAGCACCTCCGGCAGTATGAAAATATGTGACGTCATCACATTTTTTTAACAGATTTTTAGAACAGATGAGTGAACTTAAAAATTCAATTTTCAGCTGAGTGTATTATTCTAGCCCCCCATTTTGAACACGAGTTTCAAATTGCTTGACAAAAAATTATGGAATTTAGGGGGTGAAGCCCCATAGAGGCCCATGCATTCTGCACTCGCCTGCGAGCGCCCCCGCATGGACAGAGACGTGTTACTGCAGCCCGTCCAGGACCCGGAAGTAACCAGAGAGTGCCATATCTCTTCATATTAGAATTTCTCTGTTAGAGCCCGAATGCGACATCTAGTGTATATGTCTATGGTGGTTGCCTTCGATGAACTCTTGCACGGAATTATGACGTTTGCCGAGTATCAATGACGTGCAGGTCGGATACATGCGACCTGGCCGTTCAGACTGAAGTTGCATTTAAAAACATCGGATACATATTGGAATTGGGTCCACATACCCAAGTGGCCTGGGTCGCATTTGAAAAGATTGGTTTGTGTTGTCCAGACTGTCATGAAAACATCAGATACCGGTCGCATAGGGGCGAAAAAATTGGAATTGGGTCGTTTCAGCCTGCAGTGTGAACGTAGCCTTAGTTTCAAACTGACCAGGCCGGCAGCGCAGTGCTTTTAGTGCACGTGCGAGCATGTTAGCGCGTGGCGGTGGCTCGCTCATACGGTCCCGCCTGCAGCACTGTAGCACTCGCCCCCAATTGACCTATGGCTAAGCCACGCCCTCAGACGCGATGAGCCAATCACAGTGCGTATAGCCATTCCATACACTCGGACATTGTCTTCAGGGACGTCCATTGAAAAGCATTGCAGAAAGTCAGATTTCGTCCGGTTTTGCGAGGTTTTTCTGAGATTTTAAGTTTAAAAACGGTCAAACGGTGTTCATGGGGTACATGCAACTCCGACACAAGGTATCCTTAGAGGCTGGGCGGCGGGGTTTATTTTTTACCCTTTCCTAAGCCATATCTCAACCAAGAAAAGTGTCTTCTTTGGATGAAGTTGTGCGGTAGACCACAACATCAACTCAACGTGGATAAAATTAACAAGGATGTCTACATCTGTTCTAAGGCAAGTGAACATTGTATTTAAGGCAACATATTGTCACTTTGCTGGAAAGAAATATAAAGTTATCTTTAACATCTCTACCGTTAGCTCCTAGCTGCGTTGTTCATCATGTCACTTTGTTTGCTGGGAGTTCATTGGCCTATTTTGTTCTAGTTTTTGTACTTTAATGGTTGTAAATCATTGTTAGCCGTTGTCCAAAAGGCTCTAGTTAAACTCACGTTAACTTCAGAAGAAAAAATCTGCTAATACAGAGCTTTAAGATAAGTTTACATAAAAAAATAAGCAAGTAGCGATTAGCATAGCCTATTTTCCAAGTCACGTCAAGTTAGGTTAATTAATTGTAGGTAAATAACACTTCTTACCCTGCAGTGCATGAACAATGCTGATCCTCTATCTTGTTGTCTGAGATGGTGATGGCAACGAGATGCGGTTTATCACGTTTGCACTGGGACCTGTACATTTTGGCTTGTAACTGAAGCTTTTTATCGACCTTCTCAACAATAACATGATTAATATATCCCTCCAACGCGTAGTTGATACCCTTTTGGTGACTTCTAGATGTTATCTGATCTTTCTGTCTCCAAAAATCATCGATGGCCTCCTGCGAAATGTCTCCTACTGTGACACCTGCCATAGCCCCCGTTAAAGAACGTGATTGTTTGTCCGAGTGAGAGGAGGGGGGCGTGGCTTAGCCATAGGTCAATTCGCTCACCTTGTGCAACATCTTCACCGAGCTGGTGGCTCAGCGGTCGCCATGTTGAGCCCCGCTAAGAGGAAATAGAAATGCTGCAATGCTCTTAATTAGCATTAGCATTAGCAACTTCTCCAATTTGATTCCAGGAAGTCAGCTTTATGAAGTTTCAATTTGTTTACAGTCTTTATGCTAAACTAAACTAACTGGCTGCTTGCTGTTATGTTAGCTTCATTTTTAGCATTGACACGGATGAGAACGGTATCGAAGTTCTAGTATAGCGCTCAACAAAAAAAAGCAAAGAAACCCATTCACAATGTGAATCTGCTAAATATGGGTTTTTTCAAAATCCTGTTGATTTCTGTAGACAGAAAGAACGGCACATTTCTACTCTCTGCAAAGTATTAGCCCAAATAAAAGTCCCTGAAAATGGCCTTCTATGTGATCGCCCTGCAGTGACTTTCAGTGATGAAGAAGGAGACAGCTGATAATTGAATCTTTGAATATGTGAAGGACGCTATTATCTAAATATCACTAACGTGTCATCAGTGTCATATATTGTCCTCCCTGCTGTCCCTGCTGTCACTGACCGGTAGAGGTGAAGCAGAGGGTGTATTGTCATTGGGTCCTTTCTCTGGACAAAGACACATTTTAGTCAGCACCTGCCTCACATACAGTAAGTGCAAATAACTGGTCTCTTCATTTCCTCTCTTTATATTCACCTATCAAGAACAGAGCTGTTGAAAAATGAACAATATATTAATCCTCACCATATATATAGATGCCCCACAGGTATAATACATTTGCTTGTGGCCCTAGTTTAGGATTCCTCGGAGACCGTTTTTGGAAGCTGAAGGTTAAACAGTCGTGCATGCACTCAGCTCCTCTGCTGACAGAGACACCTGGTTGCTTGGTTTCTGGCTCTTATAGCCACATCGACCACATGGTCATGGTTGTTGGCCCTTGTCAAACGGTTAGTCCAACAGGAGTTACGATGCGGGGACAGACGCCTGGGGGCCGATGGACAGAACAAGATGCCCGTGGCCACTTTACCTCTGTCAAACGCAGTTGTGGGTGGACTTGATCTTTGCCATTATAGCCTCCCTGTTGCCCCCCCCCTCTCTGACTCTCACAAAATGTGCACTAAATGTATCTCCTTTTAAAAAAATACCCAGAACACCCATGTACTAATGAGGAGCCTGTCAACCACAGATGGACGTTTTTGTGGTGTGACTTTGCTTTTCCAAACGTGTCCATGATGGATGGAGCTGCCGACGCCAGGTTGTTCATTTTTTTTTCCCTCTCTCCCTTCTGACAAACATGCTGTTCGAGATGACAGGCAGACGATGCTCCACTCGCTCACGCGTGCCCTTTTGAAAGGCTGACATGGTTCTGGTTGTCCAATCAACCTGAGACTGAGCTCTCAATTAATCTCTGTTTTCATAGTTGTGAATCAAAATGTATTTTTTGCTGTTTATTCCAACAACAACAAAAAGCCGCAAAGTGCAGCTGGCTGGTTAAAATGAGGCACTCAGTGTCCCCAACCACTTTTGAATTAAATGATGGCGTAACGCTCCCTCTGGTGGTTCAACTGACCTCGCTGTTGTTTTCAGCACTGTGCTTTTTGGAGGACGGGGTCTTTTGAAACAGTTGAATGCTGCTCTAGGGAGAAATATCCTGCTTCTTGCTAGTCAGGTATATTAATTTTCTTGTAATGAGAGTTTAATTCAAGCATCTGCTAGTCTTGTATTGCTGACTGACCAGCGTCACCGTATTGCATTGTGCATAACTGGGTGCACTGAAAAGACACTGAAGCAAAGATAAAGCAGAGAATGGAAGGAACAACCTCCTGCTCCTGTGTACTTGCCATATTCACACTTTCAAAGGTGTACTCAGAATGTCAAAACAGTTCAGTGAGAGTAACTTTTTAATTGTATTTTTTTCCTTTTAATTTTTAACTGGAGGTTCAAAAGTGTTTCTCTTTGTTTCAATTTCTGTCTGGTCTGTAGGGGAGGGCGATCTGATTCACCTTGTTTAATATATAAATCTAAGGTTCATCCTTGTAACAAAGCGACTTTGAAACCAGAGTATTTGTATAAGGTAGTGCTGTGACATTAAGACAGTGGCATGATATAGATGTCTAGAAGGCCATAAACTCACAAATCCAGTCAGTAGTATGAATACAGTAATATCAGAAATCAAAACCAATCAACGGCAAATCAAAACCATTTTAATAGAGCTTGAGAATAGATGATATTATCAACCTGACCTATTAAATATACATGTAAACTGAGCGTGACTTCTGTTCTCAATGGCGGGAGATCTATACTGTTAGCGTTTTTATTGCTTTAAACTCAAGCTCTGGCAGTCGGGGGACTTGCAGCCTCCAGCTAAATGAGGAAGAATTCATTTCAAAACCCACTCTCAAGAGATTAGCTCAGTAACAATGTAGGTCTACCCTCCATATTATTATTCTCATCACTCATTTGTCTTCATAAATGAGAACCCTTCAGGCAAAATCTCTGCCACTTGGGGGCGTTGATGGGGGTAGTGGAGGGGTCATATATGTAGAGTATCTGGGGTTTTGCAGGCCAAACACAGAAGCTGGAGACCCGCTGACAGAAATTGGCTTTAGCTTTATTCCCAAATGTGATTCTATTTTAAGGTGTACTGTACTATGGTGTAGTTTCTATAACCAAAGGGGTGTATTTCCATCTGTCATATGTTTTGCTTACAGATTGTTAATGAAAGTTATGCCCGTGTTGTTATCCTATTTAAAACATAACTGTCAGATGCTACATATGTCACAATGTAAAAAGTTTTTAATTTACCGTCATTTTAAGAAATTCTTCAACGCTGTCTGTTTGAATGGTTAAATGTGCAATAAGACCTTGCTTAACCCAGTTATGGTAATGTCACGGGTAGTTGATAGGATAATACATTCTAATTTAAATTACAGTCATCCCCTTGTTTCTGTTGGTGCGTGTGTCCACCAGCGAAATTGAAGAATGATTTCTGGAGTTGTGATCGTGACAAAACCCCAAATAGTCATACTCAATAGGAGCCACACGAAGAAAGCTATAGTATAAACAAAAGCATAGAACACCACATACGGTGTGACATGACATCACATCATGACTCATCACAATGCTTCTTTATTATGTAAGCATAATACTTTGATTCAATTCCAAAAATAATCAAACAGTGACAGACCCATCGAGTTGTAGTAACATTTGAACAACAGTGCCAAGACACTACTTTGCAGGTGATTGTCTGCAACATTGAAACAAATGGACTGGAAATGAACATGATGTGAATGCTGTATACTCAGTGTTGATGCCACGCTGAATTCAACAAAAACAAGTGGAACAAGTGAAAATAAACCATCGGACTAACTTAACATTAATCCTCTCAAGTATTTACAGTTTGTAGACCGATTTTTATTAACGAACGTTACATTTATTAGTCATTATCCAATGCACTGTTTTTATAAACCACAATTAAACCTGTTAGATTAATCCTGGCTTCAGGTTGTACATTCATTGTGTCGAGTAATTTCAAGCACAAAAAATTCAAGAATAAGTCGGCCCATGCTTTCCCAGGGAATCTGCTGTGTTTGCAAGGTATAATCTGTGGTTTCATTACTTTAAACTCTTATGTTTGAGTTTCAGTTTTCATCACTTGGGTTAGGCCGGTCTCAGGTTCACAGGTCTGAACCTGTGAGTGGCACATATTCGATTAGCTGACGTGGCTTAGCATTTAAAGGTGATTTACCACTTGCTTAGAGATTTATTACAGGTAAATAGGATCAAAATAGAGATAACTAGACACTAGGAAATATAAGAGTGGATGACAGGGAAAGTAGACAAGCCAAAACGCGTGTGTGCATGGAAAACAGCAGCTGCTAAGTTACCTCGCCAGTTTTGTGTCACAGCTGATCACATGTGAGGCTGTCGACAACAGAGAAATAAACATCACAGTGAAAAACCTGGGTTAATGTTTGTCTCTGAACAAATGTCTATCCTGCCAAGTAGAGCTACTTAAAGGGCCGGTACATGGCAGACCCCACAAGTAGATCATAATGTCTGATATAGACAAATAAACCTGCATTTAATGATATACTATATGTTGGTAATAGACCTCAAGCAATGTGACGGATAAGTAAAAATGATTTTGAATTCTACCTCAGCTCTACAGAGAGAAGTTTAGCTCAGGTAACTTTGACTGCTATGAATAAACTTCTGGCAGCTGTTTTTGGGGGAAATGACACAGTAATAGATTCCTTGTACACTACCAGCACAGCACTAAACTGCAGACTGATAGATCAGGAAAATAACTGGTGAACACAGTGGAGCGGTAAACTCAGTTAAGAACAAGACACTTTCCTCAGGAGTCACGAGTGGAAACCCAAAACAGAGCAAAAAGATTATTGTGAATATGTGTCTGGGTCTCCATCAATAAGAAACCGTTTGTCAACACATCATTCACTCAAGCAACAACAACAAAGTATGTAGTTATCGCCAGAGGCCAAAATGTGATTTCAAAGAAATTTCACAAAATATATGAATATATGAATATAATATATTTATAAGAATAAAATCATTGCTGTTCTAATGATCTCTTTTTGTAAATCAGATACAAGTACGTGTGTACGGTTAAATAGTTTTAGATGGTCTTCTATTAGAATTTAGAATATACTCGTTAAATAAATGTTTTTATTTTATTAAATGGCCATTTTTTGTTTATGTTTAGGTTGTATGCATTAGTGTCAAGCATGAACATATTTGTAATTTGAAACAATAAAGTGATTTTCACAGAAGCTCATATGCGTAGTGAGATCTAGGTGCAGATGGTGCGCCACACATGTTTTCTAAATACAGTATATGGGTGATCCTCAGTGGAGGTAACATCCGCTAGTATGTTACCTTTAAGGTGTTACCTCATGGCATAGATTAAAAAATCATCTAATGCATGCGTGGTCGACCACAGGAGTCGAAACTAATTGGCTAATTAGCGATCCTTGCTTACCAACGAACGCATTTAATCCCAATCAAAAGGAAACCAAGGCTGACTCCAGTCAGTGCGAGTCATCCAGTAAGGTGACCAAGAATGTGTGAAATGGTTGCTGGTTCCCTACTTCTGACGGATAAGAGGCTTGTTGTTTTCTTCATGTCGACCTGCACTGTTGTTCCGTTTTGTTTCCGCTACTACTACTCGTCTGCCCGACTATTACACCACTACACCTCCCATCCCCTGGGCCGGTCTTCGGAGGAGAGGGGGTAGATCACCAAGACTTAGTCAGTTGAAAAGTAACTTGCGGGCCGGAAAAGTGTGGGCACTCCTGTACTAGACAGAAGGTAGCTGTTTTCTGATTGGTGTGCCGTTCAGAGCGAGGCCTCCTGTACGCCCACAGTGCCTCCTGCATAAGGGCCGGCCTCCCTCCCCCCTTACGCTGTATACGCTGCCCCTGCTTTGGGAAAACTTACCAAGGTTGACAATGACACACTAGAGAGTCACAGATTGGTGTACCTCTGCCTAAGAAAGGGGGCTCCATAATTGCCTGTCCGAAAAGCCCCTGCAGGCGATGTGCCCTTGGTACTGGAGACCCCCTGGCACAGGTGGAGCCGAGATAGGTATTAAAAAATTAGGGGGCCGACATAAAAGATGAATTCATGGCATATGCTGATCTCCTTCAGCAAAAGTTCTAAGGATTAATGCATTCAGAGATTGGTGATGACCAAAGAGTTAAAAAACAAAACAAAAAAACATTTGATGAAAAAGCGTTAAACCTTCTGTGCCATCCAGTGGCTTGTAGTAGCAACAGCAGCAGAACTATGTCGCTTATTTCTTTACTATTATTACTCTTTATGATGATTATATAGAATGGTAAGATGCTGTATGATCAGTAAATATTGTTCTGGCAGTGAATTGCTTTGTAACACCCGCGAGCCTTTTTGAACCACGAATTGAAACGACTCCGTCAACACGAGACGCAGATGCAGACACAGAAGCATGAGCCAGCCTTAAACTTGATGGGTCCAGGCAAAGGCAGCAGAGAACAGTTCATCAAACGTGTTTAGAAAAAGTGTGACTCACCACTGCGAAGCAGGCAGACAACCTAATTGTTGTTTGGGGGTCTTATTAAGACTGCAGACGTCGCCTGTTGTTCTTGAGTTTGTATGTAGTGTGTTTTAAC
Source organism: Apeltes quadracus (assembly GCA_021346845.1). NCBI lineage: Eukaryota > Metazoa > Chordata > Actinopteri > Perciformes > Gasterosteidae > Apeltes > Apeltes quadracus. The sequence continues at coordinate 14,884,854 of CM037920.1, read as the reverse complement.
ACACGTCACAGCCCATCGGGGACTTGGGTTGTTAGCCAATCACAGGGTTGGGTTAACTCAGTCACATAATACAGCAGTAGTCGTTGCAGGAACACCTGGCAGAGATCTGCACTCGACTGAGAGCACCAATCCGGTGACTGATGCTTCTAAAATCAGGAGACCGTAAAAAGACGTAGACATAGACGGACACTTCAAAAGATCAACTAGGTGCATTCATTTTCTTGTGAGGTGGGGCTAATCCCTCCAAACAACGTGAGCATTGTACTGTTTTAATGACATATAATTTTTTTTTATTTGTCTCCCTTTCTTCTGGGGCTGAGCTGTACACTGGCACGGCATTCACACTTAGCCTTGGATAGAAAGGGAAATATTGTATAAACTCTGCAGCTGAAGATGGCAGATGCAATATGACCAGCAGAACACAGAGGACTGTCGCGCACTCGCTTCAGTTTCCTTGGTAACCTGAGGGAAATTAGTAACAGGGAGTGCAGGATTCTTCGGCTGTATAAATAGCATCGGAGAGGTCAGGAAAGCAACCTTTCCCTTTTTATGAGCTAAATGTGCCTGTGATTCATCCGTGGAGTGTTATAATTTGAAAGAAGGGGTAGAAAAAATGGAATGCAGAGATCTAGCGTCAGCATTTTTTAGCATTGAGGTCATCTGGCAGCCGAAGACGTGAACTCTAAGTGAACTTTTGTTTGTCTCCGTCTTTTCTGCCCTGTCAATCAGACACTCGAGTGTGTCCAGGCTTTTTTATTCCTCCTGTATTTGTATGCGGTATGCTGCTAGTGTCTGTTTATGCTAAATACCCAATAAATTATTCAATGATACGCTACAGCTGGTTCTTCAACATTTTGCAGCTCTGCAGTATATATTATCGTATATCTATTCAGTGAGTTTGTTAAACTGTTAGGTGTCATTTCTGGATTTAAAAATTCCAGTTATCTAAAAGATTTAAAGCATAAACTTATGTTTACCGTGTTTCCTGAGAGGATGAATCAATGATCAACAGAAGTAGAAGAAGTCATTTTCTCATAGACTTTTCTGGATTTAATCTGACATCTTTTACAGCTGGAGGAGACGCCCACTGACGGCCATTAGAGAGAATGCAACTTTGAGGCCCTTTAGCATTGGCTTTACTCATTCAGAACCAACGCTTGCAGAAACACCAACAGCTTTGTCATTAGCTGAAAATGAACTAAAACTTCATGCTGTATTTGTTTTAACGAGGAAACAAACAGTTGGAAGCACAAATGTTCATTTTACTTCTGCTAAGAGGGAAGCTATGCTCCAGTCTGGTTCCATATTAAGGTGTGTGGAGGTTGTACGTGTATTAAACAGAAGGATTGAGGGTGATCTATCACTTTAAGAGTGTCAGAGCTCCTTGACGAGCTCCTCATCTTTTTTCTCCCACAAAATCGCTCTTGTGCCATGCATGGCTTGTTGCCGAGGTAACCGGCCTGAGACTGGTTTAGCATTTCCAGCAGGGCCTGGTGAATCAACTCATTCTGACATGCTACTGACAATAACATGCTGCCTGACTGGCTCAGGTATTTTGCTTCATTCCTCCATCAGGATCGAATCAAAAGGCTCTATACCATGTTTGGCTGCTCGGCGTTCTGACAAATAAAGCACACAAGCCGCAAATAAAGCACACGAGCGGCGTGTGACGACACTGCTTTGGGTTGTAAAGCAGAAGAAGAAAAAAAAAGCTGCAGAGGAGATGGAAACGTTTGTGTGTTCCACATCTGTTTGCAGATGTGGAGTCACAGTTACTGTCCTTCTCCAGCAGAGGACACTGTGAATGTACTGTGCACTGTGTGTGTGTGTGTGTATGTGTGTGTGTGTGTGTATGTGTGTGTGTCTGTTTGTGTACGTCGGCGTGTTTGCATGGATACTTCTGCGTGTATGTGAGTCACATCCCCCCCCACATAGCTGTCAAGCATATCATTCTATTGTTTTTCATTCGCTGACAAGCAAACGTTATTTGTACAGACAGCTGCAATGGACTATCAATGTCTCAGAGTCATTCCAACAAGGAAAATAATGAATTCAGTTTGTTTAGATACCAGCACACTTTTTTGCTACCTGCTTTTTTTTAATTGACCGAACCGTTATCGAGTCTGCCTCCCCACTGACTGAAATGTGTCAATTCCTGCCCCTCTGTCTCTGCATCTGTATGATCACTGTTTACTGGTAATCCGCCCGCCGGAAACTAGCGCTTTTAAAAACAAACAAATGGATTGGGCTCACTCAGCCCTCCATTAATTCTGCTAATAATTAAATACTTGGAATAGTTGGACTGAACTATTCAAACAGTTGTAGTCAAAAGACTACAGACACTTGTAAAGAACATGTATGTCATGACTTTCTTGAGTTTCCAACGCATCTTTGGAACACTTACAACCAGGGGCGACAGTTTCCTTTTAATGAAATATTTACAGCCACCTTTCAACGTGAAATCGTTTGCTTCCCTTCTTCTACGTGAACCTGATCAATATGCGTCGTCACACGTTGCGCCCGGCTATGGACTCAATGAGGCCTGCATGGCAGCAGGGCTGGGTATGATGCAACCTCTTGCAATAAACATTGAGCTGTAAGAGCACGTAACGCCGCTGCCAGCGACGCAAGAGAAACCCAGGTCTGGTGGAACACTAAAGACACACACACACGCACAACGTTGGTGGAATGAAAAGCGGGTGAGGTCTGTCCTTGATGCCCTTGCTCGATCCACGGCTGGCGGTTTCCTGCCCGCCTGCTTTGTGCGAGTTGATGTTGGGCCGGAGGGTGAGCACTATGAGACGACCTGCCTCATCTATCACCTGTCACAGGTATAATTAGAGCAGAGATCAATGGGAGAGTCTGCCAGTCTGAAGTGTAGCAAGGGGAACGCACAGGACTGGTTGATAGTGGTCCGACCCCTGAGGTCCACCAGTCTGTTTTGATTTGTGTGTGTGTGTGTGTGTGTGTGAGTGCCCACCTCCTTTGCTGCCTCTTAAATCAGTGTGTTATCAGGTCTCCTTGAAGCTCCGTTGTCCTTTTCCCACCATGTGCCAACCTGCCTGTGAAAATCTGCAACAGTTCGCTTTAACACAGCAGAAACCTGTTTACTTTATGTAATCAATTTTAACATGGCTGCGGATTTATAGATTCAAATCATTTTTGGCTGAATTAATGTGTTGAGAGGCCCTGATCTCTACGATTTTTAGTGCACCATTTGAGCACAATGCAAAGTTTAAAATATTGAAAAGAATATGTCCCCCTGGCAAATTCTCACTTTTTCCGTGGGAATTCATTTACAAGTCTCGTACTGAACACTCAGATTTAAAGAACGACTAGATAATCAATGATGACACTGGTGTTGCATTAAGGATTTTGTCTCACCTAGAAAAATCTATTCACACGTTGAATCTATAGAGTATCACTTCTGTAGTGAAAAGACTTGTCTACATGCTGCTGAAAGAAAAGCTCTTATTGCTCCTCAATAGCTGGAGTAAAATAAATCCAGATGAACGCATAATGCTAAACAAATGGCGGAACTAAAAGGTGATTTCTTTTAATGTATTTAATACTAATACAGACTTCGTCTTTATGCGAACTTACGCTTTAAGTCTGCAGTTTTTAAAACATCATCAAGGCTTGACATTTAAAACATTTTACAAATTGCAAATACCTGGTTATGTAATGGAGAAAGGGTGTGGGGGGATTTCAGGTGGGACTGTCAGAGCATTTGAAAATACCAATGCAACACATCTGTCTCACCTAATAATTGTTAAAACCACGGTAGGTATTTCCAAAAGTCCCGTTTCCATCACAAAAATGCGACGAAGTCTGACTGTTTAGCACAATCGGTATGTGTTGGATGGGAGGGGAAACATGAATCCACCCACCAATAAGAGGGAAGGATGGAAGGATGGAAGGAAGGAAGGAAGGAAGGAAGGAAGGAAGGAAGGAAGGAAGGATAGAAGGCGACTCAGTGCATACAAAACTGTCTTTAGGACCCAGTGTTGCTCCTCCACAGCCTTTGTAGTTCGTGTGTGTGTGTGTGTGTGCGTGTGCGTGCGCGCTCGCGCGTGTGTGTGTCTGTACGCAGATGAGGGGGACTAAGATGTGCTTCTTGCTTATCACGAATCACATCGAGCTCTTCACCAGCCGAGGGGGAATGCTGAACGGGGCAATTTGAGCCACGATTAGCTGCCACAACTGCGCCTTTTTCTTTTAAAATAGAAAATAAAAAATAGGCTTTTATTTGATTAATATAATACATTTATTTGGTTCATTTTTGGGGGGGACTATGATAACCAGTGCATTTCGGCGGTATTCCTGCTGCTGGCCAGGACTATGATTTATCAATGCTCTCAGCTTTGTTCTCATGACACACTTGCACTCATTCAGTCTCATCAAAACAGCACAGAGCGGTGATTTGCCTTCAACTTCTTCGACGATCTCGTCTGCAGCAGGTACTTTAAGGTGAGTCTGTTTTTTCATCTGAATATTTTTTCATATACAAAATCCTCCCTCAGACACAATGAAAAATTGATTTAAAATTGATTTATTTGATTTATTTTAATGTTAGGCGGGGGAAAATGTGCAATTGAAGATTGATCCTTCATTTTTTCATTATTGCTTATTTTCAGCATTTAAAGATGTTGTTGGTTTTGGTATCGTCTAAATTGACGACACACGGCTTCAAATCGTATATATATATATATATATATATATATATATATATATATATATATATATATATATATATATATATATATATATATATATATATATATATATATATATATATATATATATATATATTTTCACTGAGTGGAAGCGTGGGAATACTAATTGCTGCCAGTGCTGCTTTTGCTTCATCTAATTATTTATTACATTAATTTCGCTCGCGTGTCGAAGGGGAATCCCCCGAAACAAGTGATGGCTCTAATGGCTCCACGGGCCATGTATGAGGTCTAAATCGAGCCCTCGTTCCTTGCAGCCGCTGTACGTCGCGCTGCGTGGCGTCGGGAGCCGCCATGCGGAGCAGAGGGAGCGCTCCTCTACTTCGCGTCTGCCTGCTGGCGCTCGCGGCTCTGTGGAGAACCAGGTGAGTCGGTTTGAACGGGGGCCTTACAGGGGGTGGGGGCCTGCAAGTGTCCATTTATCAAGTTCTTTTTTTTTTATCACAACGGATTCATTATCTGCGCACGGTGAATGCGCAGCGGGGGAGGCGGTCAGGCATGTGGGTAATTAGGCTACCTACAGCCCATTCCGTGTGTAGTTCAATTTCTAGTAGGCCTAACAAATCGATACTGGGTAACGGTTATTAGATATTACACATTTATTATCTGTAACCGGGTATTACAGTGATATTTATTTTTAATAGCCTATTAAGGATAATAGCCACAATCCTGATGTTTGAAGGATAATGCATCTATTAATCCATATTGATAAAATATATGTGAGGCCTAACTACTAAAGCATGTGTCAAACCTGCTTTGCACCTTCCTTTCTGCTACACCCACTGTTTGATCAGCGGACATCTCACGTTATCACATGAGGTGTAAAGGTGTCTTTGGAGAGACAATTGGGAGTGACAGTTCAGGCCACTTGAGCGCTCACACTAGATGACAGTTGACAAAAGAATAAAACAATTGATGTCAGAGGCATGGGAGGCAATTCAAATAAAAAGAAAAAAGGCCCACTGAATCCATAAAGCTATCCATTGTTCAGGGCCCTATATTGTTCTAAAACCTGCGTGGCTGTTTTTATATCACTATATATATCACTTTCTCTGATAGTAATCAAAGCCATGTGTTCCAAACACAAAATAAGATGATTCATATTGTATGGACATTCCCTGCTTAAAGGGAAATATGCCTTTTTACCTGTGGCTTTTTCACCAGAGCGTTCATCAGTGGTGAATATGTCAATCTTTAATGTAGAATCTGAATTAATTTGCCATGGATCTCTAGCTCTGATTACATTTGCATATTCAGTTGTGTTTTGGCTCCAAGATCAGATGGCTCACAAACGATTTGCTTTGAACTGGGTCATCCATGCGGATGAGGAACACTTTGTGTGTCTGTGTGGGCATGTATGAAGTGTATAGAAGATGATGACAACCCTCTTTTTCACAAAACATTAAGCACAATTCTGAGTTTAAATACATTTAAAATGTTATCAAACAAAATCATGTGTAAGTGTCCCTTTGGTGGTCATACTGTTATTGTGTGTCTGTCGATCAGGTCAGTGAATGCCGATGCCACATCGGACGCCTTTAATACCAACATCACGCTGTTCACACGCATCCTGGACAGCTTGCTGGATGGATATGACAACCGTCTACGGCCAGGCTTTGGTGGTAAGGAAATGATCAAGTATGCATGGAGGCACAGAACTTTATCATTTAATATCTGCATGTTTTACGAGATGCTATCTAACTTTTATGCTCCAATTTAATATAAAACAACACGTTTGTTGTTGTTTTTTAAACGCTTGATTGCTCGTGTGGAGCAAGAACACTTAATTTTACATCAGATTTGTAGTATTGAGGATCTTTGGCAACAATCCCTTCAAGAATAAACTGAAAAACACACTCATTGGATAAACAATCAGGTTACATGAAACTCAATCCACTTCCTGGCTGCATCCCCGCTGCTGGCACGTAAAAACCCACCGGAATGTGTCAGATAATGGAGGAAATAAAGAGTGGGTTCAGTGTCAGTTTGGTTGAGTTCCATTGTTGTAATGCTGGTTTGGCTGTAGGCACATGGTGGATGTGAAAATGCACAGATGTTGGAACAACGTGGATCCTTCTAACATCCATCGATACATACAAGTCTCGGTTTGAGAGAAATGTAGCAAGATGAGTTTGTAATTAACAGAAAGGATCATTGAACGTGTTTCAAGAGAAGGTATCTAACCTTTGCTCTTCCATTTATTATAAAAAAGCATGTTTCTTTTTTTTAAATGGTTGATTGCTCATGTGGACTGACACCACTTATATTTACTGATACTTATAAAAGAATCATGCTCCATCCTTGGTCTCCTCACCCCAAAGCTGAACTCTTCCCTCAGGATTTTATTGCCATTTAAAATTCAAGTTCCTGAGGCTATCAGCCCAGTCCAGGAGCTGCCATATGGGGAGCAGACCTACTTTGGCTTGGCAGCGTTCAGCCTGTACAGCTGGACCTAAAGTGATGGTGCTGCAAGCTTATTCACTGTGGAGCAGATGACGTGTTTGGATTATTACAGCACCGTGGCTCACTATCCTACTTAAAGATCTTTAATGCTCACATTTCATGCACATGCTGCCAAAATGTATATTGCATACTTAATAACCAAATGTTTTGTTTAGACACAGACGACTCTGGAGAATTTATGGTCTTAAAGGTAGATGTAGGGGAGTGAAATAAAACATATTCATAAAACATTAAATGAAAAGCTTTCCTATGTCTTAAAACGAGTACATCCGATCTTAAACCTTCCAATACCCGAGATTAAGTAGCACGCTGTAACCCATTAATGTACACGAGTGCTACATGGAGGAGTCTGGAATTCCATCCAAGAACTAGAAAGGGACATCAGATGCAGTTTCACACATCAGATCTTTCTGTCTCATCTGTGAGGGGAAAAACACATGTTGGCGCTTCGTTGATTCTTAGTTTACAACACGTTCATCACAGCTGCATGATTGTGTTCTTCTGAAGCAATCATTATGATCTGGGAATCAGAGTCCGTTTTCATGGTTTAAGTAGAACGCTATACCCCTCTAAGGTTACCAAAAAGGTAAAATAGCTATTACATACACTAATACTGTGTGGGATTGAAATTGTAATAATAAATTAAAAAATATTACTAAGTACTGATATATAAACAGAAGTGCAAAAACCTTTGGTTTGCAAACACAAATAATGTGTTTGTTAACAGCAGTTTTACCTTTACACAGTCCGTCATTTTCTACAGAGCTCCATGGAGTCAATCCCAGATAGCATCGGGCAAGAGACGGAAACCACTGGCTCCCAGTCAGTCGCAGGGCTGACATAGAGGCAGACAACCAGTCCCTCCCATTCACACACCTGCGGCCAATTTAGAGTCACCAATAAACCTGACCCCCAGATTATGTCTTTGGGCCTTGGGAGGAACAGGACCTTCCTTACTGCGGGTGGATGGTGGTTGATACTTTCGCCTCACAGCCAGAACGTACTGGGTCCGAAACCACCCAGTGTGGTCTGCTGCAGCTTCCTGTCAATCTCAACTCTAATTTAATTACATACAAATATGTAAAGAAATGTATCAAATCATATATTACATTACCTGTCATTTAGCTGACGCTTTCATCCAAAGCGACTTACAATAAGTGCATTTCAACCACAGGGAAACAAACAAGAAGAAACAAGAAAGTGCAATTTCATCAAATAAGCCGATTTACAACTTGCTATACATAAGTTACATAAGTACAAATATAAAACCAAGGCTATTTTCCACTGCCAGAGCATTAAATATTAGTATTCTCAAGTATTAGTATTAACCACCAGCCTACCCATGACAACTTAAACATTAATGTAATCAAATACTATAACAATATAACAACAAGGCTATATTCTACTCCCACGGCATTCATGTTTTATCTAGTTTTGTTATAGAAAAACAATCATACATGAATCCACAATCATAAACTGTACATTCATAAATCTGTTTTCAGCAGATCCATGTTTCTTTTATTAGGGAGCAGAATACTGAGGAGATATTTTTCTACAAAGATGTTCAAAATGGCTTGGGAGGAGCGCAATCACGTGTCTCCACCAATGAGAGCATTTGGGGGCGGGCCTAAGACTGCTGCAGCACCTCACATGAACCAAACAGCGAGGACAGAAAAACGAAACGCAGCTCTTTCATGAACATTTTCCTTTTTTTGACTGAGATTCTTCAAAGGAAATCCAGTACAAACATGGAGTTCACAGACTAAAAAGTCCCTGCAAAGTAAAGATGGACTGTTCGTGCTGCTCTCTGCTAAAAGAAACATTTTTAGGCTGGTCCCTGTTCAGAAAAAGAGAGAAGCAATATTTCTAAACATAAAGTTGCATTCTATAATGCTGTGATCGTGCAGGGTAGTTTGTTTAACAATGTAGATAAACTGGATAACATACCCTGGAAGTGGCCAATAGCTTTGGTTTTATATGAGATTTGATTACATATAGGCATCTATAAAGAGATCTATATATAGTGATATGTATGTATCTTCAAATATTTCATTGTTAATTTGCAGCATTCCATTCCATGACATCCTCTGACACAGCGCTGCTCTCGTTCCAGGTCTCTGGACAGAATAACTGAAACACCTGTGTAATGTAATGCAATGAATCCATAACAAAACCACAAACACCACCATACAAATAACCCTTACAACCTCTAAGACGAGACACAGTTTAAGGCTTAATGAAATCAGTTGTACGGCTGTTGGCATAAGTTGCATTATTAGACTGTTCACAAAAGGCAAAGTTATGGTTCGATGTTTTGTTTCAGACGTGCAACATTTAGACGTAGCCCAGTGTGTCCTCGGCTTTGTCTTGTTGCAGTGAGCTGTGAGTTGAAACACTTAACACATCCCACTGTTAATCAAATGGTGAAGATGAAGAAGATGAATCTAGGGCAGAGGTTTTTCGGGATGAACCCACGTGTCCCCTCTGGGCTACTAGAAGGTTTCAGCAACAAAAAAGGAAAAAACAAACAGCTGTAATTATTTCAGCTGCGAATTCATTTTTATGTAGTTTTATGAGTCATGTTTCCTTTGAATGTATTTATAGAAAATACAATCTAACCCCAGCTGGTTGACCAGGTCCATTCCCTCCAGGAACAACACCCCCCTTCCCACATACTATTTCCCTTCCAATATAGACCCTATAATGTAACCACTGTGGAGACAACTTCGGCCCTAACTGGTTTAATCCAGCGTTTCTCTACTTGTCATCTGTTTCACGTGTTAAGGCAATACCGAGCTCTTTTAAAATGCAGCAATTGGTTTCTGTCACTTTCCCTGAAATCAAATCTACAGAGAGTGAATGCAGGAAGCACCGTTGCTCCCACATCATCATCAGTGTGACTGCGAGGGAGCTCACTTCTGTCTATATTCACACTTCTGTCACTAATTTGTTTTCCACCCCCAAAAAGCTAATCTAGCTAGTTCTTCCTGCTCAGAGCTATGCATTGTCTCCCAGCTGAAAAGCAAGATTTTTATGACAAATTCCAATTTACGCTGTTAATTTTCACAAGTAAACTGCTGTTGTTGGTTACGGGTTACTTCTTCAACGGGAGCTGACAAATATAAAGATTCAAGTAAAACACAAACAGTTAAGTTTACCTAGAAAGTAGGTATTTGGGGGCATTTTAGCATCTTTCAGGATATTTTTATGATTTGACGGCCTTAAACTTAGTGTTTTTGTCCCCAGCCGCCTGCTCTCGTCAGCCCTTTCGTATCCAAATCAAATCCTTATTATTATACTATATAATATACTATTATTATTGTCATGCCATTTACCGAAGAAAAAGAAAAAAATCGACAGAGACCCATAAATATTAGGTTTTTGCTGAGGCGCTTTATCTCCCGGCACGCGGCATTAAATGCACTCTGGATGTTTTTAAACAGTAAACAGAGATTTGTCCCTGAGGGCTGTGCTTGTATAGGTTTGCTACCGTGAGGATGCAGCATTAGTGCAAATATGGTTAGATTTGCTTGTGGCCGTCATGTGATGGTGGATTTTGTTTCTCTACGGACCTGTTACGGACCTGTTTATTCTTTTCTGTGTGTGTGTGTGTGTGTGTGTGTGTGTGTGTGTGTACACTTGCACACAGTGGTGCTTCTTATGCCGCTGCAGACAGCATGATGCTTTCAGTCATCCTATCGTACCATTCTAGTGAACCTAATATCTGTGGAAGGCACAGGAAGAATGTTTTCACAATGATGGAAATGCTCAAATTTTGTGGTCAAAGGTCAATGTGGCCTCACAAAATTTAGGGTAAAATGATAAATTGACATTTTGGACAGACAATGAATGTGAACTGCACCGTGACTGGTTGGGGGAGGCATAAATTCAAGGTGCGAGGTTGTTTATGGTAGTTTATGGCCTGCTGTTATACAACAAAAAAGGTTTACAGGAAATTTCATTATTTAAAGTATTAAAGTATAAGCCTATATTAACTGTTTAAAAGCACATTTTTAAGGAACAATGACCAACCCACATTTCCAAATAACGGCTGATCAGGGGAATACATTTCGTTTTTAAATGATTATGTACTCATATCAACAAACGTCAACATTTATTGTGTGTTGTTGGGGATCACCAACACACAATAAAAATGTTATAAGAGAAAACAGCACTTAATTAAAGTAGAATAGGTCAGATCTCACTTGGTTATGCTGGATAACTAGAAAACAATAAACCTACACAAGAAATGCATCAAAAAAACAAAACAGTCTAAAAATGATACATAATAATTTAGTCAAAACGCACTGTTAAAATAAGAAAATAAATGTAATAAAATATACCACAGGTCAGAAAAGGTCAACACATGATGTGAAGCCATTATGGTGAACAATTTGTGACACACTAAGTTACACCACATTTTATTTTATTTTTTTACAAGAAGAAGACGCAGTGCAGTTCAACCTTTGCTGTCAAACCTGTTTTTTTTTTGTTATTTTTTACAGCGGTGGCGTTTCACTCGTGGCTCTACAAAGAGCATTTCTCTTAAATAAATCCTGCTAATGGTAATAGTAAAAACCTAATCATTTGAAATCAGCCCGGTGCAAACACAAAGGCCTGGTTTGCATAAATAAATGCGCCCTGCCGCATATCTCGCTAAATGGATTGAACCTTTTACCCGGCAACCTGCCACTTCCATTTGATTTACATTACCTTCTGAATAAGGCAGCATTTTTCATTCATGACATCTCCTGTTTGGACTCGAATGGCAGCTAGCAAACGTGGGCACTTTGCTGAGGAGTAACGATCCCTCAGATCGTACGTGAGACACTGTTTGCATGGTAGTGCAGAGCCGAACGTGAAAGCTTTTTGAATTGAGTAAATATTGAGGAAACACAACGCAGAGACAGAGAATGGACCTGATGGTGCAGCGCAAATGCATGTACGATATTATCGCTTGAGTAGGAAGCTTACGAGAGCTTTGCTCTTCCCCTCTGTCACGTCAGCGTGAACCTTGAACGACTCGTCTTGTCCGAAGTCGTAGCTTAGGCTCACTGAATGTGATCCGACCCCAACCCCACTGGATTTATCCACATCAGATCTGTAATTAGCAATGAGTCGTTAGGCTTAGTACGCTACTTGCTCCATTATTTGCTGCAACATTGATCCCTAGAAATGGCCGTGTCTTTTTTCCAAGGCTCTGATTTCCATGAGCAACATCTGTCACCGCTGTTGTCGGCAAATACAAAAGCATTCTCTGTAGCTTCTTCACAATAAAAGCCTTCTTGTGGCTTTGATGAGAAGCCCCCGCATTAGGAAATGTTGCGTTCTCATTAACGGTAACTTCCCACGTCACTAATGGGCTTGTAGGACAATGAAATCAGTGTATTTAGAGTGTGATGTGAGTGACCTACTCTGAAGATTTAAATGAATTACCGGCAGACCGTGGACATTTGGATTGATTTTGTTAAAATGTTAGAGATGATAACATTTAACTAAATGTTTTTTTGAAGCTCATCCTAACTGTCATGGCCTTTTCCAATGCCTAGGGATATGGCCGTAACACAGGCAGGGGTCGCCTACTAGAAAATAAAAAGTTCAGCTTGCCTGCCCAAAATAAACAGAAAAAATACTGAACTGGTGATATACGGTTTGCTCAGCGCCTGATGCGCCGCAGCTTGGCTCATCTGTGACTGGAGGGAGTCGGCAGCCCTGAAACACACGCAGAGCGCTCTCCTAAAACAAGGAGAGACGTGATTAAGTCAGGGGACGTAACAGTAACTCAAAGGGAGACTCATGAACTGTCCCAGAGATTCAAAAACATTGAAACTATGTCAATAGAAATCTCGTATTCTCCACTTCAATGCCTTTTTGCTGTCTTTTTTTTGCAGCATTTTAACCCATTTGGTGTTTTTATTATGCAGACAGGATAACTAAGGTGAAGACAGACATCTACGTCACCAGCTTTGGACCAGTTTCAGACACAGACATGGTAAGAGTTATTGGACATTTATTTATTTATGTGTCTATGTGTGTGTTTTTTTTTACCGCATCGTTGCTGCTGAAATTAAAGACACAACACTAGAACAACACTGCTCCAGAGGATGGCTTTGTACTCCCTTTTTGCACATTCAAGAAGAAAAGATGCCTATTTTGCCTCATTTTTGGTACCAATACAGCCTTTGCTCCTTTCATATTTGCTTCATGTCCTTCCCTCTCTCCACACATGCACAACAGAGAGGTGGGATGTTTGTCCGCACTATGGCACGATGTCTATTCATCTGACAATATTGAAATTATTGAAGGTCCTCTTGTAATTCAAGTCCCTCCTTTGTCTATCCTGGGCTTTCCTGTTTATCATTCTGAAACATGCGGTCACCCACGCATCGTATCATCAGCGTCCCTTCTGTTGTTGCAGACCCATTTTCCTAGTCATTGATCTATGGGTTCAGCGGTTATGATGCTAGAGTTCAATGCTGTGACCTCTGAAAGATGTGTAAACGAGAAGGCACTCAGTTAAACATAAAACGGCACTTATGCGGAACAGCTCTCGGAGCAAATGGGTCAAGCAAATCCAATCGACTATATTTGTAGATATTGGCTCCCTCCACTAGATCTCAGCCAAATCATTCCTGATGTCTCTTTTTAAAACCGTAGACGAACAAATGGATGGTACAGATAGTAAAGCTTATCAGCCAGGAAGTGTACTTAAATGACTGAATTAAAAATAAATATTTCTATCATCCTAATAATAATACAAGTTTTAAAAGTAAAATATTGAATGAAATATTTATGAATTTCTAAATAGCATCATGGTATGGAAACATATGGATTTTTTTTATCTTCTGGCAGGGCCTGAAATATGTTTTCCTTTGATGTGGTTGATTTATTGAGGAACTGTAGAGCAGCTCAGCTGATTGCTGAGGTGGTTTGCTTCATAAGATTTATATGGTCTGGAGGTCTACTGCCGCTAAAGCAGGGAAATTAAAAAAGTTCATTTCGTGGAAGAAGAAAAAGTATCAAATCTACCATATTAGCATCAAACAAGCAATAAAGCCAAACAAAGAGGTCAAAGCTAAAATAAGAGCAGGATAAATCACAATGCACAAGAACTTAATGATAATTCACTTTGTACATTAACGGAGCAAGAATCCCAAGACAGGTGGCGAGAGATGTTTTAAGTGTCTCTCAATACTTCGACTTCCATGTACTCCACATGGTAATGCAGAGGAAATACATATTTATGGGAAGGTCCCAGATATATAGTTCTGTTTAAAAAAATATATTAAAAAGCTAAGAAATTTCCTAAAACATCTGGATAGTTTGAACTTGAGGGGACTATTTTTATTCATGGATGAAGCAACATCATATTTTAGCAACACAGACCATACGTAGAATACGTTCTTTGTTGGTTTTGTTCATCGGTCCTTTAAAGGGAAAACACTTTAAACAGACATTATATCTAAACTAAGCTGCGAACAACTGATCCATACTCTGATGTACTTGTGCATTCTGAGATTATTTATTATATTTTATGCGCATTCATTTCACTTCGAATAAAATGTTTCAATCACCAGTTTGCTTGGTTACACGTGTTTGATCACCTGACTGCTGATACCTGCTCTCTGATCGATGTTTATTAGCAATATAGCCAAAAATAGTACTTTTATCAGTTAAAATTCATCACCCACTATACTAGAGATGAAATGAGAAACAATTTGTAGCAAACCTTCCCTGTAATCAAATGCTGCTGCGGCCTAAAAGAGATACTTTCTAGTTTTGGTTTCAGTGACCCACCATCGACATCTTTCTTTTGTGACAAGAAAAACAGTCACACTCACGTGCACTTACTCGCTCTCACACGCGCACACGTTTCACAGTGCTTTCTGCCCTGAACCTTTTCTGGTCTTGGAGCCAAAGCAGCGGCTGAGAGAGATGAGAGGAACCCAGGGAGTCCCAAACTCACCCGACAGTGAGCTTTGACAAATGGATGGAGCCAACCGGCGCACCGGTTTTAAAGTGGAAGGTGAAGTCAGTCGTGAAGAGCTGCTGCTTGTAGGCTCTTGATGAAACACGGCAGTGGAAAGTGCCCTTTGGATTATTTAGCTTCTCTTTTTTTCAACGGAAACAGGACTCATTTTCATATAGTACAGATTTGAAGTGTAAAAATAAAGTAATAACACAGTTTGATTATTTATTCATGTATACTTCCTCTGCCCACAGGAATACACCATAGACGTTTTCTTCCGGCAAAGCTGGAAGGATGAGAGGTTGAAATTTCACGGGCCAATGAACATTCTGCCTCTCAACAACTTGATGGCGAGTAAAATCTGGACTCCGGACACCTTCTTCCACAATGGGAAGAAGTCTGTGGCTCACAACATGACCATGCCTAATAAGCTGCTGAGGATCAAAGATGATGGGACTTTGCTGTACACTATGAGGTAATCCAAGTCCATGCCAAGTCCATGCCACTTGCTGTAGCGTTATATTTAGCGTACAGACATGAGATTTAAGTTGAATCTCGCAGCTAACTCTCTCACTTCCGTGGTCACGTTCTAGAACACTAAAGCTCGCTTTAAAGCGCTACAATGTCAATGTTTCATGCATTCTATTACATGCAACTTCTCTAATCTTTCATAGTTACACTTGAATAATGTTGCATAGTAGCGTAGCTGCATACAATGCAGTTTTTTTTATCAAAGGTTGATTTGGGGTACATTTTTCTCTTTTGATTTCTGCTAGTCTTTGCAGCACCGTGTTTACTTTCGCTCTGCCATTGCAGTTAAGACAAATTATTTCAGTTTCAAGGCATCACAAATGGGAGGCGTCTAGAATAGTGCATGAGGCTTTTTTCTTTCTCTCTTCTTATATTTTGTTTTAGAACGTGCCTAATCTGTGCTATTTACTTTCCATGCATTTGCAAAGTCTCCTTCATTTTCTGTGAATTGGATGCAGGTTAACTGTACATGCAGAGTGCCCAATGCATCTGGAGGATTTCCCGATGGACTTTCATTCCTGTCCACTAAAATTTGGCAGCTGTGAGTAACTTTGATGATGATAGCCCTGGGGGACCTATAAGTAAAATGCTACATTCTTTATTTCTTTTTCTACGCCTGCTTACTAGTTATTTGGCGAAGGCCTAAGAAGCAATTTGCTGGAGTGAATGGCTCACTTTTCTTGCAACATGCAGCTATTAAAAAGATGTTTATAGAATAACTGACAGATAAATTACTGAAATGTCACTTTTATCTCATCCTAATGTTATATTTTGTAAATTTGAATTGCTTGTAATCACTATTTTGTGGCGGCTGCTTTACATTTAGATGAAGAATTTGGGATTTATGGTGATTTTAAGATTTTTATAAAAACAAAGAATGTTATTTTCCGAGCCCCAGTACATAGCGGTTCATGCCTGAAATGCCTTGACTTCTTACATTAATTCAATGCATCGTTAATATATGTATGTGGTGGCTTATGGCATTTTACATGAATCTCATGAATTGCAACAATACAGCATCTGCAGACATATTCTTTGAAAATATTTGTTTCCCTCTTTCATCAGACATTTATATGCTAGCAGACCAGCTTTAAAATATCCTATTCGGTGTAAACTGTGACTGAAAAGGGCAAATGTCACTGTGCATCAATTGCTTGTTGGCGTTTTATGAATTCCATCGTCAGCCATTGAGAGATTTTTTTTCTCTATGTAGCATTCTCTTTTTTTATTTTTCTAGAAACCCTGCTTCACGCACAATGTAGTCAGGGCTTTTCATTTGGGTCACTGAAGCCATTCTTTTTTTCTTTTTTAGATGCGTACACAATTTCAGAAGTGACTTACGTTTGGACTCGAAATGCCTCGGCCTCTGTGGAGGTGGCAGGAGAAAGCTCCCGCTTGAACCAGTACGACCTGCTCGGACAAACGGTCGGACAAGAAACTATCACATCGAGTACAGGTAAGCGGATGGGGGTGGGGGTCTAGGCAGTAAATGTCCAGAGGGACATTTAAATCCACCCCATCACTCCTCCTCCTTCTGATCCTGTGCAGTGGATCAAATTCTTTGTTAATAAGAGATGACAAAGCCACCACGCTAAAATAGTTTGCTGGTTAGTTGGCAGCAGCAGAATATGGATATTTAATACATTTTAATTTGACACCGTTTAGCACAAAATCTATTGAACCCCAACTTTAACCCCAAAACTTGAAAGCTTTGAACTAATTTTTTTTATCAGAAACATAAAAATCTCAGTTCCACAAAAGTTTGAACATGCAAACTGTGAGGATCTTGTGCTTGTCGGGGTGGATGAACTAGGCCTAGGTGTTGAAGCAGGTCGCCGTGGCTCGCTGTAAAAACGCGTACGTTTCTTTTTTTTAAATTAACTTTATTTGGCATGAAAAATGCAGAGAAACATTTGTTCCAGCTTCCTCTGCGTGACAGACATTTGACTAAACGGGAATTTGGCAGTCACGCATCTTGAATTCCCTACTCTGTTCTATATTTCATTAATCTGCATTCAGCATTGCCTGGAGATCAGCCGAACAACAGGTGAGCTGCAGCCTAGACAAGTCTTTCCACTTTATAACCTCCTTCCCGCCTTAGGAGAACAAAGATGAGCAGACATTCCAAAGCAGGGTAGTTTCCTTGGATGCATTTTAAATGAATACTATTTAAAAAAAAAGAAACGATGAGAGATACTGATGCAGAATTAGACATGAGGGAGGCGCGTTTATCTGTTGTCGCTGTCAGAGTCACTAGCAGAGACGCTCCGGGAGAAAAGAAAAGCTGCTGTGTTCTTCTGTGATTTGAGAGTCTGGCTTTTGTGCCTAAAGACACAGCAATGTCTCACAAATGTGCGGTGATGCGCAAAACGACAAAGAAAATCTATGTTCTGGGGCCAGGAAGTGGGTAACTCAGTGGGCATTGAAAACGTGGCGTGCAGGAATCCATCAGGGACAAGCTCATTAGTGACCAGGATGATTAACGCTGGTTGAGTCCGCAGTAAAACACGGACGAATTTAAAGGGAGGAAGTTCATTAAGTTTGCTGTAGAATAATATAATAGAATAATAAGAGCAAGCTGCATTTTACAGCCCTTCTCTTCTAGTGAAATGACGAGGAGACTAAATTGGATTTTTTATATGTTGTATTCCATCGCTATAGCAACATATGGCCATGCATTTGGCGTTTCACTGTCCTGCCAATCAGTCTGACAGTTTACCTATTTTGGCATGAAGCATGTGTCTGTTTCCCAGTGAAGGCAGCGTAACGGAGATACACTGAATTAGAATAGTTTGGAAGGTGGAGTTTTCCTCTCAGCCTTTCAATAAATAACAAATGTTTAACCGTGTTGTTTTCGCGCATTCACGTGAGCTGCAAGCGTGCCAAACATGCCAGAGTTGAGATGCACACAGTTGCGTCTTAGAGGCTGAGCTAGCATTCAGCAACACATTGGAAAATACTGAGTTTTTCTATTCATCCCTTTTCAAATTGTATTTAGAATGATTCAGAAAATTGATTTTTAGGAGAAATGGTTTTGTATTCGTCAAACAAAATAAAAAATGAAAGAAATACATAATGCAAAATACATGTAAAAATACATAAAATCAATAGGGGTGTGGTGCAATTTGTGAAGCCCGAAGTGATAGTTATAAATCCTCCTGAGTAGAATCAAAGGATCGTCTACATCCTTTCAACAGCCCAAAAACTGGGTATAAGTTGTGATAATTAAATGCACAATAAGTCGGGCGTCCTGTTTGTGATCAATACATTAATTCGCACTGTTACTTAAATCCAAAGTCCAACTGGCTTGATGCTCACTTTTACACGCACGGACGGTTTGGCTACGAGGAAGAATCAGAAGCGGCGCTCACAAAGAGGGGAAACCTACGGTGGCCCTGAAGTGCAAATCACAACGGCAAATAGGAAAACACAACGGCAAATCGCTGAACACATCGGCATTAACTTGTTACGGAAAGGGTAGGTCCTTTCCAGTGCAGAACGAAGTCTTCTGATTGGTGAGAACTCGTTCACTAGACCTTCATTCGGCGCGAGAATACACCGAAAAGAAGAATGTTTTGCGGTGATAAGTTGTACACTGTTTTAACTGCTTTCAATATGATTGTTTCATGTGTTGGTTTAATTGCTGTATCTGTGATCATGTGCTAAATGTGCCGGTTTTAATGAAAGGTGTCTTTGAGTAGCCTACCATAGAAAGCACTGAATAAAATGTATAATTGTGTTCCGCCTGCACAAACTGACCTCTTCATTTTTATCAAACCCAATCACCCATTTATACGCATATGTGAAAATCCTCTTTAATGTAACACATTCTTCTGTGGCAGGGAAGGTAATAGAGACGTGTGCTGAGGACTTTAGTGACAAACACACACTGATGACTTCTGAAAATATATTTACATCAGAGCCATACAGAGCATCTGTGGGATGGTGAGAGCTTCGTGCTGGTCCGATCTGTCCCCAATTTAGCTTGGACATGGTACAGGCCCCGGCTTTCGTGCCGGGGCCTGTACCATGTCCAAGCTAAATTCCTCCAAGATAACCTGAATATATCCCGGCTTAATCCCTCATTGTGCATGTGGAGTCGTCGTGTTTTCAAAGAGGGCACTTTTCTGTGTTTTTCTTTCCTGTTAAAAGACCGACAGTCCGTCTGTCCAATGAGAAGGCTCCGTTCTGCGCTAGAAAGGACCTACCCTTTCCGTACCAAGTTAATGCCGTTGTGTGTTTTCCTATTTGCCGTTGTGTCTTCCTATTTGTCGTTGTGTTTTCCTATTTGCCGTTGTGTTTTCCTATTTGCCGTTGTGATTTTCACTTCAGGGCCACCGTAGAAAACCGATACGCGTCTGAAGTGCCTGACTAAAATGTTACAATGTTTTTGTGTTCGATGACGTTCAGAAATATGCACCGTCTGCCAGAAGGCTACTGAATAGCTACTCTGATGTATTGACACTGGAGATCGTTAGATTTCAAGAGTTTACAGTTTTTCTCGATTGTTTACACACATTTTCTTAAAGCATGCCTCATACTCCATACTCTACACACATTTTCTAAAAACACACACACAATGGTCAAAACCCGTCAATACTCCTGCAAAATGAAACTTTACATTCAAAACAATGTTATTTCTTCTCAAAATGTTTTTTTGTTTTCAAATGACACACACAGACCATCATATGAGTAGACATTTTTAAGAACCAGTTAAACACTGATGTGCTCAATGTAAAACACTATGACGAATAGAAAACACTTCTCCCTTCATCATAATGACCTGGACCTTTTTCTTTGTTCTGTGTTACACTTACTACAGACAGTACATACTGTACATACGTGTGGTGTAAAATATTTTAGAATATTGTTTTTATACTCACAACTCACAAATACACTGTAACAAATATATTTTATTTTCTCCACAAAAACAATGTACACAGTTTACATCCCAACCAACACAAATTTGCACATAAAGTGGTCTACATACAAAACAACAGAAGAATTTACTATATTCTGTTACAGTAAAAAAAAAAAAAACATCAACTGCTACGTCTCCACATGCGTCTTCCACAGCTTGGAGAAGGGCTGTATGTGTTTGTGGATTCGGTCATACACTTTCCATCTCCGATCTCTGGTTGCTAATTGTAACGCTGTGTGACAGGTGTTTGCCCATGTGATGAGTCAGTGTGCGTAGTAGGGCAATTGCCTTTAGAATTTTGAATGACAGTGTGTTCCTTGTGAAAACAAGATTTTCCTTCATGAAAATTGTGCCAAATGCAGAGAATTGTGTGTAGTGTTTTGAAAAAAGTGTGTTTTAGAACGGGAATTTGAGTGTAAAGCAGGAAATGTGCTTGTAGTTTAGCAGAATTGGTTCAGGGGGTTGGTGTGCGAGTTACATGTTGTGGTAATTGTGTGTCAAGTACCAGAATTTGTGTGTAAACAATTGAGAAAAACTATAAGGGGGGGAAATCCTTGTCCCCCCCGGAGATAAAAATAATTTAGCAGAGGGGGGGATAGGAAATCCAGAGGGGGGGAAATACCCCCCATCCCCCCGCACAAATCACACCCTGAAGATTATAACAAGCCCTGAAAGCAAGTACAGTGCAGATCTAATTTTAGAAATACTACTGAGATACAGTTGAAATCATAGATACGGTGAATTATAATGGTGAGAAACGTGCAGTCGTGCTATAACTACCAACACACCAATGCCTTCTTGCACAGTTGTAGCTTGTTTTGTTTAAATAGCGCCTGCCTAACATCACTGCGGGCCACCTTTCAAATGTTAATGTTTGAAATGCGTCTTTGAATACAGACAGGCCTGTCAGTCTGTGTGTGAAAATCCGCTCACAGAAACATGGAAAACATGGAAACAAGGTCACTGATGCAATCGTGTGTAGTAAATGAGCTGCGACACTCGAAACCACTCGGTTCTGTGGTGGAAATTAGAACAATGAGTATCATGAGTGGGAACATAGAAAACAAAGCCTTTGAGGGTCGTGGAAAGAGTAAGTAAAAGTTTGCAAAGTATGTAAAGTCAATGGGGGGGAGCGGCATGGTCTTCATGTGTCTGAGCAAACCCATCGAGTCTCCTTCCCCATAAGCCTCATGCGCTGTTTAGGCCAAAGCTACTAGAGAGGTGTCGTTGAAAGCACGGAAAAGTGCCAAATCCACACCTGCTGTCCTTGACTGCGATCGAAACGTGTGAAAACAACGTAGCATCGATGGGATCCTTCCCCGGCGTGCCGGAAAAAGCTTCGACCACCAAAGAATCAACTTCACCGCCTGGCCAGCGCTCCACCATTACCCCCTATTGTCATGGTGGGTTGTGGTATGGGACCCAGGAGCAGAACAAGGTTGAGCTTTATTAATCGAGGGGGCGGGGGAGCAAGGCTGGGGAAACGGTCAGCAGGCTGGGGCAGGGAACCTGAGACTGGGGCTAAACAGGAGGGCATTAATCGGTGGCAAGATTGTGGCAGAGCCATTATTTCCGGGTTGGTGAACCAACAATCCGGCGGGGATTACGTGGAAGGCTGGAGAATATAAGGCCTGGAGCTTGATTGGCGGGATGCCTTTCAGCCGTGCAGGTCAATTGGTGGGAGGGGCACCGACCAGACCAGGACACCTATAGGCTTCAATCACCAGCATGGAGGACTTCCCCAGGGTTACACTGTCAGGGGAATCCCTGCTTGATTTTCACTGAGTAAGAGTATCCTTCCACGCTCTAAATGCTCCTATCTAGGTTAAGTGGCAGAAGGCAGAATGCCTTCCTGCCCGGGACTCTTTTTCCTGTTTAACGAGTCACTCCACATTATCTGATTGGCTCACTTTAAATTAATTATTCATCGCTAGTGTGTTTGGTGTAGCGTACTTGCAAACTAGGTCATTTCGCATGAACGACTGTGCTCTCGGGCTTTGTGGGGGACGGACATCTTGCATAAACCCCTGAACATACCAACACACTGTAGCACTGTAGCACATGTAGCACATGAAACTTTTGTTTGCTGTTGAAAACATATTTTGTGTAATGCATTATACATGAAAACTGGTCAGAACGGAATGTGGTAATACAATGCTTTCTGGTTTACACTATATGCACTATATATATTTATATATATAGTGATATAGGGATATTTATGCATATATATAGACACATAAATATCACTCCCCTCTGGACTAAGCCCCCCTTCTTTGGATCCTTTTTGATTTGCCTGATGGTAAGACTAACTTTACCATCACCAATACTACCAATACTTAATACTTAATGCCCAATGTGTATCTCAGTAATCCCCATCTTTAGTAGTACAATGTTAAATCTCTGCTGTGTCTCTCTCTCTTAAGCTTTGTAAGTAAGCACTGTAAGTAACCCCCTCCCTTGGGTTCAGTTGGTGCTGTCGTATTACAGTAAACAGACAGAAGTTCACTTTTTTCAAAGTCCTCTTAAACATCAACAGTATCTCTAAAGCCTAGTTTATGCTTCTGCGTTTTCAGAGAATTGCAAGGACACGCAGACGCAAGAGCCCCTTGCGGGCCTTTTCACGCCCTCTTGCGTGCTCTCGTGCGTCGAACAATTTTTGTAGGCTTGCGTTGAAAGCTACACAAGGAAACGCAAGTCGCAAGGCTGTGATTGGTCTGCTAACTACATCCTTCCAGCAGTCTCACATTGCCGGTTTCATAGCATAATTCCACCATTATTAAAACAACGATTTTTTTAGGAAAGAATGAATCAGTTTGAAGAGCTTTAGTCGGAAGAAATCCGTAAATAAGACCACTTATACAACGTGTCGTTGGCGGACTATAAGGACAGGCGGATGGGCTCCAATTCATGATCTCCGCAAACGTCGGTTTGCCGGTCGAGGGGTGGACGAAGATGTGGAGGAAAATATGGGACAAATATGTCCGCGAAAAGAGGCAATGAAAAGCAGCAGTGTTGATGCACGGGGCAAAACAGTCTCTGATAAATAAATAAACAAACCCAAAATCCACACGCAAAGACATCACTCTCTAGGTCGTCTTTGACAAAAAACGTTACTCCACCTATCGTCCTGGCGGAGAATTGCTTTGCAACATGCGCAAGCCTTTTTGAACCATGAATTGAAACAAGTCCGTCGACACACAGAAGCATGCGCCCGCCTAGTGATACATCTCAACAAGCGCCCTGTAGCCCTCTCCTGTGTGAGAGCCTGCCCGGTGTGTAATGGCCCTGCCCCCCGGTGGAGCGATCACAGGTGCCGCTGGAGAGAAGTCAGCCGCCTTGCTTTCTTGCGCTTCCTCCTCTCCCCCATCCCCGACACAGGCGTCGGAGCTGCCATGCTAATTGAATTGCAGGCGGTATAGAGCTCCACGGGGCATAGAGAGTGCATTCCGCTAAACTCCACCACCTCTGTGGAGCGAGTGTGTGGTGAAAAAGAGAGCGAGAGAGAGAGAGAGAGAATTAGTCCTCACGTAACTGCTGAAGACACAGGCCACACAACTACAGAGGAATACAAATAAGTATTTGGGGATTATTTCTTGGAATTGACACCACCCCACACACACACATACCCACACACATTACTATATACAAACACCTTTTCCACTGCTGAAAAGGACTTTCCTCTTGCCAAGTGGCAGCATGTATCAAGGCCTTCATTTCCGGATCGCAGCAAATCAGCTATGTTTCTCTGTTCCGTTGCCATGGAGAACACATCTTTCTCTCCTCATGTCTAATCTTGGCCTCTCTTTGACATATCTTCCATTTGGAAAGGCCCGCCTGCTGCGGCAGCACTGGCACTGTTTCCCGGCCTCGTCAGCTATTAGGCTTTGCTCTGCTGCGAGGACATCACACTACCTACTTTTCTATAGACAGATGGATTAGTTGATCAAATATGAACTGTTAAAAGCTGAGCTCTGGCTCCAGCCTTCTCCACGAGCTTCACTTAAACATGTAATGTATATATATGTATATGTATATATATATATATATGGCGTATGTATAATGCATGTTGGTAAGAGAGGCTTCTCGTCCCCACAGGTGAATACACGGTGATGACAGCTCATTTCCATCTGAAGAGGAAGATTGGCTACTTTGTCATCCAGACGTACCTGCCGTGCATCATGACAGTCATTCTCTCCCAAGTGTCCTTCTGGTTGAATAGAGAATCGGTGCCGGCGAGAACCGTGTTCGGTAAGTCTCTGCCTGTGTGCCACCTTTCATACAAAGGCCAGGCGGACAGCCCCATGTAAAGCAGCCTGGCATTTATGTAATTAAGTATCTCGCACACGTGAGGATCTGCTCCAGTTAAGTCAAAATTCCGTCCGTCAGCACCACAGGACTGAACCCAGCGAGGGAGGGAAAGTTGCTGACAAATGGTGGAAATGGTAGAAAACAGGACAGAGGTGATAACTCTCACAGGCTGATGCTGGACTTCAGCATCAGCATGTAAGCCCAGTGGGACTAACACCAGTAAGACTGGTTAGCTGGCAGAGCGAGACCCAGGTCCAGAAGTCAAGACTGAAGTTGGTCCACAGGCCGAAGACAGCAAATCTGCAGAGCAATTAAAGCATTACTGCAGGTCAGCGGTTTTTAGGGCAGGGTAGGCTGACTTCATACCGGAGAGACACGAAGGGACAGTCATGACCTGCTCTTATTCTGTAAAGGGCAAAATAATTTTTACAGTGTCACATACAAACATGTGTTATATAAAGAGGTTTCTTCATCAGCGAAATGAATGGGATTCTCTATTTTGTGCGTCTGCAGGTGTAACCACTGTCCTCACCATGACCACGCTGAGCATAAGCGCCAGAAACTCCCTCCCCAAGGTCGCCTACGCCACCGCCATGGACTGGTTCATCGCCGTCTGCTACGCCTTCGTCTTCTCTGCCCTGATCGAGTTCGCCACTGTCAACTACTTCACGAAGCGCGGCTGGTCCTGGGACGGGAAGAGCATTGTGACTGAAAAGGTGAGGCCCGGGGGGTAAGAATATAGAGCTAATGAGATTGTATGAACTCAAGGTGACAACCGGATACTCAGTATCACCGAGAGGCGGATATCCTGCAGACACGCTAGCCTTAAATAACCTAATTTATTTGTTGGAACGAAACATACAATGTGCTGGATAGCACACATTCAAAATGCGCGAAATATCTTTTCCGTTGGACAAAATGATGGCTGGAAATGCACTTTAGTCGATCAAATTCCTTTATTTCAATTGTCTCAGTCTCTTACAGTTTTTACCAACTGCTTACACACAAAATCTTTTCATGACACACGATTTTTTAAACCTCTCACTCAAAGTGCAAAACTACCTGGCAAATCTTCAAAACCATAAGCTATTTCTCAGCTTGACTGAGTTTTCAATCGCTTAAACACTTTTTTCAAAACACACTACACACAATTCTCTACCTAAAACAAAAAGATCTATCAGGAAGTGACTTGCTTTCCTTTTTCCAAACACAACCAATCAAAATGCTACATTTATTCACCAGGTTCCTGGCCAATTCCTGGACCGGGACCCCACACACAATATACTGTATTATACTGTAAAGAATGTACTTTTGGTTTACATGTTTATAGTTTTGTTGTATGCTAATGTATACAAGTATATATAGGTATATATAGGTTTCAAAAATCGTTTCAAAAATCGTGTGACATGAAAATATTTTGTGTGTAAGCAGTTGGTAAAAACTGTAAATATTTTCTGTTTCTACATTGCATTGGTGTTTCCGGTGTACTTGTTGCCCCTCTCAGCACATTGCTTTCACTGTAGAACATTGTATTGAAATGTAGATATAAGCCTATGAAAGACCAAAGAGCTTTAGATTTAGAACGGCAGTGTTTACATGGTATATCCAAAAACGTATTATTATGAAAGACGTGTTTGCCATTTGATGCAAATGCTTCATTCTGACATGTGTTTATGGCATTTTGAATGCAGTGTTGCATTTTAGAAGGAGATGTGAGGCATTTTGCATTTTGTGTGTGCAGTTTTGAGAATTGTGTGTAGAGTTTTGAAAAAAGGAGACTTAGTTTAGAAAACGTGTGTAAGCAGTTGGTAACAACTGTAACTCTTTCTAAAGATCCTGTGTGATGTCCGATGACCTGCTGCATCTGTGGCCACACTGATTCTCCGCCTAAAGACAATTGCTTTTTTCAACCCAAACATAGCAGTATGAGAATCAGTCAAGCAGTCAAGTTTCAAATATCCTCCGGATGCCGACCGTCGCTTATGTTTAAGCGTGTTTTAAAGTCGTGGCTCGCCGTGTTTTCCACAGAAAAAAGAGAGGGCGTCTGTCGCCAAGAAGAACAACGCCTACGCCGTAGCGGTGGCCAACTACGCACCAAGCATCACCAAGGACTCCGGCACGCTGCCGACCATCGCCAAGGGCGGAGCCACGGATCCCAACAAGCAGCGGGCGGATGGCAAAGTCCCCGACAGCAAGAAGACGTTCAACAGCGTGAGCAAAATTGACAGGATGTCAAGGATTTTGTTTCCGGTTCTCTTCGGCAGTTTCAACCTAGTTTACTGGGCCACCTACTTAAGCAGAGAACCCATTATAAAGGACATGGTCCCCTCTACTTAGAGGCCAGCTTAGACGGGTTCTGGTCTGGGGACTAAGAGACGAACCAAATACCTCCAGCAGCTCTGCACACATACCTTTGCAGAGTGAAGTCCTGGATTGCAGTGTGATCCTCTATCTCCGCCTGTTTTCTACACCGTCTGCAGCACTTTTGAAAAGGCCGGCTTTTGTAAAGGTGTATGTATCTTTCTATTCATGGTGAGATTTGTGATTACTTTGATTAGAGTGCATATTTCCTTGACGGTTTGTTTTGAGTTACAGTATGGGGCCACTGTACATAGAAATCTAATGAAGAGCAAACACATAAACACAAACGCACATTTATTTAGGATAATTTCTAACAGTGTTGAATTGTTCAGGTAAACTCCCACTGCAGGCACTGTTGCTGTTTAAACGTAGTTCTCTCGTCTTTGACTGCAGATATGGGGCTACAATCACACTGGCCTCAAGAATGATTGAAACAGTCCAACCCCAAAAAGATGAAACAGAGGAATCTGCAACATTAGTGTGCATGTGCATTAAATACTGTCTAGTACTGATTTAAGTTATTCACATTACAATGACGGAAGAAGCTGAACTCCAGAAGATGCACACAGTGTGTGTCGAGGTAAAAGTCTTGCAGTTATGTCACGGATACTTGATTTTTTTCAAAGTCAAAAATTGGTTTATATAACAACATATGGAAAAGCTGATATTCAGAGTTTAATCTTTCTTTTGGGAGAAAAATCAACTCATTTGCTAAAATCTATTTTCACTGGTAGACTGATAAAACCTGCAATGTAACATTTCAAAATGGAGGTTTCATCTTTGACCTGTAGAGGCGCTAAACTCTGAGACACAACAAAGCATCGTCTGATAAAGTTTTTGCCCAACGTATTAGCAAACAAAGTGCCTATTTACACAAACAACAGACAGTAGCAGCATTATCATCACATTGGACACTTACAAATGTGCTCGCTCTTCCTTTAGCTCTGTTTTGGTCTCCACCAACTCCTGAATTCAGCCTGTTTGATTTTCTTCTCCAGCTCAATTGCTTGCTTAGCTTAATCTCAGTCTGCCACTAGTTACATTACAGTGCAGACTGTTTGAGATCAATGTTTGCGTTTTAAATCCCAAACAATGAGCCACGAGGGGCTGATAAAGAAATCCGAGCAGCAGAGCTAGGAGACTATTTTGTGTCTGTACGTCATTAGGGAGGGCCCCCTCACAGTAGCATTAGCACATATGGATTAGGGATTTTTAAAAATCAATCAAATATCAATAATACCAGCAAAGTAAACGGAATACGTCTCTAAAAATAAACTAAATTCAAATTCAACAACAATTTGCTGAATAAGCACACTAATATGAATTTATTTGTATCATTACGTCTGTTTTTATTTTATTCTGCACATTTATTATTTAAACAAGGTTAAACAACCAATGCATTCATATGCCAATGACTGGTTTATTAGCCCTCAGCTACACATGTTTCTGTTGGCCCCCCCATGATGGTGGAGGTATCTTTGTGTATTTGCCTGTGCAGACTGAAGCGCCATGGCAGAACTAATCAGCACGTCTGCCATTACAAATTTTAGGTTATTATTCATATCCAGTCTCTGGCTCCTCACAACATATTTAATGATCCCACAAGCTATTTTGAACCAATCACAGGTATGAGAGCGATGGGCCTGCGAACACAGGAACCGTGAACCGTGTGAATCATTTGTGGGTGACGGTCACATTCCTCTGCCAGCAATTCTTCTGTGGAACAAGCCTAAAGTGAGACTGCCCAGCCAGGATTTGAGACTGAATCATTCTTTTTTTATTAATATCATGAAGTTGTAGCTTAGACTCATGTTTGTGTGCAGATTCACTGCTGTTTACACAAGACCTTTAGACCAGCTCAGAAGCCATATACAGTCATCATGTGATCCACTGCCATCAGGGTCAATACAACAGGGACAACCAATGATTCTACTTTATGAGCACATGTTGTGTTGTATGAGTCTATTTTGCAGACAGAGTCGCTCCATCGGGCTCTTGTATAGATATCAAGCAGACAAACCATGTTCAGCCCCATATCAGTAGCCATATACGGTTTGGTACTGTGTTATACCTTTTATTCAAAGGGTATGTTTTGGTTCACATTGATAGTTTAAAATGTCACTGTTTTCAAATTTTGCATGGAAATGATTTTTTTTTATACAAATGATGTTGGCTGCCATTAATTAGTTTTTAACTCAAATTGTTTTCAACATCCTGATAGAAATCTTAAACATTCCAGATAAAGTGATTGTTCACGAGGTGGATGCTTGATTCAGTGCACAGTTTCTAATAAAAAACACATATCATTTCAATTAGTTAGATCTTCTTTGTGCCATGCTTTTAAACCACAGCCTGACAGAGGCCACATTTTCAAACTGATATTGATATTTGAGAGTTTTTTAAAACACACTGACCAATATCTGTTATATATTTAAATGCGCATTTGAATCCAATTGTGTTTGGTAAGTTAATAGCGGACACGTAAGCCTACAGTTGAATAGGGTAAACAACTAGAATAGAAACTTTGCTATTGTTTTATTACAGAAAATGACTTTTCAGACATTGTGTTATAATAAATGTGTTAATTAGCGTACATTTCCTACTAATCATAAAATTGGATAAAGTCGGGTTCGAAATTCCGCACATTATAAAGTCAAAGGTTTTACAGAATGATTTCTGAATATGTGTTTGTATCACTTGATGAATCAGACAATACTTTCCTTGAAGAAAATCAGTTTTCCACAATAAAAGGATGTATGAATTAATAATAGGCTACGTGAACAACCCAACCCTTCCCCCTCCACATGAAGCCGCAGTGTTCAGACCGTTGCAGATTCTCCCTTGAAATACAGATAACTCCATAAATTCCCAACAGATCCCAGTCAGATCGTGTGGGGCCGTGAGCGTGTGGCACCTCGGGAAAGGGCGCTGTCAGGCGATGCCCCGATGCTGCCAGGGACCATAAAGCTTCAGCAGCCCCATCACCTCGATACACAGCCGGAAAAACCCAGTTCACCCAGAGCTCAGAGGTGTGGCCTCAATCTGTAATACTGATGGATTGTGTGGTGTCTGCCACGTGCACGTCTGGAGAATCTGCATAATTTAAGATCTTTCACAAGGTATTCAATGTCAGATTCCAAGGTGGTTGAGTTCAACCCTTTACGGTGGATTTGGGAAGAGAACATGTAATGGTTTCCTACTCGCTTTAAATGAGATGGTGATTAAAGATCAGCGATTTATTTGACTGCAAAGGAGAACGGCCAGCGTAATTACGCATGAGCAGCTGTGTCAAACCATGAATGTGCAACCCATATTCATAATCTATATTGTTATTTTAGGAAACTTGATCTTGAATGTTGTGCAGAATAAACAAAAGAAGTCAAAAAAACATTATTGAAATTACATTGTTGAGCTTAAATGTAACACCATTGAAGAAGGCTACAACCTCAAGATGCCACACCAAAGCAAATACACACGCTGAAACGTGGCTGTTGCTGCCATGGCAACACGGTGGCCGAGGACTAATGTGGTGAGCGATGACTGAGAGAAGGACCACAAGTGAGAAAAGACACCAGCTTCCGCTCTTTTCCTCAGACCTGCATAAACCCAATGACAGTTTTTCTCGATTGTTTACGCACAAATTCTGGTACTTGACACACAATTACCACAAAATAACTCGCGCACCAACCCCCTGAACCAATTCTGCTAAACTACAAGCACAATTCCTGCTTTACACTCAAATTGCCGTTCTAAAATACACTTTTTTCAAAACACTACACACAATTCTCTGCATTTGGCACATTTTTCAAGAATGTTAATGTTAATAATGTTAATGTTAATAATGATAATGTTTGATAAATCTCATCCTGATTGATTTTAAGGCGTACTATAAAATTACTACAAGATTTCTTTGTGTTTTTGAAAAAGACATCCGAATCAGAGTTTAATTGTTCATTAGCCAGAATGGTCTAAATTCATTCAGACCTAACAGACCTTTCACATGCCATAGCAGGAAAAGCACAGGTGTAGTAACATTTGTTTTCAGTTCGAAACTGGGATTTTCCTGTGGTTGTAAAAGGTTTAGATATAGCTGACTGTTAAACCATTTCGAAAGCTATTTGTGATAATAGGGGCTTATCCACATGCCTCTCGTTAACAAATAGCTTGGAGTCACAGAGCTGAGCTACCGAGCAAAGCACAGGTCATTTGACAGCACTTCCTGCTGTTTTCAACACAGTCTAAATCCACAGGCTGATCTTGTACGCATTTTTTGGTTATTTAAAAATGTTTTGTTATGAGGATGATTTAACTAATATTATGTTCTTTGGATTATGTATGTACACAGGGTGCGATTTGACAAAAAAGCAGAGGGGGGGATTTTTTTTATTTTTTATTCATAGACAAGAACATGTGACTTTTAGCTTGCATAACTAGTGAGAAGAACGCCAAGGGTAGACAGGCCCTTTTTCGGGTCCGTGGATTAGTGCCCATCCAACATGACAAAACTTTTAATGTTAATTTAGTTGTTTTATTATTGGGTCCTGTAAAGTAAGACCATATGCTCAGTGCCGGCGCTGCGCACACGCACATCACGCACTGCGTGTAGGGAACCAAATGCCTGGGGGGGCACCAAAAAATCTGGGACGTGGAAAATCATCACAGTAGGCTACTAGTATAAATAACAAATAAAAAATGTCTAAAGCATGTTAATATGCAAAACCAATGCAAAAGTACTAGGCCATCACTCACAGTAATATTTATTATTATTTAATATTTTAAGTTATTTAATAATTAACTTATTATTAAAGAGCTGGTTCCTATTCTCTGCTACGGAACCCCCCCCCCCCCCCCCCTCAGCGCAATTAAAGCTTCCGATGGGATGGGATCTAAAGTCCAACTGGCTTGATGCACGGAAGGTTTGGCTACGAGGAGGAAACAGAATTAAGCGCCCAAACAGGGGACGCGCACAAAGAGGGGAAACCGATCCGCGTCGCACGCGCACCCCTGCGAACACTATAATTTTACAATGTGTTTGTATTGGATGACGTTCAGAAATTGACACAGAATATCGTTAGATTTCAAGAGTTTAAGTAGCCTAGCAGTTAACTTGCAGTCATAGCTATCAAGGCGGGGAACACCTTGTCTCCCCCCGGAGACAATAATAATTTAGCAGAGGGGGGGATCGGAAAACCAGAGGGGGGGGAAATCCTCCCCATCCCCCCCCCACAAATCGCACCCTGTATGTGCATATTATAACCTGCATCAACATGAATTCTTTCATGGCTGCCATCTTAGTTTGGTTTAAGACACTGATGAGAGGGGGGGCAGAATTACACATCTTCTCAGTTTCGTAGGAGATGCAAGATATAAGAGCTACTGAGAAAGCGGGTAATGTCTCCTGAGCAGGAGGAACGTATGTACGCGGTGTTGGTCTGTGATATTATTTATGAATGAGCCGTATTATCTTTAAGAGAAACAGAGTGCTTAGGTCTGTGAATGGTAGTGTAAAGATTTCAAATGAAAGAGAAAAAAATATAGGATGACTACATGCCAGGCAGAATCTGGTGTTAATAGAGGCTTATTATCTCTGGCTGCACGAAGAAGAGAAGCGGATCCTCTATTCTTGTGAGAGAGGTAGCTTTGTTGCCTTAGCAACTGATATCTTTTTAATCCCTCATCTGACACATTGAGTAGGTGGGACTTCCGAATGTCTAAGCATATTCGAAGAGTATGACTATCTTGTCATACTGTTATAACAGTATGACAAGATAGTCATCTTCCTTGACTCATTTAAGTGTTGTGTGGGATTTCAAGTGTGTTATTATTCCAAATGTTGTCCTTAGGTTGACAACGCCACAGGATGCAGCAATGTCTAGCCATGTCAGCATTTAAAAACATAAATCAACGTATAGAGAGATTTAACAGTTTATGGAAACGGAAACAGCTTATTAAGAATATATTTTGGAAGACAAACGGTTTGCACTCTTGCTCTAGCATAAAATAAAACGGAAGTATGTAGGAGTCGGTAGGAGATCCTCTAGCTTCTTTTTACTGCCCACCGTCAGGAGAAATAAACAGCATTTCCCAGAATGCTTTGCCGGTGAACCGTCACCTAAAATGTCAGCACCCTAGAACTCATGCGCCTAGATTTATTACAGTATTACTTCGTTATAAAAATAGGTTCACTTTATGGTCACGACAGTCCACTAATGTTCCACCATTGTGGTAACAGCCAATATTTCATTATTAACGATGCCGAAACATTTAAAAGACCACCGCTACCTAGCTTATGACAGCTAAGCTAAGCTATGTATGCTAACGTTACACGCTGGCAGGTTGGTGACTTAACGTTAGCTTAACGGGAACATGTCGTTTTCTCTTGCAAGGCGGTGGTGTGAAACACCACTAATGAGACGCGTCTTGCAGTTCAAAATATGCAGGAGGAGAATACAAAGCTATAACAACATGACCTACACAGTGCTAAGGCACCGCTGGATGAAAAGGCTGCCCGTGTTCTCCAGCGGCTTCAAGATGGTCAGCACACAAATTGACAAGGTAACTTGGAGCGGGACAGCACAACGGTTTGCATGCAAACTACAATGATGTAGGTCCTGCCTTCCTATCATGGTCATTCTATACATATGGAGACAGTGGTGGAATACACCTACAAGCTACAAGCAAAGGATCTCAATAAACGTGCCCCATTCAGAAGTAGAGATAATAATTGATTTGTTTGAAATATTGCCATTTAGGGCGCATTACTGCAGCCCTGAGTGACTGTCCCAGTAATCTGCAGGCTTCTCTCCTTGCAGGACACTATTGACCTGTCTAAGTTCCCTGTGGACAGAATCAGGAACTTCTCCATCATTGCTCATATTGACCATGGAAAGAGCACTTTGGCTGACAGGCTATTGGAGATCACCGGTATGTTTCCTTACGATAACTGCATATCAGCTTCTTTTCTTTTTTTAATCCTCTGAACACATGCACTAATTGATGAGCATGATCATCACTGTCATGTGGGTGTGCAAATGGTTGTTGATGACATTACTATTTGAGCTTGCTTCTCTCTTTCTGTCTCTCCAGTCAATTGATTGAGGTATCGTGTTTTTAATGGGTGTAATTGATAAACAGGCGCCATAGCAAAGACGGAGAAGAACAAGCAGGTGTTGGACAAGCTTCAGGTGGAGCGGGAGAGAGGAATAACAGTGAAGGCTCAGACGGCCTCGTTGATTTATAGCCACGAGGGACAGCAGTACCTCCTGAACCTCATCGACACGCCGGTGAGAGATCAGCCGGGTGGGAGATCAGCCGGGTGGGATGTCGGAGAGAAGGACAATTCCTAGTGGAAACACAATATATATAAATAAATAAATAAATAAATAAGATTTGGGTCAGGGAATAAATTGTATTTTTTTCATGGATTGGTTGTTCATAAAGAAGGATATAAACTTGCATTACACCTCTTTTGGCTTGCGTCTGCAGGGTCATGTTGACTTCAGCTATGAAGTGTCTCGATCAATTTCTGCCTGCCAAGGAGTCCTGTTGATCGTCGACGCCAATCAGGTACAAAACCAGATTCCTGTCCGTCCGGTTTTCTCTGTGAATCGCTTTGGACGTTAGGGGTTGTGTTCAACGATTATTTTCACTTGTCACGTGAAGGGGATTCAAGCGCAGACGGTGGCCAACTTCTACCTGGCTTTTGAAGCTCAGCTGGCGATCATCCCCGTCATCAACAAGGTGTGCCAAAGCCCACCTCTTCTTTGTTTTAACCTCACCGTCTTTTTGCTTGACTGCTGTTAAGCACGTCGCTCTAATTTTACATTTATCCCTCAGATCGATTTGAAAAATGCTGATCCCGACAGGGTGGAGGCGCAGATCGAAAAGGTGTTTGATATTCCTCGTGAAGAATGCATAAGGGTGAGTAGGTGCACATGAACGCTTCTTTTTAGTTTGTAGGATTCTTTTTTCGAGCAACTCTCAATTTCTTATGTTCGCCTTAATCCAGATTTCAGCTAAACTCGGGACAAACGTCGAGGCGGTTCTCCAGGCCGTTGTGAACAGAGTTCCCCGGTAAGGAAGTTAACGTGGTTTAATCTCCCACATGAAACGTGGTCGACACATAAAAGTGAAGCCTTCTCTTTTCTCCGTCTTTCTATGGTCAGGCCCGTGGCGAGCACCGACGACCCATTTAAAGCCCTGGTCTTCGACTCCAATTTCGATCACTACAGAGGGGTGGTGGCCAACATTGCCGTGTTAGGAGGTCGGGTTAAACAAGGCGACAGGATTGTGTCAGCCCATCTCGGCAAAAGCTACGAGGTCAACGAGCTGGGGCTCCTGCGGCCAGATGAGCACCCGACACAGAAGCTGTACGCGTCCTCTCCTCCTCCCTTCACTGGTTGTCTTGCAATAAAAACGACTTGCTACTGTTTAAACCCCTGAGTTTACTCATTTTGAGCAAATATAAGGTTTTGATGTACCAATTGATACAATGGTATTATGAGTTGGAAAGGAATTGCCTGATTCTTAGTTACATATCTTCTGAAGGTCGTTGGGAACAAATGACGATATGAACTCAACAGCGATCTGGTCCGCTTGAAATGTTAATTATTAAAAAAAAGGACAGTTAGCAATTGTGTACTTAAAATGTGTCAATTGCAATAGACTCGTTTAAACATTCTTTCGTTTACATCGCTTTTGTGTAACTCGTATGCTGTTGTGTAGGTTCGCAGGCCAAGTGGGCTACGTCATAGCCGGCATGAAGGACGTAAAGGAGGCCCAGATCGGTGACACACTCTACCTCCAGGATCAGCCGGTGGAGGCTCTCCCAGGGTTTAAACCTGCCAAAGCCATGGTCTTTGCTGGTAAGACGCTTGGTCACCCTCCTCCTGCTGTCAGACACAACATCTCTGTGGACTGATGCCCTTTTTTCAATCTCAACATACATTCCCTCAATACCTCCCTCCATCACAAAATGATAATTATTCCAGCCTTCGTAGACTTGCAGTCCAATGTAAAAGCTCCTTCACACCCCGTCTCTCCCCAGCTGATACTGTAAGTGCACTTGGTGCTTATCGAGTCCTTTTTTTTGCTGACTGAGTGCATCTCTATGGCTTTTGTTGCCTGCCCTCAGGCATGTATCCGATGGACCAGTCGGATTACCCGGGCCTTCGCAGCGCCATCGAGAGACTGACCCTGAACGACTCAAGTGTCACAGTGCAGAGAGACAGCAGCATGGCCTTGGGAGCGGGCTGGAGGTGAGGAAGACGGCTTTGAATTAGAGGGACAAAACACTGCAGAGGAGTGGCTCACTACATTTAATGTTAATGCCAGGGAAAAGACAGTTGTGGACATTGCACAGTGCAACCATGAAGGCTTCGTCCTTCATGGCATGGTGCACTGTATTAGCCCAGATGATGGACATTAGTTTGTCCCCCGTTAGTGGCCGTGATGCTGATCTTTTAGGAGTACCCAGTTTGCGTCCCTCTGTCTTCCAGTGAATTCCTTCCACACCGACTCTCTGTAAACAAATGAATATCCTTTATGCAGCCACGGTTGACCTACATTCCTCCCTGTTCCCCGGCAGGCTCGGCTTCCTGGGCCTCCTCCACATGGAGGTGTTCAATCAGAGGCTGGAGCAGGAATACAACGCCTCCGTCATAGTGACGGCGCCCACCGTGCCCTACAAGGCCGTCCTCTCTTCAGCCAAACTCATCAAGGTAACAGCCGCGTGCTGCTCACAGGCCCCCTGGCCCCGCAGTGCAGGAGGGCTCGTTCTGAACTGTCAGCAAAAAGGAAGTGTGAGCTTGTTAGATGACGTACGGGAGATACTTGAGAGGACAAAGAAAATGTCGGGTTGCAACATGTACACATGTCCAGGTTTCTTCAGCAACAACCTTCTCTTCCTTCATACACATTTAATTAGATTAATATTTGAATACAATTCTATGTTTAATGAGCTACAATCAGGTTTTAAGTATATTCATTTTACAGTAATATTTCATGTCAGTGTTATTTCTTTTGGGACAAATCACCTCTTTTCAAATGATCAAACGCTTCTTCCTGACGCTCGGCGGCCGTCTGTTGTCGCTGCAGGAACATGGCCGTGAGGAGATCACCATCGTGAACCCCGCTCAGTTCCCCGACAGATCGGTCGTGTCCGAGTATTTGGAGCCGATGGTGCTGGGGACCATTCTCGCGCCAGACAGTTACACCAGCAAGATCATGTCTCTCTGCTTGGTAAGAGGGAAGAAAAGGGCAAATCGGTTTCATAAGTGAAGGATTAAAAAGAAAGAAGCCCTTTTCAGGGTTGCTGACTGTAAATTGTGTTGTTAAAGAATCGCCGAGGGATTCAGAAGAACATGGTGTACATAGACGAACAGCGAGTCATGATGAAGTACCTCTTTCCTCTAAATGAGATTGTGGTGGATTTCTATGACCTTCTCAAATCTCTGTCTTCTGGATATGCCAGGTAAAACTCCCCAAGTGCTCCGTATAGAACTAGGCAAAGTCCAAAGCACAGTATTTCTTCATAGTCGCAAAGTCAGGTTAAAGCATGTATTTAGTTATATGTTGTCAATGGATAGATTGTTGAATTCAGTTTTTTCAATTTAATTGTGCAGGGTTTATTAATACCAACTATACCAACGGTTCTCACATTATAACCAGATACTTTAAGATGATGCAACATAAAAAAAGCATTTTTTTAAATCTTGTTTCACGCCATAACTTGTATTCTTGAAGGACATTTTAAATGAGCCATATTCTCATCTAATTAAACCACTTGCTGCTTCTCCATTCAAAAATAAGTTTCAATTTAAAAAGAAATACCGCATCCTACCAGGACTTGTTTCACTTTGTTGTATCTCCTCTAGCTTTGACTATGAGAATGCCGGCTACCAGGCTGCTGATCTGATCAAGATGAATATTCTGCTGAATGGGCAGCCGGTGGAAGAACTCATCACCATTGTACACAGGTAGGAGTAGATTTGAAATCACATATTTGGCTACAAACCCCCCAGCTGGCCTCTGGAGGTTTGTGTACCTCTGACGCTGCTTGGGGGGCTTCTTCTTGTCCCCTCCCCTCTGACCCTCTTACTCAATTTTTGGCGAGTCAACATAATTTCGATGTTATACGGCTCTCCATTATTATAGCATTCTTCTGAGCCTATGGAGCATGAAAATGTATTTAAGACCCAGGATCACATTAAAAAAGGCCTCTTGGCAGCCGGTGTTGACATTATTATTAGCGGTGACTTTACACAGCAGACAAGGACTTGGCTCCATTTGTCACAAGGACAGTGGAGTAACGCTGCGCGCGCGAGAGGCGATGTACCTTCACCAAATCAGGGTTTAACAGTGCTTAATCGCCAAAGCCAGCCAGGCCTCGGTAATTGAAGGCTGCCACGTTTCTCCGACGATTAGCTTCTGATGGGTGCGTTTTGCTGACAGGGGCCGCGCGTACAGCGCAGGGAAAGCCATGTGCGAGCGACTCAAAGACTCCATTCCCCGGCAGATGTTTGAGGTCGCCGTACAGGCAGCCATTGGAAGTAAGGTCATCGCCAGGGAAACGTGAGTATGACGTCTGGCTGAGCATGCCCGAAGCACCATGACTTGTATTTGTGTGTGAAATGTGCTGAATGGATTTTCCTTAAAATGTTTTTCCCTTTTTCAGCATCAAGGCGTTTAGAAAAAATGTCCTCGCTAAATGTGTGAGTAAAGGTTTTTCTCAAGTCTCAATAGTTGCAGAATGTGCCGATGCAGCCCAGAGACTGAATTCTCTGTGTGTTTGTGTTTGTCTTGGCAGTACGGAGGTGACATAACACGGAAGATGAAGCTGCTGAAGAAACAGGCCGAGGGTAAAAAGAAGATGCGGCGCATCGGCAACGTGGAAGTTCCCAAAGACGCCTTCATTAATGTCCTGAAGAGGAAAGACAAATAGACGCCAATAATATGATTGTATAAATGTATTTAATATGAGAACGGCTAGATGTGCTCTCAATAAAGTGCTCTTTGGTTCTACAATGTTATTCTGCTGATTTGCCCAACGAGCGTCAATTCTGCCTCTCTATTTGTCAGAAAAGGTCATATTGTTTAACCAATGCTTTAGTTTTTTTCTATTGTTTACACGCAATTTTGAAAACCGCATTCTTT
The DNA here is from genome assembly GCA_021346845.1 of Apeltes quadracus. Taxonomy (NCBI): domain Eukaryota; kingdom Metazoa; phylum Chordata; class Actinopteri; order Perciformes; family Gasterosteidae; genus Apeltes; species Apeltes quadracus. The sequence goes on along the minus strand of CM037920.1, from coordinate 14,845,415 downwards.
TTTTCAAAATATAATCACAATTATCCAAACACCACACTCAATTTGCAAAATTCCTAGATTGTTCGCAAAATGACACACTTCATTCAAAACATACACACTTCAGTCAAAACATATACACATATTTGTGAAAATGCTATTAGTTTTCATTTAACCAACACAGTTCTCAATGATCAGACACTATTGCAGCCAGTTTCACACTGCTGTGATAAATAAAAAACACATTTGTAAAAAAAAATATTTTAGGAAGTAGCATGTGCTAGATTTTTGGCCAGACGTTATGTAAGGGATAATTTAGATGAAAAAAACCCCACAACATTCTTCGTGATTAGTTTGAGATATAGGGAGAATGTACACAAATAGGCCTACTATAAACTTACCAAGCACTACACAACACTGATGCTGCAGACTGAATATTGCAAGTATTTATTTCAATACTTATTGAGTATTTCTTACCATAACCAGTAATCAACCAACAATGAAATCAATAAAACAAATAAAATCTATAGCCAAAAGCAACAAGACTACTGTAACTATTCATCATCTCCTCTTTGAGCTCCCCCTCTCATTCTCACTCTTCTTCTTTTAGCTTCTTCCATTTTTGTTGAAGACAGGTGACTCACCTGCTGCCTTTTATAGACCACCTGAGTGCTGCGTTTTCAAATGAGCACATCTGTGCTTCCACACCTGGTGGTTGTGTTTATCCAGTTCGTTCATTAGTGTGCTCATTGGCAATCCGGGGCTTTGTAATGACAAGGAAATAACCTCACAATCCTTATCTGTGTCTAAGATGTGTGTAGTTTTACAAATCACTGTGTGTAATGTTTTACAAAAAGGGTGAAGCAGACATTGTGTGTAATATTGTGCAAATCTGTGGAGGTGTTTTGCTCATTGGAGTAGAATTTTGCATGTTGTGTGGAAATTTTTATTTTAGTGTGTAAAGAATCGTAAAAAACTGTAATAATGCTGTTAATAAAGCTAATCCCTGGACAGTAACATGATAATACATTTGGCATTTTATCATGAATTATGCAGTTATTTTGCAAAACAGAATGCTAGAATGGAACAGTTTAGACTGCCGGCTGGAGAAACAAATTCATAGTAAATGGTTGATTATTTTGGTCCTTTTTTAACTGCTGGTCATACAAAATCTGCAGAGGTGAAAACAGACATAAATCAGCTGAAGCTCATTTGAGAATTCATTTTGAATATGACGAAACTGCTCTGGTCTTTACTTGTTTTAGACCTCTGGTCCCCACGAGAGATTCATTTGAGTTTAACTTTAACTAGAATAAGTTTACTATGAATAATAAATGTCCCCAAACATGATGTGCAGTTCTGTGAAGCAGTGCTCCCAGTAGATGGCAGCATCAGCTCAAACCCCCAAAGATTCTAAAGGAAGGACGGGTTGTGTCTCTGAACTGAATAATTATTTAGGACCACAAAAAAATACATAAAGAAAGTTAGATGCTTAGAATTAGAGCTTGTTCCATTGCATTAACATTAAGTGTGATCATAACATTGATTAAACTTACTGCGTGTCCAGCAGGAGTCCCCCCCTTTACAAAGCTCTGCTGAGGTTACTCAAAGAGGCTCAAAATAGCCACCCCATGTGATTCATTTAAAAATCGATACCGTTAAACACCTCCTTCCTCATTTGAATTGACAGCAGTACACGACCCAATAAACACCTCACCTCAGATGTCACTCATCCACGCACTAATGTTGGCATGTTATTAGGTAATAGGACATCTTTAATATTAAACAATATGCAAACTGCTTTCGGAGATCTTAAAGGTTCACTTTGATGCAGGATCCTTGTAACTGTTTTGAATGGCTGTTCCTCTGTAGTTCTGTTGTCTCTGTTTCATCAATTTTATTTTTGCTATTCATCTTTGTTGGAGAAAGGATACTCTTTATTTACCTGCCATGACTAATCAAACTGAGAAAGTTAGTCCCGATTCATAGTTCTGTCAGATAAATATCTAAGATTCCACAGCCAGTTGTGCTGTTTAACTAAGACCGTATTGACAAAACCATAGTTTGATCATCAAACACCTTTTGTAGTCTCAAAACTGTAAAAATCAGTAGGAATTATTTTTGTATGTCCGAGCATGAATCAGTTGTGACTCACAAACCAACAGGGCTTGGTTACAATTTGTATGATATTGAAACGTGATCATACCTTCTTACTTCACATATAGTTTGCTACCATGAGTGCAAGGACCTCATTTGGTTAATTTATGGGTGGTTTGAACATTTAGATTTGACTGATTCGCTATTGTGATCAAAAAGCATTTATTTTTCTCATGTTGTCGTTTCATGTTACTCCATTTATTGTTAACAAAATATATTGATATCTCTATTATGGTTCTTTGACTGTGTCAACGAGCATGGACAAAGCGTATTAAACATCCTCTTAGTATTATATTGATGGCAGCTTAGGTTACAGCTCAGGTTATACCGTGGAACAAAAAGCGCTTCGGTCTTGTTTGGTTCTACGTAGTACCCGTAGTTTCATCTGGTCAATGCGGAAGCTGCTTTGAAAGGAAAGCTCGAACTGCTTTTATTGTTTTTATTCGCAACTACAGCCACACATATACACACAGACGTGTTTTCATTCATGGCGACAACGTGGCTTTTGTGATAACTTATGTCGTTTGATAGTGCGTCCATGTCAAATGAGATAGTATGGCTTTATATCTTCTATATTTTGGTAAACTGTCAAGCGAGGGTAGCGTCGTTCGCTAGCTAGCAAGTTATCCTACACACGCGTCGCTTTTTAAAAAAGTGTCCCGCCGACCGGCAAAATGAAAGTGCGCTCGTCAATTTTCGCCTCGTTCATTTTAATACTTGAAGTGGTCGGCGTTGCCCTCTTCCTGCGGGGATTTTTCCCAGTACCCCTTAAGTCTTCCCTCTCCTCCAAGAGCAAGCTGTCCGATCTGCCTGCGGAGCCGCTGGCAGGTGAGCTGACAGGACCTTTAACCCGCGTGCTTTGCGCTAGTATCTGCGCGTGATCTGGAGGGAAACATGTCATAACTTAAACAAAATCTCCCTTCGCTCACAGGAAGCTCTCCCAACTCCTCCCGCCTCCCCCAGCCCCTTTTTAAGAGGGTGGTAATAATGCTGGTGGATGCCCTGCGGGAGGACTTCGTGTTTGGACCCAACGGACGCAGGTACATGCCCTACACGAGGCACCTGGTGGAGAGAGGCTCCTCCCACAGCTTTGTGGCCAAGGCCAGACCCCCCACGGTCACGATGCCCAGGATCAAGGTACTCCCCACAGTGTCACTAGAGGTGGGAAAGGCAGATCTATCTGCACTGAGGGAATGTTTGCTTTTCTGAAGTTGCAAAGCGGGAAGACTGTAAAGATGTAAGAAGCCTAAGATACAGAACATGGTGCACATATACAATATTGTCAAAATGCCTGCCGAACCCGTCCGTCGTGTTTGTCAACGATGCGTCATCGCCCTCATGGTCTGAGAAATCCATTTACCGGTTTATGTGGTCATATCTATTCTTATTTCTGTCAACGCGCATCCCATAAAAGGACCAAAGCCCCCCCGCCCCCTGCCCGGCGGGACACTGTTCCTACTGACAATGTGCATATTTAAAATCAGGTCTCAAATACATTGTTTGTCTTATCAAAAAGGAAAGTTGTTTGGGTTTTAAACATTTATTAGAATCCTATGACTAACAAATAATCAAACGCTAAACAAAATTGTTTTTATCCAAAAAGTGCTGAACATTTTGGGCTTATCCCATGTTGGTTGGACAAAAGTAAAAATTGAGGTTTTCCATTTGGACACGGGGACTGGCTTATAATGAGTAAAACAGCAAAAAAAAAAGATTTAAATTTCCTTATGGCCAATATTTAATTTTGCCCATCAGAAGAAAATGTAATCCTTATTGATTAATCAGACCGTGTCATTGATTAAGTGATCTCTCCCAAGAGAAACCTGAGACCTGAGCCAAAAAAACGTATCCCTGTGAGCCCAGAATCATTATTTTGAGACACAGTTTCCAGCCTGCAACCGCAAACAGAAACAACAAAAGAAGGGTGAAAACCCATTGTCACATTGACAGTGTCATGGGAGCAGAGCCAGGAGGGTCGCGTCTCGCTCACCGCATGACAGGTGGTTGTGCTGATACTAAGAATGTGGGGCAGACTGGGAGAAAGGAGGGGGGGGGGGGAGGGGCGTGTTGTTTCAATGCTGCCAAAGAGATTTTTGCAACCAAAAGTGATGTGCCAGGCTCAGCTCGGGGGAGGGTAGCCCAGAGGCATCCAACTGAAGTAAGTGTGTGTGTGTGTGTTGCTGACAGTGTCAAGCTGTTTTAATGATCGAAGAAGTTTGGAGTCAAGAGAAACCGGCAGCTTACGCAGAGTGCCTCCTTGGTGGTGTCTGACTAACGTGGTCAGACAGGTTTAGGGGGAGGACCATAAGAGCGCCGACTCGACACCTCTCAGGTTAGCTATAGGAGGACGAGTCAAACACAGTGCACGGGATAAGTGTCGGAGACCGATCAGTGTGGGGAAGCCGCCTACTCATTTTTTGTTAATCATTATCTGCCCGACCAATGGGCAACACTAATGACAAAGATTAGATTGTTTTTCAATCTCGTATCAATTAACTTTTTACGTCCATAAATTGTCCAAAAATTATGAAAACACTAATGACGATGGTTAAAGCTCCGCTTATGCCAACAAATTAGCTTATTTTGCTTCAGTAACACAGCTCGGTTCCGGGAGGTTCAATGCTGATTTATTTGTTTTGGAAAATCCAGTGGTAGTCAGTATATCCCAAAGGAGATGACTCTCCTCCACTGGTGGATTTTGGCTCACAATCTGCTACCTTCTGTATCTCTGGGAGAAGAAAAATCCTCCAAAGTGGAAATTGTTTTGTGTAATTGCTAAGAAAGTGACAACTTAATTCATGATTCAGTTGTTTTCGTTGGTAATCCACTATTCAGCTAATTGTTTCATCTTAAGTCCATACTTGTGTTGCACAGTTTTGTGGGCGGTTTCTTGTTTTAAAATATAGTTTTATTATCATGAAAAATACTTGTTATTTGAAGTTTCAATTGTTTCACCCTGGTGACAAACCAGTAGGGGGCAGTACAGGCCAGCTGCCATTCATTGGCCACCATCACTGCAATGCACCCTATTAACTGGTTCCCACAGCTGGCTGACACGCCTGGGACTAAAGTGACCACGTAAGATGCAGCTTGTATAGAAAGGGCTTCCTTCCTACGACATGTGGTGTCTCATCTGACACCACATGTCGTCACTCGGCAGGGAGCAGAAACAAACAGAAAGTGAAAGTGTTTGTGCAGGTGGAGTGTTAGGAAAGTGACCTAGACAGAGTCAGTCAGTGGGGGACACAGGCTCTGTTGATGACCCCGACTGTTTGTGTGGCGGAACGTCTTGATCCTGATGGACGTCGTTGGCTGTGGCTGCAGCGTACCAGACGGTGATGGAGGAGCAGAGGATGGACTCCATGATGGCCGTGTAGAAGTGCACCATCATCGTCTTTGGCAGGTTGAGTTTATTCAGCTGCCTCAGGAAGAACAGCCTCTGCTGAGCCTTCTTGGTGATGGAGCTGAACATGTTCAGCTCCATGATGATGGAGCCCAGGAAACGGAAGTTCACAGCGGTGACGGGGGAGTCACACAGGGTGATGCGGTAAGGTGGGACTGCGTTCTTCCTGAAATCAACCAACCATCTCCACTGTCTTCAGAGCGTTGAGCTCCAGGTTGTTCTGGCTACACCACAACACCAGATGGTCAGTCCCACCTGTAGGCGGACTCAAGAGATCAGTCCAGTAAGGGTGGTGTCACCCGCAAACTTCAGGAGCTTGACGGATTAGTGGCTGTGGGTTCAGCTGTTGGTGTACAGGGAGAAGAGTATGGCACAGTCTTCCATTATATGATGCTCCCGTTCATGCCTGCATCAGTTGGATTGTGTTCCCAGAAACTCTTGCTAACGGTGTGTAACGGTTCCCGTTGCTCTTCACAACTACTCGTATTCACATGTGGCCATGTTGAGCTCGAGTGACTGCACTGTGTGGACATCACTGAGGGGGAGGTTTGGAAATTGGGTTCAGTTATTCATAACATGAGGCAGTTATTCATAACATGAGGCTGTTCTGAAAGGCTAGCATCCAAGACTTAAAGGGAAAACCTAACCCTTTTCATGTGACCCATCCCGTGCGATGCTGTATTTGACCTTTTGATGTTTAGCCCCACCATGTGGGTGGATGACTGGTACGTTGATCAGCCCCTGATTTGTTTGGGCAGCTTCTCAGTGTTGCAATTATTGGAGGTAAACAGATTGATTCCCCTTTAACCTGTTGTGTTGAGATGATTGTTCTCCTCACGGAAGAATTACCTCTGCCAGTGAGTTCTAATGGCAAATAATAAGACCATTTCTATTAATAGACGTGCGAAAGTGCGAAAGATAGACACGACTGCTTTCAAAATGAGCATCTGCGCTGACAGGAGAAAAACAATCTCAAGGAAGGATAGGAGGAAGGAAAAAAAAGAGGCAGTGGTAAATGATTAATGTCAAAGCTCAGAAGAGGTGCCCCCAAATCTCAGCTGTTTTTTCTCGTCCAAGCAATAAGTGTGTATCAGTCGGGAGAAGTGATGCGGGCATTGCAGCATGTGTGTTAGTTTGTCATTGAGTGGGTGAACCTTGACTACAGTCCATTATGATGTAACCCTAATGCCCCCCAGTAGGTTTAATGCCATTTGTCTCTTGGGGCCGTGGAGTAGCCACAGAACAGCTGAGGCGCAGTTGAAGCGACACTCGGCACACTCTGCAGCCCAAATCTTAACCAGCCCTGATCAATATGGGGACTTTTCTTTAACAGCGCTCAAAAGACCACCTTTGTTCGTTGACCACAATGTCTCCCCCCCTCCAGGCTCTCACCACTGGCACCATCCCGGGCTTCATCGACGTGGTGATGAACCTGAACTCTCCGGCGCTGCTGGAGGACAACCTGATCTGGCAGGCCAAGGCGGCAGCGAAGAGGATGGTGTTCTATGGAGACGACACCTGGGTGCGCCTCTTCCCCAAGCACTTCATGGAGCACGACGGCACCACCTCCTTCTTTGTGTCCGACTACACCGAGGTACGCACTGGGGCGGGGGGGCACACAAGTTCCTCTGCTGGTTTGGTGATGGTTTGGATCAAAGTGGTGGTCTGTGTGTAGAGTAGAGGACGCTTATTGTAAGCTGATTATGAAGTAGTATAAAAGTATTTCAAACCTTGACTAACCCTAATACAGACTGTAAAGACATGATGTAATGATGACGAATCAGCAGGAGAGGGTTGTGGTATTGTGTGTCCGTCGCTGCTTTGGCTAAAGGGCAAAGAGATGAAAGCAGCCGGGCAACCAGGGAGGCTGAGATCACACGGAAAGCTGTTTGCTTTCTACGGCGTAGCTATAAATGACGCGTAATATTTAGCTAACGCTGATCAGACCATCATAAGACTCGGCCCCGGGTTTAGCTGCTCTCAGGTCTGTTTGTGGAGCGACTCTGAATAACACCGACCTCAAAAGTGTGTCTTTGTACGCTTGGTGTCTCCCTGTGTTTAGGTCGACAACAATGTGACCCGTCACTTGGATAGCACCCTGAAGAGGGACGACTGGGACATTCTGATCCTGCACTACCTGGGCCTGGACCACATCGGTCACATCAGCGGCCCCCACAGCTCCCTCATCCAGCCCAAACTGCTGGAGATGGATGACGTCCTGAAGAAGATTCACGGCGCCCTCGTCTCAAAGGTCAGAACTTGTATATAGATATAGTGTGCGTCTGTGTGTGTCTGTGTGTGTGTGGAAGAAGAGTTTAGTCTCGAGGAGATTTTAAAGCTGCACTGATCAATAATGTCATATACACAAAAGATTGAATGTCGGGGCAGATCAGATTGTTTCCATTAAAGATGTTTTATAAACCCGCCTCACAGCGGCGAGTAGCTGAAGTGCGGACCGCGCATTCAGGATGAGATCAAATCCGAGCCCAAAGCCCTTGGCTTCTGTAATTTAGAGTAATTCCATTAATTGCTGCGTAATTTAAATGTTCAACACTACCCTTTATTCTTAACAAGTAATGTTGTAATTTTAAAGGTTTCTGGTGTTATTCTAGTATAAGTGAAGGTCATTGTATCTTAGGTAATGATCAATAGTTATTGTATATTGGGGTGAGGCTTTCGGGGGATTTATTTTTAGCACAATAGGTTTTTGAATGCTCATTTAATTACACAGATAATTTTTTCCGTTGCCAGCTTTTATTATTTTATCTGTTGCAGGAACCGAAGAGATTTAATAAACTGTTAAGGCTTATTTTTCCGTTGATCAGTGTGCAGGTCTTATTTTTCTTTGTGTGTGTGTGTCGTTGTTTTTTAGCTGTCTAGCTTGCACTTAGGTTGTCAAGTTGTGTCAACGCGAGCCTGCAATCTGCCTCTCCAGTATTGTTGCACCCAAAGTTGTTTGTTCTGTCTTAAGCCCTTACGCCTATTCTCCCAGTGAGCTACTTGAGAGGAATGCTTGAGTCACACTAGTGAAGGTTGTGTGGCTGTCCTCTTCTACAGCATACATAGTATACATACAGTATACATACAGAACCCGGTGGGGTCCTGCAGCGCATCTTTCCCAAAAAAGAGAAACTTGTTTTCCTCCAATCAGCACTTGCTTTCAACGTTGTCGACCGTCCTTCAAGATTGGCAGCCATGGCGGATGAGAGGGAGGAAATGCAGGCTGGCGCTTTGATGGTGGCCCTTAAAGTTTCTGCCTATTTCTGTGAGGTCATATCGGGGGCAGAGACATGCTCTACCTGCAGAGTGGAAGGACACAAAGCTCTCCATTAAAACGTGATTGCAAAGCCAGGACCTCCGTGTCATAAAGACCCCCATCAGACCTTGCTGTTAATAGAGATCGCATGGCCTCAATCTTTTCCTCTGGAATATTTTTTTTTTCGGAGTTCAGGCTGCTGCCTTTTCTGTTTGAAGTGCTAAACTGCTCAAAGCCGACCTGCAGATCAGCGTGTAATCTGATGTCGAAACTGTTTCTTTTCTTTTCTCTTTCTTTAATATTCTGTCCTGACTGAAGTTTTGTTGTTCAGTTTGAACCCCAGCGCCTTCTATATAGCCAAAGCAGGATTTATGTCAATTATCACAAGCACAATTTATCAAATCTAAGGAGTTTGTAAAGTTAGCATTAATTTGTGCTAGCGGCCATTTCCTAGATATGTTCCAGATTATATAAAACTATTGATAATATAAACGTTTTCATTGTTCGTTAAACCATTTTTTTTCAAATTTGCACTAGTGCTGCTATTAAGATTCTCAATTGCAATGAGTGTGCTCCCGCTTTTAGATTATTCCAATTTCACTGACCACCAGCATGGATGATTTCAGATGATCTTTCCCTGTACCCCATGGTAACAGCACAAGTACCCTGCGGGATAAAGACCCGCAGCCACTGATTTACCAGAAGCACCAGCATGACTTCAGACAAAAAAACAACAACGGAATACCGTAAATGGCGTCTCTGGTCTTAGATTCTTATTTTTTACCATGTGTGTGGGGTACAATGCTAGAGTTGATGAGTCTTCATCTTCGCTCTTCTGCGAGAGCGTCGTCATGTGTGGTAAGATTTGGCTTTTGTTTTGTTAACATCTGCTGTCGTGCTTTTCTGAGGCGGCCCCCACTGCCGTGACTCATGAGGCCTCATGTCGTCGTCGGCGGAAGGTTCTCGTGAGTCGAGTTGAAAGGGAATCTCTGGGCGAGGAACTGGTGCTTGATCAAAGTCGGTCACCCCGTGCTCGTTTGCTGCCGACAGCAAATTTAGTTTCAGCCATGAGATATGATTTAATGTCCTCAACATGATTACATCAAAGTGATCTTGTGAAGCAATCTAACAGCCCAGTAGCTGTCATTGAACGCCATTGCTGTTTCCCACACTGCATGTTTTTTTTTTGTTTTTTTTAAATCATCCTCCTTTTGGTGGCAGGTTTTGAATTATTCACATCCACGTGCAGTGTGAGTCCATTAACCTTGTGTGTTTGCTCCTCTCAGGAGGCGGAGGGATCCTTGCCCTACCTGCTGGTGCTGTGTGGGGACCACGGCATGTCGGAGACCGGCAGCCACGGCGGCTCCTCCGAGCCAGAGGTCAACACGCCTCTGGTGCTCATAAGTCCCACCTTCAAAAGAAAAGGTGAGCCGTCTAACCGTTGCTTTGGGGAATTGTCATTAAATGGAGTGGATTCTGTTTGCCAGTGACTTCATATATATGTAAGCAGGTTCTCTAGCCGAATAGTTTTCTTTCATGCGCACACAAAACCCATTCATTTCAGCGCAGGTTGCAAGCTGAAAACTCCTGAGCTGATTTCTTTTGCTGTGTGATGACACTGACTGGGTGTGAGAGTGTGAACGTGATAATTGCTTCTATTTCTGGTCCTCCCTCTCTCACATAAATCCTTTTTTATTTTTTATTTATAGACCATTCATGTTAATTCATCATTTACAGTTCACTTCAGTTGTTGCTACAGAATGGGTGTGAGCCCGCTCTCTGTGCTTCCCCGGGGGCCGACGGCCTCCCAGTCGACCAGTTTTCCCTTTAATTTCCCTTTGAAATCCTACTGGTCGCAGAACAACGCATCAAGACTGTATTCCTTAGCTCCTTGGTGAGGCGGGTTTAAGTGTTTCATTGAAATGAAGCGAAGTCCATGCTGTGTTGGTTAAGTTCAAATGGTCTCTTCTCTTTGGAGACGTCTTCCTATTTGTCATCATATTGATCTACGGTGACCAAACAGCCCACCATCTGCCATCTGATTCAGGTGTTGCTTAACCATGACGTGTCCGTGGGTGTGCATGTCTTTAACAGAGAGCTTTAAACCAATAAGGGATGCACACGGGGAAAAACAAACGACCAAACTGAAATCTATAATGTGAAAGAAATGAAACCGGTTCCCCACACGAATGACTCAATACTGGACTTTTAATTCTGTTCTGTTGTCATTCTTTGAGCCTCCTGTGGAGCAAAATAATTAAGCTAACTCGAGTCTTAAATCTATTGCCTTTTGAATCCTCTGTGACCGTTTAACTAAATGGAACAGACTGTTGACATGAAAGTACGTCCCATTTAATGCCTCAGTTGGTTCAATCCGTGGCCTCATCTGAATCAACGGATACTTTTAACACTGTGACGATGGCGAGTTGTTGGTAGAAAGCTCACCGTTCATGACTACTGGCTCAGTACCTGAGCGCCACCGTTCAATCTGAATGCACCATTGAGAAAGCGTCCTCGCTGCAGATCAGTAGAACATTTAGGCGCCGCGGCTGGGAGGGTCCCGAGAGGCGAGGCCACTAATTAACAGTGTGGGTATAAATACGAAGCCACACACTCTCTGTTTACCTGAGTGTCCCTTCTTCCAAAAGCTGCGATTCACTGTGCTGCTGTCTGCATAATGCAGAATCAACAGCAACAACGGGCAAACCACAGCAGCAACGCATGCAGGAATGTTTGATATATTAATGCTCAGACTTTCAGCAATCCAACATGAGGGAAATATCAATGAGCTGAGGTTTACTCTCTTATCTCTTATCAGGGTTTAATCAATTTAAAACCTGCCAAAATGAAAGTAGCTGTTTATCTATTTACACATATGCTAAAAGCTAAATTAAAAATATATATCTAATTTGCCATGTGGAATGTGATGTAGGATTACCTAAAAAAGTGCTTAGTACCCCTCAGCCCTGTTGACTAACATTTAGCTACGTTGGCTTTCAGCTCTGTGGGCTGTATTGGCCCCGTTAATGGGATGCGGCTGCTGCTAGCTAAGTAATGTTAGCCATCCGGCTGCGACATGAACGGACACGCCCCGGCTTAGTTCAGTTTGTCATTTGCTAAACGATGTCCGGACATAGATGCAAAGCATTGCCTTACACGTACCGTTGCCTGTGCCTCGGTATGAAACCTTCAATTAAATGTGAAAAGCAAGCATCACGAGAAGTTGAGCAGCCAGTCGTAAGGGAGCACAAGCAGCTGTCTGATTAGTGCAGCATCCCTAGCACGCACAGACAAACAGTCAGGACCAACTACTTAATGTCCTTGCACAGACAATTTAATGGAATGGATTCTACTCAATTGATATGTACTTATTTGTAATTTTAGAAAGAAATAAAAGTGATGAAAGTAAAAAAAAACACATAATCAAATGTTTTTGCTCTTTATTTCATATTATCACGATATGTTTTTTGAGTTGCGTGACAAAGGAAATGATTGATGGGACCAAGAATAACTGCAATAACCTATTTAGAAAAAGCGTACCTATGGTTCCAGCTCTGTTACAATGGTAGAGGGAACACCAGACTAAACGTGTTGCTCTGCATAGTCACATTAATCATTCTTGGGCCGTTATCAGAAAGCTGCATAATTTCAGGAATACGGCTTCTTCGTCAGCTGCAGTTTTTTCCTCTATGAATCAACTTTGTGTGTGTATGTGACCTTTTGCTGCATTGTGACACATCTGTTGGAACAGAATGTGCAGCAGACCTTTGGTTGGGTGTAACAGCTAAAGCATGTGTTCGGACAACAAATCAAAAGATACTAATGTATGATTTTCCCAAAAGTTTATAAAGGATTTGCATTTGAGAAAACGTAAACATTTCACTTCACAAACAACGCTCCAAGAACTTTGCTCATCAGTGTGATTACCACAGCTGAATGCACAACAAGTGGCAGATTTAAAGAAGCCTTGTGTACTTTGCAGATTCATGCTTTGTGCTGAACAGCTATGAGCTCAATGCAGCAGAGCCCAAATCCGTCTCCTTTCAAAATAAAATGGATTAAATTTGCCAGCTAATTTCATTGGGTCCAATTACCAAATTGACTCATAGCTGCAGGGGTTCGTCCCATCCTTTGGTCCCACGCCTGTAAGCTGCATCGTTCAGGTTTGGATATATTTAGACGGGCATAGTTCAACCTGAAAGCTTCCCTCAGACACAGACAATTTGGCGAGTGGCTCCTGTTCTCTTCGTGTTCTTGAAAGCTCTCCATAGGAAGCCAAGCGTCAACATGAAAATATCTGTTGGCTTCTGACTGCTGATGGCCTGTGAAAAATGATGATTTGGTTCATGCAGTCACTGCTTTGTTGTTGGGGTGGTTTTGCATGTTGTGACAACTCTCACACCGACAGGTATTGACGCGAGAGTAAACGCACGATTGATCCTTGTGCTTTCAGGGTCAAGTTTTCTGTGTTAGAATCCCTGAATTAGACAATGCAACGATTCTAAGCAACAAAGATCTCACTGATAGATTTTACTTTAAGAGAAGAAATGAGAGACCGCCATGCAGAAAGGCTTCTCTCACACACACACACACACACAGATCACATAGCAAAGACAAAATACTTACAAATATCATAATATTCATAATCGCTTCCAACCGACTCAAATGTGTGGGATTTTGTCTGTGCAAGATTCTCCTTTTTTCTTCTTCAAATGTGTCTCTATGACCGCTGTGAAATCCTCTCTGACACGCTGTTGTTGTGTGAATGGAGGAGTCCGTATGAAAATGTTGCCATTTCCTCCTGTCCATCATGTAGAACGGTTTTGTCCGAGAATCACTTTTAGTTTGAAGAAGAAAGCCCCTTTAGCGTCACTGTCAGTAATGGAAGACTTTTCTATTTTCTGTGCCAGGGTTTTAAGGGAAGTTTCACCAGCAGGCACATTTTACCTTGGTTCTTCTTAAACAGAGGCGGACAGAGTACACTGATTCATTACTTGAGTAAAAGTACAGATACCCTTTGTTAAATTTTACTCAAGTAAAAGTACAACAGTCAGATGTCTACTTAAGTAAAAGTACTGAAGTACTTGTTTAAAAGTATGTGAGTATCAAGAGTACAAGAGTCCATTTTCTAAATATTGCATTGCTACTGCTACAGTTGACAGTATTTCTCCAGATGTGTCTCATGCCTTCTCTGTATTTCAGTTTACATTATAATAAACTAATAGATATTCGAAAAGATACCCATCATGTAGTACACATAGCAGTATTATTAATTATGAAGTGCTGGTTGTTCAGAATCTTCCAATGGCTTCAGACTAACTTTTTTAATTGATTTTACTGGTTGATTGATTTTAACTAACTTTAATTTACGTGGACGAGCAAAGTATTTAGGTGCTTCTGACATTCAACAAGTCGCAATTCAAGTGCTGCAATATTAGGGTCAGGCAAATACAAGACTTTGGGTATCATGTATTTAAATACAATTGTAGGCTACAGCATTTTTTTGTATATGCCACGAAACTTTGAACATCCCCAATAGTACCCAAAGTTACTCCCTCGCTTCAGTTGATTATCAGTTACAAGATTAGCTTGCCTCGGCTTATGCTCACTATTGTCAGGCCAACGTTAGCCATCTGAATGGCTAGCTGAAGCTGGCAAATTGGCAGGTATGGCTTTGACTACTCAAACGTAACCGAGAATGTAAAAAACTGCATTATCACAGCTAGCAAATCATTTAGTGCACTTTTCTATAGCTAGAAGCTAGAAAGTGTATTGTCTCTGTGTCCCAATCAGCAGCGCCTGCACAATCCAATCATGTTTGAGAGGGAAACAACAAATTGAGGGTTTCCGAGATTTTTCTTTCCTTTTTTTTTTTTTTTAGAAGTAGTAACGGGTATTCACGGTTATAGATAGAAATGTAGCAGAGTAAAGAGTACAATATTTTCCTCTCAAATGTACTTGAGTAAAGTCATGAGTACTCCCCAAAAATCATACTTGAGTAAAGTACAGATCCCTCAAAATTGTACTCGAGTACTGTACTCAAGTAAATGTACTCCGTTACTGTCCGGCTCTGTACTTGAATAAATAAAAGTAAGAACTTGTTGTTTTATTGAGGTTAAGCCTGATCCTTGAATGTGATGCAGGCCGATCGACACGGGACGTTTAGAAAACAACACAGCAGAACAGACACCATGAACTCTAAAAAGGTTGAGAACGTGCGTGTCATTAGTTCACATTGGGTATGGAGGCTTGGCAGATCCTCACTATTTTGCTTGTGTGTGTGTGTGTCTTGCCCCCCTGGTGTCAGTGGGAATGGAGAAGCCCGAAGTGGTGGAGCAGGTCGACCTGACTCCAACGCTGGCCCTGGGACTCGGCCTGCCCATCTCTCAGAACAGCGTGGGGCGCGTCATCCCAGGCGTCCTGGAGGAGACCTCTCTCCGGGACCAGCTGCGCTTCCTGCATCTCAATGGCCACCAGCTCAGCTGCCTCCTCAAAGACAGCACGCCCGACTTCGAGAAAGGTGAGTCACGAATCTCACAGAGTCCAACCTCTGGGCTCGTTAGAGCTTGGGATGCCGGGACCTCGTCTGACGGGGTCCCAGCATGATTATGCAGGGTGGTTCAGCGCCGGCTGATTCACTGGCTGCCTTCTCCCAACGAACAAAAACAATGTGACTGTTGCCATAAGCGACAAACGTCTTTACCAAGATGCACTTGGTACTAAAACCACCAAACACATGCCAGGGGAGTTCCAAATGACCCCATCGCTCTTAGCCTTCTCACATCATTTCTCAAAAAGACACACATTAACACTTAATGATCTGGTTGATGTGGGACATGGGGTCAATACAGAGCCGCTTGAGCTCTGTGGCCTGCTGCTCGTCTTTTACTGCGTGTCACTTAAAGCTGCACTAATTAATGTTTTCCATAAAATAACACCTGGAGACAAAAACAACAAAACGGGTTACAGAATATGTCTTTAGTGTTGCTCCGTGTGACATGGATGTGCACACGTACTTTACAGGAAGCCGAACACGAACACATAAGCTTTAACAACTCTGCAGCAACGGCTCTTTATGGGCCAAAAAACAGCTTGGTGTGGCTTTTAAAGGAATATAATGTGGGCGGATACATGTTGTGACAGGTCACTCTTTACAGCCGGCATAAACAAGAACACGCCACGTAAGTTTGGCGAGATAACACATGTGAGCTTGGATGAAGCGGATCACTGTCTTGTTTGGATGCTTCTTTTATTTTGCGTTTCGTCTTGCGGTTTCGTCTTCGCTGCAAAAGTTAAAGCCCATCTCTTCATTATTGACACCTTGGTTTCGGCTACATCAAAGCGGTTTTAAAGCTGAAGCCCTGTGGTTAAGACGAAGGTGGAATCATCTCAGCTTATAAACACCAGAGTCCTTCAAGAAACGCAACACATTTGGGAAATTTCTACTGGCAGACCAGAAATATGAATCTTGTTTTCGGGACGATCCTCTAAGCGTTTTAACTTGACTGTATTTTTGTGAATCAGGTAAGCGTTTACAGGAAGTCGGACCACTAAAAAAAACACAGGCATCCGAGTAAGAAACGGCCACACGAGTTCCCGGCATGTCGTGGTGAAGGGGATGATTTCAACAAGTCTGTGTAGCATTTGCCTTCCAGCTGTGGAAAAAAGACTCCAAACGGGGAGAATCCCAAACATGCCGTGTCTGCTTTTGAACGTTAACGCTCTTTGTGCAAATACATGCACATATGCTCATGGAGAGCTGCTGCCCACCTTCATCTCGGGGTCACACTCTTTGTCAGAGTCATCCATCTCGTAGCCCCACGCCTCCCTCTCTCCGGACCTCGTTCTCACGAACATTTTGAGAACCAACGATCTAACGGCAGCAGCTCCCGTCGATCGTGCTTGATCGGTCGGTTGTCATTTCTCTCAGCGCATTAAATGAGGCGGGTTGGGGAGTGGCCAGTGGGGCGCACCCTTTGATGACCTGGCTTGTTTGGTGAACAATCAGACATTTAATTTGAAGATTCCTAATCTTCTAAAAAGCGGTTTACTGAATCAGTCATGTAGTTAACGGGAAACGCTTTTGACGTGAGGACCAAGCGGATCGCGCACGGTGCAGAGGTTGCTTGCGGGATTGCCTCCCTGAATAAGGAGAGAATGTTTGTGATTCGGATGTTTTGATATTTCTCATGGTTCTTAAATGATGAAACATCTTGTGGTTGTTGTAACATTTGGGTCGAAACGTTATATCATGTTGCTGGATTTTTTGACTTTTAATTCAGCACTTTCATGACGCGAAATGTAACCGACTCTACTATTTTGGTTTACTTAACAACGATAAAACAGATCTTTGGGTTGTGCTAATAAAGAAACGCTTGCCTGCTGACATTCCAAACTAAATTAGTGACCCTGGTAAACCTTTAGCCTGCTCAGTGTGGGCCTGTTAGCATTGTGACATGTTGGTATGCTAACATTAGCATTTAGCTCAACGCACCTTAGAATATTTGTCTTAAGTGTTCCAAGTTGTCTCTTGCTTTTTACGAACAATTTTGTGGTCTTTCTTTAATTTGTTTTCCTGCTCCCCCAGGCATTGATTTTAGGCACATCTTTGTGTTGGCTTCGGGCCCATAGATATTGTCCCGTTCTTCAGCACAACATGCTGATTAGTGAGACAAATATGCCACACGCCGTCCTTGAAGTGTATTTAACTGCCACAAATAGTGGCAGTTAAATACACTTTTACGACAAACTTTCATATTAAAAACCTTACCACACTGGCAGCGCATTCACACTCTAATTTGGGCTGTGGTTACCATAGTGATGGGATGAAAGGGACATTATTCCTGTAGGCCTACATTTGGATGTTGTGTGTGAGGTTTTATTATTTCATGTTTTTGAACATCCTCTTGGGGAATCATGAAGCAGTTAAATGTATTAGTCGTCACAGCTGGTAATTGGTATTTTAAGCAGCACGGCTTTAGGACACCTGTTGGTCATGTTCATATCTTACTTAAAAACTCCCAGTTTGACTGACGTAGTTGTATGTTGAGAGCTTTTCATGATAGGGCGATCTTTTGAAATCTTTTGTTGTTGTCATAGTGTAGCCATCATTTGCAAAACATGAAAGGGATCAGCTCTGTCTGAGGTAAAGCTTCCGCTTTAGTTCTGTTTATTTGATCACACTGGAATCAAGATTGCAATCACCATTTCCAAGGTAGAAGTAATTAGTTGCTCACTCTCCCAAATGGTAACTTTTTTGATTTTTCTACATTTTCGACACCTACATTCCTCTTCCACAAGCTGATAAAGCCCCAATATTTATCTCCCCCCCCCCCCCCTTACGGATATTCCTAGATGGTCTGTTTGTGAATGTATCTCATCATACGTTGTCTTTTACTCGGGTCATAATTGTATTCCCCACACCGGTGGTTTTATTTCTTCAATATCTTCCAGTGTTTTCCTATTTGTAGATATATATTCTCTCTGTTCAGTCCTCACATAGCCGGACACAAATTGGTTGGATTACAGCAGTGTAGGTATAACTGATTACATTTAAAGAGCCACATTCCCCAAGCACCTTGGTTGTTGTGATTTGAGTTTAATACAAGCCTTTTTCTTCCCCAAACAATTATACTGTAGATTTGTTAGTTTTTAATCAGATCTCGAGTCTTGCTAAAATATTTTAACAATGCAAATTCCCCCCAGTTATTGTCAATGTCCAATACTGTAAACCTTGCCGCCCTTAGGTTGCATTGATTAACTGTGTTATAGTCACACCTGCATATTTTGTATTGGCTTTGCTCAGATGTCATAATAGCTGCTGTTACCCAAACCCCCAAAAAACAAAGTTTCACATACATGTCCGTCTGAAACTTGTTCCTGAATCCATCAGCGTTCGCTGTGTTCCAATATCCGTATGGTGTTGTTTCTTGTGCTTCTTACCTCAGGCATCTTGGAGGGCCATTAACCAATCTGTGCACTTTTAGACAGATGAAACATGGCCGGGTCCGTTGACGTTGTGTGATTCATAACTGTGGCTTAAGGTTCTAATATTTCTACTGTCTGGCAAAGCCAAAGTCACTATTTATCACCCGCATGCCTATGCCTCTGAGATAGGTGTTATTCTGCAAAATATTGTTTTTAGGAGTGTGTGTGTGTGTTTGATGTACAGCACACATCAAACCTCCGCATTGCTTTGTCCTTGAACGTGTTCCTGCAGCACTGAAGTGTAATGAAAGCAGGCGTAGCTTTGTCTGATTACACTTGTGAGTGAGTCGTGGCTCATCGTTCTTAGGGTCCTGACAAATTATGTTTAGTTTTTTCTTAGGACTACATTTTTATTTATTTATTATCAGAGCCATTTTATTATCTTTAAAATTCTGGGGTCATTATCGACGCAGAAAACAAGCAAAGGTTTTGCAGAACAGTTGAGGTGGTTTAAGTCATAAATCGCTATCTCATTCACAATAACCAAAAAGTAAGAACATTTTTTGTCTTATGTTAATGATCTATTGAAAGCCGTGCTCTCCTGTAATACTGAGACTCTTGTATTCAGTCTGCGAGCAAGTTGTAGTCAGGGAACATTGAAAAGCAGAATTTGTTTGATTAGGGAGACAAATCAAATTGTCCAGATGGTATTTGATGATAAATAAACGGTGCAAAACAAAAATAGCACCACATCAGGAATAATATTAAGGTTATTATTGAGTCGCTGCAAATGTCCTCAATGTCCTCAATCTGAAAAAAATTGAAAAAAGTTGCTGCCGAAGTTCCAACAAAAAAATGTGGCTGCATATCAAAGCAATGGCAATTATTTGAGCATCTGACAGCGAACATCAGTGTCAAAATAATCCCTGATTAATGCTCGAACCAAAGCCACACACTGTAAACATGCCAGCTGTTTATACCAAGGTGTCCCCATTCCCCAAACCCTCCCACCACTCCTTTCTCCCGTTGCAGAGGCCGGCTTCGAGCAGTTCCGCGTAGCAGAGAAGGCCCACGGCAGCTGGATGAAGCTCTTCTTGGAGGGCAACACCTCGGAGGTGCTCACCAACATGGGCAGAAAGGTCCTGAAGCAATACATGGAGGCCTTGGCCTCCATGAGCTCGGCCCTGAGCAAGCAGCTGGGCAAGTACGACATGTACTCCATGGTCGCAGGCACGGTCTTTGTGTTCCAGGTGAGTGCAGGTCGGGCGGGGGGCGGGGGGCGGGGGGAGGTGGGCTTTCATTCATCCTCAGGATTGTAGAGGCCGGTAAGCGATGAATGAAAGTTGGATTTCATACATCGACATTTAAAAAGCTTTCTTTGTCGGTGCAGGAGCCTTTCTGACTGTGTGAGAAGAAGAAAAAACACCCTAAATGAGCTGTAATGGCCTTTACTGTCAATACTACAAAACCTGTGTGGTCTGCCATACAGTACCAGTCAGACGTTTGGACACATTTTCTCATTGAATTCAAATATAAAGTGTTCCCAAACTTTTAACTGTACAATATGTTTCCCTTACCATTCTACTGTGGGGACTCCCAACATCACAACAGAAGTCACTGCATTGTGTGTTTTTGAGATGCTAAAATGCTGCTCCCAAATACTGTGTGTTCCTGCGCTTGTCCCTCCAGCTCCTGCTGGTCTTACTGCTGGCTATGCCCGAGGCCCTGAGTGGCGAGGCGGCCGTGGACCTTCCCGTCCTCTCGGCGCTGCTCTCCCTGCCGTTCTACCTCCTGTGCCTGCTGCTGGCCTCGGTGCACGTCCTGGTGTGCACCTCCGCCGAGAGCTCCTGTTACTTCTGCAGCCTCTCCTGGGTGCTCGTGTTCGCCGCCGTCGCCTTCTCCTCGGCGATGTTTTGCATTCTGATCTCCATGGCGATGCGGCGACTCCCCCTGGGGTCGCTCATTCACGGGAAGGTGAGTCTGTGTGTTTAAATACACGTAAATGAATGCGTGAACCGGTTCAGCTGCTCTGTGATCGACTATTGTCTCCCCACTTTGGGATTTAGCTTATCAGAGTTGTGACTAATGCAGCCTTAAATCCCTTCTGAGAAGAAGTTTTGCTAGTTCTTCTCTGATCTGTCACATGTGGAATAGCACTGCTCCTAAAAGGCAACGAAGAGGGCTAACAACATGACTAACAAAGGGCTTCAGCGGGTCCCTCTCTTTGGGTCAGAGACTTTGGGGGCCATTTATAGAAATAGTGCCTGACCTTATTCAATATTTTTTAAAGAACACCTAAAAAATGTTTTGTCATTCAATGCATTGACTGTGAGAGTTATCGAGAACGAACCCTGACTCAGCATCAGCACTCAGGAATTCATCACAGACGCTGCAGAGTCCCACAATTGAATTCAAAATCCAGTGCACACACCTGAAGCACACTGCATTAATGAACATAGTCAATCCAATAACAAAGATAAAACTGCATAGACATAAAGCATTATGTCCGTCAGGGCAGACTATGGATATTTTAGGCGATGTCTCAAGATGGCGTCCACTTCCATCCAATGAAAGAGGTTCACAAACCCAAATGGTTAGTAGGCTTCCTCAGGCCTTTGCAGAGCCCAGAGGATTCCTTCCCTACCTTCAAATACGCTCAGCTAAGACATCCGTCCTGCAGCTGTCTCGTCCACCCCTCGGCATTCATATCAATGTGAGGTTGAGCAACAAAAACACCGCTCTGCAACTCAGCCGCACGTCCAACGTCCACCTCTGAAATAATCATCAGTGTGACTCAACAAAGCATCCAGGCCTCCATGAGGGTTTATTGCAGGACTGTTGCATTGTGTTAGTTTAAGCAAGCGTAGTTGTTCTCCTGTCGCCGCGCGTTACACCGGTTTTATGACAGCGACTTCCTGATGCAACTCCTTGGGGCTTTCGATGGTTCATAATAATAAAGAACAGGACTTTTACCGTTAACAATTTCTTTTGTAATGATGCGATATGATCCATGGTTTTCGGTGGTG
The DNA here is from genome assembly GCA_021346845.1 of Apeltes quadracus. Lineage (NCBI taxonomy): Eukaryota > Metazoa > Chordata > Actinopteri > Perciformes > Gasterosteidae > Apeltes > Apeltes quadracus. The sequence goes on along the minus strand of CM037920.1, from coordinate 14,823,670 downwards.
CACATTTGTTTCACACATAGTTTACGTGATGCCGTCTTCTGCCTGTAGCGGCAATGTTGAAACGTAATTCAACAAATAAAAGTAATTGCCTGCGATGTTGGCACCGCCACCTCTATTGGGCCATCAATCACATATATACTGGGACTAGTTATTCAGAAGGTGGACGCATTCGCTGTTTTAGTGTTTGTTTGAATTGGCCTAAAAGATGAGGCCTCTTTACTGCCGTACCTCTTTGCTCATTATAATGTATCTCCAAAGGTTACATCTCATTGCTCCTTCTGGGCAACTTTGCAAAAGTGCTCAGAGGGCAAAAAAGTCTGAAGGAATCCACTCGGGCTCGTTTGGGTTCAGTAAAGAAATAAACTCTCTAAAATCTAATCTAAAATCTTTTACTGCTGGAGCATGAAGAGGAGATGCACTGTGGATTCTTTTGTGACCCAAGTGTCCTTGAGAAACATGTTTCTTGAGTTAAAAATGGTGTATATACCTTAACTTTGCTTGAAAGAAGAAGGCTTCTTCATCTAACTGCAGACTTTTTCTAGAGGTGAGTTAGGGCGGACAGAAGCTAACAACCAAACTAAAATGTCCTCCAAGTTCTTGGAAATCTTTTGCCTGCACCCGTAGGAGTGTAAAAGAGACAATGACTGCAACATTGAAGGGATCCAGTGATTTGACTTTTTAGCTGCAACACACATTTCATGGCTTGAATTGCATCTCTGTGAAGTGAAAAGTATAATAGAAAGCTAAAGAGAACTAAAGCCCTAAATTGAATCCCAAAGGATGCAAATTGACCAAAATCCTCACAATTAAGCTGGAAACGGAGAATGTTTTTGACTTGATAATAATGCACAAAAATGATTTTTTATATAGTTGTATCTTTGTGTTCATGATTTATGGGGGGAAAGAAATGCAATGAACACATCTGTTATATATCTCCTAAGCATCTAAAAAAGAACAATCCTCCTGTACTTCTATTTTAATATATGATTGATTACTTTGAAAGCAGTATGAGGATCAGTTTCATGTATTGCTGATATATCTTGTTCCAAGAACAGTGATTAAACTGAATTACAATCATGCTCCATCTTTATGGCCAAGATATTTATCTCTGTAATAAGCTGTGTGAGGAAATGTAATTAGTAGACTATGTGTCCTCTAAGTAAGGGATTCCCAAAGTGTGGTGCGTGCACCCCCAGGGGTGCGCGAGCTGCGACCAGGGGGTGCGCGAGAGGAAAAATGTAATGGCGGTATGTTTTTTTTAAGTGGGATTTTTCCATTGACTTATATAAAAGGATTTTTCCATACAATAAAAAAACATGAACAGTAAAAATTTCCTTTGTAATCGTTGCATTGTCATGCCTTTTCCATGTCATGCGTGTTCTGGTTATTTACCCATATTTAAACATGAGTCTTTATATGGCGATAAAACAAAGTTTTGTTGCGTGTTTTTTTTAAGTGTGAATTGGGGGTGCGCAGGAAAAAAGGTTTGGGAAGTGCTGCTCTAAGGCTTCATTAGAGCTAAAATTAGCTGACAAACTAATTTTGATATCAAGATTAGACTTGCACTGTTTGTTATTTTAAACCTATATTACTATTGGTGATGAATTCTGCGCTAAAGTCCTTTAGTTACACATGTATTAACTCTGCTTTTGGATTTTTTTTTCTTTTTGACCTTTCAGTTGGATTGAAGATTTTAAAAAGGCCAGAGTTTAATTTAAAGTTGAGAAGGATAACATTGTGCAGCAAAAGTTCCAAAATAAAGGCTGAAAGTTTAGGGAATGATCCAAGTCAGATAAGGTCCCGCTGTATTACAGTATACAATCACTTGAATCCGTGTGGATCAAAGTGCAATGCGCCTGCCTGCTTTGACTTGACAAATTGCTGCATCCAAACCTTTTATTAGAGGCATCTTGATTAGTTTCTCTGCAACTGGAAGATTAATAAGCACACACTCACCCTCACACTAACCCATCGCCCAACCCGAAATGTGATTAGAATTTCGGTTGAATTAATTTTAGTAAGGTGAGTGTGTCTCATTTTCAAAAGTAAGCCTGTAAAAAAAGTTTGACCGAATTTATTAACCCCCTAACAAATGCATTTACCGTCGTCTCGTTGGTGCTGAGCATCACTTATTAGTTACCTAAATCCTGGAGATGTGATGTTGATAGATAAGAGCCATTAGTACAATTTAAGTGCTATAATTTGTTTTGTAATCTTTAGTCAAAGTAGAGTCTGAAGAGGCTGTGTCTTTAGTTTGCGGCGGAAGATGCAGATGGTCTCTGCGGTCCTGATGAGCCAGAGAGCTCGTTCCGCCATTTCGGAGCAACGACAGTATTCTCAAGTTGTAAATCCTGAAGTTGCCACAAATGAGTGATGCGTTTTTTTCTTTTTGTGAACACCACTACCAGTGGTAAATGTGTAATTTCTCATAATGCAGTGCAGAGCATTCAGGTGTACGTGCGCTGCAGTCCCCTGGTGAGGCCTTGGGGCAGCCTGCAGAGAGTGAGTCTGTCTGTGAGGCTGGCTGAACTTAATCTGAACTTGCTTTCCACGCCATTGTGCCGTACCCACTCAGTCAGATTATTTGAATTAAAGTATTGGATGAACACCAATTCTAAAAATGTGATCACCGGTCACAATTTTTGAATGACAAGCTCCGGGTCTCTGTCTGCTGCACTATGGCTTCATGACCCGATTCGCGGAAGGCTCTGTGCATTAATTGAGTGAAAAGTGAGTTTGTCCGTTAAGTTGTCCATTTCCCCATCGCCCCATATTATTTGACCAGGTGAACCACCTATCCACACATGTTGAATGTGTACATTATAAGTGAGCCCACGTTAATGTATATAGGTGTCGTTAACAGGCTCATTTCGTATTCATCTCATTTGCTCTCTTCAGTAAAACCAAGGGAATGAACTGCTAGCCTCTCATGTAAAAGTCACTTTAAAGACTGCTGAGGAAAAGCCTTCTGAGCTCCCTCAATAAGCTTACAAGAGCACTGGAGTCATTAACAGTAAATTAACTGACTATGGAAGAAATCCTGCAGTTGTGTTTGGCAACTCCGCTGAAATTACCTCTGACCTGGTCTCTGGGAAGGAGGGACCCTTACTGACGTGACGTACAATAGGATGACGGACTGAATCTCAGTTAAGCAGGAAGGGAATTCTGGATATGGTTTCTTTGATCTTATTAAATTATAATTATGATTTGAAAAGCTGAGTTTAAAATAATGGGGGTGAGATAATAGAGCAGCAGGGGTATGTGGTGGCAAAATGAACAGTTTAATATAAAGCGCATGGGTCTCTCAATGAGGACCAATATTGATGGATAACCTGAGCAGTATTTTGGTCTGAATGACTTCATGTCTAGTGGTTCCATGGTCAACAGGTGGTCGAAGGCATGAGCTGCCATTGTGGGGCTTGTGTGCTGCTGCAGTAGTTGTTGTTACACAACTCCTTAATGGGTCTCTGAATAGATTTGTTGATGGTGGAGATCGACGATATGAAATGCAAGATTTGGATCTCCACGAGCAAATACTGTGGAAAAATTGAGTCCCAAGACTACTTTATTTATTTTTTTAAATGTATTTAAATCAGCCAGGTGTTACATTTATTTAACACCTGGCTGAGAAAAAAAATAACCCCCTTGTCAGAAGTAAGGTGTAAATGTTGTTTTTCACACACGAACCCATACTGGACCTTGTGTTTCCCCCTGTAGTCTCCTTTGAGGAGCAGCGATTGGTCCCTGTCGGAGCTGGACGTGTTGCTGCTTGCCGGCACAGTGGGACACACCCTCAGCCTGGCGGCCAGCAGCTTCGTGGAGGAAGAGCACCAGATCTGGTACTTCCTGCTCAACACCCTCTGCCTCGCCATCTTCCAGGACGTGTGCCGCAAGTACTTCAGAGAGCAGAGCGCCTCCGCAGACGAGGAGGAGTCCGTCCTGCCTTCCAAAGACAGGCCATCCCTCTGCCCGCCCTAGGGCCGAGGTCTTCCCGGAGAGGTGGCTGGCGTTGGCCACGCCTCCTTTCACGCTGGTCTGCTGCCGACTGCTGCGCTCCCTCAACCAGACCGGGGTGCAGTGGGCTCATCTCCCCGACGTGGGACATTGGCTGAACAGGTTGGGCTCACTATTCATCTGAAATGGTAAAATACATGGAAAAAAGATCATTTTCTCCATTTCATTAGGACGATTGTTTTTAAAATTTCTTTCAGCAGGTGACTCATCATCTCACTCTTCCTGACGCATGATTTGTGCAAAGCAGAGTGTTAACGTGCAGCGACTACCTTGCTGATGCGTAGTTGCGTTCTGCAGATTTCTCATTTAGAAGAGGTTCGTCTGGGAGAAGACGCAGCTCTCTATGATTAGTAAAGAGACAGAGAGGTCCTTCTGTCCCTTTAGCTTCCTCAAAGTCTTTGTTCACTATTTAACAACACAAGAGAGCTGGATGTACAAAGTCTGGAAGAGTTGGTTGGATGCCTAAATCCCTCCCAGTGAACAGACCCTTGTGTCGTTTTACCTCGTTACTCATGGGCTGAAGAACACTGAGGTCATCAGCAGGTTGTTTGTTGTGTCCGGCAATTGTATTAAAGACTTAAGGATTATTGGCCCTTTGTTAATGCATTGATTTGAGAAAGATCATTTTCAACATAGCCAGAGTTGAGGGTTAGTCTCCTTTTTAGGGTTGGATTAAGTGGGAAGTCTTCTTTCTCTGTTTACAGAGAGAAATTCATGTAAGAAAAAAATAACTATTTTCATTTGTCTCCTCGGGGAATTTACAAGCCGGCTGTTATGTGAACTGTCGGATGTAGATGAGGCTGGTGGATTGAAATACACACTTAACAAAACTGAATGAAATCACTGAATGATTTCGTCATCAGTCATTCAATGAAAACAAATCATAAAAACCTGATAGTGAAACATTTAGGGATTTTTTTTTTCCTGACTGTTAAGCTGACCGAACCCTCTGCTTTTTATATTCTCTCTTCTAGACTCCGGATGGGAAAATATGTTGTGTTATTGCTCAGTCTGTAGAAAAACGGCAATTTCTCTGCAAAACTGAGCGATTAATATTCTGTGAACCGCACGGGGCAGGAGGATTATGGGTTGTTCTTCAACATGCACAACATTGTGGAGGAGAGATTCCGACCTTTTCACTGTCCAGCGCTGCCCTTCCTTTCCTACCTGCGCGGCGCCTCTTCATATTTAACGCATGCTCTTTTACAATTTTGCTCGGGCGAGCAATTAGGGGTTAGGTGTCTTGCCCAGGGACACTTGGACATGGGACATGGAGCAGACGGGGCTTGAACCACCAGCCTCCTGGTTCCCAGCGCACCCTCTCTACTCCATGCACCACTGTCAACCGATAACTTTGATATGTCCTCTGAGGTCTTATTACTTACATATGTGAACTTACTGTTCACATAACAGCCGGCTTATAAATTCCCTGAGGAGACAAATGAAAATAGTTATTTTTTTCTTACATGAATTTCTCTCTGTAAACAGAGAAAGAAGACTTCCCACTTAACCCAACCCTAAAAAGGAGACTAACCCTCAACTCTGGCTATGTTGAAAATGATCTGTGCTCAGTGGCGGTGTAATTTCAAACTATGCAGCCTTAAATCCAGTGGAAAAAAAAATCAGTGCCTTTTTAGAGTTTACTATTACTGCTGCCGGATATGACCAACGGAGTTTCATCTCATCCAAATGCTCAGAAAATAGTCTACTTCAAGGTCTGAGCCCTTTTTTTTCCAGTGGTTTAAATTCTTTTTTGCTCATTATATTTCATAGGGAAATGAGGAAAATGATGAAATACCTGCAATATACACTGTAAATGTGTTCTCAAATTGAATATAGTCATAAAACTCCCGGTAAGTGCTTCCCGTTAGAGCCCAGCGTATTCGTAACCCCATGACGGCCTGTGTCTCCAGCTCCGAACACAGGACGCTGCTCTCCCTGCTGGCCGCCTTCTGCCTCCTTCTCATCTACTTCCTGGTTCAAAGACGCTGCTCGTGGGTCTCCAAGGTCGCCCTCGCCCTCGGACTTCTGGGTGTCTACAGCTACCGGGCAGCCGTGGGCAATGTGGGGTTTCCATGGCAACGCTCGGGTCGCGCTACGTCCAAGTAAGTTTTTGTGAACTCATTGGTGGGATTTCCCCCCCGCCAAAGAGCGACTGGCCCAATTGCTGTGTCCGGTTAGAGGGGCGGTTTACAGTGCAAGAGAGCCCCCCCGAGGGCACTGACCTCCTCGGGCGCTCCCTTCATCTCTCACCACATGTTACCTGCAGGCTTTTTTTTGTATGCAGTGCAGATGCATTTCAATGAGCCCGATTGTTTTACACGTGTAATGATATTAGTCCCCTTTGTGGACGTTTCATTGTAATTTCCTCAGACTCGAGGTCTCAGCAGTAAATGACCTGCTGTGACCTCCTGACGTTACAACTTCCATTAAGAGATGTGGGGTGTTCAGGGGAAGTTTTGCTTTTCAATGTTTAATGACAAATAAAGAGTTGTCTGAGGTTAAAGATTGCACAAAACCTGACCAGCAAGGTCCCACACTTTTGAAACATAAGTGAGATTTCCATTGTAATGTTCTAAGCCCTTGTACAATTCAAACTTCAAAAAGACTTCTGACCAGGAAACACATTGTTTATTACCGGAAGTGCTGTGCTGAGCTGCACCTCCATTGGTTTTTAAGCTCCCAGAATCCAAGTGATTTATACCCCTCCGCCCCCACGCATGTGGTCCCCCAAAAAGCATCTCAAATTCATTTAATTACACTGAGAGGCGAGTGAAACAGTTCATGACTGCAGATTTTAATTGACACTCATATCGACTTTTCTCCTCGAACAGCAGTCTCTGGCACAGTCCCACCCACACCTCCTGTCCCCCCTAACGGATGCACCCAAAGTCCCATTTTCAAGTGGGACTTCAACAAGTAAGCTAGATAATTAAAGTTCAGATTGAACAGGGATAGTAAAGACGCAATAGATCAACACCCAGAAATATTACAGAGTTAGGTTTGTAAATTTGCCTTTCATTTGCCTTGAAAATTTTTTTTTTTTCATGACTGAAATACAAAACCATGTACGGCGCGAACGTTGATTTTGTATTTATGCAGTAGCTCCTCGGGGATCCTCGAGATGTGCTAAGCACAGTGCAGGCCATAAAATACGTTTTTAAATCAGTCTCTCGAGCAGCTTTTAAAAAAGATTTTTGGACGTCTTGTTGGTCAGTTGTTTTCTTTTAGTGCAGACAGCGTTTGTCAGCCTTTTCTTTTTTTTTCTCACCTTTTGACCCTATCGGCTAAAATAAGGGTTCAGTTGATTTTGGTATTTATTCACGCTGTCGCTCATCCCCAGAAATGAATGTAGCGCGTGCGACCGGAGCTTCGAAAAGGGGAGCTGCGTCACTTGAACTTAAGATCAACGAGTCCATGGTAATACGTTGGGGACTGCAGCAACGAGTCTCACAAAGCGCTCAGAGGAAGAAAATACCACTTACCCGAACTAGAGCACCTACTGGAGGAGCAAGCGGCAGTTCAGATTTGTCTAAAAGCAAAGGCGATGGCAGAAAAGAGCTGTGAGGATTTCAGAGGCGGAGCAGTGTGGTGTCTACGGTTTTAAAGGCCTGAGCATCAGGGCACATGCCTCTGCCAACAGATACCTGCAGACTCTGAACTGTCCAACTTCAGAAACTTGACAAAAGAGAAAAAAGCTGAGCATGGAATTGTCTCGCAGGATGTCATTAATATGAATGAGGTTCCATTGACCTTTTGAGCTTCCTTTTACTCGTACTGCAAATTATTATTATTATTATAATAATAGTACTCGTCAGTAACCGTTATTAGTATGGGGCACGCAAAAACGCACTTCACTTCACTAAGCTGCACAGCAGCGGAAGAGAAGCTACAACCTACGGTGATTTTCAAAAAGATCACTTTGCCGGAAGAAGTTCCCCAAAGGCATCGTTGTACACGTAGACCAGAAGGGATGGATGGACAAGTCGCTTCTGAAAGGATGACTTCACGAGTGCTTCGGCGAGCAAACGGGTGGGTTCTTCCACTGAAATAAGGCGATGCTAGTAAGGGACAGTATGAGGGCCGCCAACTCCATCCCAGCAATCATTCCTGGCTTCACCACTAAATCTCTCCAGCTGCTTGACATCAGCGCTAACAGGCCGTCAAAGCGGCGCAGCATACCGAGTGGAAGCAGTGGATGACAAGTGGTGAGAAATAATTTACAGAAGCGGGACGCGTGCAATGAGCCACTTTCACGGAGGTCTTTCAGTGGGTTTTGACAGCATGGGGCAAAAGTTAAGAAATCCTCCATCCTTAACAGATCTTAAAAAGCTGGAATTTTTTTGTGTGACGACTTATTGGACAACTCGGCAGCAGCACGAAGTCACCCAGCAGCTCCAGATCTGTCCGACAGCGAGGCCAGGGCTGTCATCCAGCTCCAAAATGGGAAGCGGCACTGTTGTGGCTTTAGAAGGGGACAATAACGACGAAGAATAAAATGTTACTGTCGGAATCGGTTTGATTCTGCAGTTTACAGCGTTCATTACCGGTGGTCATTTCAAAAGTTGGTCAGGAACTGCGAAAATAGCGGCGTATAAGCCGTAGTGGCTTGTTTTAAGATTTAACACTGCCTTATTTTTTTATTTAGGAGATCAGCCTTATAAAAGGGTGCCCTTTTTAGCCTGCAAACTGTCAGAGTTTGCAAATATATATTTCTTTTTTTTTTGGGACACAAGGCTTTTTGCACCAGAAGGTGCATGTTTGTGGTTGTAGACCATTTGTTTCCACAGTAACTGCATGATTTGGCAATTGCATTGTTTCACACATTAGTATTTAACACTGAGTTCTAGTTATTTGGTCATTTTTATCTTCTGTCAAAATCGTTATCTGCAAAACTAATATAATTCCCATAAGCTACAGTACCAGTCACTCATTGAATTGTATGAGACTATTCACTACGCACACCATTGCTTCCATGGCTTATGTAATAACAGGAAGGTCATATTAAATCAAGTGATTGTTCAATTAGGAGACCAAAATCAGCCCCGGACCTGCAAAAATATTTAACATTGAGAAATGTCCAGTACTGCATAACTAAAGCGAGGGGTGCTTGTATAGTTTTTTTTAGAGGGAAGTTTGTTTCAAGGGCCTCTTGCTGTCTTTGATAAATCTTAGATGGATACATTTTGGGAAGAGTTTGTGCAGCTGCACTGAATCCCTTTTGGTATACACCTAAGGATAAGAGCATGCCAAAAGCTCTATATAATGCACAACTCCTCCGTGTTTAGTTCCCCTTAGAAAATCTGTGTGTCCTTGACCTCAACATTAAATAACATTAAATCATTTTGGTTGAAGCTGAATGCTTCTTTTCAGTGCACACGCTGAATCCTTTTAGCACAATCTATGTGCAATAGCTGTTGTTGGCATTATCCAAAAACAGAGGATATCGAGCATCCTGCAGCTGTTGAATGTAATCATTTTTCATTCTGCAGACTGTATCTTGGCACAGAGTCATCTCCTTCTAACCCGCGTCAGGAGATAATGAGTGTGCAGGGCCGCACGCAGTTCTCCTGTCTAGCTTTCTGACCTCTCTTCATCCACCTACACTACCTGGCCTTCCCTAACCTTTCCTGTTCTCCTCTGCAGTGTCTCCTGCTTGCCAGCCTAATTAAAAGCTCCACCTCTGACCCTCACGCACTCAAAGACACCTGACTAAAGCTTTGCAGGGACCCCGGCTCCCTTTGACGGACTGGATGATTGACAATGGTTGACGTCGCCCCCGTTCTTCAGGCTTTTCTTCACACCACAACAGGTGCATCATTACGGCGCTCCGCCTCAGGGATGTATGTTAGACCGGGTCCACAGTGTCAATCACTCGCCAAGTTCATGTGTAGCAAAGACAAACCATGATCTCAGGTGCTGATTTGATTTGTCCGGCATGGGGAAGTTATATTTAAGTTTTTCTTCCCTCCGCTGAGTTGTAGTAATCAATTAATTTTCTCTTTTTTGCTTGGTTTTGTGTTGGCTTTTTAACAACCATATGGCTGAACTCGTGTTTATCTTTAATAGGATTTTGAAGTCCTTTATTTTACTGTGGAAAAAAGAAACACTAATGTGCTAAATTGCTTTAAATGCTGTAATATTTTCCATTCACACCATAAAGTTGAATGTAAAAAGGAATGGCTTTGAACATTGACCCCTTTTTAGGCCTGGTCTTCCTAGGTGACTCTCTGTGTGTTTATCAGAGTAAACCCCCCCTGACTCCCCCGGGTGCCTCCTCGCCTTCCCTTTGTCCAACTGCCTTAATTGCACTGTTGCATCTTTCAAAATGGCTAATGGGGCTGAGAACCGCCAACGCTGCTCACTTGAACCGGTTCAGACTTTAAAGAGTTACTTGGATTCATGTCACTGTGGATACAGTTGGTCTCTTTATCTTTTCCTCTCATACACACACACACACACACACACACACCCTTCCTTCTGGCGTAATCGGGGACGGAGACCTAAAAATAGACAACTTACAGCGCGAATGTACTCTGCTTTTATATTTTATTTTACACTCTAATGACAGATCAACAATTAGGACCCAATATAAAAAGTAATGTATCAAGAAAAGAACTGTGCCGGTTCTTTCGTTTTAAGAGGAAGTAGCTGAACATGGAAGCAGTTTACGCCTCAATACATCAGATTTTTTTGGTCTCTGTCCTTCTATTTAGCATTTATGGCACATTTTGACATACCGCTTTTTTTGCTTTATTTAGAAAGGTTCAGTTTCAAAATTTAAAAATATTCATGCACATCGCTCCTGCTTAAAAAATGGAAATTTATTTAAACTTGTCTCAAAACACCTGAAATGTCCCTTCCCTCCCCCGAGACACACACACACACACACCCACACACACACGTGGACAGGCACACACTCATGGGTAAGCACTTATAGTCCTGTTTTTAAAGGCAATTCTGTTTTGTGGTAACGTTTAACAAATGATTATTCTCCATTGCCTTTAAATAATTGTTCATCAAAGGGCTTTTGTGAGTTTTTCATCTCTAAATCATGCCACAGTTAAAAAGGAGGAAAAAGACTGATTACTATGTAGCACTTAAAGCTGAAAAAAATACACAGTGCACACAGTGACAGTGGAGCAATTTGACAGAATAAATTCAATTTATTCTGTTTTTTCCCATGGGTATCTCTGACAACCTTTAACTGAGAATGAAAAAGCCGACTCTGCTTTATGGTTGACAATAGTTAAAATTAAAAAATAAATATGCAACATCAAAATTATAAGTTAAAATCCATCATTTTAAAATTTCAAAATCCATTTAACATGTAATTATCAAACACCCCACTTTACGGTTCACAATATTCAAATTGCAATTCAAATGTGCAAATGTAAAAAAAGCGTCGCAGCAACTTCTTCCGAGAATGACTGACTTGGAATTTGGAAATGCACTCTGCGTTCAAGGTGCATGTAACTGTATGAAAAATAGAAGTGTAAATGGATTATTCAGTTTTAATTTCAGTTGAGACTTAAAGGGTGCATCTAAAATCCTCAGTGAAGTCTGCAGTTTTTCTTTAATTTCATATTTGCATTAAAGGCACACTATGCAACGTTTTTCAGTAAATGAATATGTTCCATACCGTTTTGGATGATTAAATGAGTAATTTCAGGTCGAACAAAGGTCGTACTTGCAATTGCAGGAGTGTCGGGTCGCCCCCACAGGCTCAGAAGTCTAGTCATCGCAAGAGTCTTCCTTCCGGCATGAGACGGGAGGCTGCGGGCTCCAGCCATACACTCTTGGGCTTGTAGAGCAGTCGCGATATTTGTGCAGTTATCATGGCGGAACCAGCGACAAAACAGCACCACCGCATACACTCAGCAGTTGTGTTGTCATGCTGAAAGTGCAATATTTTTCAGAGACCGTACAGTTTTCTTTCCGGTACGGCGTACCGGCTCCGAATATCTTACCGGTATGGCGTACCGGACAGTACCGGCTTACTTTCACCTCTGTCTTTACAACAGTGCACTTTTATTTTTGGCCTCTGGGGGAGCTTCGCTGGAAAATCATCCCCGGTTACATAGTGGACCTTTAACTTTTAAATGCTGTCAACTGACAGCAACTGTAATAGGTTTCTGAAATTTAAATACTTATCATGAAAATTTCACTTTGATAGTAACCTATCTACACGTTAACGTCACTGTCCAACAACCCCAAACGCTGGAAAGAAACCACTGGCATGTTTTTTTAATGATTACTGTAATGAAAAACGACTCGTTTGGCAACGCCACATAATTCTTCATATTGCATCCCAGGCTTAGAAGACACAAGAATAATGAATTGGTGTTTCCTCTAGGTTTACAGCGTTGGGGGGGGAAGGGGGCCCACGCGGACGGACCGGTGCTGGTGGTGCGTACTGGTTGAGGAGGGGCCGGGTGCATACTGATACGACGCTCTCTGTCCGCTGTATGCGCACACGTCTGTGTCCCCCTCATGACGGAACTCCCCTGTGGAAAATTGTATGGTGAGAAAAACGGAAACGTCATGTTGAACCCAAATAGTGGAACTTGTTGGGGAGGCTTTGCTTGTTCAGGGTCTGACTGGTTCAAAGCGATACGCTCGTAGGTATCTTACAGTCACGTGCAGTGAGGCTTTAATTCCCTTCGCGTCTTTCCGCTGTATCTGAACTGGAAAATACACCAATTCAGCGATTTTGACAATGCAAATCAAAGGAATGACACAATAATTAGAGAAATACACTCACCGGCCACTTAATTAGGTACACCTCTCCAACTGCTTGTTAACGCAAATTTCTAATCAGCCAATCACATGGCAGCAACTCAATGCATTTAGGCATGTAGACTTGGCCAAGACTATCTGCTGCAGTTCAAACCGAGCATCAGAATGGGGAAGAAAGGTGATTTAAGTGACTTTGAACGTGACATGGTTGTTGGTGCCAGACGAGCTGGCTGGAGTATTTCAGAAACTGCTGACAGGCAAATGCCTTGTTTATGCCAGAGGTCAGAGGAGAATGACCAGACTGGTTCAAGCTGATAGAAGGGCAACAGTAACTCAAATAACCACTTGTTACAACCGAGGTATGCAGAAGAGCAACGCTGAATGCACAACACGCTGTACTTTGAGGCGGATGGGCTACAACAGCAGAGGGCCACACCGGGTGCCACTCCTGTCAGCTAAGAACAGGAAACTGAGGCTACAATTCGCACAGGCTCATCAAAATTGGACAATACAAGATTGGAAAAAGGTTGCCTGGTCTGATAAGTCTCGATTTATGCTGCGACATTCGGATGGTAGGGTCAGAATTGAACAACATGAAAGCATGGATCCATCCTGCCTTGAATCAACGGTTCAGGCTGGTGGTGGTGGTGCAATGGTGTGGGGGATATTTTCTTGGCACACTTTGGGCCCCTTAGTACCTATTGAGCATCGTGTCAACTAGGGGTGGCACGGTTCACAAAACCCAAGGTTCGGTTCGCATCACGGTTTCAGGGTCACGGTTTTCGGTTCTGTACGGTTCTTGTTTTTATTTTAATTTTATATTTTATACTCCAGAAATGTATTTCAGCATATGATATATAGCTGAATTATCCACAATGTAGGTTACAGTATTAAAGAAAGTATTACATCTTGTAACAAACTGAATTTCACTTGACTTTCAGCACATTATTGGGACCATCTCTGAGGGAAACTGAGATTTTAAATAAGAGTTAGGTGGGCTGTGTCGGACAATTCTTTAACGATTTCTCCTTGTGTCTCGTCATACAGTTTTGGAGTTACGTGGTGGCGAAGTGTCGGTGCGGAAATATTAGAACGCTGTGGAGTATAGTAAGCGAGGAGACAAGCGATGGAGATGCGTCAAGTCAGCTTACGCTCCACTTTATTACATTCTTCCAAACTAAACTAACTGTCGAGTAAACTGCCAAACTGAACGAACTGAACAAACTGTTGAGTCAACTGCCAAACGGAACCAACTCGAGTCAACTGTCAAACTGACCTAACTGGTGAATGTCTGTCATTTGTGGGTCACCACCCAGGCCCCCCCAGAATTCACCCATAATAACAGGAACCCCAAAGAGACCATGACAATATGTGCAAAAACAGAACGTGCTCATAACAGTCAACGCGTAGGGGGGCGGACCATGCGGCCATAACGGCTGTGCTTAACCGGAGAAGTGCAAGGGGTGAGGGGCAGGGCAGGGGCAGGAGCAGGAGCCGAGACCGACGCGGGGGGGCGCCCTCGACGCGGGGGCTGGCCCAGCTGAAGCGGTTCGCCAACATCCACATGAGCAGGCTTGAGACGGTCTATAGCTACCCGCTCAGGCCTGCCCCCCCTATCACAACGAAGTTCTTAGACCCTCCCTCCAGGACACGGAAAGGCCCATCGTAGGGGGGCTGAAGCGGGGCCCGATGGCCATTGACACGGGCGTGTGGCGGAGCCAAATGCAGCACAACGGCAGAGCGCGTTTGGTTAGCGCTTGTGTTACACACGGGCTCACAGCAGACGTTCGGGCACGACTCGTGGTCGGGGACAGAAGGCGGACGTGTACACCGGGGCGGAGACAGACGAACGGGTCGGGGGGCAGGCAGGGTCGAAGCCGGGGAATCAGTCCAAGGAGAGACGCGAAGAACAATCTGGCAATGAACGGCTGGGAGTGCAGTGCTTATGTAGCGGGGCTGATTGTGAATAGGAAGCAGGTGTGGAAGGCAGGGGAGTGACTGATTGTGGATGCGGGACAGGTGTGGAAGGTCAAGCTGGCAGGTGAGTGTGACAGAACCCCTCCCTCAAGGGGCGTCTCCTGACGTCCCAAAACGATGTCGCCGAGGGGGGGGGGGGGCTTCGGGGAAGTCTGCTCAGTACTCCTCAGACTCGGCCCGGTCTGAGTAGTGAGCCGGTTGGGGGGGGGGCGCGTCGCTCTCCTCTGCGGACTCCTCCGATGATGAGGAGTCCTCTGTCTCGTAGGGGCCGGCTGTGGCGGTAGCAGTGCGGGTCTTGGGGCGGGGCCTCTTGGCTGCTGGGCGGGTCCTGGAGGGCTGGTCCGGGTGTTGCTGGTGGAAGCTGGTGATAAGTTGTGGGTCGACGATAAAGCTGGCGGGGACCCAGGATCTTGTCTCCGGACCATAGCCCTCCCAGTCGACCAGGTACTGGATGCCCCTCCCCCTGACCAGTGTATTGTGGGCGTATTCCACCCACATTAGTTGTTTGGCCCAGGTCGACGGGTGGCTGGAGACCATGCACCGGAGAGCCACCTCCAACTCCTGGTTCTTCCGCTCCGTCTGGCCATTGGACTGGGGGTGGAACCCCGATGACAGGCTGGCCGTGGCCCCGAGGAGGGTGCAGAACTCTTTCCAAAACACAGAGGTGAACTGTGGTCCCCGGTCTGAGACCACGTCCACAGGGAGACCATGGATTCGGAAAACCTCGCGAAGGACCACCTCCGCAGTCTCTTTGGCCGACGGCAATTTAGGCAAGGGCACAAAATGCGCCATCTTGCTAAACCGGTCCACTACCGTGAGGATGGCGGTGTGCCCTTGGGATGGTGGTAGGCCGGTTACAAAGTCCAGGGATACGTGGGACCAGGGGCGGTGAGGGACGGGAAGTGGGTGCAGGAGTCCAGCCGGAGCCTGGTTGGAGGACTTGTTCCGGTTGCAGACGGGACAGGCCTTCACGAACTCCTGGACGTCCTTGTTCAGGGACTCCCACCAGAACCGGCGCTGGAGAAATTCCCTGGTTCGCTGGATCCCTGGGTGGCAGGTGAGATGGGTGCTGTGGCCCCACTGGAGTACCTCCGACCGGAGTTGCTTCGGGACAAAGAGTCTGTTGGGTGGGCAGGCGCTGGGACCTGGCTGCTCCTCCAGGGCTGCCTGGACCCTCTCCTCGACTCCGCAGGTGATGGCAGCCGCCAGGCGGGCCGGGGGAAGGATGGTGCTCGCCTCTGTGGTACCCTCCTCCTCCCCCTTCAGAAATAGGCGAGACAGGGCGTCGGGCTTGATGTTGCGGCTCCCTGGTCGATAGGAGAGGGTGAAATTGAACCGGGTGAGGAAGAGTGCCCAGCGGGCCTGCCTGGAATCGGCCGCAGGTGACCATCGGAAAGGGACCTTGGGGGAGGTGAGAGCCGTGAGAGGGGCTGCCACCGTGCTGTACCCTCGGATGAAGCGGCGATAGAAGTTCGCGAACCCCAGGAAACGTTGTAGTTGCTTTCGGGACTCCGGTACCGGCCAGGCAGTGACGGAAGATACCTTCGCCGGATCCATGCGGATGTCCCCCTGACCGATAATGTACCCAAGGAAGGACACAGAGGGGGCATGGAACTCGCACTTCTCGGCCTTGACGAAGAGCGAGTTCTGCAAGAGTCTTTGGAGGACCGCCTGGACGTGGTGGATGTGGTCCTCCATGGATCTGGAAAACACCAGGGTGTCATCCAGGTACACGAAGACAAATTTGTCCAGCATGTCCCGTAGGACGTCGTTGACCAAAGACTGGAAGACGGCCGGGGCGTTGGTGAGGCCAAAGGGCATGACCAGATACTCGTAGTGACCGGTGGGCGTATTGAAAGCCGTCTTCCACTCATCCCCTTCTCGGATGCGGACCAGGAGGTAAGCGTTTCGAAGGTCCAGTTTGGTGAAAACGGTGGCCCCCTCCAGGAGCTCAAACGCTGAGGAGATGAGGGGGAGCGGGTATCGGTTCTTTACCGTGATGTCATTGAGGCCCGATAGTCTATGCAGGGTCTCAACGTCTTGTCCTTCTTTTGGACGAAGAAGAACCCGGCCCCAGCCGGGGACGAGGAGGGGCGGATGATGCCAGCGGACAGAGAGTCATTGATGTACTCCTCCATTGCCTTTCTCTCTGGGCCCGAGATGGAGTAGAGGCGGCCCCGGGGAGGGCTAGAGCCAGGGAGGAGGTCAATGGCACAGTCATACGGTCGGTGCGGAGGCAGGGAGGTGGCCTTTGACCTGCTGAAGACCTCCTTGAAGTCGTGGTACTCAGCCGGGACGCCCGCCAGGTCCGGGGCTGAAGTGGGGCAGGATGGGGGCTGGGGGACGAGGGCTTGTTTCAGGCAGACTTGATGACAGGCTGTGCTCCACCCCAGGATGGACCCCGTCGCCCAGTCGATGTGCGGGTTATGACGGCGAAGCCAGGGGAACCCCAGGAGGAGCGGGATCCGAGTTGAGTCCAAGATGTAGAACGAAATCGACTCATGGTGGTTCCCGGAGAACAGCATCTGGACAGGGACAGTCTGGTGGGTCACCATTCCGAGGGCGTGACGGTCCAGGGCATTGGCGGGCACGGGCTGAGGCAGAGGCACTCTCTCAATCTCCAACTGTCGGGCTAACTCGCCGTTGATAATGGATACGTCAGCCCCCGAGTCGATGAACACCGCCAGGGTGTGAGAACCCCCTGGCACCAGCAGGCGGCAGTGGCAGATCGGTCTCTTGATGGAGGACAGGGTGGTCCGGCTGAGTTGCATGGGTTCCGGGTCCTCCACCAGGGGTTCAGATCGAAGGGGTAAAGCCTGGTGTGGCGGACTGCTGCGGCGGGGTCGGAGACGTCCAGCCCCTCCCTGTCGCCTCTCCTCCTGCCGGGCAAGGACGCGTCGGTCAACTCGCTGTGTTAGCTCTATGAGCTCGTCCAGAGAGGTGGGTAGGTCGAAGGACACCAACTCATCCTTCACATAGTCCTCCAGCCCCCGCAGGTAGGCGTCGCATTGAGCCTCAGTGTTCCACCTGCTCAGGCGGGCTCGGGTGCGAAAGTCTATGGCGTAATCTGCCACCGCACGGTCTCCCTGGTGGAGGTTCAGGAGACCGCCGGCGGCATCTGGACCTAGAGCTGGCGGACCGAAAACCTTTCGGACCTCGGCGGCGAAGGACTGAAACGACCTGCAGGCGGGGGTCTGGCGTTCCCATTCCGCCGTCCCCCAAAGACGGGCCCTCCCAGTGAGGTGATTAATGGCGAAGGCCACCCGGGCCTCCTCTGAGGCGAAGGTGTGGGGCTGCAGGGCGAAGAGGATGGTGCAGTTAGTCAGGAAGGGGGCGCAGCTCTCTGGGTCTCCGCCGTAGTGCTCTGGAGCTCCTATCCGGGGTTCGAAGGCGGGGCCGGGAGGAGTCGGCGGAGATACAGCTGCGGGGGGTGCAGCTGGAGGGCTCTGTGATTCCGTCTGGGAGATCCTTAGGGCGAGCTGCTGGATCTGGGCGACCAGGGCGGTTGCCGTCTGCTCCTGGGCGGCGCTGGCCTGGCGGCTGTCGCCTGGCGCACCTCGGCCAGGGTGGATGCGAGGAGCGCCTCGTGCTGCACGAGGGCTCCCTCGACTCTCTCCAAGCGCTGCTGTGGTGAATCGGTGTGCGCTGGCTCCATTTTGTGGCCAGATTGTACTGACACGGGCGTGTGGCGGAGCCAAATGCAGCACAACGGCAGAGCGCGTTTGGTTAGCGCTTGTGTTACACACGGGCTCACAGCAGACGTTCGGGCACGACTCGTGGTCGGGGACAGAAGGCGGACGTGTACACCGGGACGGAGACAGACGAACGGGTCGTGGGGCAGGCAGGGTCGAAGCCGGGGAATCAGTCCAAGGAAAAGTGCTGGAGAGACTTGCATGACGCGAAGAACAATCTGGCAATGAACGGCTGGGAGTGCAGTGCTTATGTAGCGGGGCTGATTGTGAATAGGAAGCAGGTGTGGAAGGCAGGGGAGAGACTGATTGTGGATGCGGGACAGGTGTGGAAGGTCAAGCTGGCAGGTGAGTGTGACAGCCATCGTGGCGGATGAAAACATACTTTGCCGACGGCAAATCCTTAGGAACATAGGACTGGGAAAGGCCATGGCGAGACGTTGGAACAGGAACGAAAGCGTCGGCAACGTCCCTGGACACAGCACGATGGGAGGCGACTGACCATGGGGCCGTGGCATCCGGAAGAAACTCCCCTGGGACGTGCAGGGGTTGGCCATACACAAGCTCGGCCGACGAGGCGTGAAGATCTTCCTTGGGGGCGGAGCGAAGGCCAAGCATCACCCATGGGAGGCGGTCAGCCCAATCGCCGCCCGTAAGGCTGGCCCTGAGCGCGGCCTTCATGTCCCGATGAAACCGCTCGCAAAGACCGTTGCTCTGTGGGTTATAGGCCGTGGTACGGTGGACCTTTGCCCCCAGGACCTCGGCAACCGCAGTCCAAAGCTCCGATGTGAACTGTGCAGGACAGTGGAACCACTTCCGGCCACCTGGTGCTCCTGTCTACCATGGTGAGGAGGTAGGTGTAACCCCGGGAGGGGGGGGAGTGGGCCAACCAAAGGGGCCTTAGTATGACGAGTCACTTTTGCACGCTGGCACGCAACACAGGTCGCAGCCCAAACCTTGACGTCCCTCCGCAGGCCTGGCCAAACGAATTTAGCCCCCACCAGCTTGGTAGAGGCCTTCACCCCCGGGTGGGAAAGTCTGTGTATGGCGTCAAAAACCTCACGCCTCCAGCCAGCAGGTACCATGGGGCGCGGCAAGCGAGTGGAGACGTCGCAGAGGAGTGTAGCGTTGGCTGCGTCAAACACCACATCTTCCATGAGCAGCGCCGTGGGGGCCGTCCTGTAGGCTTGTACCTCAGAGTCTGCGGTCTGATCCTCAGCCATGGCTGCGTAGTCAAAGCCCAAGTGGACGGATCCAGTGATGGCAGTGATGATGGATGACGAAATTGTCTTTGCCGGCCACGTGCTGAATGTCAGTGGTGTACTCGGAGATGGCAGAAAGCTGGCGCTGCTGTCGACCAGACCATGGCTCCGAAGACTTGGCCATGGCGAACGTCAGCGACTTGTGGTCAACGAAAGCTGTGAACCTCCGGCCTTCCAAAAGGAAATGGAAATGACGGGTGGCGAGGAAAAGACCCAGTAGCTCCCTGTCAAAGGTGCTGTATTTCCTCTCGTTGTCACGGAGCTTCCTGCTGAAAAAGGCCAGCGGCTGCCAGGCTCCACCCACCCACTGCTCGCACACCGCCCCCACTGCGTAATCCGAGGCGTCGGTAGTAAGAGCAACTGGGGCGGTAGGAGACGGATGTGCCAGCAAAACAGCGTCGGCCAGCGCAGTTTTGGCAGCATCAAAAGCAGCAGCCATCTCTGTGGACCAGTCCAACTCGTCCACCGGCCTCCGACCCCGCAAGGCGTCGTACAAGGGTCGCATGAGTTGGGCCGCATGGGGGAGGAAACGGTTGTAGAAGTTCACCATGCCCAGGAACTCCTGCAGGGACTTCACAGTGCGCGGGCATGGGAAACCAGCAACGGCCTCCACCTTGGCAGGGAGAGGGACGGCCCCTTGTGGGGTGACGTGGTGGCCGAGAAAAGTGATGGACGACCGGCCAAACTCGCCCATGGCGGGGTTGATGATGAGACCGTGCTCACTGAGCCGGCCGAACAGCTGTCGGAGATGCGTCAGGTGGTCGCCTGCGGACGCGCTGGCCACCAGAATGTCATCCAAGTAAACAAACAGGAACGGCATGTCCCATAGCACGGAGTCCATGAGGCGCTGAAACGTCTGCGCCGCACCCTTGAGGCCGAAAGGCATCCGTAGGAATTCAAAAAGGCCAAAGGGCGTGATGCCTGCCGTTTTGGGAACATCCTGCGGGCGGACGGGCACCTGGTGGTAACCGCGCACCAGATCCACCTTTTGAAAAGACCGTGGCACCAGCTAGGTGGGCGGAGAAGTCTTGGATGTGCGGCACCGGGTAACGGTCGGGGGTGGTGGCGTTGTTCAGGCGACGGAAATCACCGCAGGGACGGCAACCACCATCAGCCTTGGTCACCATGTGCAGGGGGGACGCCCACGGGCTGTTGGAGCGGCGCACGATGCCGAGGTGCTCCATGGTGGTGAACTCCTCCTTGGCAATCGCAAGCTTGGTCGAGGCGCCGTGCCCGTGCATAGACTGGGGGGGCAATCGTGGTGATGTAGTGCTCCACGCCATGCTTGGCCACCGCCGATGAAAACGTGGGCGTGGTGATATCCGGGAACTCAGCCAGCAGGCGTTGATACAGGTCGCCGGAGGCCAGCGTGTTCAACAGACAAACCGTGGAGTCCCTGGAGTCCAAAACTGCAAGGCTGGCGACACTGCTTGGCCTTGGCCCCAAACCTGGAATGGTAATAACACCACCCATCCTCACGCTGCCGGCGGGCTGTTGCAGAAGCTGCAGTTTCCAGGCCGTCCTCCGGGCGTGGGAGCGGGGCAGACGTGTGCTGGGGGGGCAGCAGCGCGTGGACAAACTGCTGCCGGTTGGTGAGGAAAATCCTGTCCGCCTCCAAAGCCAGCGCTCGATGGAATGAGGGATCCGCTGTCCCCAGCACAGCCAGCATCCTTTCCATCAACTCGGACGGCTTGCTATCACCAAGGCCATTCAGGGCCAGCAGGGCGGTCTGCTTTCTCCAGCTCCGACAGTTCAAAAAGTTGCAACAGGAACGTTTTGAGCGCGTCGCACTTGCTGTTAGCCGGAGGAGCCTCTAGCAGTGCCATAGCCCTGGCCGTCGTCGAGGCATCCAAGGCCGATACGACGTGGAAATACTTTGTAACGTCCTGCGTTATTCCTCTCAGCTGGAACTGAGCCTCGATGTGTTGAAACCACGGCCGCGGGCTGTGCTGCCAAAAGTCCGGTAACTTAACAGTGGCAGCGTAGATAGCACCGACATTAGCCGCGTCGCTAACAGCGGCCGACGCCGCAGCCGCCGCATTCTCACCACCGTCGTCGTTCGACATGGTTCAGTCGTGTTCAACTCACGTCGGGTCACCAATGTGGAGTGTAGTAAGCGAGTAGACAAGAGATGGAGATGCGTCAAGTCAGCTTACGCTCCACTTTATTACATTCTTCCAAACTAAACTAACTGTCGAGTAAACTGCCAAACTGAACAAACTGAACAAACTGTTGAGTCAACTGCCAAACGGAACCAACTCGAGTCAACTGCCAAACTGACCTAACTGGTGAATGTCTGTCATTTGTGGGTCACCACAACGCGGTTCTTTCATCAGCTGACCAAACCCTTCACACTCAATCACGCTTTAAGGTTGCATATCTTTGGCTATAAACATCCCCATTGCTTTAGTTATGGCTATTTCCCACTCCGACTTATGAGAGGTTGCTTAATGCTGCGGACAGTAGAAGTTGTTTCCTAACCGGCTCTCTCCTGCTGCCGCTGTCTAGTACCGACACATTGGCATGAGGTCTTCTCAGATGAACTGACAGTGTTTTATTTCCGTTGATAGAACCGAAAAGGTAACAAGGTAACAAGAAATCCCAAATGGCGCATCCTCCAACTCCGGGCAGCCTTCCTTATCTCTCCCACTTGCCATTTCTACACGTGACGTGACCTGCAGCACTCCTTACTCCACTTTTAATGTCTATTTGCGTGTCCACACAACTCCTATTTTCGTACCGTGCCACCCCTAGTGTCAACGCCACAGCCTACCTGAGTTTTGTTGCTGACCATGTCCATCCCTTTATGACCACAGTGTACCCATCTTCTGATGGCTACGTCCAGCAGGATAACGCGCCATGTCATAAAGCGCCAATCATCTGTTTTTTTGCATTTCATGGTGACACAGGGCAGGCATGCCATGCAAGTCTTCAAACCACGGGGGAGTGTGGATGATTGTGAGCAGGGCTGCTTTAGGCAGGCTGAAAAGGGTTCCAGTAACAATGATCCTTGTGGCATGTTGACCAAAGTATGTTTTAGACATTTCATTCAGACCACAAACAACATATCATCCGTGGTTAAAGAGCATCATACGGCTCCTTTTAAAAATGCCTTATCCAGTTTCAATTTCAGTAATGTCAGACAATGCCCATGCTAGTAGTCGAAAAAATATGATCTTTCATTATTAAATGTGTATCTTAAGTTTGACCCACATGATGCATATGTATCGAATCACTCCTTCTTTCACCAACGTCCTTCTGTATTGATCCAGTAGTGTGAGTGGATGTTTTGTCGTTGTTTGGGGCCGTTGTTTCAAAGTCTGCTACTTTATACGAGCGTTTCAATTGTTGTGACTTGGTTGTGGCCAGATTTATTCCCCCGTAAGGCTGGGTCTCAGACTGAGTGAGCAGGCCCTTCTGCTTTGTAGACAGCCGCTGCAACTCTTTCCTGTGGCAGTGGATCACTTGTTTGGGCTGATTCACTGTCGGTGCTGCCCGATGCAGGGGATCGATGGAGGGGATCTACCAAACATGTCAAAGGGATTGTACACAGTCTCACCTTTTCTTGCTCATTTGCTGGAACACCGGCGCTTGTTTCCAAGGTAACATGAAATCCAGGCGCCTCCTCTTTACCACGGCCTGTCAAGCTACATTTTTCTGTCTACAGCTGCAATGAACATTACAAAACCCAGCAAACGGGATCAGTTTGCAGAGTCATAATGTATTGATTTGTCAAATACATACAATGTGAAATAGGCGTCGGAGTGAGTTAGCTGCCTAGCAAGATAACCATGAAAATGTGTGTGTGCATCTTTAAGAGAAGCAATGGACAGTAAGGCATTAATTAAAACGATCGAATCATTTATCTAGCTACATCCCACATGGTAACAGCCAGCTAGTAAGACCTTGCTGACCGTGTTGAAAATGTATAAACTGTAAACAATGTAGGCTGAACATGCAATGTGCAAGTAAATAATAAAAAGGTCTTTTAAAAGCCATAATTTCTATTTTCTAAACTGTACAAATATCCTTAATAACTGGACTGTTGATACGGTATCACTGCATCAATGAATGTTTAATCTCATTAATCTCTAGTAAGTCGTTCATGTTTCAGGGCTTTAGTTCCCAAATCCACAAAAAGAGAAGCCTTTTTATAATTGTTCCTCGTGACTAACTCGGCATCAACCTTCGTTACGTGCTGCTCTGCTAACTGCTGGTATTAGCTCACTCACATCTCCCAATTGGAAAGCCATGCATTTATTGTTAATCTGTCCTTCAAGGGGACGGGATTAGAGGACGGGGACAAGGGGGTGTTGCAGAAGTCTTGTTGTTCCGTGTTGTTGCAGTCTCTGCTGGTCGTAGAGTTTGATGGAAAACGATTGCGTAATCCGCCTGATTAAGTAAAGGCTAGAAAAGTTGAGCAATCTGATTGGTGCAGAGCTGCGCCGTGTGATATACTGTAATCAGGAGACACTTGAAGTGACTGCAGCCACTTTGCGGGGGCTGGGGAAAGGGGAGTGGGGGCTGCTATTAGGGGAAACGACATGAAGCACCCATCGCCTCTGTGGCTCAAACGAGGAGGAGGCCTTGTGCTTTTCTGCATCGAAAATGCCAAAGCAAACAAGATTCCTTTTCAGCGTTTCCTTTGTGCTTATTGCCTCCAATTAATGTGCGTTCGCCCTATGGTCTTTGAGTGAGTGATTCAGGCTTCACAGGAGGGGGGGGGGAGTTAACGTTATCTATATGTCTCATGTGATTTCTTGTAGTTGTAAGAGAAAACGCCGCGTTAAGTGTGTGGCACAATACTCTTTGTTAAGCACAAACGTGACAGACCGACTAGTTTGCGAGACTGGAACGGCACCTTAAATCAAGCACTGTCCTCGCCTTAAATAAAATCCACGGCAGGATTTTCCACCATGTACTTTGCATAAAGTAACGATGAATGCATTCGCTGCCCCGTTGTTAGTGGAGTAGTGAAAAGTGATAGTGCCGCACGGAGCATATAACTCTGCTCCTCCCCTCCGTGGGAACAGGTTTCCATAAAACACACAGATCAATTATGCATGTCCAATACTTGCTCAACTCCTTCAGGGTCAGCTATCATCCTGTAACACTTCCGACTTGATCCTGCTGTGATAAAGCGTCCCTTTGCTGTGCGTGAGCCTTGTGAGAGAAGACTGCACAAGATTTTCAAAATGCTATTGTTATTACGCGAATGGATTGAGAGAAAAATCCCCAACATGAGGAAGCTACGTGGACTATTCTTTGAAAACTGTTGTTTCTTGGGGATGGAGGGGGGAAAGAAGCCTCTCTCACCAACGAGAGTCGATCCTAAAGGTAGAGGGCTCGGCTCTGGCCGACTTAACAGAGTCAAACCGGAAAGAACGAAGAAACCTTGTGTTGTCTCTAAGCAAAGAGCACAGGGACCCCTGTGTGTCCGTGGATTGACCAATAAGATCTCTTTTCTTTTTTTCCCTGTAGCAGAACTGGAGGCCAAAACTGCAAAGGTGCAAGCGCAACAAGAGCTTAAACTGCTTGAAAGGGAAATTGGCTTCATAATCAAAAGCACTTTTCCTTTAAAGCTTTCATTTGTGACTTTTCTGTAGAGTGAGCCTTTTATAGAAACTTTTTTTTTCAACCCTGTAGCAACTAGGGATCGACCGGTCTATCGGGCCGATATTTGCACTTTTTACACGGATCGGTATCGGCCGATACGCGGCTGTTGAGTTCGCCGATGCGGTAGGGAGTCCTCTGGCTCCCTATATTGTGTTTTTCACAGATAATACGCCGACAGTCCGCCATGTTGTTTTTTTAGCTGAGGGAAACTTCATAGTCACGTGACGTAGTTGCAAGGCAAACGTAGTATTGCACAATAGTGTTACAATTTGGGGGGGGGGGGGCAAGACGTGACAATACTACGTTGGAGGTGAAGCGTGAGCGCATGCGATAGTACCCGAAAGATGGTGAACTATGCCTGGGCAGGGTGAAGCCAGAGGAAACTCTGGTGGAGGCCCGCAGTGGTCCTGGGTATAGGAACTTATAAGCATTTGTTATCATCATTGTGTCCTTTTTATGATGTAAATTGAGGGAGCAAAAGCAGTATCGGCTCCAAATATCGGCTTAAGAAAATCGGCAGTCCATATCGGTCATCGGCTAAGGCTGATGAAGAAAAATCAGTATCGGCATCGGCACCGGCACTAAAAAATCCATATCGGTCCCTAGTAGCAACTGTATTTCAGGGCATACCCAATTAAATCGGTAGTAAATCTGCTGCTACAAATTCAGAGCTTACATACTTTACATCTGCCTAACCATTCAGGCTTGAATCTCCAGCATTTAAAAGTTTAAGTTAAAACTCAGCCTGAGCTAGTTATCCACTCACACACGTGTTGTCACTCATGTTGCCTGTTTGGACCTCCTCCCAAAGCGGTGTACTTGTAACATAGATACGAACTAGTAGAGCTGACCTTCGCTTTGACTCAACGCAGCATGATGGAGAGGTGTTTTTTTATGTGTAGTGTTGTCGTTATGCATTTGTAGCAGGCTGCTTTCATAATAACTAAACCGTCTTCAGTGTGAAACAAACATGTGGCATAGTGACGTCACCATGCACATAGAGACCAAATGCATAATTAACATATAAAAATGCCTTTTACTCATGAGAAGCACAGCGTAATGGAATTAGAACGCATGTTAGCTAATGGCTAGCTGTCTGGTGAGCTTGATAATGAACGTGTACAATGTTGAGTTTCCTTATAACTAATAAACTGAGCATATGTTCATATGCATAAATATTTAGGGTCATTTTGTGTTGTTCACTTCTCAACTCTAAAGCAGTCGCACACATTTGAGTGTTTAAACGGCAACATAAAACATTATAATTTGCTGTTTAGATATAGTTGTTATCTGTAGTTATTACAGATTGATGAACTTATCAGTTTGAGAGCGATACTTTGGTTTGATTTTCCGCTATCTTTTTGTGTCTCATGGACTTGGCATCATGAAGAAGTAGTATTTAACAATGTATAACTACTTACTAAACTTCCTTTGCACACTCAAACGTGGCTGCAATGCCCACTCAAAAATGTAAAATTTGGTCGGTTGTACTTCTTGTTGCAGCGTTTGTGAATGCAGTCCCTGACAGGAAGTCATTTTGGTCCAAAGCTGTTGCCCTAGCAACCAAATGGCAATGAAAAGGACTATACACAATTTATCAAGTGAAATACACCCAATACGTGTGCAGTGTGTCCTGCCTATTAAAGCAGACAGATTAGTCCCTGAAATACCCAGAATGCAGTAAAACATGTTCTGTCATCCCCAAGACATGCAGTCCAGTGGGACCTACTGTACAGCACAGATGCGTTAAGGGAAGAATGAAAATACACGCTCTATTTTTTGGTTAGTGCAACTGTGTTAGCACATGCAAAACTACAAAAACATTGTATGTTCAGAAGGAAGCAGAGGCCTCATCAATAGGTCACATTATACTCACAGGAACTAATTCAAAGAAAGCCTAAAGTAATATGATTTAAAGCTTCTTTTTTTTTTTTTTTACTCCTTTTCAAAAATCTTCATTAGCTGAAAAAAAGGGTGAATAACGGGTTCCTCAAGTTGTAGGGATGCAAAAGGACCCGACAGAGTGATGGGCGTGAAAGTCTGTTTTCCTCCGGCGACTCATTCTGTCTTCCAGTCTCCCACCTTTAATTATTAATGCTACATTCACACAACGCATACTGAGAGAAAAAAGGGTTATGAGTTGCAGAAATATCAGGAAACCTGCTCAACAAGAGACGGGGTTGGCAAATGAATGGGAGCAGTGCACTGTGAAGGGTCTGATGATGCAGGTATGCAGTACGTTACACTGTAGATTGTTGGTAAAATGGGAGAAGTGTCTACAAATATGACTTATTGCTTTGGCTCTTAAACTCCACTTCCCATATCTGGTGTTACTGATGCTGATTCCTTTTGTTCTCACCGTTTCTCCTGTCACAATGAAATAACTATCACATCCACAGACACTGTGACCTTCTTTCCTGTATCCAAAGCTTTATTCCTTTGAGTATTTGATTTGTTAAGATTGTACTTTTGATTCTTTTAATTAGTTTAATCTCTTTTGTTCTCCAATGGCTCTACAGATTTAAATAAGATCACCCTTATTTGATAAGAAGCTTTTTTAAATTTTTTTTAATCATTCATTGTATACAGTCGAATTTAATTAGTCTCCTCACACTTCAAAACCACAGCCTGAGGATATATAATTGCTGAATGCAGCGACAGATGCAGCAGGACTGCCAGAATCCACGGCTCAGAGGCCCTCGCCACAATTACTTGAATATTGGACGAGGAGTTTTCTAGAAGAAAATCAATTCATGCTTACGTACGATTGCAAGAAGAGAAGAAAAAAAAGTGACCCAGGCTGTTATCTTCCTCCTCCAGGGGAACAGTGGAGGCGCGCTTTGTCTACGTCTTCATCCTGGGCATCCTCTTCACGGGCACCAAAGACCTGCTGCGCTCGCAGATCGTCACAGCCGACGCCAAGCTGAAGAGCAGGGGCTTATGGGAGATTTACAGCGGCTTGGTCTTGTTGATTTCGCTGCTGTTTCGCGCTCACAACCTGCCGGTCCTGTGCTGCTGCCTGTTGATCCAGACCGTAATGGCTCAGTTCATCTGGAAGAGGCTCCACTACGACGCGGCCCAAACCACCATCATGCACTACTGGTTTGGTCAGGCCTTCTTTTACTTTCAGGTAAGCATCCGTAATGACGTCAGGGCTATGCAGGGTGTGCATTTTAACTGACATGACCCATAATTTTACCAATGGAACAAATCCAGAAGTAATTTTTGGCATTAAACAATTATCGATCCTGTGGATGGTGTGTGTTAGGAGCTCTGAATGTTTCTAAAAGGCAGATTTATAATACCTGTCTTTTGATTTAACCTCCACCCAGGATGGATATGTGATTAGAAAATGTTTACTTCTGTCAACAAACAACTTGTACATCGTTAAAGTTTAATAAGCGCCCTCGCCCTACGGTCATTAACTGCATGATGGGCTCAAGATCAAAAATCCCACTAGACAATCTTTAGCTTCGGCGCCCAGGCGTGTACTTCCAGACCTGTTGACTAATGCAGTTTTCCATGTGGCCACTCTGTGTGGCCACATGAGCAGGGGCGAGTCACCCCGCTGGTGTGAATTCAGAGATGCCCGTACGAAATGCTGAATCATTACATTCGATCATGTGATTGTGTGTCTGAAATATCCATATGCAGCCTCCAACCTGCTCACTGATGTTCATGGCGCGTTTGCTTGGAACGGAGACAGCTGTTGATGTTCTCCCCCCGTGTGATCAGGGATGTGTGCACAGGCGGGAACTAAACCGCCGTTTGATGTGTGGCGGCTCATCGTTGCATTCAAACTGGAACAAGAAAGACATCCTTGATCCCTGCTCATCTCCCCGACATGTTTATCCTGCTCGTGCACCGTAAGGTTGTAGCAAGCGGCCCGCAGACGTCCCTTATTGTGAAACGGATAGAAAATGTAAAGTGTAATTGTGAGGCTTTGATAGGTAAAATGCGACGTGTTACTCTGAGGTGCTGATCAACGTCTCGGCGGGATTGATTGCTGTGAAGGCTGCGAGGCACGAGCTACGCTCACTGGAGGAGATTTCAATAACCCGAGTGTGCCGACCAAAAATCTGATTAAGCACCTGAGTTGCACAGATGTGAGCATGGATTCCTCTGTGCGGGTACGACTGTAAAAAGAGTTTACAGTCGTACCCGCAGCTACAGAGACCCTCAAATAACCCAATAATGTCCGGCTGACTTATTAGTATTTTTTATACACTAGCTGAAGATTGACAACTTTGTATTTTGAAATTCTTTCATTTAAAAAACAAAAAAATGCTATAGAAGTCTTTAAAATGGATGGATGGTTCTTCATGTCCTCCCCCGCACAGTATTACTACATTTAACAACGGTATATTCCTATTTCTAAATATATCCCTCATTTACAGCACTAAAGAAATGTCCTTTTTACTGTAGATATCAGTCCTGACTGCATCGCAGTGACAACATCTTCTGGAGATGATAAAATAAGGTTAGAAAAGTTAAATATTCGTAGTTCTCTGCAGGCCTAATTTGGCCTCCCTCTGGCAACTGGTCTAAAAGTTCACTAATCGGGGAAGGAAAAGCAGCGCGTGTGCTGCAGCCTCTAACGAGAGACCACCTGCCGACGGTCAGCTTCTGCAAAACACACGACAACTGCGGCAGAAGCTCAAAGTAATGATGCCAACGCAAAGAGCTGATTTGTGCTCCTGCAGGGCAATTCCAACAACATCGCCACCGTCGACATCTCCGTCGGCTTCGTGGGACTGGAGAGCTACGTGGAGGCTCCTGCCGTCTTCTTAACGGCGCTCAGCACCTACGCGGGGCCGCTGCTCTGGGCCTGTCACCTCGTCTGCTACCTCAGCTCGGAGAGAGGCCGGTAAGAGCCACATAAAACATTTTTGGGGGATTTGTGACGTCGCCAAGGGGCTACCTGTGAAGTTCAACTCATTAACCCGACGGAAGCAAAAAGTATCATGTTGGAACCTGGCATGTAGCTGCACTGTGAATTGGTCAATATGGGCCAAACGTTTAACAAAAGCTGAATGTTTTTAAGCCCTTTAAAAACGAGTGTTCATTATTCAGAGGTATTAATAGTAAAGGATTGTTATCAGCGTTGTTCTGTAGATGCCTGCTTGAAGAACATTGGCGCCTACATGCTTGGCGCGAGAGGCAGGACACTTCACCGGGTACGCTCCCCACTGACGCAGAATAGAACGAGCACCAATTCACTTGGAAAAAGCAGCGTCCGATGGGGAAACGCCTCGCGGTGTGATCACCCAGTCAGGCACAGACGCTCTCATTTGTAGGGACGGTCCAGCCCAAACTATAGCCAGGTTTGTTTTGAGCAAAACCTAATCAACGGCCAAATAGGAGGAGAAAGTACCATTCTGATGTATCAGCTGACTTCCCTCTCAGTGAGAGTGAGAAGCTGGCTACCAGCTGTAAGTCATGGACATAAAAAACACTGCTGTAGATAGTCTGAAATGAGATCTGGTTTATTATTATTATCCATTCCTAAGGACACGTTTGGATCAAGTGGTGCAGTTCAACATGCCACCCTGTGACTACGACTTCTACAGCTTCGCCTGTCCCTCTTGTTTTGTTTTTTTAATCGTCTCCTCCATGTGGCCGGGATGGCATAGGTGTGTAGAAATACTGTGATAATTGGTTTACTCGTGGCTCCAGGGAGACGCGCTTGGAGGGTATCTACAGATGCGTGTAAACAGCTTAACCCGCATAAGACCCGAACTGGAGAGTAGCAGAGTCGCGGTGCGTGTGGGAATGCAACCAACAGCTACAGTCACGGGGTCCGTATCCGGGCAACAGCTGCCCCGCTGATGGAGCCAAAACTCAAACGTTCTTTCCGATAAAAAGATGCTGTTTAACTCAAGGTGCCCCCTTCTCCTCTGTTGTTTAAAATTAAAGGTTTTTAAATCAATGGATGAATCTGAAGCTGCAGGTGCTGATTAAAAAAAATAATAACTCAATTTCATGCAAAAGAGAGCTTTGCTGAAGTGTTTAACATTTCGCCGGTTCACCCGGTCCCTGATTTAAAAAAAAACAAACCTTTACTCATCCTAAAGGTTTTTGTGCAACGAACAGGAGCACAGACGATGAAGGTGAGTTTGATTCGACCCGCTAACACGTTGGACCCGAACACCTCCCGATTGGCTCGACAATAGATTTAGATGAAGTGTCTTCAGAGAATGGCTCCGTGAAAACTTTCATTTAGCGCTACACAGGTGTCAAGACCTCGTCACTTGTGCTTCCAAGGGGAATGTAAGGTCCCCATCATCTTCCCCGCAGTACTGCACTAAGGAGAAGTTTCCGAAATGGGAGTAAAGCAGATCCAAGGTCAGTTTTCCTGACTGAAGGGACCCATAATTTTTCGCAGCGTGGTTCTTCCTACTGAAGCTCCACCTGTATTGTCCACGCCTAGCAAAATAATTTAAACTGGTGCACATTAGGAATTCACCCTGCACCATCAGCAAGCCCACTGCGAGGCGAGTGCTGCTGGAAGACAATCTTTGATCAATAGAGTTTTGGAGCGGGCCTCCATCCACGCAGTCAAACTCCAATTAAGGCCAAGAGAATGTTTTCATTGTTTCACTGTGCGCAATAACTGTAAATCTTGAAAACTGGCCAATCAACACCACTTTACTTTATTAATGTCATTAAAACTGTCGCTGACAGATTTATCGTGTCATAAATAAATGCAATAAAATGAAGGGCAACATAGCTCTCCATCAAACTTTTACTTTTTGTTTTTCTATGTGATGGATTTCCAGAGGTGCGATCTCCACAGTGTTCTTTTCCGGATTCATGAAGGAGAAAAGCCTTCAAAAGTTTATTTTATGTTTTGCAAAGTTGGTCATTTTGTTTCTTTAATAACTCAACTGTGGATAAACTACATCAGGCCAAACATCAAGGATACTCACTAACTTCATCTTCCTCAATATGAATTAAACAAAACACCATAGAATCAGAACGTGCGTGTGTGTGTGTGTGTGTGTGTGTGTGTGCAAACTGGTCATCTTCCCTCGTCTCCTCTCCCTCAGCTGGTCCTCTGCCTGTCTTTACTTGTCCAGATCCTTGTGCTCGTCTCTCAGCGCGTCAGCAGTCCTTGTGTCTCTGTGTGTGCATGTGTGTCTGGTGTCACCATCTCCTCACTGCTCCCCTTCCTTCCTCCCACCGTGCAGGTTTTTAAAGTTGTTCGCCTCAACATCAGAACATGGCAGCATTCTATATTGTGAGACGATAACTGGAGTCTCCTGGCTCTGTTACCAAACGTTGTGCTCTCGTCCCCTCTCAGCAGGAGCCCGGCGGCGTTCGGCCATGGCTGCTACTGCTTGGCCTTGCTGCGCTCGGTGCCAGTTGCCGCCTACATCGTGCTGGTGACGGCTCTGCGCTACCATCTCTTCATATGGAGCGTCTTTTCGCCCAAACTGCTGTACGAGTCCATGCACCTGCTGCTGACCGCCGGAGTCTGTCTCTTTTTCATCACCATGGAGCAGAGCCCTGGTTCCAGTAAGTCGTAAGCAGGGAGGAGGGGACACAAAGACGCCAAGCCTCCCAGAGTCCCTCAGTATTGTGTGTGTGGGACGCTTACGACTGACACACGGCGCCATATGCTGTTCCTCGCTCGTACAATGTGCTGCTCAACGAGGCTCCCCTCTTTTGCCCTCTGGAGGTTTGGTTCGCAGAAAATACCGTGAGAAAGCACGTACAATGTATTTGGCAGCAGTCTATTTAAACACATGATTCTTTCCAAAGAAAACAAATGTTTTGGGATTGAATATGAGAGAATAGACACACAGAAGCTTTTTCAAAGACAACAACAGACTAAAATTGCACCGTCAAGTTTTATTGAGGTGGTGAAAAATCTATATTTTGTCCTCCTTTTTCTTATAATGTACTATCCTCATGTCTCCGCATGTTGAAGCTGTTGTTTCCACCTTGTAGTTTGCGTGTGTGTGTGTGTCATAATGGTTGGATGTGGTCCTGGCGACCCTCCCACAGAAGACGTTTGTTCTTACAGGAGTTTATACGTCAGTGGACTCAAATGTGCAAGTCTGAAAGCTTTATGGGTGCGTAGTTGATATCAAAAGCAGACTATTTCAGTGTGAAATCAGCGTATGGTCGCATGTAGTAAAAACTGGCCAGTGCTAAACCCCAGCCATGAATACGTTTGTAATCATCTACTGAAGTTTATAGAATACGTGAACAAATTCAGGACACTGTTTTTTTTCTTTTCCCCACACCAGAAAATACAGTTGTTTCATCATAAGACAACACAAGTCATTGTGGTTAGACAATGGTCCAAGTTGCACTGCCCGAACATAATTCCCTGTATTACTTTCCCTCATAGGCGGCAGAAATCCTTTTGTTTATGCATTACAATGTGGACGCAGAGGTCACACAGCTCACTGCAGACTTGGAAACTTAAAGTAACACTTGCAAGCTGGCTGTCGTCCAAATCAAGCTTGGATTCTATTTTAAAAGTCAAATAAGGACATTGCAAAAAGCAGGACTACTTGTCAATGTAAGTCTCCAGTACGTCATAATCACCACTGCTTCTGCTCGCAATTTGTTTCATAGATCAGGATCCCCCATCGTAGTGTTTTAGGTGGGCATTACAATATAAAAGCAAAGACTGTTGAGTCCCCAATAACTCTGCAGTAGTTGTGCTGAGTTATGGGGGACTGTGGTGTGGATGAACAGCTGGGACTACTTCAGAGCCCCCTGATTATGACCTGGCCTGGTCATCGCCCGTGAAGGAGAAAAAAAGTTGAACCGTTTAACTCAAACCAGTGTGCAACTTTTCATCCCCAAGGCAAAAAAAAACAGAATGGTTCAAATCCCGCCCCAACACTTGTCACTCAACTTGATGAACAGTCTACCTCGATACAGCGTCTCGCTCCGGGCTAAGATCACCGACTCCCCCCCCGAGGTGTCATAGAAGCCGTTGCCGAGCCGAGAAAGGAAAAGTAAAAAAAGAAAGAAAGAAAAAGCTCATTTGATGTGCGACGAGCTCGGCACTTTGTTTTGGCCTTGATGCCGCGTCTCCCTACAGGCAGTGGACTTTGAAAGTCAGGGCCGACGGGAGGGTTTCCATCAGAGGACGCTGCACATGGACTCGCTGCTTTGCTGTTTTGCATCAGAAGCAGGACTGTCTGAGGTGTCTGAGCGCAAAGAGCAAACGTCAAGTGCCTTTGCGTCTCTTTGGCTGAATGACGAGTCGTTCACAGACCCTGAACAAAGTGGGATTCAGATAGATTACGGTAATAATGTGTGTTTGCGATGCTTCGCAACACAATGTCTGCAAATGTCTAATCCACAGAATAGCGTCACTGAAGATAAGATGAAGAGCTGTGCATGGCACACATGATGTCTGTCATGCGTGTTTTTATATTTCTATATTATGATGTTCAGAGGCTGCAACACGTTGTCTCAGATCTGAGAAGTAGAAGTCAGTGATGTCGGAGCTTTCTATTTGTTATAGTGCTGAAGAGGAAGTGTTGGACGGAGACTCATCCTTCTGCTTCTCATCAGCCACTTTGCAATAAAAGTGAGACCTGTGACACCACTTTGTTTCCGTGGGGTTTGGGAAGAACTTTTGGACTCTGAGTTGATATCATTACTGGGATTGTTTGTCTTGGCTTTGACAGCAGCAAAGCAATTTCATTCGAGTTTTTGGGGGCTTTCTGCTGATGAAGCGTGCATCTAAAAGTGGTGGGTTTTTTTTCTTTTCTTTTTTTTCTTTGTACATTTATATTTAGGGTCTATTAATTCTAAACAAATTGAAATATCGTCCTTTACAACAACTTCTTGGAGCTGGTTTACTCTTTCTCCCTCGTGGACCCGTGTGTGTAGAACGTGAGAACACGAGAACTGCACCAGTGCAAGAAGAAGCCTCATAGCAGCTTCGCACCAATCTGATGGGACGGCACTTTCCGTGTGGAATCACTCCTCTGTATCCAAATACCTACCGGCCCATGAAATGGATCCGAATAATTGAAGTGTCCACACGGTTGGAAGCATTTTGCAGATGAGCGAGCAATGCTGTGGGGACTATTTGAGGGTTGTTTCTGAACCTCCATCAGAAATGTTCACAGCCACTTTTTTGTTTCACAGGATTCTTTTCCAACTGTCAAACCTGTTATGCTGGTTACATTCCACTTGTTTTAATGTAGTTCAAACTGAAGTTCATCTTGTGTGTCTTTAGTTCTGCGGCTCTGTTTGCTGCTCTTAAGCTGAATTCTGTTCCTTTTTTTAACTTTTTTCTGATTTCTGTATCTTCTGTTTGTCCAACAAAAAAAGAGTGAAAGATGACTGTTAATGATTTTTTATAATAATGTCTTGCATTATTTATGCCCTTAATTAAATAAAGGATTTACAACACTGTACAATTATACTTTTCCATGTGATTTTTGTCAGACCGCACAATATTGGTTGAGCTGGTTGATCTGCATTCTTTGAGTGAACGTGTGCACGCTCCTGAAAGGTGGGTGATGCTCCGTCCATTCCATCGTCTTTCCGCTCCCTGCAGCCTTGGTGCAGGCCGTCTGCTCCGGAGGACGAATGACGTATGAGGTCCTTTTCACTGGAGTTTTTCCTGTTAAAGTTTACCACTGACTTAATAAGACTGGACACCGAACCATCTGTTAAAGTGCACCTGGAGTAGCTTAGACGTGCAGTGTGGCAGGAGGATGATCAATTACTATGGTCTGCTTTCCACTCATTAAAGAAATAATCGTATGGCTTCAGGAGCTCGACTTCAATGCACAAGGTGAAAAGAAGTAAAAGCGGAGGGATCCCTCTCCCAGGATGGCCAGATGTGTGCAGAATGAACAACGAATATGACTTAGAATATGCCATGTGACTAAATACTTTTTTGATATGTTCCTTCAGTGTTCTTTGTGTTTTTATTTTATTGTCTTATAACGTATGCTTACATGAAGCTTAACCGCTTTCCATTTCCTCGTCCTCAATTCTCTGTAGCTCCTCTGGAAGATCCTGAAGAAAAAAAAGGGGGATTCGTAACCCCTCCAGGTCTGACCAGGTGCCCACACTTCTGGTTCTTATCGCCTTAAGGGGGCAGCATGTGTACCTCAACAGGACACCGTTCCCTCTGATCGCTAAAGTCTGGGCAACGCGCTTCATCAGAGGTCTGATGGCTTTCCCAGACTGCTCACCAATGCCTCTCAGCAGGTCCAAAGGTTTATTGGGCTGATTGGCTACATGAGGAGCTAATGACAGCTGAATCAGATGACCTCATGGCCACAGCACCGAGAAGTTGCCTCAGCACCGAGGCTTTAAACCCGACTCGCTCGACTCTTTTTACCGTTTTTGTAGGTTTTCTGGCATGAGGCACACCTGTAAATCACTTTATGCTCAAACACAGTGGTTTGGCCATAAAGTGGTTTGGTCCATGGCTACCACGGCAAAGGGGATTCATCCATCCATCCAGGCCCAACCCTCAGGGCTGTTGCCCAAGCAACCACAGAGACCAGTATCGGCCCTCTGTCACGTTTTAATGACTGGCGTTTCACTCGATGGCCTCTGGGGCTTCTGAATAAAAGCTTTTGATTTGATATGACCCTCTGATGCACAACATCACTCCAACACCGGCACAAAGTATTTGGTCACGACTTAAAATGACATTTGCTTCAGGTGGATCGGTTGGTTTCTGGGTCGTGGAAAATATTGAACATTGGAAATTGATTAAGTCAATGCAATGTCACGAAACAGCATGTAGCGAGTTCACCCTTCTGTCTGATATCAGACATCCCAGAAGAGCATATGTAGACATTGCGTGTTGGTTTGGTTGCTTTCATAGCAGAGCTTTCTCCAAGTCATTCATTGAATCCAGTCGCCCCTACTGAATAGAACTTCTTAACCGCCCTTTAACTCTTTATGGAGTTCTGCGGTGCTTCCATTGTAGATGAAACTAAATGACCCCAACCAAGATAAAACATGTTTATTTTCTTGCTGCCTTTTTCTTGATGCCTTTTCAAAATAGTGGAGAAAGCACAGAGTTCCTTCTTTGATGCCCCCACTGTAAATATGACAGCAACATGATGCCCCACCCGAGGTGCCCTACCGCTTGTATGGTTTTTTCCGGCCCTGCCCCTTTAAACGGCCCCCTCTCTGCCTCCTCAGCATGTATGCTGTCAGAGTAGCCATCTGAAGCCTGTTGATTTGTATGTGCTCCTTATTTCTCTTTCATGTGAGTTAAGCACCAACTGGCTGGCCAAACTAGAAACCGCAATGGGACAGCTGAAGAACCAAATGTGTGCCCCTGAGTCGGTGCTTTCCCTGTGAACGCCACCTTACCTCAGCTGCAGCGCTCCACTCTTGATGCTCCATGAGTTGTCTGCTAAGTGGCAGATGGCAGCGAGCCAGAGAGGTTCCTGCAGGTTTAGAGCTGGCTGCCTCTGCACGCCCCGCCGCTGCAGGAGCTATTGATTGACACGCGACTCAGGCTGAAGATGCAGACGCTGCCAGGGCTCCCTGGCAGAGCGACACTTTGTGTTTCAAGCTCCTGAGAGGAATCCAGCTCTCAAACTCTGCTCATTTGTCAAGAAGCCTGGAGGGAAACACTTGCTATTTGCATAAATTGACTACTGGCCTGACTACTGGCAGCAGTAAAGCTGCTTGTTACCCTGCTGTGAAGTACATTCTACACTTTTATTGGTAAATAGATTATGTTTCAGTTACAGCTAAGTATAGACAGGGAGTAGTGTTTAACTCCACCTCCATGTGGTGCAAACACTTTGACCTCTCGCGTTATGGCCTCGTGCTCAGAATATTATAGTGGTGTGTCTCTCTCTTTGAGGAATTTTAGGAGGGAAATGTGACTAATGTTGTGTTCTCTCAAAGGGGCACTGATTGACAGTAAAAAAAAACAATTTGATTTTTGAGAACTAAGAATCATTGGGTTTTTGTTGGCTTTCCACGAGCGTTCATACCTGCACAGGGAGCGGGTCGTCTTCACGATGGCTGCCATGTTTGAGGGAGCCTCTCGGGTACTTACTTTACCTGAAGACCCCGACACGCTTCGAGAGGGGGGGGGGTTAGCACAGGGATATTGACTTCACCGCTGGATGCCACAAAATCTCTCATGCTACTACTTTAAGAAAGAAACTAAATGATCTGGAAATAAAGTGAAAGCACAGGACGCACATAGAGAGGCTTGAAGCTCCTGCCACGGCCGCTTCTTCTGTAGTCCTTCCTGCGTTGCTCATTGTGCATTCAGTCACAGCAAGAGCTCTAACGCTTTTGCTCCTGAAGAGCAAAAAATGAAAATCAGAAACTTCAAAACTCTTCAAAGAGGGTACAAAGGGGTCCAAAAATTGGGAGAAGCAAGTCTAATGACCTGGAAGCTCGCACATAGGTAATGAATCATATTTCTGTCAGGAAAGGTGTAGGCTTTTAAAAGCCTCTGGAGCTTTTCCAGACAGAACTTTCCCTGGCAACTGCACACTGACAAAATGAAATCTGTCTTATGAAAGGCTTTTACAGGATATTGATTTTCCTTTTTTTGTTTCATCTTCTGTTGAGGCTTTTTGCTTTTGTTAAAACCTCCTAAGTTCACCGGGCAATTTTGTCCCCGACATACATTCAGTCAAGTAAGCAGACATACATTGTATGACGAGATGTGTTTCTGTATCTTTGTTTGCATACAGCTACTTATC
The DNA here is from genome assembly GCA_021346845.1 of Apeltes quadracus. Classification (NCBI taxonomy): domain Eukaryota; kingdom Metazoa; phylum Chordata; class Actinopteri; order Perciformes; family Gasterosteidae; genus Apeltes; species Apeltes quadracus. The sequence goes on along the minus strand of CM037920.1, from coordinate 14,784,685 downwards.
TCTGTGTGAGCGTCTGCAAAGCCAGCGCTACAACATTAAAAAATGATTATACTTGTTAATGAGCCAATTGTCTTAAGTCTAAAGTAGCACAGACATGTTTGAGCTCCCTTTTGTTGCCTCAGGCTCCGTTTACTCATCTCCTGAACGCTCCTGTCCTCGGACATCATTCATCCAGATATCTGCAGTGTATTCACTTGTGCAGAATACCTCCCTTATGTTCTTCAGAGGGAGGATCTTAAAGATACAAGCCACTGGCTTTTTTTTGTTGTACTTTGTATGACCAGAGCTAGAAGCTGTCATTACACTAATGCAGCACTGCTGTCCAACACAGTGAGCCACCAGGGGGGCAAAAACGCTCCAGAACCACAGACAAGCAGATGTTGAGATAATAGACATGCCCTACATAACAAAACAACACGTGTTTGCTTTTTAAAAACTTGCACGTACTGGTCAGTATGATTCTTTGGGAGCGGTCGTCAAAGGTACACTTCATACACTGGTGGAAGTAATCACACAGGCACACAGCAGTTTTGAGAGGAGTGGAATCAACGTTTATGGTTGATTCCCATAAAACGATCTGACTTGACACCCAGATCTCTTCATGTATCATCCCAATGGCCATCAGAAGCAAATGCTGACCACGCTGTGTGAACTCGAATCCGTGTCAGCCGACTCCCCCAGATGAATACAGATGTGCTTTATCAGGTAGTCTCAGGTTTTCCTTCCATTGAACACGCAGGTGTCTTTTCTTTCAGAGAGCAGAGAAGCATTTGTCATGATAGACAAGCGGCTGTAAACTTCTCCCACGGTGGTGACTTTTAGAGAGTTTACTGCTCGCGCATTTGTCTTGTGAGGCTGAATGCACTCTGGCAGAGCTGGTATTTAAACAAGCAACACAGTAAAAATGAGCATGAGACTTCTTTACTTAGACTTATTCTTAAGGTTCGGGTGAGAGGTGAAAAGGAGTATATTTGCCCGTCGTTATTTTGTGAGCCATTAGACGTTTTGAGCACTAAAGGACAGCAAAGAAATTATATTTTAGACAGAAATTTCCATAATGAGAAGATGGGTTAATGGGCCACAATGTCAAACAGTGAATAAACGGCTTACTTGTACATTTCTACCACAGCAATTGTGATTATCTATGAAAACTGTATTGTAGTATGTAGTATTATGTACCATCAAATGGACAGTCTGAAGTGAATAATCGAAGTAAATATACTTTCAATTGTAACGTACAAATTAGGCAATCGTTATCAATTTTCCTGAAAGAAGGTGTAGCACACAACACAAAATCATATCTGACAAAATGTCCCTAAAACTTAAAATGCCCTTGAAAACCAGATGGTTGTTCAGTCTAGACGCCTTGCAAACTATGTAAATCCAGTCTGTTGTGATGGCAGCAACTCCAGTCTGCCGTTAAATAAAGTAGTGCTGTGAAAGGAAACGTTAAAGTGCTGTGAACGGGGATCTTAATAGGAGCACAAACACTGGTTGATCTTCATTAAATGAATCCGTGTCTGTGCAGTAAAACCTTGTTGACAATGTTAGCAAAAACTGTAAAGTCAGTCTCTGGACGACATAAATACATAATGTGTCTACTATATTCTGGCCATATTTTCAGTTATTCCATATGTAAACAGACCTGGTGCATCAAAGTATGTGAAATATTTTACTATAACTCAAAGATATACAGAATAATGTGAGAGTCCACTAACTCCCAATGCAAACAAAGCCTATACTAAAGTTTATCCAGTTAGTAAAGGAGATCACAGTATCTTCCGGACTGAAGTTTCAAATAGTTAATAAAACTATTGAAATTATAGTTACACCACATTAAGTTACCTAAAGATAACAACGTTTTAAAAAGTCAAACCAAATGATGCCTGTGTATCACCATTGTATTTATTTGACTTATTAATTGTCAGACTAGTAGGCCTATTGATGGGTAACAAGCACCATGCATGGTTGAAATAAATATGTAACAGAAGCACAATTTATTCATCGCACCAGCTCCCTGCAGGGTGATCTTTGCAAAACCTGACATTTTACTTAACTTGCAGGAGAGAGTTAAGAAAGAGGGCAGAAAACATTGTCATATACTTTCTCTAAAGGTTAAGCCAAATGTGTGTCTCCCCACTGCCAAATGGAGTTTTTGATGGATGAAATAGCAACATATCCAGCCCAGCTCAGTCATTACGCTTGGTGGGACGCTGCTGAGGCACCGTGTTCCTTTGAAAAGGTCTGGACCGCAACTCTGCTTATTTGTTCTGGTTTTCTGTCAATAGACCGAGCTCTTGTTTGCGTCTTCCTTTGGACACCCCTCCACGAAACTCACACCAGCTTCCTAAATACCCCATTTGTCTTCTTGTTGTTTTCTTGCCTAACCGTATAGATTGGCTGTAAAATTTTAGATGAACAAGTATTCATTTCCGGCACCTAAAGCTTCACCCAAGTAGCATGAGAAAGCGATGGTGTAGTAGTTTGAAAAGCGTAAGAGGAAACAGTGAGGTTGAGGAGGTTTCTTTAGGATCATTGCCGTGATCTTATTTAGTTTTATCTGAGGCGGTGGAATACTAAATTATTACAAGTTACATCAGATGGACTCGTATGTGAAGCGGCGCTGAGCAGTTCCTTTCATATTGGAAACAATGCAGGACCCTGTTCGGCCCGTTTCATATCCGGAAAGCCTGCTACATTTGAGCATGCTTTAAAAGCATTACTCCTGCTACACAAATTAATTGTGATGCATTCAAGATCACAATGTACTTCTGCTTCCTCCCACATACTCATTATCATTGATGGCAGTCATATCAACCTTCCCAGCTAAGGGAGCATGGGAGCAATGTGGGTATTTAACAGTTGTCCATGGTCATTTGATTAGCACAAAAGGCAATGGAGGTTGTTGATAGTTGTCACGGTGACAAAGCATACGTCCCTTAACTTTCTGCCCACCAGTAAGGAGCGTGGATTCAGCTCCAGAAACGGATACCCGGCTAGGTGGCTTGTCCTTTCTGGAGTGGTGGCTTTGAAGGCAACGCTGCCACCAGCCGCCAGCTGTAGTCAGTGTAGCATCAAACCAGCTGTCACCTATTAGCTTGTTCATTCCCATGGTCTCTTCCCACACTATGTCTGAAGTGTGTGCATGGACTACGTTTTTTAATAATAATTTAGTTTTGCTGTCTGTGCTTTGTAATGTTACTACTCCTCCACCCTGTTTAGTTGATACTTCAAAACCTCACCTCAGTGAGTCGGCACCTTCCTGTTGCCGTCAGCCGTTTATACGAGGTTAGCCCTAAGCAACGGCTGCAATGGCAAAGGTATACACTAAAAATGGCTGTTGCTCGGACCGCATCGCTGTTGATTTAAATGGGAATAACCGATTACTCTTGTATTCCTGTATATCTATTCATTCATTTCCACTAAACCAGCCTTTTGAGTCATACTTTAAAGTTTGCACTTTAAAAAAGTTTTCCCAGATGATTGCTTATATTGTAGACTATGTGGCTCTTGATTATATCCAATTGAATGGTTAAATGACCTGCGCCTCCTCAAACAAATCAATCAGCACAAGTCGGTTGAAACCTTGAAAAATCCGGTTTCATCAACAGGATTTACAAAAGCTATAGCAGCAGCTTTGTGACGTCAGATGAGGTTAAATATGCTTTTTATTTACAAGTAAAAATGTCAACAGCAAACGTTCAAAACACAAACTCCGCTTTAGTTTACTGGCAAGCTGTTGCGTTCATGGGCCTCGATCACCCTGAACTGTCTGGGCCAAATCACCTGTTCCCCCAGTCGGTCGGACAGGGGGAACAGAAGGAGAAGCAAATCAGGGGGATTCAAATCCACTGCTTCTGCCCTGCTGTGTAAGTTGGGGGTATTGTTTAAGCACGTAGCACATTGTTTTAAGTGGTGATTGTCACAGCGGAGGAGGACCGCTGCTCCAGAGCGCCTATGTGTTGCATGCCTCGGCGGGGAAAATGTCTTCGTACGCGGGGGGCAGCTCGCTGGGGAGCGGGTAGGAGAAAGGGAAACAATGATTGAGCTCCGGGTCCGCGGGCGAGTATCCCGGCAGCTCGATGGACGGATGTCCCCCGCACTGCACTTCTGCGCCTGTCTCGTCAAACACATTAAAAACCCCCAGATTGATGTAAGACACCGGCTGGAAATCTCCCGAGCAGTCCCGCTCCTCGCTGAAGAGCATCGCCCCGGCGCGCTGCCCCTCGGACTCTCTGCTCCTGGAAAACTGCGCCGTTTTGTACCTTTTGATGACCACCAAGTTGAGGAGCCCGAGGAGGCACTCCAAGGTGCTGAGGACAGTGGACACGACCAGACTCCGATGGTACTCCCTCAGCTGCTCGCAGGCGGGGTTTGCGACCAGCGAGTGAAAGCAGTAATGGGTGTATTTCCTCTCCACCAGGGAAGCCGTGTCCCCGTCCACCACCGCGCCGGAGAAGGCGGTGAGGACCCCCAACAAGAACACCACGACGCCGAGGAGAGAGAAATTCCTGCAGCCGGGTTTCTTCATGCAAAAGAGCAGCGCGGAGCCCAGCAGCGCCTGGCCGACCCCTAGAAGTAGCCCGGAGTAGAACGCGCCGGCCGGAGCGCCGAGGTGGAAATGCGCTCTCACCGTAGACCCCAGCGAGACGCATCGTAATCCAACGACAACTTCGCTCAGGGCGCACACGAAGAGGAGGGTGCTGGAGAAGACGGCGCACAGTCCTTTCCCACTCAACTTCATTATATTCCACCTCTGCCGCTCTCGTTCCTTCTCCCCCCTTCTTCATCCTCCTTCGTCTCCCCTAGAAGTGCTCTCACGTCGGGACATCATCTGCCGGTGATCCTCCGGTTCAGAGCGGGCGATCCTCGCCGCTGTGGCGTCTCTCTCTCATCCCCGCCGCTTTACGAGAATGTATAAATAACTAATGTCACGAGCGCGCTCCTTTTTGCACTTATCGGTAATCCATACGCAGCCAGTGGTCACTTTACCCCAGATAACCTAACCGCACATCAGACTCTCGAAGCACTCTCCTGACCGAAAGTACCCCCCCCCCCCCTCCTCCCCGCCCCCTCCCCCGGAGAGAGAGAGTGTGTCTCATCCGCAGTCCGCCAAGTCGTCAGGATGAATGGTGCGTGGCGTGTTCGTGGCGGAGAAGGAGGCGTCTGCTCGAGGGTCCCGTGGACCAATGACTGATGACACAGGAGCTCAAATCCCACGGTGTGTCGGAGGTACCCCGCGGGGACTTTCCGGCGGGGGTGGTGTTTAATGAAAAGGTGGGCAAACGACTTTTGGTCGGTGATCGAGGAAAGAAATACCTGCAGGAGCCAAAATCATTGATTTCAAGGATCATTAATTTCCTCTCAGCCCCGTAAGAGTCCTAAGCCATGTCGTAAAACCGGTTTGGTATCAGTGGTTGTAAGTCAGTGAACTTTATTAGTACGCCTACATGGTGCTAAACTGTTTCCCTGCAAATGAAAGGTGAATATGCTGCGTTTTGTAAACTCACCTAAAAATAACATAATATGCTACACACATCATGTGCAATGTTGACGTCTTCCTTTCCCAATGTCGCAGTGGGTTGTTCTGGAAATCCGAAACAAGCGCATTAATAATATATTGGAGTGCTGCTGTGTGCGCTGTCCGTGGTGCTGATACACAGAGGCCCGGCCAGATGGCAGCTGACTGGACCACGGACACGTTTACCTCTCAGCCACCAACCAGAAAACGCACCACGCAGTTGGTTGAAGGTACCAAACTATACACGGTTTTATTTAGCACTGATTTAGTTACCCAGTGTGTAGGTGGAGATATAACTGGGTATTTTTCTTTCTTTTGCTATAGCACCCAAAGTACCATGGCTTTCGTGAGGGTCACACTACAATCAGATGGAGACAGAGAGGAGCACAGGTGTTAAAGAGTAGATTACCTAGTAGACTTCACGCTACAGAGGAGCACGCTGGCATCAAACTGGGTATTAACGGCTAAATGCTCAATAGCAATGCTAATATGATGATGTTTAGCAGATATGAACGGTTACCATGGTAAGACGCATGTATACAAAAATGGTGTAGGATATATTAAAATAATGAAATGCTGAAATAAAAGAAGGTAAAAGAAAAAGTGACAATTGTCGCAATTGTACATTTTTGCTTGTTAGCACTATATGCTAAGCTCAGTTGAGACTTTTCAGTGACTGATTGGTTTTGCGGGTATTCTTTCACAAACCATAGCAATGACATGTTTTGATCATGCAGACATTTAATCCCTATTGTGATACAAAGTGATACAAACTTTCTATGACAAATTATCCTGCAGTCTATGTATTTTAGTTTGAATGAACGGGTGCGATGACTGAAAGAATGTTTTAAACCATGGCAGCCCAGACGTGGTGTAAACCTATGATGGCTGAGAACATCAGAACAATTACTTTCCAAACTGAAAAGGGGATATAAAATGGCCGCATGTCGAGTTGCAGCTTGTTGGTTTTGATTTGTCTCCAATTAATTTACTCTGGACGGGAAAACTTTCAAAGGACAAGCATGACTTAATGAACCAAACGTTTGCCGGGCACAGGTAAGAGAACAGCACCAGGGAAAGCCCTTGCCCATTCATTCATCACAATGAGCCACCTCATTGACTACCAGTACAGTTGCGCGCGCGCATGTGTGTGCGCATGAGTGTGTGTGTGTGTGTGAGTGTGTGTGAGAGAGAGAGCTCTAATTGGGTCATTGCTACTTTGCAGAGGTTTGCATTTGAGAGAAGCTGCTGTGGACGATGTGTTGAGGATCTGCTGAGTGGTTGATTGATTGTCCGTCCTGCTTGCTGGCGGTGGGTTGCTCCAGCACCGAGGATGTCAACGTTAGCAAACCGCAGCAGTGAGACATGGTGCCGTCGCCTCACATCTTTTGACCCCAACACACCAGGCTTCAGTGAGACAAAAAGACACAGCTCCTAATCCATCCTTCTGTTACAGTGTTGTATAATGTCCACTCCGCTGATGAGCAGATTCAGACCAATCTTCCCATTTGTTGTTCCATTATGTGGGCGTTGTGAAGCCTTTTGTGACTGTAACTGTGATTAAGAGCTATACAAATAGACTTGGACCAGGCCAGCTCAGAAAATGGCTTCAGTGAACGTGTGATAGGAGCAGTCCCAGGCACACTTTTGAATCCTCAGTAAAACCATACTGAATTCAATTGTCTGGCCAATTTGATGAAGCAGACCTTTTTAACAGCTTAAAAACGGCTTTCTTCAGGGCCCAAAGAGAGCCCCGCTCACCTCCAGAACACAGACAATTTACCTTTCATGTTCACCAACCTGGCAGAGACGGCAGCTATAGAGGAAAGTAATTCCCATCCTGATAGGTAAGAACATGCACACGCACACACATAAACACACACAATGTTCTGGGCTCTGAATGATGACCTATTCAAAGTTTGCCCGTTCACCCTTTCCTCTTCGAGAGCGGCTTTTAACAAAACTTAAATCACCAAGAGTCGTGTGTGTGTGTGTGTGTGTGTGTGTGTGTGTGTGTGTGTGTGTGTGTGTGTGTGTGTGTGTGTGTGTATGGGTTCAGCGCCACTGCTTCAGTTGTAGAGGGACGGCTTCGTCACCTGAGATGCAGCTATACGGCAGCAGTTATAAGACAGACCGATCTCTAATCTTCCCTTCCTCTCGAAGATCCTTGAGAAATCCGTCCCAAGTCAACTATGTGACTTTCTTCAGAGCAATGCTTTGTTCGAGGACTTTCAGTCCGGATTTCGAGTGCATCATAGCACAGAAACAGCCCTGGTGAAAATTACGAATGATCTCCTACTTGCATCGGACCAAGGACTTGTCTCTTTTCTTGTCTTGCTGGACCTCAGTGCCGCCTTTGACACCATCGATCATCGTATCTTGCTGCAGAGACTAGAACATTTGATTGGTATTAAAGGAACTGCACTTAGCTGGTTTAAATCCTATTTATCGGATCGATCCCAGTTTGTGCTTGTAAACGGAGAATCCTCGAAGACCACCAATGTTGGTCACGGAGTCCCACAAGGTTCTGTGCTTGGACCCATTTTATTTACCCTTTATATGCTTCCTTTGGGCGACGTTATCAGAAAACACCGCATCAACTTCCATTGTTACGCAGACGATACTCAATTGTATCTGTCGATCAAGCCAGAGGAGACCGAACAGCTCGTTAGACTTCAAGAATGTCTTGGAGACATCAAAACTTGGATGACCTGCAACTTCCTGATGCTAAACTCAGAAAAAACAGAAGTTATCTTGATAGGCCCAAAGCGCCTTCGAAGTCAGCTGTCACGTGATACAGTTTCTATGGATGGAATTTCTCTGGTATCCAGCAGCACCGTCAAGAATCTTGGAGTTCTCTTCGACCAGGATATGTCCTTCAACTCTCACATAAAGAATACTTCAAGGACCGCCTTTTTTCATCTACGTAATATATCGAAAATCAGGAATTTCCTGTCTCAAGGTGATGCAGAAAAATTAGTTCATGCATTTGTTTCCTCCAGACTGGACTACTGTAATTCTTTGTTTGCAGGGTGTTCTTGTAAATCTCTTAACCCTCTTCAGTTGATTCAGAATGCTGCAGCACGTGTATTAACAAGAACTAATAAAAGAGACCATATCACGCCTGTATTGTCTGCTTTGCACTGGCTCCCTGTTAAATCAAGAATAGAATTTAAGGTTCTTTTCCTCACCTACAAGGCGCTTGCTGGTGAGGCACCTTCTTATCTTAAAGAGCTTGTAACACCGTACTGCCCTGCAAGGCAGCTGCGTTCTAGAGATGCTGGGTTACTTGTTGTTCCTAGAGTTATTAAAAGTAGGACGGGAGGCAGAGCCTTCAGTTATCAAGCTCCTCTTTTGTGGAACCAGCTTCCACTTTCAGTCCGGGGGGCAGATTCAGTCAGCTCCTTTAAGATAAAGCTTAAAACTTTCCTCTTTGATACCGCTTATATTTAGGGCTGGCTTAGGTTTGCCTGGACCAGCTCTTAGTTACGCTGCTATAGGCTTAAACTGCCGGGGGACTTTTTAGGACACACCGAACTCCTCTCTCTCTCTCTCTCTCTCTCCCCTTTTACTAAAATCCACGTTGCATTAATGCACATGACTAATTCAGCTCCTTCCTGGGAGTTCTTTGTGCTTTCTCGCCGAGCAGGTCTCTGCAGATCGTAGTTCGGTCAGGACCCTGGTCCTGACTCTGGCCGTGGCCCTGCTGCCACCTGCTGCTGATGTCATCATCATCATCATCATAATTTTAAATATGATTCATATCACTATTACCCTTTCTTAAAATCTTTGCTTTCCCTCCCCACAGTCTTCTGTGGATGGTGGTTTGATCTGACGGTGGTGGCCCCTGCAGTGGTCCTGTCATACATCTGGCCGGCTACTTGGAATTCTTTGATTAATTTCTGTTATAGAAATTGAATGTATTCTACATCTGTATGAGTCATTCTGTACACATGACATCCATTGCAGTCTGTCCATCCCGGGAGAGGGATCCCTCCTCTGACGTTCTCCCTAAGGTTTCTTCCCTTTTTTCCCTGAAAGGGTTTTTTTCATTTTTTGGGGAGTTTTTCCTGTGCCGATGTGAGGGTCTTGGGACGGAGGATGTTGCATGTGTACAGACTGTAAAGCCCTCCGAGGCAAATTTGTAATTTGCGATTTTGGGCTATACAAAATAAAATGAATTGAATTGAATTGAATAACAGCGATGTCCGGTCAACCCGTAAAATACTGTGATAGCTCATCAATATTAATGAATCCAAGGCCGCCTCCACTGGTGTTGTCTGGAACAGAGACTCAAACTGCGTTTATCTCAGAGAGGAATGGAGTCTGAACTGTAAAGAATCAACAAAGAGGCAGATTACGTTTCCAGCCAGAATAAGACGAGGAACAAAAAAATAACAAGAGAGGCCATGTGGTGGAAGGGCAAAAGAGAACTGTTTAAAACATCAGTAGTCAATATTTTGACATTAGAAATGGATCAAATGAAACTAATTAAAAGCCGTTAACACAGTAATAGACCTCAGGGTAGTCAGTCTGAAACTCACCATCATCAGTAGGTGCCAAAAATAACTTCAATGCAAATTTATCAAATTTCTCCTCATAAAATCAGAAGTCATTTGTATTCGAACCACATGTGATAATAGACTTAATCACTCAATATTTTCAATTGGTTTCTAAGAGGTGACTTTTAATCAAAGAACCTCTGGTCAACACAATTTAAAGAGTAAAGGGCAGAAGGATAAATCCAGGAAATTTTAATAAATCAGAAAGAAACAGCAGTAAATGTGTTCATTCAACACCCATCATATTGTTATGTTTTAAATAAAATAATAAAAAGACAGCTTCAGTGTTATTTGTTTTTATTAAAACATTTCTATTTCCTTTTCCAGAGCAGTGCTGGAATGATGGTGATGATGATGAAGACCATGCATGCGGTTGGGAGAAGGGTATGGCATGCCCCAAAGGTCCACACAGATGTAGAGCTATATGTCTCGAATCTCCTCCTCTAAGCTAATCTTGCATAAAGTTTTTGTCGTGTTAATGTCCCAAGTATCTGTGCTCCGTCTCTGGCCCTCAGCCTCAAGCCCATTGGTTCTTCCTTACAAAATTGTCAAGAAATTAAAATAATTCATTTTTTTAACATGGGAATAATTTTTCCAAACAGCTGTGTGCTGTAGGTTTTGAGCATTTATTATCAGGAGTACATCAGGCAAAAGTGTGTTTCCTGTGGACTATTTTCACCCAGCGGTTTATACACTCTGCGCTAGTGAATATTGAAGGTGTTTAATTGACTAAAAATAAAACTTTATTGTGAGGAAGCAGCATGTGAGTGTGCGACGTGTCGATGTGTTTGATATGGAGCTCAATGGTGCAGAGAACTTTTTGCTGTGTAAATGTAATATGCATTAATTCATTTTTAGTAGTTTTCAGCTCCAGTCTACTCTGGGTTTTTTTTGGTGACTACAAAAAAAAAACTTAAACCTGACATTGGACAATTTTTTAAAATTGTCAGAGTAGGATGTTTTATTCGTTCACCTGATGTAATGATCAGTCCACGTATCAGTGTAACAAGCAGAATGTGTGGCTGCTTCTATAATAAACAAAGAGGCTGCAGAGGGCCACACAGGATTAGCTTCCATTCTTTTACCTTTTTAAGAAGAGACAGATGTCTCAGAACCAGGCTGGATCTCAGCCGGCACTGAGACGCTCGTCTCCTGTTAATCATCTCAGATTGAGAAGTCTCACACACTGCATATGGACAGCAGAAGACAGATTATTGGCTGCAGTCTGTCTTCACCTTTGTTTAATAACTTCCCATAGCCTGCAGATTGCAAGGGGATGCTGAGTGATTTGTTTGGACTTGATTTAATTAGTATTTTAATTACAAAGTGTCTGGGACTCGTTTTGTTTTTCGGTCTGGGTTTACCCACCGGGGAGCTCTGTCCTGGTGGAAGTGATGCAGCAGGCACCTGATCGGTTTTGTTTAGTAAGTTGAAACCGTGTGACCAAGATTTATATTCTTCTGGCAGCCTGATTTGTTATTCCATCTTTGATACACCAGAGTAGCTCATTCACATTTAGTTTTTTAGAGGGTTACATACATTTACTACAACAAGGCCGGTGTATATTAGACGGAACTAATCCTCTCATTTGCCTTTTGGCCTTTTAATATCAGTGTCCTACGGCTCAGTCACGTCATCACTGCTGCTGACGTGATCAAGCCAATCAGTGTCCTCCACACTGAGGAGGAAACGCGAGCGGAGCTGCTCTGATACAGAGTATGAAGAGAAGCTGTAATTACACACTGCTGGCACACACTGATGGCTTGGTTGGGAACTGGAGGCATGGATTGTGTTGTAGTGTCAGCAGAAGTAGAAACAGCTGCATTTAGTGTAGTAATTCCATTTCCTAGCTCCAAGGGAGTCCAGGACATGAGGCTGCAAGTGTCAATGCATTCGCTTTATGCAGCACAGCTCCGAGGTTCAAACAGAACAAACTGGGCCAATAGTGAGAAAAGTGGCTCATTTAGAGCCACTGAGAAAGGGACTGCTGTGACGTTTAATGACTCATGGATCTGCATAGCATCCCAAATGAATAGTGTAACAAACCACTCTTGGTATTACAAGAATGTTTTATTCTTATGGTTCAGGAAGGTTTTCTGCTCCACATTTACAAATCATACTGGAAACTGTTTTACACATTCCGATTGACGTCTTACTTGGAGTCAAGATACTAACGAATCCATTCTAAAATATTTGCCAACTTTAGTTTTCCAAATAACCTATTAGCAGTATATAATAACAGGTCACAAAACGCCAATTAATATGGATTTTCTTTCTCTAAACAGAAACAAAATGTGTCCCTACCAAGAATCAGACAAGAATCAGACATTAAGTGTTTGAAACAGCCACGAACCGAGAGTTTATCCGTACGCTATAGGGCACCTGCTGTCAAATACTGGTTTATAGGTAATGAACAAAAGGACGGATGCATTCAGATTAAAACATCCACAAGATGACTTGGCTAAATGACCCCCACACCCAGTTTACTCGTGTAGTTATTTAGTCCTCTTTGTGAACAAGAGGTGATAAAATCGCTGACACAGAATCCACTCCTTTATCCTATAGCTTACAATCTGTTTAATTCCACCTGAATCTCATGTTAGTGGCCATTTTAAGAAACTTCCTTAGCAAAATACAGAATAGCAGTGTTCAGTAATGTCAAGCTGCATGAGGGGGTGGTGGGGGTTTGTTGACAGTACAGACGAAGCAGGGTCAGCGGGGAGCAGTTGTGAGTCTTGTGGTGGTCTAACTGTTTTCCTGCTGCCCGGACGCTTGTCCCGATGGTTCAAATTCATCCGCCATCGGTCCAGAGAAGCCACAGCATTTGTTCTTTAAAGAACGTCCCAAAAACAGCCAGTACTCCTTACGGATGGTGTCCTTCTCCTGTGCCAACAGTTGACAAATCTATAGAGGGGGTGGAGAGACACAAGAGGGGTCAGAAAACTAAATTAAAAAGGCTCCAGTTTTAGTTCAGATTTAATGGCAACCAACAAATAAGTACATCCTGTTTCATTATAACATGTCTGTATTTTCCTTTAATAACAGCACTTACATCTAGAGCCTTTCTTAATGTCTCCTTTCTGTCCCCTTCAAATGCCTTTTCCTTTTTATTGCTGTTCTCCAAGGCGTCCTCGTAGCAATCAAACAGAAATGCAAGAAGATAAGGTGAACAGTGGGTTTCCTTCAGCTCAAGGACCCTGTCCAGGAGAGTTGGCGGAGACGACAGACCTTGGTCTAGCAGCATTCTAGAAAAAAAAAAAGTAAAAAAGCAAGGTGATACAGGGTGGCACATCGTGTAACGTAAATGTCTGAAACTCCTTGAAGATCTACTGTGATTGTATAAACATATTCAAGTTGTGACAGCTTACCCTTTCAAATAGTTCCATGCACTTTCATTGTGGGGAGCCTTCTTGATTTGGACCAGAGAGTACCTGACACAGAACAGAGCAAAATCAGTCTAATGTCGGCAGCCGAAAACTCAATCTGCTTACAAAGTGAGGCAGGGACATTAAAACTAAATCATGTTCATATAGTTGATTAAATACAGAAGTTATTTTCAACACTCAAACCATTTCGTTGAAAGACTTTTTGGAAATTGACTCACTGAATCTCTCTCTCCACTATGGCTGGATCCGAGAAGCCGGTTGTGTGAGAAATGACAAAATGCCTTTGGTTCCATGCAGAGTTGTTTCTTACATCTTCTTCCAGGAGAGTCTCCACAAACTCCAGCTCGTTGTCCCACAATTTAAACTCCTGCAGATGGGAGAGAAACATTGCCATTGTTCTTTTCCATAACCCTGCGATGCGGGACTTCTCAATGAGCGCAGCCCTGGTTCTGGCAGAGTGGCTCACCTAGGGTAGAAAACTGGATCTCTATTCTCAAACACCTACCTGGATGACCCACTGCCTGTGCTGCCACGCGTGGTAGTTCTTTGCATCTTGGCTGAGAATGTCCGCAATGAACTCCAATTCCTCCGAGGGGTCATTCAACCACTCTACCACCATACGTCTGTGATGCCTGGGAAGGGAGTTCAGAAACCAGTCTTACTGTGTAACGCTTTGGTTAAACTTCATCATCGGTTCAAGGGCCTAGCTTCCCCTGAAAGGATTTTTCTAGCACTCACCAGACTTGATAGTTTTTGGGTTGCTCCTCAATAATGGCCGTGATGTACCTCATCTCCTCCCGCAGGTCTTTCGAAAGCGCTTGCAGCAATACGCGCCTGTAGTGCCTGCAACCCAAGAACTGTCATTAAAAAAAAACAGACTAACTGAAAAGGTAAACAAAAGTTATTGTTCTGCGTGACAGCTTGTTAGAGAGGGGCCGCTTTGCTGATTACGGTATCGCTCTATTCGAACACAACGCCAGACGCAAACATAAATCGGGACTTTTCCGTATTCCAAACACACATCATCCTCACCAGACTGTGTAATTAGCAGCATTCAGCTCAATGGCATCTGCTGTCAAGGCAAAAGCCCGATTGCTTCTCTCATCATTCTTCAGGAGGGCTCGGAAATAGTCATACACATCCGAGACTGTTGGAAGAAATGTTTGTTAGAAAAATCAACAATCTTCTGATTACAACAACTTTTGGCCGGATACGTTTACATATCTGGTGTCCAGCTTACATTTTTCTGAGTAGGCGATCTTCACAACAGGGTTCGGTCCGTCATCCTGAGTAACAGGCTCCAGATCAGCCCACTCCTTTCTGTCTCTGGAAACAGGTTCAGAATCTGAAGATCGCACTTATTACGCAGACTACGTTAAACAAATACAATACAAACTTTAGCTGTATTCGATACCATTTCATTGTGCGTTAGTTTTGACCGGGAGAACCGGAAGAACAATTAGCAGAATCAGCACAACGCTGCTCCAATGAGTAGACACTTGTTAAAGGTTTGTAGTTTAATACAATTAAACTGTTCGTAACGTTACTCATGCAAATTTTAATGGGACTTGCTGACAAATATAAAGTTAATTAACACTTGAACTAAATAGCAGACGTAGTTTACCTAACGTGAACGGTTAGAGCAACTGGCAAGCTAGCAACTCTGACAATTTATGAGAAAGTATAACCAAAAATTACTTGTAAAATATGTATCTAGTCGGGTCCGGAAAGTAATCATCGCCGACTCGGTCTTCAGCCTCTACATCCAACTCTCGGTCTTCTTTGACTTCTACGGATTCACTTGAAATTTCCTCGACACCAGACATTGCTAATTCGTTAGCTTAATCGCTAGAAGTAGAGGGAAGAGGAAGACGTAACATCCGGTGAGCCAGAAAGATGCCTTTACGTCCTGTCGGAAATATGAGGCTTTCTGAGATAAACGGCACCTGGTAGCTTCCGGCAGCCTTCGAAGATGCAATTTGTGTTTTACTTGTGTTTTGTAATATATATTCTTCTGCACTTTAATCGCGGCTTGTTTAAAAATGTTCAAAAACCTGTTATCTTCTATAAAATCACACAAATTACGTTTTTAGAAAATACATACCTTGCTCAACATACGACGAGTATGCAGTTTTACATCCATCACATAATCATTTTGATTTTTTTCAGCTAAACGTGCTGTTTATGATCACGTGGACTGCATGACCGTTTCCCCTGTTAGGAACCTCAATGATCTTAAGTGCCTTTGTTCCACATGGCATGGAAAAGCATTAAGTGACCTGGATGCCTCCAGCACCGGTTCCCCTCCAAGGCTGCGTTCTTTTCTCACTGCTCTTCCACCTGTACACAAACAGCGGCACCTCAAGTGACCAAGCTCTTGGAGTTTGCAGATGACCCCACCCTCATTGGACTCAAAGCTAGAGCTTGACGCTTAAGGACCATGCAGATGGTTGATTACCAAAGGAATGCAGCCCTACCTTCCCTGCTCCCTGGAGGAGCTGAACAACCCAGATACCTGAGCTTGCTCAGACTGACGGAGAGGAAAAATAAGTCTTTATATATTATGCAGAAAAAAATATTTTCATAGTATCTCAAAAGACGAGAAAAAAAATGTCAACATTGAATGGTTTAAAACAGTTCAAATACCGGATGTAAAAATTTAAAAAAAATTAACCTGTATAAATGAATTAAATAAACATTAATTTGCTCTCTCCTAGTAGCTGGCATTTGAGTCGACGCTCAACAGAAACATCAGTGTCACTTATGGTCAAACTGAACTTTATTTTCATCAACGACTCTGGACATTATAAAAATAAATAGATGATTCAAAATCAGTGGATTGTAATACAAATCGTTATCAAAATTATGCATCAGCCAGAATGAAGAATTAAACATGCGTGATCACCGTTCCATCGACACATACACGTTGTCAATACTCGGCTCCGTTGTCTGCAATTGACTAAATCGGTTGCCGGTGTAGAAAATCGCCGTTCAAATTAGACCGCTATGCAAGTTGAATATGCTTCTCTCGGATATTTCCGTCAATCGCTTGACCCAAAGTGTGTTCAGTGACTGTCTTCTTCCTCCAATCCGTGTTTTTCAATGTAGCGTCTAGAAGAGGACAAAACAGAGCTTTCAGACTTAGTTTAGTCCTGGTGTTACACCTGTTCTAATGTATCAATGAAGCACCAAGGCTCACTTGA
Source organism: Apeltes quadracus (assembly GCA_021346845.1). NCBI lineage: Eukaryota > Metazoa > Chordata > Actinopteri > Perciformes > Gasterosteidae > Apeltes > Apeltes quadracus. The sequence goes on along the minus strand of CM037920.1, from coordinate 14,768,013 downwards.
AATACACTTTTCCTTGATCATAACTTCTGCCAGCAGTTTTTTGATCAACAGAAATGATTGGCTACCTGAGCACAACGCAACTAGTTCTACACAACGCGCATTTAAGTTGTTGTGGCAAATGACAGCAATGAGGGAGAAATATTAGGATTCATCTGAAGTTTTTTTCCAGATGAGCTCATAAATGTACCGTCCAAATCTCCCTCTTCACAATGGCCATTAACAAACTTTGTTTGTCTGGCACCAAGTCGAGCTTACAGACGCCACAGCGCTGTGGAGGGGAGGAGAGCTACTGACTGAGGGTTTGTCAGACAGTCTGGTCAAAGCTAGTCGAAGTTAGTGAAGAGGAGTGTTTTTACACATTTCCATCTGGAGCAGCTTTAACGCTGCATAAAAGCAACGGACATGACCCTGGAAATTAAAGTCAGAGCCAATCTTAATGCAAATTAATATTGCAAAACTGTTCTTCACAACTGCAGGATGTTGTGCGTAGTGAAACAGCTGAGGTGCCTCATTAACATGAATAAACTCCAATGAGTCCAGAACGGTTTGATGAAAATATTAGTAGAGGAATAAAAGCAAGATATACTTCCACTATGTAACAGCACAATAGTCAATGGTATGAAATAATGACGTAACATAGATGACAGAAAAAATAAAGTACCTTCTAGCAAAATTATAGAGGGCTTCTTTTCTCTCTTGGAGAGACAAATGTCTGTCAGTTGGTGATCTCCCAAAACATTTGGCAGCGGGCTGTGGATTAAAGAAAATAAAATATTTACTGGAAGAAACAAGACGACAAATCAGTAGGAAGTAAAATGTTTCCCATTATAGAGAATTCGCCCAGTTGGTGAGGATCAAACCTTTATGGTGGGAGCAGGACCGGAGGAATATGAGCTGTTACTGGAAGACCCAAAGGTCGACGTGCCGGCAGCTTCCATTGGACTTTCCTCCTTGTTCTCCAGCAGATTCGTTATGGTGGTGTCAACACAATTGGTTTTGGCTGAGCAAAAATCAAAAGACAACTGTCGAGGTGCGGCAACTCAAACCAACTTCCACTACCTCAGGGATGCGTCAGAGACGTGCTCTACCTAGGTCCTTGGCGATGGCGTTGAGTGGGACGTGAGGCAGCACGTCTTTCACCTGTTGGGCCATCTTGGCAATCCGGTGATCCTCGGTACCCAAACTCTGGACCATGAAGCCTAGGCCCATAGAGCTAGGTCTGACACCTAGAGCGAGGAAGAACAGAGGTTACCAGCCGCACGCGCATGTTGGGCAAATCCCGTGTGGCCTGTGTTTACGTGTCGACTTACTTGTAGAAGTTTGTGGCACTGTGTGCCTTTTACGTTTAATGTGCTCCGCTTTATCACCTTTTGTGATCTTGGTGGAAACCAAGCCCAGTTCACCCGCTAGCAGCTAAAACAAAGACACACATAAGACACCCCTTTAGCGTGCAACTGCAGCACACAAGGCAATAAGAAGCATTTGGAGAAACAAAACTCATCAGGCGAGGAAACTGGATAAATTGTATAACTGAATTTATTATATTTTGATAACGAATCAAACCCTTTCTGAATCCGCTCTACTGGTGGACATTGGTTTTCAGTGTTGGGCAAGTTACTTCAAAAACGTAACACATTATGTATTACTTGTTACTGTCATTTCAAAGTAATTTGTTACATTATAATATTACTGTCTCTGAATTGTAAGGCGTTACACTACTACTGCATTACTTTTAAGTTACTTTCACCAAAACAACTGGAAACATATATATATACACAGGGTGCGATTTGACAAAAAAGCAGAAGGGGGGTGTTTTGTTTTTTTATTCATAGACAAGAACATGTGACTTTTAGCTTGCATAACTAGGGAGAAGAACGCAACGGGTAGACAGGCTCTTTTTCGGGTCCGCGTGGATTAGTCCCCATCACAACATGGCAAAACTTTTAATGTTAATTTAGTTGCTTTATTATTGGGTCCTGTAAAGTAAGATGATATGCTCAGTGCCGGCACTCCGCACACGCACATCACGCACTGCGCCAAACCATCTGGGACGTGGAAAATCACAGTAGGCTGCTAGTATAAATAACAAATAAAATATGTCTAAAGCATGTTAATATGCAAAACCAATACAAAAGTAATAAGCCATCACTCACAGTAATGCAGCTCCGCGCTGCTCTTATTAAAGAGCTGGTTCCTATTCTCTGCTACGGAGACCCCCCCCACCCCCACCCCCCTCCTCAGCGCAGTTAATGGGATCCAAAGTCCAACTGGCTTGATGCTCACTTTCACGCTAACGGACGGTTTGGCTACGAGGAGGAAGCAGAAAAGCGCCAAGCGGCGCACAACGAGAGGAAACCGATCTGCGTCACACGTGCACACACGCACCCCTGCAAAGTTCCGGCACTAAAATGTTACAATGTTTTTGTGTTCGATGACGTTCAGAAATATGAGTCTGCCAGAAGGTGAAGGCGAAAATGCATTGTAACGCACGTTACTGACCTTTGTACAGAGTAAATATTACCCATTTTTTTGTGGAATGCCTTACATTACCACATTACAGCAAAAAGCAATACATTACAGTAATTACATTACTTTTGTAACGCGTTACTCCCAACACTGTTGGTTTTACCTCCTGGACCTTGTTGGCAAACTCCTGCATGGACTCTCCATCTTGTCTGGATACTGATGGGAGCCAACTGGGATGGAAATGAGAAAACAAACTAGAATTAGCGCCGTGCCTCTGTCAACCGGTCATTTCAAAGCCTGTCCAAAACATCATCCCCTAATTGTTTTCTCCTTTTTGACATTCAGGAAAAATGATCATAATAAGCTCATCAGTATGTTCTGGGAACGCAGTAAAATCAAGTCCAACGGAATGTTTTCAAGAAATTCTTAGCAAGCACTGTGTGAAGTAAACAACAATAATGCCAAAACAAATGTTAGAAATCCTGTTAAAATCCTTCAAAAACTGAATTTGGAACTGCAGGACTAACGATTACTTTCAAGGGAAATGTATCTTGAACGGCATTTGAATCAACATTACCGTTTAGGTAACATGAGTTTGGGGTCGGAAGCGTTTTTCATCCGCCTCATAGTTCAGTTAAATAATGCACATCCCCACAAGACTAGTTTCATGAGAAATAAATATATCAACTGAATTATCAATGACCATTCAGCTGCAGAATATCACGATTTCACTCCAAGAATGCAATTGCTAATAGAAAAAAATTGATACAAATTATTTAGTACCTTACATGATACACTGTACATGGAACAAAAAATGTCCACAAGAGCTCCGTCAGCCAGCTGGACTCAGGTGTGCCCTGTGGATAGATAAAATAACACGTGTTATATTACAGCGTAACGTAGCCCACATGCAACGATGTAGGTATAAACAAAGGGACTGAAGTCCTGAATACCCAAACAATCTAGAACTATTTCAAATGATCTTATAGCTGCACACAGCAACACAACCTCAATTATTGTCGGTTCAGAGGTGTCTGGATTAGATTTAAGCAGCTTACACTAATCTTTTATTGACTGCCCCTGGGATTGTTGCATTGTATGAATGCATTATTTTACCTCATTGATTTTCTTGATGGTTCATGTTTCATTACCAACATTAAGAAATCTAAACACTCAGATATTGTGGTCAGAATTCAAGAAAAAAAAAGGAAACATTGTCCAAATCTCATCCTATTCTTGACATTTTATCCCCGTTAAAAATCAGAGCTTAGGCGACATTACCAAAGCAATCAGTGGTCTGGTCACCCTCAAGGCCACAGGTTGAATGGACTCAGTCAGTGAAAAAGGCCAGGAGCTGAGAGGACAAATCTATTTAGTATGTTAGCCACAAGCAAGAAATTTACTTTTTTTTTTTTTTCAATGGAGATCTTTTGAAAATATGAATTACTAACATTGATTACCATGCGAAAAAGATCCATTTAACCGTTTCAGTGTCTTTGAATCAGATCTGGGGGTTTTAGTTAATAGTGAAACCAATAGCAAAGTGAAATTCACCACTGTTAGGAAGTGCTCCTGGTCGTTGTATCAGGTTTTAGTGCATCTCCAAGTAAAGTACACTCGATTCTGACCTACTCAAATGAAAACCCAAAATGATCCCATTTTGGGGCGGCCTTTTGTTCTTTGCCCATCCAACTCCAGAAGGAAGTTTGTGAGGGGAAACAAACGCCAGAGTAATTCATCTTTATCTCAAATCCCCATGGAGGAGGAATGATTATCTAAATAACTTTCTACATTCAATCATACTTGTGAGGCCAAAACACTGTCTCCATTTGCAAATACTAATAGATACAAGTCACTGCTCTAGGATTGATTTAATCATTGATGGGAATTATACATTACGACTAAAAATAATAATAAACGAGAGCTAATAATATAATTTGGTTACACTTTCCGAAGTAAACCATTTAGCAACCAATCATAAACAAAAAGCACATCTTTATTGAGCTTTAGACATTGAGTAAATGGCTCCTGCAACAGAGGAGTCCACACTGACCTAAACTTCAGCAGGCCAGCACGGCCATTGGTGGTGTCCTCTTCGGGAAACAGAAGCAGAGGGGGGGCGCCTTGGGTGGAGCAGTACCTCTGAAGAGACTCGCCTGCTGCTTCTTGGCCGGACGCCGAATGAATCTCCATGAAGCCTCTGGCCCAACACACGAAGCCTGTGGAGCCCTCTAACTGGGGCTAAGAAGCAGAAAGAGACGAAGACAGCCAAATACCATTTTATTTTAACAAAATTCTACAATGCAAAAAGTCAACAGTGAGATAGACTACCTGGTCACTATTTGTGTGTAAGGCTTTTTTATGCTTTTAAGAGAAAAACAATAAAAATTGGTAAATAAAAAAAAGTTTGCAGCAGCAAAAGTTATGAACACAAATGGAAGCACAAAAAGAACTACAGACATTAGCAGAGTCATTGAAGGGGGCTAATCTATGACTACCGTTTATGTGATATTCAGCATACGCGGTGGAACTAACTAGTACAGGAAACATGCAGTATTCTTTTAAATTAGGTGGCTAAAAAGGTTTAAAACCACATGCATATTGACACTTTACACATTTTAAAGACAAACACTCACAGTATGACATGGGGTCAGAAGGTTGATTACGTTGTGGTCGAACTCCGTCACATGGTTGCATAAGTACAGCTTGGTGTTTCGGTCTCGAGAGCGAGGGTTTTTTTGTCTCACATGCATCCCCAGGACTGAGCACATAACCCTCACAATAAATCTAAGAGACCGACAGAAGAAAGGTGGATGTAATCTTACATCTAGTGGTGCCATTCACCAAAAGAACTAACAAACACAAAGTGTATTAACATGTGTTTACTTACATGCAACAATTCTACAGCCATCAATTTAAATTAAACATGGAACTAACCAGGTGTCATTTGAAAGAGATTATCATGTCTCTGTCTGCCTGTCTGCCTGTCTGTCTGCCTGTCTGCCTGTCTGCCTGTCTGCCTGTCTGCCTGTCTGCCTGTCTGCCTGTCTGCCTGTCTGTCTGCCTGTCTGCCTGTCTGCCTGTCTGCCTGCCTGCCTGTCTGTCTGTCTGTCTGTCTTTCACACACGAAAAGTACTGAGCGGCCAGTAGCCTTAGTTTATGGAGTGATGTCAGAGCTGTCAGAGGCAGCAGGCTACAATAGCATGTATTGAATTGCATAGTGTGTTGAATTACACACATGTTCCCAGTAGCACAGTTTTTCACATTTCTACTACTTGTATCTCAATATCAATACGGTTTTATATTCCTTGAATTGCGGGTTGTATTAATGTGCGTAAATATGTTCTGAGACAGTTTGATACTTGCCTTCTAACAAAACTCTCTGGAAGGGCACAGCTGACCAAGAACACGTGAACACCAAGAAAGATGCGTATCAACATCAAACAGATGCCAACCGGAGAGTAAATCAGCAACAGCAGGAGAAGAACTGCATCTTTGGGAAACCTGCACAAAATAAAATGATTATATTTTAAGCAACACATGTCAACACATCTTTGCTTTCCCTCCCCACAGTCTTCTGTGGATGGAGGTTCGATCTGACGGTGGTGGCCACTGCAGTGGTCCTGTCGTACATCTTGCCGGCTACTTTGAATTCTTTGATTAATTTCTGTTATAGAAATTGAATGTATTCTACATCTGTATGAGTCATTCTGTACACATGGCATCCATTGCAGTCTGTCCATCCCGGGAGAGGGATCCCTCCTCTGACGTTCTACCTAAGGGTTTTTTTCATTTTTTGGGGAGTTTTTCCTGTGCCGATGTGAGGGGACGGAGGATGTTGCATGTGTACAGACTGTAAAGCCCTCCGAGGCAAATTTGTAATTTGCGATTTTGGGCTATACAAAATAAAATTAATTGAATTGAACATGTTAATGCGGTGGATGACATCTGAAAACATGAAGTTATTGCTGTTGACATCTTGACAATAAAAAGTACAAGAACTAACAATCTTTAAAAGGGGCGCAAACACCCAGCAAGCGCGGATTTGTTTATCTACGAACCTTTAACCAGCAAAAAAAAAAAAAAAAAAACGACACCGAGGTAAACTTCAAGATATCACACAATAACAAAAACCAGTTTGCCCGTATGTGTTGTACATTCAAAATCCCCTCCCCAGTTACATACGCCCCACACTAGCAGGAGAACTACCATTACGACTATAAACAGCGCAGTTTAACACCTATCATGTATGGTTTTATTTGATAAGGCACAGTGCATTGTGAACTTAGTTCACTATTTACTGCTGAATACTGACACGCATCGCATGGCGGCTTTGCTCGTGCATGTATGGCAGTGCGTGTGCACAGTCCGATGGCTGCATTCCCCACAGCAGTCTTAAGAGAACAAGCCCCAAACCAACACGGCCTGAAATCAACAACGCCTCATATTCAGGCCTTACCTCCGAACTGCTGAATGGGAGACATGGCTCACGTATCATGACGTTAGACAACATTGACATTTCATGTCGGAGGTGAAATTAAAGGGGAATGTGTTGACGCCACCTACACAATAAAAGCTGTGACAACGTGTCCGCTGAGGGGAAGTTGGCTCTTGTTATTCAGTCAGTTGTGCAAGTAACTTCAATTAACTGGGTTAATATTCAGGCGTCAAGATCAAGGATCATGCATTACGGCTGAGCGAGATAACTAGGAAGGACCATGTCATGCGACATATGATAGCAGGGCGACGTGTACACTTAAGTCAGCGTCGTATAACAAGCAACACAACGTACAATAACGTCACCGGCTAACAGCTAGGCTAGCCAGCTAACGTTAGCTGCATGCTCGTGACACATTGGACGTCCCTTCGTTTGAAAGCATTTAGCAAATAGCTAGCACGCGTTACATGTCATAGATAACATGTTACTGTGACATCATCGCACGACAAAACATGTGAACAAATGTTGCTAAATAGCGTTTGTTGGAAGTTAACAGCGACTTACCGACGAAAGTCAAACATGTCTTCAATCCCCTGATTCTCCATGACTGCGAGTCAGACGTTTGCTCGGAGGCTAACGCTAAGAATACAACCTGATCCCTAAATATAAATTAGTCATACCGTTCACAACACCAACGTTGTCGCATAGGGGTAAAGTCGCAACTAACAGTAAAGTCCCCACGTGAATGTGTATTTTACCTCAAGCTAAATGGTTTCAGGAAGTTAAAAATGTTAGACTAGTTATTTTCCAAAGGTGTTTCTGCCCGCGGTGCTAGCAGCGCTAGCCCCTTTGCGCAAGAAGCCACAACCACCAAACTTCCGGCCGAAACCCTCGAGAATAAAAGGGACAATAAATGGGACCTGACATCAGAGATTTGCGAAATTTGGTAAAGAAAAATGCCAATCAATAATTCTTCTAGCCTTTCGTATGATGTCATGTAACATGTAGCTGGGAAATTTTCTGCAGACCCTCAAAGCCGGTCTAGTTTATATGTGTCGCTTCATTGTGTCATTTCCTCTCAATATTTAATTCCAGTTACAGAAAACTTACTGAAAAGTGGTAGTACTTTGTCTCCCTCTAGTGGCCATGTTTGATTATTTCTGTAAATAGGTTAAAATTTCAATGGCGTGATGATCAGAGCAACACAAAGTGTAACGCTTGAAGAAAAAGTCACCACCACTGCAATATTCTCACCAAACACCATATCCTGAGTTGGGAGAACCTCATTAACCTCATTCATTTGTTTGTGTTTGTGGTTTTTAAAATTCTACATGGAATGGCCGCGCCTCGACTTTGTGATTTTATTAAGCAGTCAAAGCAGCAGCTTACTGGATCTGCTTCAAGAGGTGGTTATGTTATTTCACACAGCTCAAGCTCGTTTGGCAAATCTGCATTCTCTGTGAAGGTAGCTCACTCGTGGAATGCTGTGCTGAGAAAACACACACACACACACATATATATATATATATATATATATATATATATATATATATATATATATATATATATATATATGTGTATATATACACACACACACATATATATATATATATATATATATATATATATATATATATATATATATGGTGACTTTTTCTTCAAGTAGTGGCTTGTTGCCCAGCAGGTTTGTCTCTCGCTCAGTGCTGATATTCTTCTTTTTTTCTCTGTGTATGTTTTTTGCTTCAGTGGTATACTGTATGTGTGCTTCCACTGTGTGTTTTTTCTTTTGAGATTTTCTTGTTTCATGTTTATTTTTTGGTTGCCTTAAAAACTGGCCGGGGACAGCATATGAAAATAAGCCTCTCTGTCTCATTTACAATAGGCTACAACTAAATTAATAAAAAATAATATAAATGAATAAATAGATAAACCATTTTAAGGGATGTATATGCCAATAAATAATGAAATACTTGAATGTATAATGTATGGTCCAGTCCTTAACGAGTCACAGGTTTTGATGATTTACTAAATGAAAAGGGAAAGGTATATCGTGTCCGTGTAGACTATAAATCCATTGTTTATACCCATACTAGTTGACACACGAAAGAACTGAAGTAAATAAAAATTCACGAGACGTAAAACGTTGTTATTCATTTGTTGATGCTCAAAATACTAAATAGTTTTGTAAAACGTTCTTCTAAATTACATACTTGATATGTATGCTTTGTCTTTTCGTTATGTGTTCCGTTATTACGTCTTTTTAAGAGCCAACAACCTGCGTGTGCTCGTTCGACTGTAACGATACGTCTCTTGAACACCCCCCCCCCCCCCCCCGCTCTACTAACGTCATCGACTCCTCCCACAACCTCATCTCAGATCTGTTTAACAACAAGCGAACGAAGCCTCTTGTGTAACTACCGCTGCCAACCGACTACAAATCGATTATATTCTAAGGACCGTCTCTCCGAACATTTGTTTGCGCACCACAGACCGGCCGCTCGCAGAGATGCTGGTCGCATTCCGCTACGCGGTCCTCCTGGGGTTCGCCCTGGCCGCTGTGCTGGGCTCGGTGCTCGGGCTGGGTGAGGACATCGACCGACCTCTGATCGGGCCTCCGGGCTCTCCGGTCCGCCTGCAGGAGTCCGACCCCGGTCTGAAAAAGGCTCTGGAGTTCGCCGAGGAGCGCTACAACCGGGGCTCCAATGCGATGCACCTTCGCAAAGTCAGCCGCCTGCTGTCGGCCACCAAACAGGTCGATAAACGATAACAGCATTGAGACATATTATTCATTTGTACCGAGTGTTAATGGACAGTATCCGAACAGCGATTTGCGGCGTTGCAAAGGTGCGTTCAATTCATTGTAAACATAGGTTCCCTGCGGACTATTCAAACTGCGCCATGTCAGCAAGAGTTAGCCAAACAAAGGCCTGAATAGGGGGACTGCACCTTTAAAATAACGGTGTAAGCTATAGTACAAACTGCGGTGCACATATGAACTGTGTTGATTATGCATGAAACAGAAATGAGCACCACTCTGCTGCACCTGTCTGATGAATACTGAAGTGAGTGGCCGCTGCGTGTGTTTGTTTTCCAGCTAGTTAAAGGGATCCGCTATACAATAACAGTGGAGCTGAGCAACACTCAATGCAAGAAGTCCACCGTGCGCAGCACATGTGACTTCTATCCCGAGTTGCACCAACTCAAGGTAAGTTGCGTTGTGCATGAGAGGGAGGGAATGAGTGGGACAAAGGAGGTCATTGTCTCATGTCTGTTTAAGAATAGCCGATTTCTCCAAGGAAATGAAAAATTGAAAAATTCCCATATTGTTGATGTGGAAATTCTGTTTTGTGTTTTTAAAGCTGCAGATCTCACCAAATCTTGTGACCTGAGTTTCACTTCAAGTGGCCCCAAGCAGGCTACTGCCTCATGACATCATGCATGCAAACACAATCTGCCATATTTACTTATTTTATATATATTTCTTATATATTATATATATTTCTTACTTCTTACATTGGAGACACATTGACTTTTTAAAATCATCCCCTGACTGAGCCTGACTATTGGTTTATTTGATACAGGACAGTGTAAATTAATAAAAAAAAACATTTCTGTTATAATTCATTTGTAGTGCCAAGAGGCAGAAATAAATAAACATAAAAACAATTACAATTACAAAAACAGATAATTGAAAGGTAATACAATATTTACATTTTAAGATGCGTTCACAAAAAAATAAAAAAAGGGACAATAAAACTGTTATACATTGTCAAGTAGTAACAATAACTACTCAGAGGCTCTCAAAGTCAACACACACAAAGCAAATAAAATGAGCAATGACTATGTTGAAATATAAAACAATAAAATAAATGACATGGTCTGTTGCAGTAATTGTGCAACAGCTTATTCAACTTGTCCATCACGTTTCAGAAGACCTCTGACCTGTGTGTGTTTTTCTCTACATCAGACAGAAGTGTGCGTGTTCGAAGTGTGGGATGTTCCCTGGCAGGGCACTTCGACCCTCCTCAAACAGAAGTGCCAGCCTAAAGGTCAGTCAGCAGCATCACTCATCACGCACCGCTCAAAGTTTGGGCTGTGCAACACACCTATGCTTTACACTAAGTGACTGTGCTTACAGTTCTTTACCGTACTCATTTTGAAATACTCACAGTATTGTGCATAAATATATGTTATCTGTGCACTGACACATAACACTTTGTCCTGGATGTCTTTCTTACCAGTTGAATCTCAACTAAAAGAAACCAACAACATCGTGGATGCTTCTATCGGCGAGCCCCTGGAGGTAAAAATAGTGTCTATCAGCTCAATAAGCGAACTGATAACACAGTGAACAAGCAGTCACATTTCAACTCGATCTCTTCAAGTGCCATCACCACCCCTCGATGTGTGCGTTTTTGCTCCTACAGGAGTCCGTGGAGCTGTTGGGCCAGTTCAAAGAGTTCATGGTGACGTACAACAAGGTCTACAGCAGCCAGGAGGGTGAGTGTCTGACACTAACTTATTGTTAATGCCGAATAGTGAGCAGAAGGTGTTTCCTTCAACACCGTGAAACCTTTATGTACTAACAGCCTCCCCACAGGAACAATAATAAAGACTTTCCTCCTGTGTGAAAACCTGAAACATGAAGCTAAATATCGCCAACTCAGCAGTGGATGAACATCACTGTAGTCCAACACATTCCAAAAATCAATTAAAAGAGCAAATAATCCCGATCAGAACATCCACCAACAGCAGCAATGGGCTCACTCACTCAGGTGTTGCTTCAAACATCACAGGAAATAGAATAAACAGAGTAGTAAAACAGCCCTTCATCTTGTGACAAGTGCCAAGTCATTTCTTTGTTAAAATATGTTTATTTCCCCCTTTGATCCGACAGAGGCAGATCATCGTCTGCGCGTCTTCCACGAGAACATAAAGACGGCGCAGAAGCTCCAGTCTCTGGACCAGGGGTCAGCGGAGTATGGCGTCACTAAGTTCAGCGACCTCACTCGTACGTGTCTCTACACGCTGTGTGCATCGGCTCCTATTGCAAAACACCGTCGGCTTTTTGTGTGTTGCATCAGCCTTTTCTTCAGGGAACTTCTGAAGAAACTCAAAAGTGAAGAAACTGCTCTCCCTCTGTTCTTCTGCAGAGGACGAGTTTCGTACTGCTTATCTGAACCCTCTGCTGAGTCAGTGGACTCTTCATCGACGGATGAAGCCGGCCTCTCCTGCGCGAGGCCCCGCCCCTGCCAGCTGGGATTGGCGGGATCATGGAGCTGTCAGTTCCGTTAAGAACCAGGTACCAACCAACAGAAATATTCATAGGGACTGAGGAGCATGTTACTAGTGAACAGATGATACCTCTGGCCTACTTTCATGCTGAGTGAGTTTTGTGCACACACGCACGTGTGTGTGTTCCTCGCAGGGTATGTGTGGGTCCTGCTGGGCCTTTTCTGTGACAGGCAACATTGAAGGCCAGTGGTTCCTGAAAAATGGCACACTGCTGTCCCTCTCTGAACAAGGTAACCCACACACACACACACGCACACACGCACAAGTGTACAGAACCAAATAAAAATGGATTATATTATATTTCAGTAACTTTCTCCTGCGAGACAAAAGCGACGGTTTATCTTTAAAGATAATGATGATGATTTGATTGCTTCATTGATTTGTTCCTTCACAGAGCTGGTGGACTGCGATGGGCTGGACCAGGCGTGCAGAGGAGGGCTGCCGGCGAATGCTTACGAAACCATTGAGAAGCTGGGTAAGTGAGTCACAGGTGGAGGGCGAGGTACTCGTGCAACCATTTTGAAGCATTTTAGCATTCAGTGCAGCTATTGGCAGAATCTGTAGCAAAAGCGATTGTGAAGTGATTTTCGCTGAGCGTTTTGACCTTCACTCTTACTATTTCCAGGAGGTCTGGAGACGGAGACCGACTACTCCTACACCGGGAAGAAGCAGAGGTGCGACTTTACCAACAAGAAGGTGGCCGCCTATATCAACAGCTCTGTGGAGCTGTCCAAAGACGAGGGGGGTGAGTGGGCCCAACGGCTACAGGGACGACGAAGACAAAGCACTGATAAATAAACAATACGCTCCAACAAGCTCAAAAATCTCAAATTCTATTTTAGTGAGCAAACATTCTTCTTTTTAAGAAGAAATAAATGCTGAAGATCACTGGGTGTTGATTCTGAAGCCCCATTGGCAGATGGAAACAAAGATCTGTTGAAGCTATTCTTTTTTCCTCTCCCTCAGAAATTGCAGCTTGGCTGGCTGAGAACGGACCGATCTCTGTTGCGCTGAACGCCTTTGCTATGCAGGTAAAGGGTTGTTTTCCCCACAGCAATGGAAATGGCGCATTGGATCTTGAATGTGATTTATTTTCTCTTTGGAAATTCCCCTAGTTCTACAGGAAGGGAGTGTCTCACCCTCTGAAGATCTTCTGCAACCCCTGGATGATCGACCACGCTGTGCTCATGGTGGGATACGGAGAACGTAAGTCTTTTTCTTAACCCGGCTATGTTCACCCAGGTCCTGGTTCTTGTATTCATTTTTCTGTGCTTTCAGTTAAAAGTATCCCATTCTGGGCCATCAAAAACAGCTGGGGAGAGGATTATGGAGAGAAGGTAAGACACCTACCTAATACTTTATTCTTCTTGGTTATTAAGCAACTACAGGTCTCATTCTGCTTTTAGAAAATAACACCAGTTATTACCAGAGTAAAAATGCTCAGCAGTGTCCTTCCTTGACTAAAGTAAGTTATCGTGGCCTCTGGAATCTGACACAGCAAGACTTCAACCACAGTCTGGTGTTGTATTGCCGCAATGCAAAGTCCCAGAGTCACCGAGTGTTTCTTCTCTCTGTGTCTCGTACAGGGTTACTACTACCTGTACAGGGGGTCCAATGCCTGTGGGATCAACAAGATGTGCTCATCTGCTGTAGTGAACTAAAAAACAACCACCACGCAAACATGGCATCACACTACGTGTAGCAACGTTGCCAGCTGACCGCAGCTTCATACCTCACACCTTGTGTTACTAAAAACATACCAGCTTTATGAAAGCCAGCTTATTTGACGAATTTTGTTGTAATTTTGAAATAGATTAAATGTGCTCATCTTATTCAAGTAGTTTTGCAGGTCTTAAGGACCGGTGTGACGTAGGTTATTTTGGTTTTATCTTGTATTTTCTTAGAGCAACTGAAACCGCATTTGATGAAGAGCTTGCAATAATTAGAAGTGTAATAGTGCAATAATTACAACTGTGTTTTGTGGTTTCTTGGATGTTTTCTTAACACTGTCTATGCTAATGCTTTGTAGTACCTGAGTGGGATTTACCTACCTGTACTGGTCTGCACATGACTGCAATGGAATTATAAAAACTCCTCTAAGATAGTGAGAAGTGAAGGTTGAATCAATAAAAGTGTGAAATCCCACTCATTATGGTATGTGTGGTATTACCTTTTAACATGAGCTTGTACAACATTATGATATTTAACGGATTGAAAATACAAATCAATGCAAAACACACACACACAGATATAATGTACACCATTTATTAACCGCAATGGACACCCCATTGCCAGAATGTTTAAATTGACTGAAAGTAAATTACTAAAAGTAAGGATAGGCAGTATTTTACTGCTGTTAAAGTAATTAATTAATTATCAAAACGTAGAACATACCTGTATCTTGAAAGGTGTCATTAATAAATAAATAAAATCGTTTATTTTCTACACACTGTCTTGTGTATTGCGTAAGAACTGGTCGAAAACATCTTGATCTTGAACGTTGCTCAATTAACGAGAATACAAAACTCCATTACCCACAATGCAAAGGAACTGCCGCGGGATAACATGTGGGTGATGTGGAGCAGTGGGTCAGTACACAAATCTGATCTTGTTAGTTACTATGGTTACTATATCAGACCATTAATAATGATTGGTGCACAGGCGACAAAATTGTGCTGTCTTTTGAAGACAAGTCATTTGTCCCTCATTGAACGTCCATCTGGACTACAAATTTAAAAAAAGAGGAAGACACCTTTATTTTGAAAACATTAAGCAGTTGACACCGGAAATGTAAATTTGTTTTTTCAGAAAACCGGAACACGTGTGGTTTAGGTATATGTCAGCGTGTATTTGCTTTGCATGTATCTGTAGCTGCTGTCACGCTGCTCACAAACGCTGCGCGCCTTTCAGAGACATTTTCACATTACTCTTCTTCCTTCCGAGGCGATCACGTGACCTGCTAACGTGGGTGAGCTGCAGATACGTTTCCAGAAGGCTAGGTCAAATGCTAGCTCGGTTAGCCAAAGCACTAAGTTGGTATTGTTCATGTTCAAGTTAAACGCAGTTACCTTTTGTTGAGAACCATGTTTAGCGCAACAAGTTCAGGCAACGTGAAATATCAACGCGCGGTCAATTCAGTGCAGTCCCCAAACATGTAGTTTATAGGAGTTGCTAAGCTAATGTTAACTGATCGATACGATCCATGAGTTGAACAGGTGTAAAATATCACGAAACTGGTAATCAGTTTGTTTTAACTTATGATTTCATCCAATTATCGTTACTTTCCCTCAGCTGACTCACAGCGCATCGTTGATGATGTCACAGACCACCAAACGCAAACACGTGGTCAAAGAAGCTCTCGGGGACTTTGTCACGCCCACAGAGAAGCAGCAGATCGTGAAGGTGGGCTGTGTGCACACGTCACTATTTCATGTATTGACAGTTAATGCTCACTGACATCACAGCGAGCAGCTGGACATTTCCGCTACTCCTCTCTCCATCCTCTGCCTGTGCACTTGTAGGTCACCGGTAGCCGTGGCAACAACCTCCATGAAGCAGTCACAGCCCAGGGTGTGACTTTCCTGGTGAGCATGCCCACCAAGTTCCGCAAGAACCTTTGGATCAAGAGAGGTACGTGATTTGAGGGGGTGCTTAGATTAGTTGTGATTGTCACAATGATTCCCCACCTTTTCCATAGTATAGGAATAGCGTTACCACCTCTCAGAGCAATACCATAGCTGTGCAACGTTCCTTATTATAAAATGTAAACCTTGTGCGTATCGGACTAGATTTGCACACTTGAGTTCATGAACATGTCGGACTTTAGATACACTCTTTTTCAAGAGACAAGTTATAGATATATTTATAGAACAAGCCCATATCAATCACTGTTGGAGGAGGAATCATAGGAAAGCTTTTAATTTGTCCTCGTATAACCCTAACTCTTCACTTTTGGGCTCTTTCATAAATATGTCTAGGTGACTACGTGATTGTGGATCCCATTGATGAAGGAGAGAAAGTGAAGGCAGAGATCAGCTTCATTCTCTACAAAGATAACATTCAATATCTGCAAAAAAAGCAGCTCTGGTGAGCGGGGGGAGATACACAAACACGACTATCACATTTTGGTCATGTGTAACTGAGCAACTTTTCTTTTTTCCTTGTATTCCTCCAGGCCAGAGGGGTTCACGGAGGAGCCGGAGAAAGAGCCGGAGAAGGCAGATGAGACTGAGAAGGACGACGACTTCAGTGGCTCCGACGATGACGAGAGTGACCTCTTTGTAAACACCAACCGCTGTAACTACCAGTACAGTGAGAGTGGGGAAGAGGACGATCCGGAAGAAGCAGAAAACTGCAAAGAGGAAAGGACAGAAAGAGGTTCGTAGTGGCAACATGGAGGACGCGGATGATTGAGAGGGAGAGTTGCGAAAGAATCACGAAGCAAAGTGCTGTGCTGAGTTGCTGCTGTCACGGACTGATTGGTGATGGCTGTCATCCTTCAGCTCCGTCTGGACGGCCCGTCGCACGGCTCATTGAACGCATTTGAATTAAATGCAACGAAGTCTTGCTTGTTAAATTCATTTTTGGAAAAAGCTAAAATGTCCAACTTCCGAGTTTCAGTTGGAGCTTCTTCTGAACATGCCATTAACTCAAGCACGTTTGTAGTCTGAAGTTCAATTCAGGACATTGTGGGTACACTACAAGGTTTACAGTATACCAAGGCCTTACGGTACCTTGGCAGGATGTTAATGAAAACCCTTAAATCCCTTCAACCCCCCTCCATAGGACCATATTTAAAATCCCCCACATGGATTGACTCTAAACCATTACGGGTTGACCGTCCACACTTTGATCATGTTTAATTTGAGTACTTCGTTTAGATTAACGTGTCTGGGCCGTGTTTCAACATCTCTCCAGTAATACTGTCCTTCTAGAGAACATTGCTTTAACAAGGTGGACTGTTACCGTTCCTACAGATCAGATGTTTAAATGAATACAGCCAATAGCATTGATGGTTTTAAAGATGGAAAAACTGCTTTCAATTGTATCACTTTGTATTAGTAATTGGTCTTTGTAACTGATTTGTGCCTCATCTCTGTCTAACATTCCTAGCTGATTTTGGTTTGTTCAATGATAAATGTTTTTGGAGGTAGATTCATTCTTGTGCTATTTATTTTCTTAACTTTGACTCCACATGGTCTTCTCGACTTTTCCTATTTTCAGGAATTCCACATCTCTTAGAAACAATAGCATGTTCTTTATTTCCTGCTCAGCCAAACATTTCTTCCGAAAACCATTGCACAAAAAGTGAACACATTTTTCCCCAGATGTGTTGATTATTAATTGACAAAAGATGATCTACAGCAGGGGTTCTCAACCTTTTGCAAGCTGGGTCCCCCCAAAGCTGGTTCATGGTAATCGGGGCCCCCCTTCCCGCCGCCATCCCCATCCCCTCTACACCACCTTGCATAGATAGATTATTTTTAGGCCCACACATTTATTATTTTTTATTTTTATCATCAGTAGCGGTAGGCAAGCCTATTATCATTACTAGGCTATAATAATTGGGAATTGGCACCAGACCTCTGATATGAATGTATGCTCTATTATTGTTATTACTAGGCCTAATAGTAGCCATATTATCTTGATTTTTTTACAGAAGCTTGCATGTAGGCGACGTTAATGTGAGACCTGAACCTGCTTTGCCTTGCAAAGGATCCTCAATTCTTGGTGCAATGTCTGATAAACATCAAATCATCCTCGATTTGTGCCTGATTGCGGTATTTCGTTTTGAGTGCAGTCATTTTTGAGAATCCTGCCTCACACACGTATGTCGACGCGAAAGGGAGGAGAATCTTCAAAGCGACATCACAGAATTGGGGGTATTCGTGCATCATTGCTGCCCAGAATGACAAAAGAGGGCAGGAGGTAAAGATCGAGTTAATTCAGCCTGCTGTCACTCTGCAGCTCAATAAGCCTTCAGGGCTCTCAAGTCTGACGCATTTCAACCCGTTGACACGCCACACCTTGTATTTCTCACGCAGAGAAACTGACTTTGGTCCGAGCCGCGTAGGTTCCTCTTCCAACCGGCGGCCGTAGCTTCCGCCCGCAGTCGACTATATCACCCCCCCGCCGGCCGTAGCGTCCACGCGCGCCTCCCACCTTATTAATCACAAAATCACTTCTGACAACATTTTAGGAGTTGACTATTCGCTTCAAGTTTTCATTCAACATTTATATTTTACGCATTTAGCAGATGCTCTCATCCAGAGCGACGTAAGTGCAGACATTTCACATTGAGCTAAACACGCATCAAAAAGCAAAGCGTTGTTCCCGAGTGAGTACAGGCAGTACTCACTCGGGAGGCCCTGATGTGCAAAGCAACATTACAAAGAATGAAACACTTTCACAAAGTTAGAGACAAATTAACATTTTGGAAAACAAATTAGCATTTACGAAAACAAATTAACATTTTATAAAATACATTTACATTTTATAAAACATTTACATTTTCGAAAAGAAATTAACAAGACGCAAAACACTTTTACAAGTCCCGAAACACATTTACAAATGACAGATTCCTGACGGAAAGGGTATGTACCACTTACCGGAAGTATCAGGTAGCCAATCAGGCAGCTGCTTTTTGTCAACAGAATGGAAAGATGGCGGCTCCCGTTGATAGATTCAGGATTAGCGTTGGCGGAAACCTCCCGAATATCATCAAAAGTGGGCCAAATAGATTCTAAATAATGGTTTTAATCGTATGTTTATCCTGGTCCCCGATCTCACTACACCCGTACGTGACATTTTTTGTTCGTTGTTCTTCTTGGACGCGGCTCGTTATCCAGCACTGTTTAGACTCTCTCTCTCTCTCTCTCTCTCTCTCTCTCTCTCTTTCTTTTCATAAGGTAACAATGTCACTTTTCTTCCTCCATGCATGTAAACCTTCATCAATATAGACAAACAAAATGTTTTATTTGGCACAGATTAAAGAGTTTTTCTGTTCTAGTTTCTTTAGCAGGCAGTATGAATTAGTATGTTGAATATGCATCCTATTCTATCATAAAAGCTAGACAGGTCTTTATAGACTTGACCTCGCAGCCAACGCTTGTATTTAAAGCAACTTAAATTGCATTTTCAATCCATGGTTTTCACATTTTTGCCCAGGAAGCAGTTAGGAATTTTGAAGTTAGAAATAACCTCTTACAAATAAAGTGGAATTCATTTGCAAAAAACATGCTCAACTTAGCAGAAACAGAAATTTCTATTCATTTCAGTATAATAGAAGAATAAACCTGTAGAATTAATGGGTTAGGGAATACAGCCACCTGTGTGTCATACCAATGCTATTGTTTTGGGGTAATGCAGTGACGTGTAAATCAATGGAATTTGCTGAATCTGTGATGTTTATCAGTGTGTCCAAACTTTTGAGTGGTACTGTGCTTCTTGACAGGCCGCCTCTCACTAAAGAGCAGAGAAGCAAAAATGTTTGTTCAAGAAACTGGATGGTCTAAAAGTTTTGGTTGGTTTTAAGTTGCAGCCTTTCTCAGGGGCGCATCCCTACATTGAGCCTGGGTCAATTTCATGTCGGCCCACAGTTTAACCAGCTGGGAGGGGCTTCGTTTGTGGACCAATAGGATGGTGTGATACGAACACAGCTGCTTCTCCTCTGTCGCTTTAGGGAAGTCAAACGTGAGGAAAGCAGGGTGGTGGAGCAGCTGAACGTTAAGCCGGGTCATACACATCCCCACGTAAACGTCGTCGATCGGGAACAGGTGAACTCTTTTACACATGTGGTGTAGGCGTCTGGTCAACAGGCCCGAGTACACCACCCCCCCACCACCTGCGTACACAGGATAGAATCCTTTGTAGAAGCTGTCAGGGATAAAGTACTTGGACTTTCTGTCTTGGATCGGTAAAGCTTTAACTATCGTTTCCCCAATAATGAAGTCTTCAATGCTCTTGTTCGCTTCTGGCTTCCTCAGCTGGTCCCGGAGGTACGTAATCATTTTCGGGGTGTTGACAAATACATCGTCGTCCCCCTTAAAGACAAAGATAGTCCGGTTGCACGAGCGGGAAAACCAGCTCCAGAAGAGCACATCTTTCAAGGTGAGATTGAAAAACGTGTCCCTGAAGTCCCACTGCAGAATATCTCCATGGTGTTTGCTCTCCATCTGCAGTGACTCAGATGAATCCCCAACCACATTTTCAACCCTTTCTTTGCCGAGGAGGAACACCCTGCGGATGTATCCTCCTACTTTAGCGCTCCCCCCTTGTCCTGCTACCCATCCTGCCTGGCCCCAGGTCTGTCGAATGGCCTGCCGGTTCTTAAAACCCAGTTCTGTAGACTTGATGGCCAGTAGAAGGAGCGGGGCCTCCCTCTCATTCTTTTCCCCAGCTCCACACACTCCGTCTGCCTGAATGAGGGTCGGGTAGTCTCTCCTGTGCATGTGCTTCACAAACTCTTGTATCTGCTCCGGTAGCTGATCGAGCTTCTCCCCCATAGTGTCCAACTTGGACACTTCGGAGAACCCCTGCTTCCATAGGGACTCATAAATGGTGTCGCTTTCCAATCCCGTCCTAGTGTCTTTGGGCCGTAGGATGGGGTTGAAATGGCGGTCCATGGTCAGCTGGAGACGGTTCCAAATGCCGTCCCCGTGCTGGCCGAGCTTCCAGAAAGTTTGAGGGAGCGGGCCGAAGGACTTGTTGTTTAAAGTCCCTGGGGCCACGAAGTGAGGAGGCGCCAGCTCCGCCAACATGACACTGGCGCAGGCAACCAGCAGGACCAGGAAGATGCAGGGCGTGCACAGACAGATTAAGATTATACGCCAGCGGCAGAAGCAGCGCGCCATTCTACCGCAAATAAATAAAGGAGTATGTGGGACAAAACTTTAATCTGTGAAAAAAAGAGAGGTTCATAATTACACAATACAAAAAAATGTGCCATCAGTAGTGTATCCACGGACAGAGAATACAACATAGTCAGGAGAGAGGGAGGCTATATTGGAAAGTTGACTAAACAAACTGCAAAAAAGGTCAAATTAGCAGCTGTACTGTTTGATTATATGCCGTGATCTTCTTCATCAGATTGCTATTTCCAAGTTGGAATGTCAATTATAACAGCTGAGATTTCTTGAGAGACAACAATGAAATTACGACTGGGACAGGTCAGCTGCCCAATGGACCTTTTGTCAAACCACACATCCTCATTAAAAAGTTATTACTGATGTATGCGCATACAGCTTATTAGAAATATGTGATATGGTAAAATAAGATCATCTGCTTATACAAGGAACATCGTTGCTTACCTGTTTCACGTGAAGATCTAACACCTGTCCGACGTCTCCACGCAAGTAATTTTACCGCCCCACGGCAATCAACGGATCCTATTTTCTAAGGAAAATACAAAGCAATTTACAAAAAAAAGCAGACGGGAATTACATCCTCATCCTATACCAATGTTTGAGGGACACCGTGCGCCAAAAACTGCAGACACAACAACCTAGAGGAGAGAGATAGTGAAGCCGGCTCCTAAGAGGAGTGACGCGAGTGATCTTCATATAAACCCTTCCATTAGCCAAGTGAAACCTAAACGGAGCAAGTGTCACGCCCACGAAAAAAATCCCACCCCATGCACTCCACTCCTGCATCTGGTCAAACAGGACCTGATGTTGTGTAAATATGACAACATGCCGTACCTGTTGAATAGCTCCTCACTTCTTCAACCTGTGACGTCACCAGCTCTCACCTTCAGCACGCAGAGGCCAAGGGGAGCGCAGTAGTCCTTGTTCGTCAAATATATACAAATATCTGCTGTTGATAAAGACAGATTTAAATGAAAGCAAAAGATGTCACACTCTACAGTAAGTTGTTTTGTAAAAATGTCAAATTTTACAATCCAAATGATTTTTTTCTGAAAAGCATTCCTCAGTAGCATGACATATTGCAAACAATCTACCTTTTTTTCTACTACTTTCAGACAAAGGACACCAGTTGATGGCAATATGAGACTATTGACTGGGTGAATGCTGCCACCTAGTGGTCACATCTATACAACTCAATTTAAATTCTTACTCTACATTTGGTGAATGTAAGTAAAGAAACAACCAATTTTACACTGTAAATAAAAAAAACACATTTTTTCCTGACAAAGACGACAGGACTTTTTCAAAATGGTAGGAATAAAGTTTTATTTTTCATATGAACGGGTGGTTTTGGATTTTTCTTCTTTCACAAGTAGTCTGTTTTTGATAAAACTTGCAAAAAATCATGTAGCATATTCCAAGAATAATGAACATGAAGAAAAAGGGATTTATTGCTGAATGTTAAAATGAAGACACGTTTTTTTTTCACCGAGTGTAAAAACGATTTGCTTGCTTCTTTTTCCATGCACCCAACTACCAGTACCACTAGGACATGCATGGGATCGGGGTGAGAGGAGAGGAGAGGGAACGGAGAGTAGGTGAGGAGAGAGAGGGAGTTTGTAGGTAAAAAGATAAAGGCAAAATGCTTGTCAAACACAAACATGGCAGGGCTTTTTTGTACTATGAGGCTTAGGTTGGGTCAGTGTGTGTGCATTTCTCAGTGTTTACTGTGATGTGTGAATTGTGTGTGTGTGTGTGTGTGTGTGTGTGTGTGTGTGTGTGTGTGTGTGTTGTATGTAAAGGGTAAAGGGGGGAGTGCAGGGTGAGGAGAAAGAGGGGGCGGGCGGTTGTTAACAATTCAACTAGCTCTACAAGCACACTACCCTCACTTGCAGTATTTCCACGTTGCAAATCCCAGATTGATTACAATGATGCTAAAACAAAACTAGCCAGACCTTTGGGCCATGAAACCCAAATAATGTTTTAATATAGTTCCCCTAAATCTGAAGGGGTTCGTCGCAATTTTTAAGATACTTTCTATATCTGTGATCCATGCATCTCCTGTGTGAAGGAAACAAAAAACACCCCAAAACTCGACTTGACTCGTGAGACGCATTTCCCCTCAGTGAGCCCGAAAGGGTCCCTAAACCTGATGAGCTGTGCAGGTCAGTACACTTGTCTGGACATGGGCCCTCTGCTAGTTGCTTCTGTAGGTCGGTACGGGGGTGAGAAAGACATGAAGGTGAGGGGGAGATGTCAGATGGAAGAGACGGGGGCCGGAGGGGAGGAGGTGGTGTGGCATATAACAGATGATTCAGTCAATATGACCAAGCAAAGGAAGTTCAATCAATAAAGATACAGGAATGCAAATCAAGGATGCAGTAATCAGTATAATTATATACCGTCGTTTGGCTGTGAGCTTAAGGAAAAATAGAACTGCACTCAGAAACTCGCTCTCAAGCAGTGTGAACCTGCACGCAGCATCCTGCGAGCGACTTCGACCCATCGGAGCAGCGCCATCGCCACAGGGGTGAAACAGGCGGTGGCGATTCCCGGGTCCCACAGTTAGAAAGGGCCCGTAAAATAGCAGGTTGATACGCGTAAAAGAAGAAAAGGGGGAACCCACAGCAGTATCCTCCTCTCAGGGGGCCCAGAATTCCTAGCTACACCCCTGCAACATAGTGAACAGATGTGGTCTCTACATCATTTTTTCAGCATCATCATCATCGTCGTCGTGGTGACTCACACACAGCGACACACATGCCCGCAGACAAACTTTTGAAGTAAAAAAAAAATCTCCCTTCTGATTGCAAGAGTCTTTGCCCACGCTCCCTTAACCATGGCCACGAGTGAACGCAACAAACCTGACGGAGAGACAGGAGGGAGGATGAGGATCTGGCCTGCGGACTGAACTGTGACTGAGATGACGTGCGCTCACTGCTTTGAGTCTTTTGGCGGTGATGTGATGGGGAAGTCCTGAGACACAGTGCGGCTCTAAGCTGCTGGCATAGGAAACGGGCGGGCTGGGCAGTCCACGGGAGGCCAGAGTGAGGCTGGATTACAACTGGGTTGGTTTGGTTGGGTTTGGATCGGCAGCTCCCCGGCCAATGACTGCTCGCGGAGGGAGGTTCTTACAGTGCAATGAAGCTTCTGGCAGCGTGAGGATTGGTGAGAGGAGGCTGTCAGTCAAACAAGAGACCACACTTTTCAAGGTGAACGGAGACGCCAGCCAAATGAGGCTTTATGGGGTGAACATACAGGCCCACAGAGACACACACACACACACACACACACGCACGCTCACACACACAAACGCACACACACACGCACACTCACACTCACACTCACATTGCAACCACCATGTCATGGCACAGAAATGTGGATTTACTTCCCCTCAATAAATCAATAACCCTCTTGTTTTAACAAGAGTAACGACTAATGACTGACAGGCAGCGAACAAGGACATAAATGGCCAATGTGATTCACCCGGGAAAAACTACCCTACACTTCCGGTTACGTCAGTGACTAATGTCACTGTGAATCGAGCGTTTCGCGTGAATCATACTCATGTAAACAGACCTTTTACACAGGAGGAATCAATATTGCATGATGACATAATCAGATCACAGTTCAAAAAGAGGAAGATCCCAAATCAGAGAAAAAACTAAAGCAAAAGGAAGGAAGAGGGTTGGTCTATAAAAACGAGGAGTCTTTATAAGAAAGGCTACAAAAACTCAATGGGACCTCCGACTTCAGCATACAGCAAAAGGCACCACAATATTATTCTATTTATCTAACTTGTGAAAAAATTGGCACGTAATTCTCTAATTTTTTTCATCGCTCATAATGCTGTAAATCAAAAAACTTTACATATAAATATTCCCCCCCCTTATAGAAAAAGTCTTTGCTGTTAGCTAGTAGACAATTTTTGCTGAAATGAAAATAAATATTTCATTTGTTTAGAATATCTGTTTGTTATACAAAATAAAAATATTTCTCCTAGTTGCAGATCTCTAGTCCACTGGTTGTGTGTACAGAAGGAGTAAGGGGAGTGTGTGAGGTGGAGGGGTGGGTGCTGTTGTGTGTGTATGTGTGTGTGTGCGTGTGTGGGTGTGGGGGGGGGGGGGTTAAGTCTTAAAGGGGCATGTTATCAGCCTTGGAGCGCTGCGGCTGTGAGCCGCGGCTCTGCCCGTTGCTGCGCGTCGCTGGCCGGCTACTCAGCCCGCGGTGAGTCCGTGTGTCCGCAACAGTTGACGCACGGTAACCTGGGGCGCTCAGGGGCGGCTCCATGTTCATGTTCTGCATACTAAGGAAAGGCGTGCTCTCCCCGTGAGCGTCCTCTTCGTCCCCCTCTTCCTCCTCCTCCTCGTCCGACTGGCTGAAGCTCTGTGAGCTGTAGTCCCGTAGGCCCATCGAACGCTGGGATATGTGTCCATTGAGACGATTGCGTCGCGGTCGACGCCGGCTCCTGATGGGTTCCCGCGAGGAGGCGTACTCCTGCGTGGTCTCGTAGGCCTCGTCGTCAGGGAGACGGTAGGGGCTGGACGGTAGACTTCCTGTGCTCTCCGTCAGGTAGGGTCGCCGCGGACGCCGAGGCTGTCTGTATAAACTCCCGTCCTAGAACGTAAAATACAGTAGAGGTTTTGATGGAAAATGTATGTTAAATATTTATGTTCGCTCAAGGGACCTTCTGCAGGGTGGATGCCAAAACAGGGGATTGAACTGTAAGGTTAAAGGTTAAAGTCAAGAGCAGTGTTCTAAAACTACAGGTCAAAATGGCATCTTGCTGTGTCGTTGGGGAAGAGAATATCTCAGGCTCATCAATACTCTGGTATTAATAAGTTGGCTGGAGCTCATCGCTCCAGTGTAACAGGCAAAAGAAAGCAAAATTATAAGAGACATGGACAATGTTTTTTGACCTCTCGCCAAAATAGCAGCCAGGAGCCTTTAGTTGTATTTAGCAGAAGTGATTCTTGCTATTTTCTCTCTGAAAAGCTTCACCATCATTGTAAGACTCTCTTTCGGCACCTGTTGCCAAAGCTGCAATAGCGACCTTTTCTTCTGGATAGTGATGGGCATTCAAAGACGTGTACTATGTGTGGAAATTCCCTGCCGGAGATGGAGTGACTAAACATTTCAACTTGTACTTTTTGCCTGCCATTCTGAAAATAAACAGGTTAACAACACTTTTCTCACAATCATACATCATCCTAATTGCTAACATAGAAAGGCCTATCCCGATTTGTATTAACAAACACATTGGCGTGACCGTCTCTTGGGTTGAGTTGATCCGACATAAACCATGATGCTGCCGTGAATGCTCACTAGAGCACTCAGTGTTTATTCGGCGGCTGAAAATAGTCTCCAACAAATGCAGAGCATTCATTTTTAAATAATACTAACTAAAAGCTACACTGTCCACATGTTTTAAAAATGATTTTGTCCTTAAAACCATAAAATATTTGTAACTAGTTTAAACCAAAGTGAGATTTGGAAAGCATTGCTGCTTTAGGCTGCATGGGATTTATTGACAATAAAGAAAATTCATTCCTATATCCCTTAACTGACAGTCTTATTGGCTTTAAAGAATGAATCTATATATATATATATGTTTATATATATATATATATGTTTAGGTAATATAATTAAAATAAACTATTGTTTCTCTTGTGGTCAAATTATAACATTCAACGTATGTTTGTGGGTTCTGGTTTGTACGTTTTATTCCTCTTCAAATTAATCCAAAAGCCATTCATCATACTTAAGGCTGCAGTCTGTGTTTCTTACTCTGCCTAGCAACATCTCTCAGCCAGGATTAATATAATTTAACATTAGCTAACAAGGAGTTCAGCTCAAAGTAAATGATGCATGCAGTCAAACTGCAAGTACAGTTAGTTACAGAATGTGTCTGTATTAGTTAACAATTGTTACCTGCTTACTTTTCGGTTTACTTGAGCCAAACAAAAGGGAATATTGTAGTGGGCCATGTTAACACTAAGCCAGCTAGTTAGCCTTGAACTGGTTGAAACAATGGATATCTGCAGGCACAAACAAGCCCCAAAAGAAATGTCCACGCAGACATACCACCCAAATGGGGCTAAGCCCCCCCCTTTCTTTGAATCCCCACCAGTAGTATTTGTGGACTACATCAGCATACGCACATCGGGGCATCGTAGCAGCGGCTGGTCGTCCTCCCTGTGGTAGGCGGCTGCGGCTGGAGGCAGGGAGAGGGCGTGGCTTGTGTTGGGCGAGGTGATCTGAAAGGTGGGCACCTGTGGCGGCAACGGGGGGTAGTGGAACTCCACCGGAGAGAGGCGCGCTGGCGTGGTCAGTGCCGACACATACCTGAGCGGGAGAGACAGTGGCAGGTTGTTAAGGACTCTAATTTGGGATACAAAAGTGGTGGCTGATGGTGATGGGGTGTAGCGGTTGTAAAAAAAAAAAAAACTTCCAGTGCAATTTGTGTCAGCGAGTGTCATCCGTCTGTTTTCCGAACCTCTTACCGTGGGGGCTGGAGTCTACCCAGCATGCAAGGGGCAAGAAGAGGGGCACACCCGGACGGGTCGCCAGGCAAACACACTTAAATTCCCGCCTGCAGGTCCACTTCACCTGCCACTCTATGGACGTGGTTGGAAATATAGAAACGCCAAACCGAAACACTGTAGCAAGTCGCCCATCAGCTCGCACATGTTGACCTTTTTGCCGTTAAACGACGTGTTATCTGCTGAGCCACCTCGCCACCCACTCTATCCACCCCGAGCATAACAGTGTATGACTGCTGCGCCTCACTGATCTTAGTTATTACTGCACAGTTATGCCACAAAATGTTAATATAGCTTTTCATTGATTTCATTTTTGTGCCATTAAAACAATTTTGGAACTCTAAATTTGAATGAAATGATAAAAGAAGCAGCAACAAAACCAAAGTACATCCCCACTGGTGCTTATGTTGGGCACTACATTTATGTAAAATCACAGTTTTTTAAAAGTGATCAAATGGGAAAAAAATTAACAAAATTCCCATCAAATAAAGTGACATATATGTGTCGCCAGAGAGAGGATGGTGTGATGAAAAACAATACGGTAAAAGTGTTGGATAGTCATGAGAAAGTGTTAAATACCAACACCACGCACGCGCACACATATGCGTGTGTGTATACACACACACAGGTCCACATTACCTGTCACTGTGCGGCGAGTCTCTTAGAGAGTCGTAGGAGTCCCCGTACTGCATCCCTGGTCCGGACATGTCCGTCCAGTGGGCGGCCCTCCTCGCCATGCATGCCGGACTGCTGCACTTACTGGTTCCCACAGAGCTGGACAGCCCACCTGACTGGCAGTCTGAGTTCATGCTCTCTGTTCGCTCCATGCTCCACGTCTGCTCCTCGTGTCTGCAGGTGTGGGTGTTAGGAGAACAAGTTTGAAAGGTTACGGCAGTGCTATAGAGGCATGAGCATACGTAGGAGGACAGAAGGATGGGTGAAGAGACTGAAAATGTTCACATGCACGCTCCATCAAAGCACAATTCATTGTTTTTTGTTGTGATTGTTTTGACACCTATTGACAATTAACAGCCAACCGCTCAATCTGATTAAACACTGCTCGTCCAGCCTGGATGAATTAATGCACAGGTGATTGATGCGGAGCATCACTAAGCCCACAGGCTAGATGTCATTTAGTATTCAACCTATTGGAGGCGTATGTTGCTCTGTGTGTTGCCAACATGTTAGCCATATGTTCATACAGTATATCAAAGTGCATTGCAATAAGTCTGTAAAGTCAATATTCTGCCCTCCGGTGGTGAAATATTATAATTTTTTGTCAAACACTCAAAAACTTCAGACACTTTCTGATAAAAAGGTGCCTGTGAAAAAGATATTTACACCCTTTATATGTATGTTCGATCAGGGTATTAAATATAGTAATTTGTAGCAATAAATTCCTCAATGCATTCCAAGAAAGCTGATTTATCCCACGCTGCTCTATTCCGGCCCAACTGTACCAGGATGCATTGCTTTGTCTTTATACCCCCCATCACTCAACCCAGCAGCCGGGAAACACAACAGGGGAAAGTCCCGTTGGCCTTGAGGGGCAGCGGCATTTATTTGTGCACAGACTGCAAACTGCATTACATTCACTTAACACATCTGTGTGTGTGTGTGTTTGCAGGTGTACCTGGAAGCATGCGAGGCAGTGGTAGAGTGGTGGGAGCGGGTAGACATTCGGCTGCCTGCATAGTTGCCCGCGCCCTCAGCGCCATGGCTGATGACACACTCTGTCGTTGGGACGCTCTTGGAGATGTACTGCAACACACACGCACACAAAACAATATGAATACATTTTTACTAATATTTTTAAGTTCCAAAGAACAAATAGATCACACTGTAACAATGATTGAGTACACATCCATTTAAAGTTATATCTAATCATGAGATGATTCTCCTGCACAAATCTTTTAACTTGTAAGTGAGCATCACCTCTTGTTCTTTTATACTGACTCATGCTCATTTAGTGTCCAGGAGAATAGTAGGTATTTCCCTCTTTAAAGTTGACGAGTCTCGTGTCTCCGTAGTAACCAAAGTTGTCAGTAGATCGGAGCTTTATTCACACGAAGACTTCTGAAGGCTAAAACAACCATCGTGTGAAGTTAAATGGCAAAGCTACGCAGAGTCTACCATCTAAGGAGATATAAACAAGGTGACGCTTTGTGGGCTTCCTCTTCAGTCTGCCCAGAAATCCTGTTTATGGATAGTTATATTTGTTCAAAAGCAAATCTGGCTTCATTCCAGCGGTAATTCTAGTAAGAAAGCAAAATCAATCTTTTTAGAAGATTACAAAATGTGACTTGTCTACATCTTGATTAGGAGCTATTAGATCATTGTAAATGTATTGCTTTGGTTTACTGTATTATTGTTGTTGGCTCCCAGAAGCCCCACTGATACCATATCCGCTCTGGCACAAAGTCTAACCTTAACTAGCGGTTGTGATCACAGCACTGTGAGGCTTTCTTACAGGAAATGCCAGACAGTCATGTGTTGGCATGAAGTGAGTAACTTTTCAGAAATGTTGGATGTGCAATGAAATCAGTTAGGTATTTATTTCTGGCTTTTGAGCACTTCTTCCTCCGAGAAAATCTTCACCCTGTCAGTTGTGGCCTGAGGTGCAGGGTTGTCAGGAGGCGACTTCACTTGCACTTGCACCAGTTAAACCTGACCTCAGGATGACCTGTGTGTTGTCTGCTGTGTGTTTGCACTCCACTCACATCAACCATGGGGATCTCCTCTGGGCCGGGCCCGGGGTGTTTGGGTCCGTTGGCCAGCATGCGGTTGGGCTGCTCAACACACTGATTCTGGTTCTGGTTCTGGTGTAGGTGACTGTGCATCTTCTTCCTCTGCTTCCTATGGGGGGGCGGCGATGATGGAACAATCAGTGAGATCTGGCAAAGATGCTAAACTAGAGGCAGTGACTGATATCAGTTTGCTGCTCACTGTAGTTGCTCTTTAAAAATCCTTTTCATCTTTGTCTCTCCTTCCATTATACCTTCTTGGCAGTTACCATATCACTTGATATTTGCGTTGTGTATTTATTGATTTTGGAATCGTATTTTTTTTACTTATTTAATATCATGCTGCTAACCAGCGCGGTGGTGTGGTGGTATTTGCACTGTCCCCTCACAGCTAGAAGGTCCTGGGTTCCAACCATGGTGCCATGGTGTCCATGGTGGTGGACGAAGAAGAAAAATTGTTCTTCCTTATTGCCTCATTAATAATCTCACAACATTCTTACGTGACCCTTTTGGGCATTTCCCTAGCTAAGCCAGCTGTAAGCTGGTCGAGCTTCACCTTGCCACAGCGAAGTGACCAAAAGAACTATTCCAAGCTGCCATTAATGCAGAGCATAATAATACAACACTCCCGGGTAGAGAGGGTGGGTAGTGTACTGTGTGTACATTTTTTTCTGTTGGGTTAATCTCTGATTAAATGTATGTTCCCTTCAAAGACACGTACTTGGTTTTGCAGTAGGCCACCACACAAACGATGCCAACCACTAGCAGCGCCACGCATATGCCTGTGATTGTCAGCACCCGCCTCTGATAGAGCTCCTCGGCCTCTGTGGGCGGAAACACGCGCGCACACACACACACACACACATGTTCGCACACATGCACGGTTTTTAGACAGACAATCAAAAGACAGACAAGAATACATGCGCACGCACACACACACACACACACACACACACACACACACACACACACACACACACAAAACAGCATGAGCACTACTTCATTGATGGCAGCTACAGAAAGGGTTTATTATCTGCTGCCATCCTATCCCCTGTGCTGCATATGAAACAACTACAATGTCACATACCTTTCAGTTTTAACTGTACTTCAGTGAAACAGTACTACTACTAATACAACGCCCTCAACAAGCTTGTGAATATAACGATGAAAGCACAGCTGTCAACCTGCATCCTGACATGATTTGACAATGGATATGGGGATGTGATGCTACGGAAGGGATCTTAACGCAAAAAAAGAAGGAAAGCAGGTTTTTTGTTCAAAGTGTTGACACCGCATCGGCCTGAGAGTATGAAAGTTCACATTAACTATAGCTGTCCACAAAGTTAGTAAATATGCTCGTGCGAGAGGGACTTTTGCCTTGTGACTGTAAACTAACTCTACTCCACTATTCTGCGTTATTATATGACAGTGAAACAAGGTTAACGTTAATGCAAGTTCATTTTGAAGACCGGATGTGCATGATGAGTTGAAACTGTTTTTAGTGGATAAGATGGAAGCTTATTTTGAAAAGACACTATGCATGTACTATGTGACACGCTGCTGTTCTTTAAAAGGGGACACCAGAGGGGTATCAAGAGCTTCCTATTTTAACCAGGTCCACACATCAAGCTGCAGGATTTGATGGGTTGGGAGTGAGATCATATTGGGTTGTGTGAGGTCAGGAGTGTGTTTTTGTTGCCCCAACAACTTCTTCCAACCGTAGTGTCAAAACATCCTGTAGAACTGTTCTACATCACTGCAGCACAGTGAGATGCTAAACCACCGGGGGTGATGAACAATGTTTTTGTAATCTAACGTAACCCCAATTTTAAACGTTTTCAGTTCATAACTTTTCACTTTGTTTCTGTTTTACTACTACGAAATATTGAAATGAAGGTGTCCTACGGTGTATTACAATAACTGGTAAAGTGTTACTATTGATAATTGATTTCGAGCGCTTTTAAATTTCATAATAATTGGACTTCTTTGGCTTCAGATAACCTGTATGATAATCACCTTCATTTCGAAACAATTATATTTAATATATTAACATAATATACATATGATACCATTTAAAAAGTGTTTTTTGATCTACAAAGAAATCATTTTTAAATGTTTTCATATTTTATTTGACATTTGACTATTTTTGACATTTGACTCATTTACTGCTCTCTTATGTCAAAGTAGGAACTTGTCTTTTGGAACCTCTCGATTTGGATTCAATCATGCGTTGTGGTGCGACACACGGCCACCATGGTGCCTCCATGATAATTCAGATTTCTGGGTCTGCCGCGGTGCAACACTCTGTGTCAGCATGAAAAGAGCAGCGACACCATGACAGGGGGAGCAACAAAGGAAACAGAACATGTGGACAGAGGGAGGAAATAATAGAAAGAAAGGCTAGTGTGAAAGAAGGAGCAGGAGAATACATATAGACAGAGGGAGAGGCGGAGAGAGAGGGGGAGGGACGTGTCCAGGAGAAGGGCCCAGACGTTGTCACCTTGTCAACTAAAGCTTAGTTACGATCGAATGAAATCCCCTGAGGATCAATTATTGCTTTTCAATGTCATCAACCTACTTGTGTTGTTTATTTCAATGATTCCTCTCACTTTGGACGAACACCGAAACAGTCTGCCTGCCACAGTGAAACTTTTAGCCGTCTGTCTACTCATCTAGCTGCGGTCCTTATAGAAGAAAGTTGGTTGTAAATACAACACTGAATTTATTGATTCATTATTTTTCTGAGATCAGCTTGAAACAGGAATTGAAAATAGTGCCCTTTTATCTAATTCATTGTCTCCCTATTTCTCGCCCCTCAAAAAGCTCTAGACACACCACCAAAAAGGATGCAGGGGTTGGGGGAGGAGCAGGGGGGAGGGGGTTGAGAGGGGGGTTCTAAATAAAGGGCCTCTGTAGAGATTGACAAGCCTACGAGAGCCTCGGCCCGGCATTGTGCGGGTGTCACAGTGTGCTGATACAGAGAGGCAAAAGGGAATGGGAAGGGGCGCTCGCTGGCAAAGTGGAGCCAACAGCCACGGTGATTTAGCACAGGCGAGCGCTCGACTCTGACACCGAGTCAATCAAGGGCAGAATAATAAGGGCCGACTACTTGGTCAGGCCTTTAGCCCTGCTTTTGGCAACCCTTTGCAAAAATACTCGCAGCTTGCATGTTTTCATTGGACACGCTGCTGAAGCCAATATGCACATTGCCAAAGCCCAGAATAACGAGCCAGACACTTTATTGAAGATGGGAACCATTCTGCTTTTTGGACGAAGAGGGGAGCATCTGCTCGGACACCGTGTCCAGATAGACACAGCTTTGATTTGTGACAGGCCCAGTGCGCTCTAGTACTTATCTTCATTAATGAATTCTTCCCAGTTAATTTGTCTTTCTCAAATGTCTAAACTTGTCAGACTGCAGGGGGAGTGCATGCGAAGGTTACATGTCTCAGAAGCAGGTTAGTGGCCAGGAGAAAAAGAGGGACAGGTTGAAGGAGACCCAGTTGTTGGTTTCAGAAAGAAGATGGGACAATAATGTGTGACTGTGATAGGATCTTGGCAAACCCTTTAAGCACAGCAAAATGAATAATAATGTTCCATACCCATAAATTCAATTCTGAGAAGCTCTGCCAGCGCAGAAAGTTGTTGTTGTGGTAAAAAGGAAAGAGACAGATAGGGTCAGGTGTAAAGTCCACTTTGGAGCAAAAATAGTATTCTCATGTCCTGTATACGTTGAACCAGGATACGTCAATTAGTGCAGCCAATCATAGGGATTGAGGTGTGTGCCGTCCAGTAACAAACAGATAACTCAGACAGCCTCAGTTCTGTAACCCCCAGAAATGAAAGGAAAAAACAAACTGAACCAAACAAAGTCCAACGCAAAAGGGTAAAATGAAGCAAAGGCAGAAGGAAAAAGAAGCCAACTGGCAGGAAGAGGCATGCAGAGACAGACGAGCGAGGACAGCAAGACAGGAAGCCACATCACGTCCTGCTATTTT
This sequence comes from Apeltes quadracus, assembly GCA_021346845.1. Lineage (NCBI taxonomy): Eukaryota > Metazoa > Chordata > Actinopteri > Perciformes > Gasterosteidae > Apeltes > Apeltes quadracus. The sequence continues at coordinate 14,733,666 of CM037920.1, read as the reverse complement.
TACTAGACCTTACTTCTGCAGTTAAACAACAGACACAACAGAAATAATTAAAAAAAAATAAAACAAGACAAAATGAAAAAAACACAAGATAAAAGGCACTGAGTTACTCGCCAACATAAAAACCCAGTACAGTCGATAAGGCTGGCAAGGCAAATGGGGGCGGGCGCTGTAACTCGTTTGACTAATGGCAATTGTGTGCCTTTGTATGGATTAGAGCATACCTCTTGTATAGCACTTTGTCCTGCTACTGCTGGGTACGGCTGTTATAACTAAGATTTACGATTTGCAGGGAAACCTTCTCAACATTCCCAATTTCCATGGCTTTGCATGCATTATAGGGTGTAAAGAGAGATGCCCATTCTGCAAGCCAGCCAATCATGTGCTCCCTGACCATAACAACCGTACATTTTGACAGTGCGTTATGATTGCGCCATTAGAAAAGCAGGCAGGTAACATAACAACATGGATCCAAGGCAGGGGGCGTTCAACTGAGTGAGGGAAGCGCCGCGATGCAAAACAAAAGCACACAGACAGGTTTAAGCATGTTGCCGAAGCTCGGTGATGGGGTCAAAATAAGCAGACATTACATACAGCGTGATTTCTTAATACGCAAAACCTGGTCTTAGTTTGAATAAGACATTTTTACCTGTGTATACATTTAACAAAAAAACAAACGGCAGAGAAAGATGTCGTGGCATGGAACGACAATGTAAACGCTGCAGAAAGAAGAAGAGGGTCACTCGTATCCCTCGGTTTTATCCCCTGTGATTTCTGGGCCAGTAACTAGACGGAGGCAGCAGCACCTCTGTAGGAAAGGTGCAAGGCCAAACCTAAAGGAAACATTGAAACTTCTGTGCAGTGCAAATTCTTTTTTTGTTGCACGGGTCGTGGGATCTCTCGTTGCCTATGAGTGTGTTTCCGTGTGCCTGCCCATGGAATCACAGGAGAGTGAGAAAACACAGCCCATTAGCTTTCCCATGATTTAAAGGACTAGCGAGACCTTTTGAGAATGAGGATCGGTTTGTATGTGTTCTTTGCTGACATAACATCGATACCACTCTTAAGTTTGTATAGTAAATATGAAGCTATAGCCAGGACATTGTTAGCGTGACTTAGCTTAGCATAAAGACTAAAGTCATTTTGAGGTATTCTTCTTTATTTAACAAGAGTCAAGACATGTTGCCTAAAAACCAGCCCCATCATCTTTAACATCAACTAAAATATTACTTTTTAGGTGGTTGTGTCTTGTTTTAATTGTTTAATGATTTGACAAATATATCTGGTAAGATTCTGTATTTTGACAGTGAATATTTCCTGGCTGGTGTTTCATATACAATATACAAACGGAAGCCATTACGAGCATTTCACTAGCTAAGACCACGATCCAACTGGAGGCGTTTAACATGAGTGAATGTGTCGTCGATCGATTAAGACTGGTTGGTCGGATGGGTTGTGGGGAGCTTCGTCGGAGAATCCGCCGTGCTCCCGTGGCACGGCGAACCCCTTCAGGGCCCTACGAAAAGTTGGAAAAAAAGATGGAGAGAAAGAAAAGAAAAACAAAAGGGGTTGGGAGGGTGGGGTTTCAGAATGCGTACCCACGGACGCGAAGAGAGGGCTGAGCTGTATTTGTAGAAATACCAGAAGAGGCGGGTTGGAGGCGTGGTCGTGCTCCTGAAACCACGCCAATTAGCTTCAAGTCACAAAAGTGTCAATCTACTCGTTCAATTACTCTGTGATATGATGCAGAACATGTGACACACTTTTGAACATATTAGAAGACAACGTAGGACTGTTCAGGCAACATTTAGCTACATGCCATGATAAAATATTTCATCAGATGATCCATGGATGCTCAGAGAGAAAACCACAGGATACTACATTCATTACTGTATGATTTATCCTAATTCCTATCAGGTCCCACTGATGATATATCAAGAATCTCTGCTTATGCACAAATAAATATCATAAAGGGTATATCTAAGAAGAATGTAATTGTATGTGATGTTTTCAAATGTCATTATATTAGGACTCGAAATGTTGAAGGTATATTAACTCAAAATCCCATTCTCATTCGCCTGCCAAATGATTTAGGTAGTGAATAGCTTCTAGTAATGACAGGCGGCTGTTCAGAACAATGTCAGAAGGACTTACATTGTTCTCCATCTTAAGCCTTCAATTGTCAGTCGTGCTCCTACTCCAAAAGGTAAAATCAATGAAAGATGTCTCTCTTTGTTTAAGAGGGGCAGCATAGAGTAAGAGCTGTCAGCGCTGTATTAATAGTTTGCATCCAAATAGATTAGCCATAATAGCTTCTGTTTTACTGCTGAAACTCTAAACAGCACCGATGGACCATATAAGAAGAAAAAGGACAAATAAAAGAAAACAACCTCTCGCAATTACTGTTGCATTAGTTCTCTGTCTCGTCCGTTTCTTTTTGTGCAGCTCTCTGGATCAAGCTGCAATGGGAGTATTTTGTGTGAAACTTTTGAAAAGTAAAAGTAAGCACAATATAAATATGTGGTGCTTATCTTTGAGTTTTTTTTATTTTATTCTGGAGCTCTTTAGAACAGCTATGTATCAAGTGTGTGAGCTGCCAATAAAACATCTCGACTGTTTGTCTCTGACCAGAGGAGCACCACGGAAGAACCAGGGAAGACAGGGAGAGAAAGGGGGTGGACACAGAGGCATGCAAATCACACACAAACACACACACACACACACGTTTACGTACAGGAAAAATGTGTTCTAAACACACACACAGAGCGCTCCCTCCATTCAACCCCTCCAATGTATCATGCAGCATCTCAGTGAGAAGGAGACAGACAAGAGCAAATGGACATACTGTAGAAATCTGCCATGACGGAGTTTTGACAGCGGTCCCCCGTATAGTCATTGGGACACCTGATGGAGGGAAAACAAGACACAAAGGGTGGGGTTGGGGACAGGGGTTAAAGATATAGAGGGAAGAAAGGGGGTCAAACAGAAGGAAAGATAGAGCAGGAGAAGCACATGAAGACGGATTTAGAGGAGGAGGGGAGAAAAAGAGGAAGAGGACGAGGGAGACATAAGAGAGCAGAGAGATGAGGGATTAGAAACAGCACAATCCACCGACCACAGAGAGAGAGAGATGACCTGCATACCGTGACATCACGGCATCAATGTGACATCACTGCTACAGTTAAGACATCATCACAGTCACAGGGGTAAGTGATGGTGGCGCAGGAAGTAGGAGGGGCCCAATGTAGGGTTATCGGCCTCCGACCCGTTTACGCACAAACACTGATGCACACAAGTACACAGTCACACACTCACGATTGCCTTATTCTGCACACTCATTTGTTGCATCCATTTCTTATTAAAACCAGGATGAAATATAAAAGCGACGCAAAGGAAAGCTTTTAAGTACGGTATAAATCATGTCTGTAAAAACGAAAATGTTTCATGAGGTCAGGTTTTGCAGATCTACGCTGGTGATAACTATAAAATGAAACCACCTGATGTCGTCTCTGTGTAAAGACAGGGTTGTGAGTGCCAATGAATAGAAGCATTGCGAGGACTTCTAATATTGCTATTAATTCTTAAATAAAAACTGTGTTAATTTTTAATCAATAAGTGCAAAGACGCATACAAGTTTTGCTATGATGTTATTATTGTTAATGCAGATCCCACTGTTTTAATTGCATTACAAAAGAGTAAACTGTTTTTAACTAAGATTACGAGCATGCTCTTTACGCTGTGACAGTTTTCCTAAAAGCCACGATATATCCTGTTGCTGACTGTATCGCACACCGTTCCGTATATACAGTCAGAACTGCTGTATCATGGTATCACACCGTTTGGCCAGACTCTTGTTAATACACCTCTCTTCACCGCTAACAATGTGTGTTTGCATATAGAAGGTTAAAATGTGCTTTTTCATTGAAATCAGCCTTATGCTTTTGCTAAAAAATAAGGTCAAAGAGAGCTGTAAACTGAATGTAAGTGAATGTGCACATGCAGCATCATGGCAAACATGCAAAAAACAAAGTGCTGGATCAGAAAACAGAACAAACCACAAAACAGATCTGCACACTGCACTCTCCCTGCAGTTGACCTTTCACTTTGTCCGGCACGGTCAAATAATTCTCCCAAAATATATATAGTCACACACACACACACACACACACACACACACGCGCACACACACGCGCACACACACACACACACACACACACACACACACACACACACACACACACACACACACACACACACACACACACACACACACACACATACACACATGCATGCACACGTCACTACGGCGATCTGCATGATATTCAAACTCATGGACCGCAATAAAAGTTGAATAACACTGGCTCATATTCCCATAAAGTGGACAAAGCAAACCTGCAGTCATTTCAACCTTCTAATTGTACCAAATATGGACGGGATAATGAATATGGTGGCTTTATCAACACTTGCTGTGTATAGTTAGTATAGCTTACTGGTTGGAGGTCCAATAGCAGCCAGAGTGTCGTTGAATGTGCCTTTCAGAGGTCAGCGTGTTTGGAGGTCCAGATTTAATGAAGCTTGGGGGGCGAACACCCAGCAGGGAATCGAAGCAGCATGCCCTGTTACATCATGCACATGCGCTGGTTTAGGAGAGTGCAATGAAAAGAACGATGGTTGCTTTGTGTAATGCGTGTTTGGCGTGATAATCCATCACAAACTCGTCACAACCACAAATCCCTAAAACATGTCAAAATGACCAACTGAAAAATGCAAAAATGTGTATAATCTTACTGGTTTTCACAATAATAGAGGGCTAAGATCACACACAGTGCCATTCCCCCTTCTCAGTGTGCGAACGTGAAAATGTTTAAAATATGATTGGGTGTTTGGGGGGCACAAATAACAGCAACAGTTTATGTGCAGCTGCAGGATGAGGTGTTTTGTTACTGAATAAGATTCATATATTTCCAGCTCCCCACTGAGCTGCATCACAGTCACTGGTAAATCGAGATCAATACGTGGTCCAAATGATGGCTATTGTTGTTACTTTTGATGCTCAGTATTGATGCAGCCTTTCTTTTCTAATCATTATTTTTAGCTTTGTTGAAGAAAAATCTACAGGAGCTCATTTCCATTGATGCCCTTGAGAAAGTATTTTTGAGAGAGTGCTTTATATTCTGAAATGTCTTGAATTACGTGTAATAATGAGTGTCATGGCTTTTACCCAGATTGATTTAATCTCGTTATGGCCATAAGTGATGGTAGATCAGCATTTACTGCAGTCAAATAGGCATGTTATGGAAAACGTGGTCTAACTGCAGTGCACATTATACTGAAGATGAATTAAAGCAATTGACGAACCACAGTGTTATGCTATCATGGGTGTGGCTCCATCAGAGCCATTATAGGATAACAGAGGCTGTCTGGCTCTAATAACCATGTTGTAATTATTACAGGGATTTAGTATCATCAAATGTATCCAGTTTAAAAAGAAAAGACCCCCATGTATCCCCTGGTATACATAGCCCATATAACTGACTGGGAATCCCTTTCTCCTCTTTCTCACCACTAAAGAGACATCTTGCATTTTGAATCAATTACAGCAAAAAAAAACCTCAGAAGAGCCCACTCAGCAATTTCCCATAGAGTTATAAATAGAGGAGAGGGAGAGGTGGGAGACACTGGGAGCAGAGGCAGGCCTATGCCGGCAGAGATTTTACTGTATATAATTTATTTCCCCTCCCTCCAACCCCCACCACACTGTACTGTAGTGTTCTCTCAGCCCCCAGAACAAGCACAGAGGGGAAGGAAAGCCAACACAGCGATTGGTGCAGCAATCTGAAGGAAATCAAAGCCTGTGACTCATTTTGTTACATTCAACATACGCAGATCATATAGAAGTTTTCCAATACACACAAACACACACACACACACACACACACACACACACACACACACAGGCAACTCGTCATAAACCATCGTAGAGTCTCTCTTGCTTTTTTTTTTTAGAGAAACAGCTGGAAGTCATGACATTATGTCCAGGCATCGATACTAACCTCAGCTCATGGCATTTACCGATAAGATTAGATCAAAAGAATTGCATTGATTCAAATGGGGAATTTGGCATTTTGAACCTGTAGCCGGGAATACTCGGGCTGACGTTTACGGCTGGCAGCCGGAGTTCAGCAGCAATGTTTAGATCGATCCGAATCAGAGCTATCTGCCACTTTTTACAGAAAGCTTCAACGCAGGTTGAAAGGAAGATCGAGTAAGCAAGACGTGCCGAGCTCTGAGTACCGACAGCTCGCCAGGGGGTATGTTTAACCTCCCCTCTCTGTTTTAGCCAGGATGCCTCTCTGTTTTAGCCAGGATGCCTCTCTGTATGTGTGCCGTCCTCCACTTTAACCTACAGACTCCATTTTGCAGTAAAGCATAACTTTACCCTACAAGGAGGAGGAGAATGTATGTGTCTATAGTTGCCACACCACAGCGTGCAAATACCTCCTATATTTGGGAATATGAACCATTTCTTGCTGCTCGCCAGAACAGTGCAGTGCATTTATTTGCAGCCGTTGTGCAGGGCGGTGAGAGGCTGGACTTGTGAGTGTGAGTTGGGGTCTACAATTTTCTGAAGTGAACAAGCCAAGGAGACAGACTACAGACAGCGGCCTTATTTACATCCTGTTATCCAGTGGCCCAAACAGACGGGCCAACAAAGGATGACAAAGCTGCAAAGCAACAGAAACTCTCTGGGAGCTGCTGGGTGGTCCGCTGCGCCTTCGCTTTCCTGCTCTAGCTTCATTTTGTACTCCTGAATTGCTATATATGCATCTTGTGATGTCTTTCTGCACCCTCTCAAACAAAGTTTTCTGCTTGTCAGCATCATGAAGAAAATGATTTATCCTTCAGCAAAGACCAGAAGGTTTATCAGATGGGGGGTAGAGAGAAAGGCCGGGGGACAGAAGGAGAGCGAAGATACATATCAGTAAATATATATATCAATTACTGCCCTGAACATTTATGGATTATTATAATGTGAATATATTATTAATTAACGCCAACATCTATTTTATCGCTTATTAATATTTAAATATACTTAGTCTGGTGCTCCCTGGCTCTGAATAAACCTACAGGTCACAGTCAGGGTGTAGTGTTGATCAGCATTGGCTTGAGGAGGGGCGTCACCACCAATGAGAGCGTTTGGGGGCGGGCTTGCAGAGAAATGGAGAATGTAAGCGATATCTTTTCATTTTAAATGTCTTCCAGATGGAGTTGATGAAACCAAAATTATTTTTAACCACCACTGTTATGTTTTTAACCCTCCTGTTGTCCTCATTTTCTGTATACACCCAATGTCCTCCGGGTCAAAATGACCCGTCTTCACTAAACCCCCCATATAAGCAGCTTAATTGAATTTTTTTCAACCAAATTTCATCTTGCTTGAAGAAACAACTTGTCATTCACTACAAAATGTGTGACTACTTGAGTTTTCCCTTTTCACTTGACCCCCAGGGCCTTGTGGGTCCTGGGATCATCTTTATGACGATTTGTTCTGCATGCCTGCCGTGTTGCTCACAGGCTGCTGAGGACCATGTTATTTTGCCATTTTTTGGAAGGAAAGTCTCTCTTTCTTCTTCAGGGTTGATTGATCTAAGACACAACTAAAACATTGTAACATTCTGTGTTGTGTAAATAACTCTGTGACCTTGATTTCAACTCTATTGGGTCATTTTGACCCGAAGACCACCTTTGTACATTTTTTTGTACAGCTTACATGGAAATGTGAATAAAAGCAACATTTCACTTTTTCTACTGTTGGGGCCAATCTAGGCAAAGTCATAAAATTTCAAGTGAAAAAAATATCGTTAAGGGGATTTTTGGGGTTTTTTAACACTGTGTCGGGTCATTTTGACTCGAAGACAACAGGAGGGTTAAATACATACAAAATGTGAGAACAAACTGCTCTGTGCAGATGTAATAAGAGAGAGAAAGAGTGTAGATCTGAAGGAGGCAGCGAAGGACAGATCCAAGGATGTATTTTTAGAAGATACATCCAATTGCAGATGAAACACCAGACAACAAAGCTCTTTATCATGATCACCCAGGGTGCGATTTGACAAAAAAATGTTTTTTTATTTTTTATTCATAGACAAGAACATGTGACTTTTAGCTTGCATAACTAGGGAGAAGAACGCAAAGGGTAGACAGGCCCTTTTTCGGGTCTGTGAATTAGTCCCCATCCAACATCACAAAACTTTTAATGTTAATTTAGTTGTTTTATTATTGGGTCCTGTAAAGTAAGACGATATGCTCAGTCCCGGCGCTCCGCACACGCACAAGGAGGAAGCAGAAGCACAAAGAGGGGAAACCGATCCGTGTCACGGGCACGCGCACCCCTGCAAAGTTCCCGCACTAAAATGTTACAATGTTTGTGTGTTCAATGACGTTCAGAATTATGCGCCGTCTGCCCGAAGGCTACTGAACCCACAAATCCCACCCTGTGCACACCTATGCATGCCATCTGTTATCCAGCATCAGGGGGAAGTGGTTGATACGCATCTACAAATGATCCTGCATGTATGGCAAGAACAAACTGAAAGATTGTTCTGACAGTTTAATTATTATACATTACATATACAACGTCTTCTGTTTTGAATCAGGTTCACACAAAGGTTAAAAATACAATTTGTATTTAAAAAACTGAATTTGGCTTCATGGTCATAAGAATACTTAAAAATCGGCAATGTTAAAAAGATAATTGCGAATTTAATGCAATTTTCCAGTTGTCTCAATGTTACAGCCAGAGTGCAACTGTTATACCACGTTGCCAATGTGCATTAATGTGCATTATTTTATTACTTATTATTATTTATTTGCTGTAACAGTAACTTGTAACATGTTCTCGTAAATACATGTCCTAGTAATAAGTTGATTAAACACAGCAGTGATTCATCCGCGATCTAGTTTTTGCACTTGCTGTTGTGAACCCTCTTTCCTGAAAAATAATCCTCCCACTCACAGGAAGTGATGCATTTATGATAGCAAATCATTTCATAAAGCGAGAAAAGGGAGGACTAGATATTTAGGCTGCAGTGAACCATGTTAACGCCCCTCCCCTAGTCTGCGTCAAGCAGTTGTGGCGTCACTGTTACATTTCAGGTCCTGCTTGCCATGAATGTCAACATTACTTTGTTAAGTGTCTTGTCCTGTTTCCTCCCTACTGGGACATCACAAAACATGAAGACAGAAAGTCACAGGGAAAAGGCGGAAATTGTCTGAAGACTAATGTTTATCCAGCCTGAATCGTGTACGTCTCACTCACATTATCCATCTACAAAAGCCAAGAACCTTAACATGTCTTCAGAGTATTCAAATCACATTCTGCTTCATGTGTTCACACATCCGTTTTGTCAGAGCTCAAGACATCCAAAGATTTGGGACTCGAGACAAGCGAAAATCCATTCCATCCCTTTGTCCTCATGCATAACCTTCACACATCGCAACCGTGGCGAGCACTAGGGAGGTTCAACTGATTGTTTTGTTGGCGTTTATTTGAATGGCGTTTATTCAAATATTTTGAGAAGATTCACTAGCTAAGACCACGGCATCCAACTGGAGGCGTTTAACATGAGTGAATGTGTCGTCGATCGATTAAGACTGGTTGGTCGGATGGGTTGTGGGGAGCTTTGCCGGAGAATCCGCCGTGCTCCTGTGGCACGCGAACCCCTTCAGGGCCCTATGAAAAGTTGAAAAAAAAAAAAAAAAAAAAGATTGAGAAAAAGAAAAGAAAAACAAAAGGGGTTGGGAGGGTGGGGTTTCAGAATGCGTACCCACGGACGCAAAGAGAGGGCTGAGCTGTATTTGTAGAAATACCGGAAACTACGCTAATTAGCTTCAATTAGTGAATGTTTCGGTATTTATCAAACTTATCTGTGAGCCTGCTTTGCTGTGACAAAAGAAACGTTCTGGTAACCTCACCGTCCACGTCCCACTACAACCATCAGCTGGCTAACGTTAAACCAAAAGAAAGACCAAGCTAATTATTAACGCCGGTCAACAGGCAGGCTGCAGACCGACTGGAGGCTCATTAGGTCACACCTGGGCTGTGGTTCCTTTCCCGCTGATCATAAGATGGCATTGGTTACAATTATTATTTCTGGACTTTTAACGGTTGAAAATCAAAATTATTCACACTAACAAATGATACGGGTAAATTGACTGTCTCCCTTGGGGCTAAACTGGTCAAAATCTTCAGAAAACTATTATACAAGCAATAGTGTGGTTAAGGTGCGCGCCAGTGTCTAATGACAGATGGCGCTGAGTGACAATAAAGAAGTAAAAAAAGATGTAATGGTGCAGCCCCTGTACAGCAATAGGTCAATCTAACTTTAAAATCATCTGCCTGTCAGTCTGTCCGTCGCGTATCAGCGCAGACACGCAGATGCATCTTCCAATGACATGCAGTGTCAAAGCTGGTGCAATGTGGACGCGCACTGAAGGGACACGCCGAGGACTGGCACAGCACAAGGAGCGAACTTCCGGACAATCCAAATCACTCGCTCCCTCGTCCTCTCTGCTTTACAAGATGCCCTCAGCATGCAGAGCATTTTGTGGTTACATGCCAACAGAATGACCGACAACAGATGCACCAGCTAATATTCTACGTCAGCAGGATGTCCTCTTTAACTTTTTATGCCTGTGATGTTCCACTGAGCAATACTGTACTTTGCGGAGTGTTTTTAATGTTCAGTCGATGCTGCATAGGTTTCCTGCTTGTGAACCTTGTATAGACACGGAACAATAAGGGCTGCTATACAGTCTGATTGAATTAATATATAGTGACATCACAGTATGCAGGTCAGTGCTAATCGCTCCCTTCGGGTTCTACCAACATATTGATACCAGGCAGAATTCAAAGCAACAGTTTTGCTGTAGTTTGTCTCTGATGCAACAGACTTGGGCTTCATTGTTAATTGAACATAGAAAAACCATTTTGAGTAAAAATATGTTTTTTTATTTCATTGCAATACAAACACAAAATCGATTTAACTGTTCATGCTTTTCTAACATGTTTGCATTTCTTCCCTTTTTTTCATGTCTTTCAGGAATCTGAAGCATGTCCCGAGTTGAGCAATCACACACAAACTCCCCCCACTGTGAACCCAAGCGGAGCAAGAAACAAACAGAATTGAATGCATGCAAGTTTTGATCTACTTAAAAAGCTTCTGATTCATACAAAACCACTTTTTTTTTCAAAACTGTAGCTAAGAAGCCGAAGGAAACGGTGCGCAGTGAGTGGCTTAGTGGTCTGCAGGTGCGTTTTGGTGGGGTTAGGGTACAACAAAGAAACAGCAGAGCGACAGAGTGACGGAGACACAGACAGAGAGGGGGGGGGCAGGAGGCGAGGGATGATTGTACATCAATGACTGAGGGGGCGGGGCAACCAAAGACTTACTTGCAGGACAGCTGGTTAATACCATGTATGAAGTAACAGTCTCCTCCGTTGACGCAGTGGGCCTTCTCCGAGTCGTTGCAGCGCCTCGCGTGACTCACACCCGGAGAAGGGGTGGTGGTGGTGGTCACTGCCAAGGGGACAATAAGGCAGGAAGCAGAACACAGAGGCAAAGAATCACCTCTTTGTTCAAATCACACAGTGATACAATGTTGTAGCGGCCAAAGGGATCCGTATCATACCCCATCATACTACATACCTCTCAGACCTCCTCAGTGAGTTTAAACAAGCTCAGTGTAACAAGTCTATTTACTTTTTGGGCAGGAATCAGTCACCTGCCTGTGCTCGCTTCAGCTCTGCAGCTCACAGCTACTGGTGGAAAGAGCCTGCGTCTGTCGGAGAGACCTGCTCCCTCACACCAACACACTTCTGTCCTCTGCTATTTCAACAAGTAATCCATTATCCTCACTTCTTTAAAACTCTGTATATCCACATCCTATGAAAGAATCTGACACAAGACACAGGAGCTGGCCAAATATGGTATAGCATGACCTGACAGATGCTATGTGGTGAAAGGTCGTCGGACTGCAGTCGGTGAATTCATTTTGTGATTACATGATCATGCTCTTGCATACTGGAAAAATGGATTCAATAGTAAACACAAGTAATTCTATTCTATTGTAATCGCTTCATTCTGAAAGAAAGGCTTTGTGGAAAGGCGCTAACAGAATGATGGCTCTCATATTTTTCTTCAAATACATATAAATCAAAGTTTAGGAGCCAAGAGTAGATAAGCGTTGCTCTTAGGGAAATAGACAGAGAGCCCCGGTATGCATTTTAAGACCCCTGAAATGAACACCCCATAATGAGGAGCGAATGCTTGAACGACGAAGCGTATAAGGATATGTGTATAAGATGGTTTAAAGTCATCCTGATTGAGTGGGTAGACAGAAAGACAGAGGCGGATGTGTCGTTGCTCACAGATCTGCACGCTGATTATACTCGTGACGTTTTCTTGTCCTAGTGAGTTTTCCGCCACACAGGTGTAGTTGCCAGAGTCTTCCAGACGAACATGGCTGATCTGCACCTTTGAGTTTTTTCTTCCATGAGGCAGGACGAGGGGGTGGGACAGTGATACAGAGCAGAAAAAAGAGAGGTTATTGTCGTTTGCAAAAAGCAGCAGACTCATCGTTGACTGAATGACTAATCAAAGTTCCAAGCACAGAGAGGCAAGAAAAGACGTATAATTATATTCAAATGTTCGGAGCGTTTGGCAATGAAGGCATGCGGACAATTACCAAGATCCGAACCAGAAACAGGTTTCACTTGATCTTCACAGGAACTGATTATAATTAAAGACAATGCTCTCTTAATAAATCATGTAAAACATTCAAGACACTCACAGCATAAAGTGACGTAATGTGGCTTTAAAACAGTGGAAAAAAGGGTAATTTAGGGGCATCTAGCTTGATTCAACACTATGCACAACCGAACCTTTATCCTCCTCACGTGTATCTTGATTTTTATTGTTGATTTTTAGTTGATGCAGCTACCAGGGCGCTTCCCTCCGCAATGGCTCAATCTATACCTCGCCCTTTTTCACACATCATTTTGCAATTTGTGGATTTTTGCTTTTCACCTCCCACAATGCAGTTAGTCCATATATGTGTCGAGACCAATGACCTCCTCAACATGTGGTGTCGTATTGACTGGAAAACACCCAGGGCTAGACCTCCTGTTGATGAATGAAATGAAAAACAAGTGGCTAAAAGTCCACTTCAATGTGTGAAGTTTCACAGGATCCCCAAGATGAAGCTGCATGCCAGCAGCCATGGCAGTATGTACAGCACTGTGCGTAGAGAGTGAAGGGTAATTCATTCAATAAATTACTCACTTGTTGGTCTTTATTTTGAGGTCTCTGCCTTTCTGAAGCTCGTGTCCATCTTTGTACCAGCGGAAAGAAGGGCTGGGACTCCCCGACGCCTCACACTTCAGGTGCATCTTGTCGCCTTCCAGCAGAGACTGGCCTCGCATCAGCCGAAGCTTCGGAGCAGAGGCTGGGCAGAGAGAGAGAGGGGGAGAGAATGAGAGAGGGGCGGAGGGGTTGGAGAAAGATAACCAAATCTTGCATCATTGAAATGAACTACGGCCATTCAATGGATCTATCCATATAGTTGTGTGAGTGTGTTTGTTGCTGATGTGGAAATGAGTTAGTGAGGGTTCAGATATCGAGGTCAAAACCCAAGACAGGTTGTAGAAATGGCTCAAGAATAGTGACACAACACACACGTGCATACACACAGGAAAAGCACTGTTTAAAAACAAATGAAAATATCAAGAAACAAAATCTAAGTAACTCGGCAGTACATGTTTACTTTTGAACATTGTGGCTGTGTGTGTGTGTGTGTGTGTCTGTGCGTGTGTGCATGTGCTTCATCAGTCTCTGGGGACTTTTACTCTCTCTCTTCTCTCCTTAAAAACTACAACAAAATGCGTCCCTGACACGAGCACTGGCAGCACAGGCACACAGGAGATAAAGCCAAGAGACAAGTCAGCAGCATATAGCACCATTTGTACACACACACACACAAAGGCACAGGCAAGGAAGCAGACAGCATAATTCACACACGTGTTCACAAACGTGGGCCTAAAACACGCATGCATGGACACACGCACACACACAGTGTGTAAGTGTTGTACTGTTGTGTCACAGCTCCTCATAGCTCTGCTGCATCCTTCCACTTACTCCAATGTGTGTGGATGCTGAGCCTCGCAAGACACTGTGGCTGACATTTCTGTGAGTCTCATAGATCTCGTACATTTGACACGACATACTGCATATTACATGATGCAGATCCTGAGGAAGAGTGCTTTTATGTAGTGTGCCTTGTGTCTGTTGGATAGTTTTGACATGAAACATTTGGCTGAGAGACGCAGTGATGAAATGACACAAAGGTCGGCATCCTTACTTGGATGACGACATGTAAGACACGTCTCCAGGGATTCAAAATGAGAAAAAAAGAAATGCAAAATTGTTGCAATAATTTTGCATTTCACACCAGTACTGATGTCAATTTGCAACTGTTACGTCCCTAAATGGTCTAGAGGTGGGGGAACGCAAACAATGTAGAAATAATAAACCCGGGATCTTGACCAACGGTAAAAGATGTATTTAATGGACCAAAACACAACATAAAATAACTGAAAACGATCTCCAACAGGAAGACGAGAGTGGTTTCTTTTTCACTACGACTACTTCTTCTTCTTCTTAACTCTGGTTTTCCACTCCGAGCAGCAGCACCCAACACGCCTCTGGCCTCTGCTGAAATCCCCCCTCGATATGGCTCGGCACAGCCATTTAACATGCCTTGCTGATTAGCTGATCTGCCTCAGCTGCAGGCGTGGTCTCACCAGCACACCTGAGGAACACACTCTCACACAAAACACACACACACACCACACCCACACACAGCAAAAAAAAACAAGGCACGCAACACCCTCTCCCATAAGAGGAAACCCCTCCTCCATAAGCACAATAATACAGTCATCATCACTTAATGAAATTCGTATAATTGTGTCCAACGTCACCGATCCACCAGTAGCCCGGATCTCACTTTGATTCCTCAAATGTAGCCTCACCCACGGGACAGCGCGTCAGCTACAATATTGTCAGCTCCCTTCTTGTGTTTGATGCAGATGTTGTAACTCTGGTCCAAGAGAGCCCAGCGCATCAAACGCTGATTGCTGTTGTACATCTGGGCTAAAAACACAAGCGGGTTATGGTCAGTGTATACAGTAAGTTCAGCTGATGACGTTTGAACTTTGTGGAAAAGAAACAAACAGGATGACACACATCCCAGTCACCATCCTGCAAAAACACCGCACCAGCTCCAAAAGCACTGGCCTCCACCTCATGCTGGAAAGGTCGGGTAATGTCAGGCGCAGCCAGCACAGGGGCACTACAAAGGAGAGACTTGGCAGAGTTAAAGGCATGGTCACACTCATCATTCCACACAAAAGGAACCACAGGACTACACAGCCTGGTCAGAGGAGCGACTACTATCGAGAAGTTCTTACAGAAACAGCGATAGTAACCTGCCATGCCTAAGAAACGCCTAAGTTCTTTACTTGTGCTGGGCACTGGTAGAGACACAACTGCAGCCACCTTAGCATCCACAGGCAGCACCTGCCCCTGGCCAACCTGTTTACCAAGGTAGGTGACCGTAGCCTTACCAAACTCACACTTGGCCAAGTTAAGAGTAAGCGAGGCCAGACGCTGGAGTACAGTTTCCAGACTGGACATATGACTCTCCCAATCACCAGAGTAGACTACCACATCGTCAAGATACACACTGCCGTTAGGTACATCTCCCAATACATGCTGCATAAGGCGCTGAAAAGTGGCAGGCGCATTCTTCATCCCGAAAGGCATTACTGTGTACTGCATAAACGCTCAGGCGTGACAAAAGCTGATATTTCAGAAGCTCACTGTGTCAAAGGAACCTGCCAGTATCCCTTTAGTAGATCCAGCTCTGAAATACACACAGCCGGTCCAACCCTGTCAACACAGTCATCCATTCTGGGCATAGGGAAAGAGTCTGACACAGTAACCGTATTCACTTTGCGAAAATCTGTGCAAAAGCGAGGACTACCGTCAGACTTGAGCGCCAACAAGCAGGAGAACTCCAGGGACTATAGCTGGGCTTAGCAAGACCATTCTCTACCAGATAACAAACCTCTTTCCTCATGGCCTCCCTTTTAGCTAGCGGACAGCAGTATGCATGCTGCTTAAGGGGAGCGGCATCACCCACATCAATGTCGTGCTCTAGCACACTTGTACGTGACGGTATATCTTTTAAGATACTAGGTGTGGCGGCTCCGCCCAGCCCCAGCACCCCGAAGAGGCCAGCTGGAGGCAATCAACCACCCACTAGCTTCTCTTTCAACACTTTCAACGGGCCACGCACATTGTGACCGAACACTAGCCCTGCTGGGCTAAACCCTAGAGACTCCTGTTTTGCGTCACGAATGGCAAAGAGAAGAAACGGCACACCCTCATCCCAGTCATTCCCAGTCTCATAGCAGTACTTTTTCAGCATGGACTTAGAAGTCTGGTGCCAGCGCTCCAGCGCACCCTGTAACTCAGGATGATATGCACTGGATACCGAGTGGGAAATACCGAGGGACTGGAGAGTCTGCTTGAAAACCCTTGACAGGAAGTTTGTTCCCTGATCCGTCTGTACCGTCTTTGGCAGACCGTACGTCGTGAAGAACTTAATCAACACTTTAGTGACGGCCTTAGCGGTTATCTTGCGCAAAGGGATGGCCTCAGGAAAACGAGTGGAAATACACATCATGGTGAGCAAAAACTGATTCCCAGACTTGGCTTTTGTCAACGGACCAACACAGTCAACTAGCATGTGCTCAAAGGGCTCACCGACTGCGGGGACCGGCCGTAGCGGAGCAGGCGGCACTGCCTGGTTAGGCTTACCTACCATCTGGCAAGTACTGCAGATTTTCACAAAAACGCGCAACATCGGCCTTCCTTCCTGGCCAAAAGAACTGCTTAAGAACACGGTCATGGGTTTTGCTGATACCCAAATGACCAGACCAGAAGTGCTCATGAGCTAGCGCCAAGACATGTTGCAGACAGTCAACAGAGATCGCTACCTGAATGACTGCCCCCCAATCATCCTGTGAATCCGTCGCCACCCACCCTGACCCCAAGACCCACCTACGCATCAGCACACCATTCTTCACAAAGAATGGCCTTTTACTGTTACACTTTGGCTTTTCGACAACGGACTTTCAACACTTACCCAACGAGGGATCATTTTTCTGAGCTGCAATGAGAGCCTCCCGAGTAAGTGGCAAGGGTGCAGAAGAGTCAGCCAGCGAGACTGAGTCGGTGACCTTTTCACTAGGCTCATCTGTGGTATTGCTTATTGGCGCACCCCCCGGGGACACACTTTTCCCAGAAAGGACAGAAGCAAACAAGGAATCAGACAAGTCAACCTCCTGGGCCTGCTTACAACTCTGCGCTCTAGTGGTCACACTAGCGACGAACACCTGAGGATGTTTTATGGCTAGCTCATCATTTTCTGACTCAGGAATGGGGATGCACACCACTTCTGGAATAGGATACACTTTGCCACCTGCAATAAAGTCAACATATGACTGGCTCTGGGCGGAAACGCTATGCTTGCAAAATAGCAGTTTTAACTTTATCATAAGTGAGCCCGTCCTCCACAGACAAAGAGGAGCAGGCCTATTGAGCCTTACCCACCAACTTACACTGCAGCTAGCCCACACGTCGTTAGGCCAATGTAAAGCAGCAGCAATACGTTCAAATGCGCCAAAGTAGGCTTCTACCTCGGACTCTCGGAAAACAGGCACCAAGGAAATGTGCTTATTCACGTCAAAAGTGACAGACAAACTGGGAGAAGGTGAACTAGCGGTGGTAATGTTACGGGCAACTCCTAAACCAGCTTGTATTTCCATCTGATCAATCAATTCTCTGCGTTGCACTCCGTCTCAGCCTTGTTTTGTGTAGTTGTGTGGGAGTGGTAACCCTTTGACAACAAACACAACGCTGGATTTTTTTTATATTAACCTGGATCCAAATGGTTCTAGTGTGGACATTGATGGCTGGTGTCCCGGTGATGAAATACAACCAGCAATCACACCTTGGCGGATTGATTTTTTTCCTGTTCAGGAGCCAGATGAGTGGAAATGGAAACGTGTAGAGATTAGAAAGCATCCCCATTGTAGGCTGATTAATCAGCTTTTAAAGATAACAACGTTGTCCACCAAACCCACAAACGCCTTTTATCCGCATAAAAAACATAAATTAAAACATTAAATTAACTGCTCATTGCAACCAAAAAATATGAACGCCTCCTAGCAACCACACTTTGTCAATAGATAAGTCAGTCACAAAGTCAAGCCCCGTACTAAATACAGAGCAGATCAAATGAAGGAACGGCAGACTGAATGAACAAAATGCCAATACCACAGTTTCAAAAAGTCCAAGACCAACAAGTATTGCACCCAAAGCTTGATGTGTCTGATATTAATCCACCACTAAAAATAGTCGGATTTCTAGACTCGCAACAGAACGAGCAGCACATCCTTAAATCCAGTTCTCACATTTTGGGAGATTTATTCTTGTCACAAGACCCGACATAATTCCCCGTCAACCTGAGTAAATTTTAACACACAGCACCCCCCCCCCGCCCCCCCGCCGCTCCACCCCTCTCTCTCCGCCCGCGGCTCCTGGCTTGTATCGCGTTATGCTAAAGAGTAGCACCGACTGTCGCTGTCATCCCATATTTTTGGGAATAATGATTCGGCTATCTTGGTATCTTGTAGCGTCACAGTTAAATCTTGACTCAAATGAACTACACTTGGTCTCGGCTTACGCAGCGCTTCACCGCTGAAACCGAACAGAGAGAAGCGTGACAGTTGAAACGCGGCGGGGAAGCTGTTTGCTGTGATAAAGCTCTGATGGACCCCACCTGAACCGAAAACCTTGGACCAAACAATCGAGCATGATGGAACCCTGAAGACCCAGACGACTCGGGGTCTATTGTAATTGATCCCACCCACCGCTTTCATGCTCCACTGTTCTATTTGACCATTTCTGCTTCTTCTGGAGACTGACCAATAAACACTGACACCCACTTCACCAAGTGATTGACCTCCCACGTGGTCGGACATCACATCTTGAGAACCACTTGTTTTTAGCAGACCCACGTACACACGTATGAAGGGCTGGGCTGAGCCTTTTCCACGGCCCGCTTCAGAGACACAGAGCTAGCTGGGAGCCATTAGAGAAAACCGTATGTGTTTAACTATCGTTCAGAAGAGTGATGATTTACCAGGTACCTTTGTTGTTATTGCAAAGCTCACCAGTTCACTTTCTTTACCCTTGTCAAGACAAACCGTTTTTCAAGAGGAAATGAACAGCTGCCTTACTGTTTTATCTGTGGATATTACAGTGGGGGACAATGAGGAATTTAATCAGGATGTACCACATGTGCAAACGAGATGAGGTTTCATTGTGGGAGGGGCAACTTTAGGCCAATTCCACAGCAGAACGCACTTTTCAAAAGCAAGTTACAAAGTGCTATGCAGTCTGTAAATATTTTAGCAATAATCAACAGTAAATTAACCAGAAATGGCAACAAACAAAAAAAATATAGCAAGGGGACACAAGACATAAATGCTTCCACTTTTCAGCGTAAAAATAACAATCATTTAGCATGAATTAGTCAAGTTGTTATTCTACACAAACTGTGGTTAACATATTCATTTCCCTTTGGTTGGGCAGCAGAAAAAACATGAAGCACAACCGAAAGAAATGGTTGTCCAAAACCAATGAGTTCATCTAAAATGTGTGGGAGAAAGGAGGGAGGTGTTAGGTGTTAAAATGAAATTAAGATTTCCACAGATTGGAATATTTTTTTAAATCTTGGCAAATCACACACATGAGTAGGAGGTTAGGAGACACGGGAGGAGAAGGAGAGGACAGTCAGTTTGTCCATCCAATGCTAAAGAGCGGCCAATCATTCTGTCGATCGACGATTCATCTGCTCCCCCCCCCCCCCCCCCCCCCCCCCTCACCCCCTCCACTCGACGCCCCCACGACTACCTCAAGTTGTCAATTCAATCACATCTTCCTTGGGGCTGTTCCTGGTGAGTTGCCAGAGCTCCGCTTGATGTCCACTTTAAAGGACTAACATCCTCAGATTACCTTCTAGCGTGTCCAACATGAGTCTGTGTCCATCGGCATTGTGTGATACGCTATTAAAATTTGTTTTGATATCCGTATGGGTAATATTTTACAATATTCTAACAAATAGCCAAACTTGTTGTACTGTGCTGCTGATTTTGATATATTCAAGTAAAGGGAAACTCATTAATGTTGTGTCTATATCATACACTCATCGTTTGATTGCGCAGGATGGTTTAAGGCTGTGAAATCAATTAAATTTCAATCACGATTTTGGCTTCCAACCATTACGATAAGAAGATATTCAACTTAACACCATCTTATTAGTTTTGCATGGACGCTCCACTTAAGCTTCAGCTCTCTCCCCGCTTGGCGGGTCTGGGACAGTCGCTGGGTGTGACAGGATCCCCTCATGGGAACTCTTCCCTGATCCGGCGGGCCCTCGCTGGGCCTATTTCCTCTGTGGTGGTGAAAAGCGACTGCATCCAGGTCACCTTCAGAAGGCCCCCTTGCGAAGGTGGTGCTTTACAACGCCCCACGCCGCTAAGCTCCACTGTGCCCTCGCTCTCCTAACGGAAAATGATCGTCAACAGGGGCGGACGGGTGACAACAGACCCGACCCGTCTTGAACAGGCACCCCGTCCCGTTAGCGGGCTTTGTGATGTCATCGCCATTATATCTACACCACCAACACAATATTTTGTATAGACCGGGCCTCTCAATTATTGCTTCAAAATAAAGGCTACGGAGGTTTCCTTTCTAAATGACAATGAGTCAACGTGTCAAATAGCCAAGAGTGTATGGCTGAAGCCTCTCGTCTCATGCCGTAAAGCAAGACGTCCGTGATGACGACACTTCTGAGCCTGTGGTGGCGACCCGACACTCCTGCAATTGCATGTGCGGTATTTCCCCTACAGACCCCCAGGGCAGCCGAGAAAACCTTTGTTCGACTTGAAATGACTCATTTAATCATCCAAAACGGTATGAAACATGTTCATTAACTAAAAAATGTTGCATTGTGTGCCTTTAACAAAACAAGAAAATCTTCCCCTTACCCGAACCAACATCTTTAAAACATCAAGTGACACTGTAGATGACTCTGACCTCTGTGTCGTACGAGGTTGTAACTTCTACTTGTGACTGGAAAAACAGAGCCTGTGAACTGTGTCTAGCATTGCTTGGACGCGGCCTTGGGCAGAAAAGCCACAGTTTAACTACTAAGAGAAAGCAAGAGGAAACTATTAAGTGTGTTTGTGTTTGCGATAGTATGACTGCTCACTGCTTGTCCAACGTGGTAAGACAAGAAGAGTTTATTCTTTAACATTTACTCTTTCTGTTATATGTTAGGTTTGAGCGCTAAAAACATCTCCTGCTACTGTATTAATGATGTTACCAGGATTACATCTACACTGTAATCATGGCTGATTTTAATTGTATTAGTGACAGGTCTTCCTCTGGCAGATACCAACAGGAAGGAAACGAGAAATTATCAAATTAAACTCTACTTACTTGACGTGAATACCCTGACATGTTACATGTACCCTGCATTTCAACAGGAAGCTATTTAGAGCAACCAAAATTGGTTTAAAATTTGGTGTTAATATTATACTTGAAATATATACTTTTTCTACAACAATTTGAGCGGCAGCTAGCGTTAAAATCCGTCCATCGTCAGTCTGTTGAGATCAGATATTCAGTTCACTCTTATATATAACCACATTAAAGAAGCTGTCGACTAATAAATTGATTGTTGCAGCTGTAAAACAAATAAAACACATTTGTCCGCAGGGAAAAATGAATTTATAGAACTAAAGAAATATCAGAAGAAAGCAAAAAGTTCAGGGATTTTGGTAATCCCTGAACTACATAGAAAACATGAAATTATTTCACCCCACCGACCCATACTTGATAACTGTTGAAAGAAAAATAACCCTTCAGAATTGCAAAATGGATATTACCGCCGCAGCTCCACTTAACAACCCTCCAGATGAGACTCATCGTCCACTGAGTCAGTCTGAGGGGAGACAGAAAGTCAGTCTGAAGCAGCTGTAAGTGGTGAGCCCGGTTCCCAGTGAGCGCATCGCTGCCTGGGACGAGCTTGTAGGGCAGCATGGAAGTTTTGTCAGCCTGGGAAAAACACAAAGGAAATTACCCTTCATGGAAGGGACGTCCACGGTTCGTGGGTGTGACGGTGTCGGATTGACTGAATCGCTACAACTTCCAGACATCACACTGCAGTCACTTAAGGTATTAAAACATCCTTTTGAATTTGTCCTTTCAAAAATAAGTAAACAACTGTAATAAATTCATTAGCGAAAACGAGCAGTACTGCATGTTAATGTGTGTCTATAGTATCGTTATTTTAACGATTATTATTTTCAATAGAATAATTAGTACTCTTCATTAGCACAGGACTTCACTGATCTTATTTAAAGGGGTCATATTTTGATTACATTTAACAAGTTAAAATAGGTCTTTGAGTTCCGTAAAACATGTTTCTGAAGTTGTTTGCTGGAAATAGCTTGTAGGAAACAGTCACGTTACCTGTGATTGGAAAACGGGACTGGAGGGGGTGGGATTATTCAAATATCTAGGTTTGTGACGTAGAAAACCTTGAGGATTTTGAACAGCTCGTTCAGAGCCTGAACGCAGGATTAATTCAGAAACCCGTATCTCACTCAAAACAGCATGGATGGATTTTCTTCCAAGTTTGTATGTGTGTGGAAGCACCAGAGACACACAATAACACCCCAAATCCCAGAAAAAGTGTTTTTTCCATAATATGGGTCCTTTAAGGTGTGCTGATTCATTCATAACTCCATTTCTTGGGTCTATCTCGAAGGTCAGATCTTACAGCTACTCATTTGTTTAAAAAGCTGTAAAACATTTAAACAACCTCACTGCACGCTCTACCGTTCCCGCCCGATACTCCAAAAACAGATCAGAAATGCTGAGTAGTAGGAATTCACGGTGACGGGTTCTCCATTAAGTCTTAAAAAACACTCTCTCTATGCCAGAAACACATTGGCACCTGTACGATGCATTAGGATGTTTGACAGATGATGTTTTAAAAAAGAACTTCAATTGATATTTTCATCTTCCCTCGTTGCAAAGACCATCATCTTTTTGCATTAATTACTAGAAATATATGTAAGACACCACAAGGATTTTGCTACAGAAAAGGGTGAGTTTTAGTGGGAAAAGAACATTACATCTGAATAAGGCATGAGACTCTTCTACTTTTAACCATTTTTTAAGATTACGGATTCATGAGATAGACTCATTATTTGTGAGATGAAAACATAAATAGACAGCAGCAGCTTTCAACAAGAATATTTGTAAAATCCATCCTCTTTATAGCTTACCTGTAAAATGATTACTAAATAGACTGGAGAACATCCAACTTGGCGTATAAATCTTGTAGGCCCCCTTAAAACCTCTTAAAAGGCCTAATTTTGGAAGCACTGATGGCTAACAAGTACATCAAATATACTGTGGATGAAACGCAAATTCAATCCACTTAGGTTGAGGTGTAGTTTGATAAGGAAAAATTCATACTACTGCACAACAATGTATGTCATGCATACAGAGAGAGAGAGACTGTGAATTACATGTGCACCAACACAATGAGAGTAGATTCACACATCCCACACACCACAGGCACCGAGCAAGCCATAACAAGTCTGATTCTGCAGCTGCCATATACACACAGATACAACAGCACTATGTGTGTGTGTGTTTGTGTATCACAGATGTTCTTGTGAGCATCATATTGTCTGCATTGATAGATACTGGTGTTTGTCTGTGTCTGTGTGTGTGTGTGTGTGTGTGTGTGTGTAAATGTATATTGTATGTGTGTGTGCACTGTAAGTTGATGATCCAAGCCTTCTGTATAACGGAGTGATGGGAGAATTCCTCGGTAAGAGGCACAGAGGGGGAGAGGTGGGGGGGAGGGGGGGAGGACCACAAATGGACAGTGTCGTCCGGCCAATAGCCTGTGACCACCCTGCTCCCCTAGCCAATCACACATGACCAGCTCTCCCATCAGCCATCCATCAAGAGGTCCTTCTTTCAAGGTCAGCTGATGCTCCGTCCCTGCTCTGCCCCTCTCATCCCTCTCTTCTCCTCCCTCAACAAAGTCGGCATTGACCAAATTGATCCGATTTCTTGGTAAGCATGATTCAATAACAGAGAATGATATGGCGGCCAAACTAACAATTAATGTGTGTTTGAAGACAGGTATGCCTCCCCCCCGACCTCTTCCCCCCCAGGCGTCGTCAGCCACATGCCTGCATGACATGTGCTCAACGTGAATATGAGTCAACTGACGGACCAGTGAAGAAGTACAGTACATCCGTAAAACACACAAAGATAAAATGGAGAGGACGGCGGTGTGTGTCCTGACGGCGGGCTCTTCACATGCGTCTGTTGTATGTGTCGACTGCCAGTGCATGTGTTCATATAAAAGAGAGAAGATCCTTCTATCTCATTCTCTGATCAGTGTGATTTCTGCAGCGCACAGCTGTCACCATGGAAACCACGGAGACCAGAGAGAGAGAGAGAGAGAGAGAGAGAGAGGAGCATTGGTGGAACGACTAATAAAAAGATTGAGAAACAGTAGGTGTGAGCCAGAGATAGTTTGTGTAAGAGAAAGAGAGGAAGGAAAAGAGGAAGAAGAAGAAAAGAGACACAAAAAGAGAGAGAGAGAGAGAGAGAGAGAGAGAGAGAGAGAGACAGAGAGAGAGGAGCATTGGTGCAACGATAGCAGTGAAAACCGGTCCTGATGCAGCATCCTAAAGCTAACATCTGCACAGCAGTAATAGCAAGCCCAGGGCAACCCTTCATGTATGTAAGTGTGTTTGTGTGCGTGTGTGTGTACTTAGCATTGTGTGTGTCCTTATCACATCCAAATGTGATGTGTGCCTGAGTGAGTGACTGACTGTCAATAAATCATTCCCTTCCTCCCCTTTTTGTATTTTGTAGTCACACATACAGACACGCACACACACACACAAACACACACACACACACTGACTTGACCTTGTCCCTCATCGCTGTAGTGCACTGTTCTATTGGCTGCAGGGAGATCTAAGTATAAATACACCCCTCATATTTATACAGAAATCAAAGACAGACACACACACACACACACACACACACACGCATAGAGACGTTTGTGTATGAGAAAGTTGTGTGTCTGTGGAAGGTGATATGGAAAAATGGGGACAAACAGGATGTTGAGATAGATAGATGAGGAGATAGACAAATTAATTGATGCATAGATAAATAGATAGATATGTTGATAGATATATAGATACATAGATGAATATATTGATAGATATATCAATAGATAGATAAATATATTTATAGATAGACACATAAGGAGCATGTGCAGAGTTGTTAATTAATAGTTAATGAAGGGCTTGCGGGCGGATCGGTGGGGAAAAGCTATTCTCTGTCTCCTCTTGCTCCTTCTCTTTTTCTGGGAGTTGTGTGCAAGTCATTGTATGCCCCACCTGGCCTCATTTCTGTCAATGTGTGCAGCTGCTATGTTTTGTACAGATGGTTTTTGAATATATTTAAGGTTCTGTGATGAAGAAAATCTGCAACATCACTAAAAATATGTTTTACCCAGCAGGAAGCAGTCAGACCATGATTCAGGTTCAAACCCAGTTAGTCAAATATATATGAAAGATCAAACAAAGCCAAACAGTAAACCAGCAACACAAAGAGTTGGATTTTTGCGACCTCACAGCCATGTTCGGTTTTATCTAAAGTTGTGGCAAACTATTAGCTCCTCAGTCCTCATTTACGGCTCCTCTGATTAAGTATGTGTGTACAGTATGTTTAACCTTCACTTTGCAAATGACAACCTGATGAAGATAGTTAGCTGTTTGCACCCATAGGTCCTCTCTGTATGTTTGCCGACAACAGCTCCACCAGCTAAGAGAGTTAGCAGCTAACGAGGCTAACAGTCTATGCAACCGGTCTGCACTCTACTGAATGCACATTTGAGAGATGCAATATGTATGCCTTCTGAGATTTTCTGTGCAGGGACATATTCGGTTCGGCCTCACGGCTCAGCATGAAATTGGGTTCATACTCTGTCTGACCCTGGAAGCAACCTTGGTGAAGAAGTGAGGGTGTGCACTATTCTTTGATTTGAAGATACAGTAGCTACAGATCCTAAAATAACAACCTGAGTGATAGTCTAAATGACAGCCAACTAAATAATTTCAGTCATGTTTACCACACTTTCTATTAAAATAGAAACAATTTGAGAAAGTCGGATCTGAATCAGCTTATTGTTGTGTCTTTGTCGAAGGGGGACACTGCTTTTGTCTCGCACGTAGTTGAGAGATAATCTCTGAAATAAGATTATTCACATGGAACAAGTTGTAACAACTGTGGGGTTGTGGTTGATAAATACATTTGACATTATATAATCAAGTGTTTGAGACCATGAACTGCTAAAGAGGATGTTCCAGCAGGACATGACTGAAATGTAATTTGAGGAATTATGTGTGCACACGTGTGACAGCTTTTCATCTAACCAGGGGTTATGCCACAAGACATTTGAACTTTCTTTGATGTGCATGTGTGATTTGTTTGGCCGACTATTAACAGCCTGACTATAGAAAATTGTAAGGAGAAAGCGCCCTAGGTAGTAAGCGGAAGCTTTGAGCATATTTAAGTTTCCACTTTTCTGAGGCAGACATTTCTCCACAATGTAAGTAAGACACTGTAAGTATGACATTAAATTGTGAGGCCATAGACACTTAATAAGTCTCACTAGCCTATTGGCCTTTTCTTTGACTGGCAGTGCTGCACATTGAATACCCATCAACATTTCCACATCCACAGAAATGAACGTGCTGCACTGACAACGGTTTATCGACTATTAAATCCACACTTGGCAACTTGACCAAAGCACCAAGCAGCAGTGATAGCTTCAAATTCATTTTTGAAGTGAATTTCCCAAAATCCCAGTTATGCAACACTAACGATGACTCCTTTATCAGCCGATTGGCTTATAGCGCATAGACAAGGGTAACAAAATATGTGTTACGATTGAGTCCAACTTTCAATGGGCAGGGTGCTCGGTTACCACCGCTCAACACAGCATGTCACTTTTAAGTTATGTTTTGTACATTTCAATTGATTGACAGGAGACCATACGTTACTATAAATGGGTATCGCTTACAAATGCTCTATTCCGATTTGTCCCAACAGCTCCTAGTGCTGGCAGTAGTGCAACACAGTGGGTTTATCATTTCACCGTCTACAACTATTTTTGATGAAAATAATCACTTTATCTGTTCAGTTGCTTTTGAATACTCCAAATATTTAAAATTTGCTGGATGAACATCTAAGCAGACTGTTTTTGATTTTATAACGTATCCTGAAATTACTAGGAATTTTTCTTACCCAGAAAAAAGTATATTAGAAGGTATTTTACTGTCAAACTCTGCGATCAGTACTGAACACATTCTTTCTGGATGCAGTAAACCTAAATATACTGGGAAAGTGTTTTTCTCTGGAGTTTCTCTTGGGTTTGGAGCCAGATCCGCCCATAGCCATGCTTGCAACAAGAAGTTTCTTACTTTTGTCTAATTGGCATGAAAAAATGAGAATGTTGTGATTGCAGCATAATTGCCAAAAAACAAACATCAAATTGCATTATTTCCACACCAACTGAAAAAAATAACATATTATTCCTTAAAGTAAAAACAAAAGTGGCTCAAAAGTGTATGTTGCTCATACAGAAGCATACAATGATGCAAAAACAAACATATAGTATCCAACACAAGCCTATAGTATTTCAGCAATAACATCTAGAGAGGCTAAGGAGGACATCTGGAAGACAGATACAAAATATTCTACTTGTCACCATCAAAGATTGCCACAACAGAGAAAGATAAAGATAGCCTGCGCCTTTCTGAGCCCCAGATCGCCTGATATAGAACCAAAGGGATGTTTTAACCCTTTTCTCGCACAAGAAATATTTGAAGGCCTCTCATTCTCTACTATTAGCTGTTCTACTTGCTTCAAAACAAGTTGATATGAGACAAAGTAGGAGTTGCTCATGAAGCCCTAACCGGAGTAGCAGTTGAACATTTATACAACCTCATGAGTTTGAGGCGTTTGTTGACTGCATGACAACCTCTTACAGTCAGGCATAGCAGGACTATTTATGGGAAAACAATGGCAAAGATTAAAATCCCTTTCTAAGAAAACAGTCGGTCGACTCAGATATATCAAAACAGAATTAAAAATGTTTTAAATGCTTTGACTGACATCCCAAGTGACAAGTGTTGGCATGAACATTTCTAATTATTCAATTCTAAACGTGACGTCTAATCTAATTCTGCAGTGAGACAATTTGAACAGACAAACAGAGGGAGCACCGGCCAAATCCACCCGAGCAGAAACAGACACTCTGCCGATGCAGTGTGCAGGGTGTGTGCAGCGGCAGCCGCATTACTATGTGGGTGGTGTGTGCAGCAAATCTGCATGCATGTGTTTGTGTGTGCGGTTAAGTGGGGCTACACAAAGACCTCTCAAATCTCATTCACAAAGTGAGCCATGTCGCGCTGGGGCTGGTCCCATTAAGAGGTATGTGTCAGAGTTTTTGACTAAGGCTGACTGCTGGGAAAAAGGTGAGTGTTGATACATTCGCAAGCTTTTACACGCTACACATTTGAAGGACATCTACATGAGTACATACACATCTACATGAGTTAGCCATTGAAAAGCACACTTAAAGACAGGCGTCGACGAGCAAAGTGCAATCAGTGCAATGTCGGAAGAAGATGTCCATACTTATATATATACACACACACAGCATACAGCACAGGCACCGAAGGGGAGAAATCCTCAGCCTTCTGTTATTCAGTGTGCATAATTTATAGCAGCCCCAGATCTCCCTGCTAATGACAGCACACTGGGGCATCTGCAGCACAGCAGCAACAGTAACAACTGGCATGTCCGCGTCCGTGTGTGTGTTTGTGTGTGTGTGTGTGTGTGTGTGTGTGCGTGTGCGTAGAGGTATAATTCTTTGTTGAGACAAGGACAGTGAGGGAAACAGAAGGAAAGAGAGAGAGAAAGGAAGAGGGGGAGACAGAGGGTATCTGAAATAGACACAGATAACGCAGCAAAGAGGGGAAAGGATGAGACAGACAGGTGAGAGACCTAATGCAACGTACACATATAGTCACATATACAAACGTCACAGATTTAACCAGTGAATTCATAGTGTATTACCTGTATATAAATACATTAAATACATATAATGTAATTAAATCACCTTTTCTCTGGCTTAATTAAAGAATTGTTCTCAGTACAAATATCAGTGTGGTTGATGCAGACAAGCCCAAACGTCCAGCTCTGTTACAGCTCCACAAACTCCTTGGCTAGTAGACACAATTGTTCACTGCAGACCTGAAGGGGTTGGCACCCGAGCAAGCCAATTCACCAGGAACGGTTTAATGAACTGTTTGAGGGTGTGGCCTCGGATGTGTATCCTGTTGCAAGGATTGTTTTTGACATGCTGCGCCACAGCAGAATTCTCCTAATTCTGGGATTTGGAGATCAATGCCTCAGCGGTTCTGCCCTGCAGCTGCTGTACGCGCTGATGTGAATCGGAGCTGAGAGACAGCGGTGCACGCCCGCCCAGAAAGATCTTACTGCTGCTGACAAGGTGCTGGAGCTACACACATGCAGACATGGCCTGCTCTGCATGGCTCAGGCAGTCAACAGTGCAGAGCATCATCTGCAGGCACACCGATATGTAATTACACTTTCTATACACATTCAATACCGCCTACATAATTATACACACCTTTTATGCACACACACACACACACACCCCTACAGTATATAAACATATATTCGGCCAATTCGATTTGTTTGATTGTGTAAGAGTTGTAAGTGTTTTGTAATTTCATGGAAGGCTCAGTCACAATAACTATTCTAAATGAAGAGTTGAATAAAATATAGTGGCTGTGCTCATTCACTGTACACCAGAGAGGGAGACTACAAGTTGATCCCACTGAGACATGGACAGTTAGTGTAACGCTCTCCAAACACACGCCTCTAGACTGTAATGAACAAAAATATCCTGTTGGGTTGAAGTCATACAGGAGCAGGAGACACTGTAACATTTGCATCTGCTGCTGGGAAAGGATTCTGTTTCAGACTTAGCATAGCGGTACCCTGGAAGTGATACCGATACTGTAACTACACTTTCAAACCTGATCACCAGCATCTCGCTATGCCATCTCCATCAAATACTTTATCAACATTGTTTGGGTTGTAGGTGCGACGGTAGCGGACACGTCGCACTAATTAAAAGTTGGTCGTTCAAACAAAGTCCTTTTTTTCTCAATTTGGGTACCAAAAAAAGATAATGTAGGTACAGCTTGATCGAGCAGTTTTAGTGCCACTAATTTTGTAGCACATTCAGCCAGATACAGTCGGTGTACACAGGCTTTGGTGTCTGCACATATACAATGGAACCAAACGTAGACAGCGTAACGGGACGTAGTGAAACCCCTAAAAACTCAAATTGCTTTTTTCAGGTACATGTACAGATCACACAAAGGAGATTGGTGAGCTTTAGAGAAGTTCGTGGGATTTGAAATATTTTCCATGATCCAGTTGACTGCGATTCTGTCTGTTTTATTTTGTAGTTTTCTGCCTCCCAGGTTAATTTCACTTCCTGCAATGGTGGATTTTCCCCTGTGACTGTGACTGTATGCGTGTCACTGATTCTTGCTGTGTCCAATCACCTGCACCCAGTACACCCAGTGTGTCCCTTGTCTCCTTGTCGGTTCTTCATTAACTGTTGGGGAGTTGCTACATGTAAGTCTATGAGGGGCCGTTCAAGACATTCTTCATTCTGGTACTCACGCATACATACATTCTCCTTTCACGTACATATATATTCACTCACGCATACATACATTCTCCTTTCACGTACATATATATTCACTCACGCATACATATATTCTCCCTTTCACGTACATATATATTCACTCACTATAGCTATGATAAAACAATGACAACAATGGTCTTGCATTTGCTTCATGATGGCATATAGTTTTCGTCTCAAAGCTGACCCCCCCCCCTAGATACTGCATCAGTGACAGGAGCATGTTTGGGCATCAGATGAAGATATTTCAGGAAGAAACTGTCAGTGTGTCTCAAAAGACCTGCCAGCAGAAGTGATCAGAGAAGACCTACATCACGCTTCAGACATCCTTGGATGTAAGATACGACTGGTTTTGTACTTTTTAAAGATAATGTGAGCTGTCCACACCCGGGAGAGAGTACTGAGTGAGAGGAGACTTACACGAGGTTTCAGATTCCATATTACAGCAATTACTCAACTAGCCTCGAATGCTATGCTATATTGACTTGTGCTCCTAATTCCAAGTCTGTCCTAGTCTTTACATAGGCTATGGTGTGCTCAATAACAATAACAGTATGTAAGAAGGCTGACTCATTTCCCCAAAACATATTTTTACTGTGTAAAGAATAAAAATAGATCTACCATCACATCTTTTCTCTCACAACGAGGGGTCGTGCGTCTTACTTTGCACAACTTGCTAGGAAGTCTGAATTAAACTGTGATACGGTTTCCTCGTAACAGGTTCTTTCAAAGTGATTTTAGCCCTTGTTGTGATTATGTCAAAACAGACATAATGTATCTTCTACATCTTCATGTAGCACAGAGATATCTAGGGCAGGTGTCGGAAAGGTGCTGGTAGTCTGTAGACACATCGAGCACACAACACTGATTTACTCTTTTATGGGATTTCGCGTTTTTCTGCCACACAGTAAAAATGTCAAACGGACAGCAGTACTCTGGTTTTACCCATGATATTACATTACATGTCATTTAGCTGACGCGTTTATCCAAAACAACATACAATAAGTGCATTTCAACCATAAGGATACAAACTTGGAAGAACAAGAAACAACAAGAAAGTGCAATTTCATCAAATAAGCCGATTTACAGACTGCAGACATACATGGGCGCTTTGCTTTTTTTGAAATTTCTTTTTGTTGCTCCAAAATTAAATCAATATTTTTTCAGTGTGGGCTCCATGGTAACGCAGCTCTGAAAGTTTTTTTTTAACGGAGTAGCAGGAAGTGCGGGTCTTAGCCAAGGATCAATTAAGAGGCTAAACAAAAGTGGGTGCCTACACTGTAAAAACAAAGATCCAATTTTTACAGAAAATAACTACATTTTTACAGTAAATGTTGTTTTTTTTAATAATGTGAAACTCTAAAAAATAAAGATATTATCTGTAAATTAACAGTCCAACTGTAAATTTAAGTGTTGTGCTAATAATGTCAAATTAAATGTTTTTCTCTTTTTTTTACGGAAGAAATACTGTTATTGTTACTTTTATTATACTGTTATGAGTATTTTACCGTATTCTTAAATTATATTCAAATTACGTAAAAAGACGGTCAAATGACTGGCAGCTGCGGCTGCCAGAAAAACCCTGTTAAATTAAGGTAAAATAACTTAATTTGAATAAAGTGTGAGAACCATAAATTCACAGGAATT
The DNA here is from genome assembly GCA_021346845.1 of Apeltes quadracus. Classification (NCBI taxonomy): domain Eukaryota; kingdom Metazoa; phylum Chordata; class Actinopteri; order Perciformes; family Gasterosteidae; genus Apeltes; species Apeltes quadracus. Next base: position 14,700,906 of record CM037920.1, on the reverse strand, counting down.
TTTTATAACAATTTGGCAAAGAAAAACATTCATTTGTAAATTTAAGTGTTCTGCTAATAATGTCAAATCAAATGTTTTTCAATACTCTGGGTTAGCTACTAACCCAGAGTATTGTATTATATTATTTTGTATTCCTTCCACTATGTTCGTTATCTTGTTGTCCATTGTCGTCTTTTGTCATGCACCAACCGCCAAGTCAAATTCCTTGTATGTCTGACATACTTTGGCAATAAATGTTTTCTGATTCTGATAACAATTTTACAGACAAACACATACATTTCATAGATTGTTTTAGAACACCTTTAAACTGTTGTGGATATATTCATCTTTACTTGTCGTTTTATATGGTGTGGTGGTTAGAACTGTCGCTCGACAGCAAGAAGCTCTGTGTACGATTCCACCCAGGGGATCTTCCTCCTCCGTCCAAGTAGGTTAATGGATGACTCTAAATTACCTATGTATGTGAGTGTGACTCGTTGATTTCCTCTGTGTCAGCCCTGCGATTGGTAGGCAACTATAGGATGACTTTCTAAAATAATAGTGTTTTAATACAAAACCTTTGGTGATAGCACTTTATTGAAGGTGTTAGATCGTAAATAGTACAGAGAAAATCTCTAAAAGAATATTTAGTTATAGCCCTTTATTAAAAGGGTTTCATCATAATACTATACTACATAATACTACAGGAATAATCTATAACATGTATATGTTTCTCTGTAAAATTGTTAAGGAAAATTCCTGTAAATTTATCGTCTTTCGCACTTAATTTAAATTAAGTTATTTTACCTTAATTTAAGGTTTTTTTTATGGCAGCCGCAGTCATTTGACCTTCTTATTACTTTTTTTTTTACAGTGTAGTTAGTAAATATACTGTAATTACAGGACAACAAAAAATCTTGACCTTTACTTTTTAATCGGATGCTTGGAATGAAGAGCAATGATTGCTTAGTAGATCTCAGAGAGAGGTGAAATAGAAGAATGACAAGATCAGAGATTTAACCTGATGCCAGTCCATGCTGTGCTTTAAAAAGAAAGAGAAGAAGAGACCAAACTGTCTTCAAGAATAGATACGGCTCTGCTATGAACGTTCTCCATGCAACCCAAATGCACGTTTTACAGCAAAATAGTGAATGAAATGACCAAAAAGTAGCACTAAAATATGGGAATGTTGACATTATTCGATAGGGGCGTGTAGAGAAGTGGGCGTTCCAGCAGCGCACCTGTGATTGGCTGGCTGAGTTTAGAATAGGTTTGGGACTGGTCACGCTTGGGGTGTGCGTCTGCAGACACGCCCCTTACCCCAACCCGTCTTCAAGCCGCAGTTACTTCTGTCTCAAATGAAATCCTTCTACAGTTCCCTCACATCTCCAGGCAGATCCCTGACGCGGAGTAGCTCATTCAACATCTGCCCACATCACTGCATCCACCCAATGAAAAGTGTCAGTGGAGCCACGGAGTGAGCTGTGACTGAAAGAGCGGGGATACGGGCCGATATGCAGCTGTTGTCATTTTGCAGTGGGGTAAACAAAAAATAAATATATTTTACTGGAAGATGATGAGGTGGGAGATGTAATAAGAGTACATGCAGGCACATGAATTGTATGGATCTATTTGTGCTCCAACAAGTTTTAATATGTGAATGTAGGTTTCCTGTTGTGAAAGAATAATGTTGAAATGCGAAACATTTGTGTTTGGCGTTCCTCTTTTGTCCTTCCGAGTATTAGTTTGGTGGATGAATCCAAATAAATGTGAGTAAATTAGCAGAGGTGACGAGAGAAAGAAAGAAAGATTTGTGCTCTTATGGTGCTGTGGACATTTAGAGGCTTCGGGTTGCCAGAGCTCTACTGTGACGCCACACACTGTGCAGTGTCTAATTAGGTTGTGTTTCTCGCAGTGTCTCTGGGTTGTGCTGTGTGCGTGCGTGTGTGTGTGTGTGTGTGGGTTAGTACGGGGTGATTCAGCTCATAAGTGGGTATCTCCTCTCCTGAGCTTATCCTTGACTAGAAAATGTGTTTCAGACGGAAGCCTGATTGCAACAGCACAGTCATAAATAAATGAGTTGATCATTTAAGTGTGTCACGGAGGTAAAAATAGAAAATCACGTTGTTAGTTCAAATGCATGCAAGAATCCTCTGTTAAGACTTTTGAGTTACTTCCTTTTAGGATTCAATACTGTTCACAAACTAGTGGTTTGCATGGAAATTATGTTGATTTGACTGAACTTAAAAATGGAAAAAGGAGTCTTTGGAAGATCACATAGTTTTGAAAGGTTTTGTCCGCGCATTAACTCAACAGAGTGGATTCAACCCCAGAATATTTACCGTGCTAGAGAAAATCCACATCGTATTCCCCTCCTTTTAGCGTAGCAGCGGAAATCACTTCCTGTCTGTCTAGGACAAGCTTCAACACCAGCATGGTACAAAGCGTAGCTGCCAAAAGCAGTGCAGTACTTTAAATAGTTAAAAGACGGATGGAATGAAAAAAATATGACTTGATTAAAAACTCACAGTGCCAGAGTTTGTGTTATTTAAGGTGTGGAGCTGATCCTGATTCCAAACCTTTTCTTTTACACTTGCTAAGAAAATAGGTCAATTTATTTTAATCCCAGAAATGTGAGCGAGAAGAGAAAATGAGCACAACCCTTTCTTTTTTTCTTGTGTCAGCATCAAATTGTTCATTTGTTAAAGGTATTCTGATGACGACAATTTAAACATAGTTTCTCACAAAAACCAGAGCTGCCAGTGGTATTAACCACCACTCGTGGGGGAAAAAAAGTAATTTAAAAGTGTTAAAATAAAGTTTTTGTTGTATAGCAAGAAAAGCACAATTGCAGGTATTTACCACCCACAGACTGTCACTGCAGTTCACACTGGCACTGTCCTAACTGTGAAATAAAACAGCCCCAGATTTGACACGCAGAATATTAGCTGTCGGCAAAGATTCAACGTTTGGAAAGAACTGTAGACGAGGTTCATAACCCCTGATTCCCATCACACGTTGTTCCCAACGACCCCTCTCTGTGACACACAGAGGCTGCTTCTAGGCCACTTCCCCGTGATGATGAGGGAATGCAGATCGTGCTGAACCTCCAGGCGTCAAGGAAGAGCTTGTCTAAGCAAACCTGCTATTTGGAACGCAAGCCCGGGGTTAACTTAGGTTTAACTATGGTTCCCTCACGCACACCGACGTGCGCACACGTGTTTCGTGTCACGCTTTGTATTTCATTATGGGTGACCGGACCATGTAGGACCGAGGAGTCCATCAGATCGCGCGAATGCATATGTGAGCGCACCGACACAATATATAGACCGAACACGTGCACGCGCCGCCGAAGGCTGTCTCCTTCCATCGCCATGGCAGCTTCCGTGGCCCTTTGCGCTGCTGTGTGAGTGCATGGCAGGTGGAACGGGAAAACCTTAAACTTACCGCAGTCCTCGCACAACACCCTCTCCACATCCTTCAGATCCGGCTCGCTGGCGTCCACGGGGGCGTACGATGCCTTGAACACCAAGGGCTCAGCGGTGGGGTCCATGAAAAAGATATATCTGTGGTCCTTCTCCACCGTGGTGCACGGGGCCTCGGAACCGAAGTCCCCGACGGTCACGAGCTGCTCCCTCTCGAGGCCGCCGCTGTTAACGGGCCACACGTCCAGCACTTTGACATTCACACTGTAAGGCTCCCGCGAGGAGACGTTCTGCGGGGAGGAGCGCACCTCGCCCTCGATGACCACGGCTGATCGGTACGCCTGGTCCTGGAGGGAGTTGAGACTCGGGGCGTAGCAGGCGAAGGAGACCCCGATGACCAGCATGGAGAAATGCACTGGATCAAGCCTCATGCCGTCAGCCTGTGCTGTGCTGCAGTGCTGCTGGGCGGCGGAGCGAGCTGGAAGAGAGAGACGGCGGCGAACGGGCTCCGGCAGAGCGGGCAGGGCAGAGCGGCAGACCTTGTGGAAGTGTCCATGCCATCTGTGTCTGCCGCTGCTTTCCCCATACGGCTGCTGGCCTCGGATGGGGGGACACACCAGCCTAGGAACCGGAAACGGCCCGCTTCTGCATGCTTAAAAATGTGATTGCTGCATTTTCCTTCCCCAACCACCCTCCCCCCTTTATCTCCCCTTTTCCTGAAAGGCAAAACAAGACTCGTAAATTAGCCTCCTCTCGATTCCAGGGCTGAAACCTCTCTCCCTCCCTCTCTCCCCGTCTCTCTCTCTCTCTTCTCTCTCTCCAGCTAATAGGCTAGCATCGCATGGGTGGGCGCATTGCCTCTCTGAAATAAAAAAAAAGCCGCTTGCGCGTACAGGGGAATCAAAGGAAACGGTACGCACTCCACGCACACACAAGGTCGGGTCCTTTATCCACTTATTTCGATCTTTAAAAGAGTCCCAATCCTGAAAATCCGTTAGTTGGTATGAAAAATGACAAACAAACAAAAGAAAAACAGAACAGAAAGCCGAAGAAGAACAACGGGATGAAATAGCGGCGGTTATCCGGTGAGGCGATGCAACAGTGGCGCGCACCCTCCAGCCGCGTCCCCTGCGCCTCTCATCAAACGCGAGCGGCTTACGTGAGCAAACATCACCTGCCGGATCACTGGCGTCGGCTCGCTACGTCCTGCGCAAACACCCTAATGACCCGGGCACCAGGCGCACACCGCCACCGACCCAGCCGGCATGTGACCATGCCGCTTGACTGTGTTAAACCTCTGCGGGTGAGAGAAATCACGCACATACGCGCAGCACAGGGAACGTCTGTAGCCGAGCCGTGCACGGCGCACTGTGGATCTCAGTGGAAGGGGTACAAGAGATGCAATAGGCGACCACTACACACACTGCGGATAGTTGTTGCGATGACTAACGCTGCGAATTTTTCTCAATGGATTCGTTGGCATGGCGAGCCAGAGTTCCAAGACTTTAGCATCAAATGTCCTTCGACGTCTACACGCTCGCTGAAGGAGAGTAGCCAAAACCGGATATGCCTCCCCTTATTATTTGAGTTACTGCAGTTCTTGGAGAACTGAGCACTTAAAGGACTCCAAGGCAACAAGTGGGGGCATCGACTACCCCAACCTGTGGGGGGCTAGGCTGCAACGACATTTCACCAGAATAGTCTGCCAACCCTGCTTCGCTACAGTTAATAAAACCACTTTTTTTCATTGAATGCATCTCCACCAATGAAAAGAGTTTTACACAATATGCTCAGGCTTTTTATGTTGAACCACAAGGATCCCCTCCTCCCTCCACAGAAAAGCCCCCGCCTCCATCTGTGTATCCATCAACCAAACCATTCATAAGATTAGTCTTTCCCTCTGTCCGAGGCGTTGCGCCCTTCGCTAGAGGTCGGAAAGCCTATCATTGTCCATGCTGAGAAATGGCTAAAATATGATGTCATACAGGGGCATATTTAGACGACTTGGAAGATAAAAATAATTGTAGGGGCCATTTCATCACCGAATGCTGGTGGCCCCTTCCAACCGTTTCTCCATCAGCAGGGTGACATCATGAGCCAGTCTCTGTCCATGGTGCTGAAAGGCTTGACAGGTTTATCACACGGTACCTCATTAGGACTGAAGGCCACAGCCAGGTTGCTTAGATGAAGGTTGGTCTCCGTGTTCACTGCAACAAGATACAAAACGACTTCTTTTTTATTGATTCAGTAAAAAAAAAAAGATATCAAAAGATATTTTTTTTTTCCTGTCAAATGTTGACATTGCCTTTCCAATCCAGGGATCACAATATTATTTTAAGAGGAAGCCCTTCAGAGTAGGAGATCTGTCCCGTACTGACCCACCCCACCTCTGACCCTCGCAGCCCACTGCCCAACCATTCCCCGATCTGTCTCCCCCGCAGTCATTCATCTGGTTGTGTCTTCATTAGACACCCCATTCAATGACCTCACGTACACAATTTAAGAATTTCCAAATTAGCCTCAACAGCGAATCATTGTCAAGGCAAAGGGGAGTAGCAAACGATTCCAGCTAACCCAGGGCAGTGTGGGAATTATGAGAGGGATGTCTTTCATAATGCTGAAAGCCTTTCAGTGGATGTTATGGGCTTGCCTTGAGTTGGCTTCACATACAGTTGTATTCAAAATAACTTCACTCTGAGGCAAATGCTCTCTATCTCTGATGTTAAAATATTATATAGTTACACAAAGCCCTTCATTGTAACGGTTATAGAATTTGTCTTTGCGCGCCTATTTCCTTTTTGCTGTCCTCTTTCCCTCATTTTCTATTCATGAGCAATATTCAAGCACAAACCCAAATCAGAACTGATGCCCACTGTCCGTTGTCCATGGTTTCTGAAAAAAAACACCAGCAAATTATAACTCAACCCACAATGGAAATGACTGCTGTGCCAAAGATTATAAGGACAATTGCATGTCCATGTTAACACTGAGGTTTTTTGTTGTCTGATCAAACATACATTTGAAGGGAAATGGATGTTAGGAAATGTAATTATTGCAGAAAGTAAGGATTGACTGTTTCACTGTGTAAAAACATTTTAGACTTTGTTGGCTTGTATTATCATTGTTATTATCATTGCCTGAGAGCGTAGCACACACGACATCGACGGTCCTCAAGTAGAAAATCTCCGAGTAGCTGTTCTTCATCTGCGCTGTTTCTCCTGATATTTTTAAACATCTTTAAATGTTCAATCTCCTGAAAAAGGCTGATCCACAGAACATATAGTTAACAATTTTAAGGATGTGGTGTAGTGCTCCCATGTTGTTTCTATTGATATTAATAATACTCCACAGACTTAATCAGGTAACCCACACAATTTGTTTACTTCAGGTTTTCACTCCAGGACGATGACGGCTGAACACCTCATTACTTCTATGTTGTTTATTTAACAGCCATTAAATGCAGGGTTCAGTAAAACTTAAATAAACTACAAAAGCAAGTGCTAAAACATAACAGGACCGGGATACATTGTAATCTATAGCTCAGAGGAATATTGTTTGTACATTCAATATCAATGAATTCAAGTTTTTTTTTCTTCTAACATGCTGATTAGCCATGATTGTTTTCTATCAAAACCTGTTTGCTACATTCCACACAACCCCTTTTAAAGGGCTTTGACCTGGTCAAATCATAGGGTAATGATTCATGATGTTTTATGGTGTGTCACCCCCCCCCCCCCCCCCCCCCCCCCCACTCCCCTCACACTCCTACTCATCTATCATCTACTGTTCATTCAGAAATGTATCTTTCACCTCTCTCTCTATAGATATAGAAATCCCTGCCTTTGTCTCCAGCCACAGGACCTGTTCGGGTTCGCTGTCCGTGGTGCTGAACCACCCAGCGCAATAATGATCAGGTATGGCTCCTTTTAGGACTTCTTAGACACGATACAGACAGGTGTGACCTTTGCGCACTTTTATTTCTATTCATCTTTCTATCCACCCAGCCATCTATATTGATGTTAGTGCTGCAGTGTTTTAGGCTCACGTGGGTGGGGGGTTCACCTTCAGCTGCGATATGAGGCGGCCACTGTCGGCTGAAGGGAGAATCCTGTCAAACAGCGCGAGTGTCTTGAACGCAGCCCGTTCGCAGTACTACAGTTAAAGCAGCCACAGTTACTTTCATTTTTTCACCCCTTCTCTCTTCTCGTCTCGCGATAGAGCGGCGTAGCGGTTTGACGGGCAGTCGAGGTTGCAGCAGGCAGAGGGAGACGGTGGAAGGTAAAGCAGGGAGGCAGCATCATGGCGGACAGAGACAGTGGCAGCGACCACGGAGGGCCCACTGCGGGCCCCGGCTCGTTGCCTCCGGGTGCGATGGGCGCCATGTCGCGTCTGCAGCACGACACGGAGGAGCTCGCCTCCAAGCGCGTCGACATCCAGAACAAGCGCTTCTACCTCGACGTGAAGCAGAACGTTAAAGGCCGCTTCCTAAAGATAGCTGAGGTCGGGGCTGGGGGAAACAAGAGCCGCCTCACTCTCTCCATGTCGGTTGCCGTGGAGTTCCGCGATTATCTCGGGGACTTTATCGAACACTACGCCCAGCTGGGCCCGACCAACCCGGACATAGTGCAGGATGAGCCCCGGCGGGCGCTCAAGAGCGAATTCCTGGTGCGGGAGAATCGGAAATATTACATGGATCTGAAAGAGAACCAGAGGGGGCGGTTCCTAAGGATCCGACAGACCGTTAATCGGGGGCCCGGATTGGGAAGCGCGCAAGGCCAGACGATCGCTCTGCCGGCGCAGGGTCTCATCGAGTTCCGCGACGCTTTGGCCAAACTCATCGACGACTACGGCGTGGACGAGGAGCCTGCCGAGCTCCCGGAGGGCACCTCGCTCACGGTCGACAACAAGCGCTTCTTCTTCGACGTGGGCTCCAACAAGTACGGCGTCTTCATGCGCGTCAGTGAGGTGAAGCCCACGTACCGGAACTCCATCACGGTTCCGTGCAAAGTGTGGTCCAAATTCGGCAACACCTTCTGTAAATACGCGGAGGAGATGAGGAAGATCCAGGAGAGGAATAGGGAGAAACGGGCCTCCGAACTGCTACCTGAGGGCCCGCACGGAGCAGCAGATGACGGCGACGATGACTGACGCGGATCTTAATAAGAAAGCAGACCTGAAACAACAAAGACTAAACTAAACTCTGAGAGAAAAGGAGACTATTAACTGTATAATAGAAAGAGAATTTCCAAGGGAATCACCCCAAACACACAACCTCCACAGATATGGCAGCATGTCTGCTGTCTCCTCGCTCATTTTACTGGATGTCCCCCCCCCTACACTTACACCCATGTAACAGTAAGCCGCTGCTATCAAGGATCGAACTGTAAGATATGAACTGTTTCCTACTTGATTTAAATGACAACGAGTGTTTATATCTCAAATGACAGATTTGCACACATCAGAGCTATTTCGAATAAGATAATGTTTAATTGTTTTCACCCTAGTGATATGATAAGATTGAATCAAAAGTAAAAGCAGAGGTATGTTATATCTAATGACAGTCTTCATGTAGAACGAATTTTTGACATCAGCACAAAGAGAATATATTATGGAATTTATGAAACCAAAATCTGAGACCAGATGTATAGTTTATTTTAAAGGTACGCAGAGTAAATATGAAAGTGCTCTAAACATGTATGAATTGCAGAATGCAGCACTACAGGCCTGTAAACACCTGTTAGCATGTGTGTAGGCCCGTGTTTGGAAAAGAGGTTTGGCAGAGTAGGCTTTAGACTTTCATTTGACCTAAAGCCTGTAGGCTAATGAAAGTATTTCTATCATGCCGTTATGGAATGGTTTGGAACAAAATAAAAAGCCTATTTTGCAGGTCTAAAAAAAATGGCATAAATCTATATCTGCGCTATTGAATATCAACTTTTACACCATGCCCATATAAATAAAAAGTGCTAACTTAGATGTACTAATTATGATTTTGTGAATCAGCTGTAAAAAGAAGAAAAAATAACTCCTCAAGATTCCCACGTTTTCTGTGGGTTAAGTTCTTTTCTTGGTTACCTTGTTGTTTTTCCCTCTGGGGGAGGGTGGGGGATGCAAAAGGATAAGGTCCACCTGTGGGAGCGCAAGGCGCGGAATCAAAAAAATATTAAAAACACGCGTCTGCGCGTGGCGAGGCAACTCTTCCTCTCTGACGTCATTACGACCCGTGCCTTATACACTCCTCTCGTTTACGTGTTCTCACATGGATACTCGGTGACCTCGACCGCTGTACGCTTTTATTTAAGAGCGCTGTCACATCGGCCCAATTCTGAACTCACCTGGGCCAGAGCATTCAGTGGCAAAAAACGAGCGGAAAGGCTGCTGGGAGCTTGGGGGTGGGCCGGGACGGGGTGTGCAGGATCCGAGCTCCAAGCTAGATCGGCCCCTTCACAAAGATACGGTGGAAAACTTTGGAAACTAGGGATGGGGGGGCGGAGGTCGGCGTGGAAGTTGTATTGTGCCCTCGGTAGAGCGGTGTGACCCCGGGTGTACCGCTGGACTTCAGCATGGGGGTTCATCGGGAGCCAGCAGGGGTGGTTTTTGCACACCATTAGCACCAAGTTTTTAAAAAAGCGGCTGGGCGAGAAGCTCATAGCTGAGGTGGATGCTGTTAAAGTGTGAGGCGCGCAGCCAGCCGTTGAGTCCGAGTGCAGCTTAGAGGACGTAGAGGCTGATCGGTGCAGGGCCATGGCAGTATCTATCCCTTTATGGTGCTACAGCCCCTCGGTCGCTCCTTGGGGGCCTCGCCTCAGAATATGTTACTTGCATTATTTTTCTCCTGAAAGTTATTTTTTCCACATTATGTTGGTCAGAACGAGCTGGGTGTCTCCCTTTCCGGGCAGAGAGGAGGCGACCGACTAGTGCAGGATGTCTCATATTAGTGTGCAATATTGTGTGCGTGCCAATCGCGGCATTGCGTCACCTGTATAGACTATTAATAGACGGAAAAAATGTATAGGCTGTGTGATCGGTAGATATTTGAACGCATGACAAAGAGGTTGATGCATCTGCATTATGTTTCCAAAATGTGAAGTCTTTCTTCTCTTGCACTTTGTCAAAGTGAAAAAAAAGTTCAGACTCGTAGTGAGATATTTTTCCTGTCATGTCCTGTAAACCAGTAGGCTGCCTCGTGGGCCTATTAGTGCACGTAGACTAGTGAGGGTGTTTCACGTCTCTCTGCAGGGTCACCCTGGAGAAAGAGCCATTTCCCTCCTTGTTCTTCTCCAACACGCGGACACACACACACACACAGAGTCAACAGCCTCAGACTGTCCACTTCCTCCGCCCCCTGCAGGGAGTGGGTAGAGTGGTATCTAGAGTCCAGGGGTGGCCGACACACACACCTTCGTAGGCTGCCAGCTGAGGCCCCTTGTCGCTATTTGGATGTTTGTGAGGCCTCTAAAGGATCTTGAATGGCTGTTGGACTGCACAAGGCCTCCTGTCATGAGTAGCCAGGAAACTGTTTTGTTTGGAGCCTGAGTGCGATTTGGCTTTGCCCATCACAGGACAGGTGAACTACGATTCTGCCTTTGCTTGTCTGCGGTTTCAACTGAGCTGGGCGATAGTCATCGGCCAGCAAACGGGCCCAAAGCACAGAGGAGTTAGTTGTTTTTACAATGAGGATCACAATCTTTCCCTCTTGTGGGTAGACTTGATAATAGGAATGCTCCTCTTCTCAAGCTCATGATTCAAAGTGGGAAAGAAAAGGCACTGGCCCATTCGCCCTGCGGTAATGAGGTAACACGGAGGTGCTTCACTAATATCAATAAGCTGTGTGGATGGTTCACCTACCAGCTTAACGGTGGCCTTTAACACGACGACTGGGCCTCCTCACAGGTGCTGCTGGGGAGCCAGGGGGGGCGTGAAGGAAAAACAGGCTGTGGATTGCGGTGTTGGGGGCCTCAGCTGGACAAACGCTAGCAACGTAGCTGCAACCCGGCCTGCCAGACATGTGTGATAGCTGAGGCTACGCTGACGCAGGACGAGCCCATCAGGAGTCCTATTGAATCGTTTGCTTTTGAAAAGTTGATCCGTGTTGGAGTTTGTAGGCCTGAAGAAAATTGTTCCAGAAAAATCTGATCTGTTCCAAGCAGGATGTTTTGGCCTCAGTGTTGGTGAAAGATGAAGCCTGGCACTGTTCAATGTTGGGGCCTACCAGCAGCAGCCTACCCAGACCCACTGACCCGGCTTAGGCCTTGTCTTTTTGTTTTGGAGAAGAATAGAGAATCTCTGTGCCCTCTTACAGGGATGACTGTTTTTCCTTACAATGCCCTTTGAATTATATTTCCATTAAACACACATGCATGCCGCCCATGTCTGTGTGCGAGAAACGGACATCGGAGGTCAACCTGAGCTCACCCTGAGTTCAACATGAATCTTGACCCTCTGTTGTGATACAGCCCTTTTCCCCTTAAAGCGTTCTAGCTTCAGCTTGATTGAACTCAGGTCTCCGGGAGGCTTGTGCTTCATGACCCTAGGAATACAACACATTCTTTCTTTTTTTAAATTTAACAGCCGAATATAAGAAGAGCCTGAACCTGCTCATAGAGTTCACTTTGTGAGTGCCTCCCTTTGTGAAACGCATCACTTTTTGAGAGATTAAAAAGCATGTTGTCGAGTTACTGAGTGTATTCGCCAGGTGATACTGGGTCAGATGTGCTTATACTTCTACTGCAGGAGGACTCTGTTGTGAAACGTGACGTGCTACATTTTGGCTCGTAGTTCTATTAAGTTACAGATAAAAGAGGCTCTTGTGATTTTGCTGAAGACAAGTGTGATCTGTTTATAAGAGCTCACCTGGTGTCATGACAGAACCCGGAGTGACCTTTCAGCCATGTTGTGCCCCCCGTTACTCAAATGCAAAATGGTAGGCAGATTTATTCGTCTTGTTTTCTGTGTACGGCGTCAGCGGTCAAGCTGTGTGCTGTCCTCAATGGCTCTGGCTAAGTTCAGTGAACATTGGCGATGGTAGACTGGAGCTGTTCGCTAAGAATGATGTTCTCATTTACCACACCGCGGCAGCCATCGTAGCAATCCTTGATCATGATGTAAAGCTGCCCTTTGTGTCTTTATTAACGCAGTGTTTTGTCAAATTGTATTGAACTGAGCTTATTTTTTGGAGCTCTAACGCCATGCTACCAGACCATTCCTGATACATTTTAACTGATGGAAGTCAAGTTGGACGTAACTCAAAAGTGCAGCCGTAACTACTTGTTGCATGTCCTCAAAATCAGATTGCTATGATGGCTGCGGCCGCTTCTCCTTTGAGCGGGAGATTATTCATGTTTTTCATTGCATTCAAAACAGCTGCATGTACATGAGAGATAACGGCAAACGTCCACTATTACGAGCTAAAACGGGCTGGACTTCCAGAAAACCAAATGTGCTCTGTTTCTGGTTTCAGTGTTGTATTCTCTCATTGGTTCCTGGCGGACCACCCAGCCAATCGCTGGTCAAAGCCAAGCAGTGTGTGACTCATCACAAACCCGTGGACAGTGGAGCTCATTCTGCACGTCTTCTTTTATGCTCACGCACCGATTAGCAGGGTCCATCATGTTTGCAGGCTGTACAGGCTGCTGTTGTGTAAAGTTATGGAGAGAGGCTTTCAACGTTTTTGCAGACGTTGGGAACCGGATCCTAGATTTTAAAGGGTGGAGTCAATGCACAATGAACAATTCCCATGTCACCGTTTGGTCTAAATCCCTTTACCATCCCCATATGAGATAATATGTATGTATCTTTCAAAAATATTTTATCTGTGGCGTGTGTGTGTGTGTGTGTGTGTGTGTGTGTGTGTGTATATATATATATATATATATATATATATATATATATACATATACACATATATGGTTTGTTATATATGATGCTCCTCCTTTCAGAAAAATATAACATGTATACAGGAAAAACATATTGCTGTTTATTTCCTTTGAATTTTATACTTACAGAAAGCATTGAATAAAAATGGATAAATACTTGCACTTTAGATATATTAAGAAAGATAAAAACTCTGCATATTATTTTTGATAGGGATCTCACATTCAAAGAGTATACATAAAGGCTTTGTGACTATTGCTGGACAGAGATGTATTGAGTTCTACTTACTGATTATATTTTGTCTGTGTGTCAGAAGGTTTACTAAAGTAAGTTGCATGATAAAGTAGTGCTACACCGATAGTGTTCTTTTTTTAGTTGGTAAAATTGTCTGAAAACTGTGATAACAACCCTCTTGTATCATGATTATCCTCTCCTCTCCCCTCCTAGAATATTTCTTATTGAAATATGGCCTTTCCTGACTACATGACGATGGTGCTTACTTTGGCTTTGACATCAAGCTCATCCTATACATCTCAGAACATAACTCACGTCCTTACACTTCATTCATTTCTTTTATGTACTATCACTACCTTATTAAATTTCTGTTGATGGCAAAAAAGAAGTGTGCTGTTTTGTACATTGCTGTTTGTTTTAATGTTGGGGGAACCTTGTTGTCTGAAAAATGACTAATCGCGCAATAAAAGGTCATTCCACATGTCTCAGTGTCTGCACAATTGTCTCAACTCTACAGAGAACAGTTCATTGTAAACTTTTGAAATATCCAAATATGGGCACATCTTAAACTAGTTATTCATATCTGCATGCTAATTAATACTATTTCACAGTTTAACTGAGGAATTGTATGTGTGTCAGCCGTCCTTAAAAGCTTTTTTATGAACACAACTACAGAAACACAATGACGGCAGCAGCAGTGGATGAATACAGAGATTTCAAACAGCGCCCCAGACGTCTGCTTTTGACTTTCACGTGGATATTCGAGGTAAGGGCACCAGATTGCTGCCATAGCGGGAAAGGGGGCCTGCTGCTGACAGAACAGCATTAAAACAAAGCTTAGCCAAAGTCCAGCCAGGGGGGCTTTTTCTTTACGCTCTTCTTTATTCTCAGTCTTCTGTTCCATCTGATGACGTAAAATCAAACAGATCTCACAGTGAAACTTGAATGCTTCTACTCCGCGGAGTGAGTTTTTTTTTTCAACCGATTGGAGTCCCAATCCAAGGCATCCCTGCTTCCTAAAAACTCTGCGTCAGGATGAAGCCTATCTGCCTAACTCCCTTCATATTTCACTTTATTGTGCGGCATGTAATACATTTTTGTTTCACTCTAAATGAAGTCTTCACGAATGAAAATGTTATCAGCCAGCTGAGGATTCATTTTTGGGCTGAAGGTTGTTCCCACAAGCAATATAAACGGAGTCCGTTTCAGTCCGAAGCCCAGGTTTAACCCAGGTTTAACCTAGATGTGGATGTGCAGTGTGACTCACAGCTACTAGCCCTGGGCTACATGGCCTACCTGGGCTACACGGCCACCAGAACAGGACTGCATGATGTTCATCTTCTAGAATGACTCTTAAATAGATTAAAAAACATAAAAATCCAAAGTTTACTTAAGTCCTGCTTCACACTGGCAGCTTGAAGCACAGTTTTTAATGGGCTATGAGGGGTCAACTGCGCAAACTCGAGGCCTGTAGCAGTACCATCTTGGCCACTTTGGAGTGTGGAGAGTTAGTGGCAACCGGCAATGTGAGGAACGGTGAAAGATGGACCGAAACCTTTGGCTAAGATTGTCATATAGTCACCGTAACATAATTGGATTATTCATATTAGTGACTAGACACTAATTCATAATTTAAAAAAGCTTCAAACAGTGACACGTAACCGGAGGGTATTAGCATGGTATTTTCCATTTGAATAGTCCAGTCCTTCTCTGCTGAGCTGTCTGGGCTTTTTGCAGTGATCTGGTTCATATCCAACTTATGCAATTACAGTCTCAGGGTAGCTGGAAAATGGTATATTAGATTTGAGTACATTTTGGCCTTATTTATTGGCTTTTAAAGTCAAATGCGCGAACATACTGGACTCATCTTTAAAGGGAGCCCTGGCTACACAAACATCGATAAGGCATGTTGTTGAAGCCACATCAAAACAAAAGACATAATAATAATAATAATAATATGTCTACACTGTTCACAATAATAAACTAGCTTACAATGTATTGGTATCTCAGAAAGAAGTTACTGCGACAATATCTTTTAGTGGAAAGCTGGCATTGACCACACAAAGCACCTTTTCTTGGCAGGGAAAAACAGGCTTTTATGTACAACAGCCATGTTATAGCTGGAGAACCATGGTGTTACTGACTGATCAATTAGCATCACATTTCATGGTGTAGCTAACTATCTTACACTAGCTTACACTCGTTCAGTCACAATGGATAGACGTTACAGAGGCCCTTTATTAGCAGCACCCCTTGGCAACACCTGTGCTTTCCCAATTAGAAAAAATCTGAAGGTCTTACCTGATAATGAAAAATAAAAGCAGGTTTAGAGGCTGACCCTGAGGGAGTGAGGTTCAAAGTTAAACACTTAAACCAATTGTTTCAATGTAAAAGACAAAATTAACTTCATAAGAAATTTCTTCTTTATGTTGTTCAGTGATACAAAATGACGGCAATGACACCTTTGGGTTTAAGTAAGGAACCAGCTAGCACAGCATTGAACAGGTGTATTATGCAGCAGAGCTGAGGGACTCTGATCATCAGAGTCTGATGAAATATATCAAAAGATATATGTACATACATACCAAAATAAAAAATTCTATATATATATATATATATATATATATATATATATATATATATATATATATATATATATATATATATATAGCATTTTTTATTTTGGTTTTATTTTGGTTAAAAATAAAAAATTATATATATATATATAATTTTTTATTTTGGTTTGCCAGAAAATAAGTATTAATGTAACATGCCAACATGATATTGGGCTGCTCTTGCTTCTGATAGCTTTATAATAAAATATCATTATTTATAAAAAATATATAAGTGCACCACTTTTACAGTATTTTTCATTGCTTTGAGGTAAATCACTCCATATTTTGTGTAAAATCTAAACCTCTACTAGTTCCAGAGGCTTGATTTAAATATGAAAATATGACATCTGCAACCGAAAAATATAATACAGGGAATATCAAAAAATATATATAAGTGAAGAATTAAATAATATGTATATTAAAAATAACAAAAGAACTAAGTCAAACTGTTTTCAACCGAAAAATACATTTTGTCCATTTATTTTTATTTTGAATACATTTTTGTTTTTTTTATGACCAAAAAGTTTTTAAAAAGCACCATCCGTGCCGACTGTCAAACGCTTCTTTTACTTGAAGTTAATGTAGTCTGTTTTATGGCATGACCCATCATTATTGCCATAAAACACATACTGTGAAGGGGAACTCTAGAATAATTACTTCTTCAAGGATGAACGATACCAGATGCCATTACCTACTTAGGCTTTTTAGAACTGGAACACATGTGGCTTAGCTTAATACGTTTCATACCGAATGTGAGTGCTGTGCTACCTTTCAAATGTGACTCAGGCTAAACACAACCAGGGCGGACACCGAGAAAAAAGTGCATTGACAAATGTTTAAAATATTGTATTGTGCTGAACAAAATATGTTAGCCTTATTGTGTAATGTATATAATTAAAATACACGTCATGTCATTGAATCCTTAACACAAGTTTTCTGACCAGCTTTTAGTTAGTCACAGTAGACAGTATTAATAAATCACACGCACAAACATCTCTATAAAAGCTTACTTTATGAAGCACAGACTAAATATTCAGTAAATATGTTCTTTACATAGTATAAGCATCCTGTCAAAAAACAGTTCCGATATACAAACTAAAAAAAACAAAAAGACGGATCCAATGCTGACATCAAGGTGCCGAAGTTGTCATTTTTTAAATAAAACATAACAATCAACTATTTACTTTTTTGTTGCCACGATCCTATAGAACAGCACAGGCCTACCCTAAAACATTGGGAACCAATGGTTAGCACAACAGCCAAAGTGACTCTACGTCTATCTGTAAGAAAGCAGTTATTCGTCATAACACAGCTTTATAAAACAGTACTTTCTCTCTGAAAACACAGCTCCACTTTTGGCATTTTGGTCTGTACAGGGATCCAGTAGTCCAGCAGTGATTCTGAGTTCCCAATCGGGATCTGAGAACCCGTTTGTCACTACTTATTTGATACAACAGAGGCATATCCAGAGCCAGAGGTGCTGTCGATGTCCACAGCTCTGGTTCTGTTGACGTGAGGGGTCGTTTAGCTCACTGATCTACAGTTGTGTCATATTAGCAAATTACGAAGAAAGAGATATGGTGTGTGTGTGTGTGTGTGTGTGTGTGTGTGTGTGTGTGTGTGTGTGTGTGTGCGGGGGGGGGGGGGGGGGGGGGTTAGGATCAATTAAGGTGCTCACAAAGCGGTACCGCCACTTCACCCTCACTTCCGAACGAAACGCAGGAACCAAACCAGTCTCTTCTTCTAAAGTCTTAGAAGGTTACACTCTCCAATCAGCCCTTCTCTGTCTGACGAAGGACTACTCCAAAACATCTTCAAATGAAAGTAAATGTCCAAGACGGGGCTGAGCAGACCATATGTCCATGTTAACTTGTTTTTCGGTGTGAAACGGTTCTTTGTTTTGTCTTAACAAAGGATCATTTCTGCCTCTGGGATGAAGATACTGTGAAGAGCTCCGCCCCTTATTGTGTCATCTTACTCAGCAGAATGCCTCGGATTGGTTCTCACCGAACAAATAGGAAGTCTTTGCTTATTTGCTTCTTCCTGTTGCCTAAAGCTTTGATAACTCAACTACAGCAACGGAAAAACAGCAAGCATTCAATGCACAGCTGACGGCCGCTCATACAGCATACAGTCTCCCACCCACCTCTCTCCACCTGCACCTTCAGAAGCCTCACAGCCAATCACACCTTGTGACACATCGACTCTGTCGTGGTGCAGGAGGAGGAGCTTTTGGGGTGAAAAGGAACGTGGCAAAGCGCTGCCATTCAGTCACATCAATTCGGTTTGGACTCGTAGAAGGATGGACGGGGGGGCGAATGGGTGTCAGTATTTAGGCTAGCGGCGGATTAAAAATCACAGACACAGACTTGTGATCTCTCTGACTGACTCTGTAATTCCCTCAACAGCTAGAGTCAAGGTGCCCTTGAGTAAGGCACTCAACCTCCAGTTCCTCTGGCGGAGCAGCTCGGTGTGCACAGTTAAAACCGCGATCGCTCCACCCGGCAGCTCCTTCACGCTTACAAATGCACGCACCGACTTCGAGACGGAAACCACCGGGCAGGGAAAAAAACCCGGTGCGAATAAAGGTGTGGAGAATTAAATAAATAAATAAATATGCTATACATGGCAGGGATCCTTAGATTTATTCTGAGAAGTTCTCTTGAGAGTTTTTTCGTAACTCTGGGACAGATATGTTGTATCGTCACACACCACAACATAGGTCCATACACACGCCTGTGTGCGCAAACATGTGATGAGGGAGAAAAGAAAAGGCCAAATGCTACAGTAGTACCATCTCCATCGGCAGGACGAGGACCTCCTCTTGGCTCTCCGTCCAGCCCTTTAAACAAATACATTATAAATCACTCAAAGCTCTGCTCGAAACTAAGAACTCACTTAATCTAAAGACAACTACATCGCTCTGAGTCTCATTTCCAAATAATACTGATGATGTTATAAATAGTGATCACAGTTATGATCGTTCTTAATGTGCAATGGTTAAAGTTCAAAGGACCGGGGTGAGGCAGGGTCACTTGTTGGGTATCAACCACGGGCTCTTTGGTCCTCTTCACCTATTGCTCAAGGAAAGGAACCTATCACCAGGGCAGCTGCATTCTGGGAAGGAGAGAGACATTTCCCCCGTTTCTTGCTGCAAGTACAACAGGAGGAACGCAGGGGCCCAAAACACAAAATACTTTAACAGAAAAAGCCCAGAAAGAAGCTGGTTTGGCATGAAGCGAAGTTGCTCCCCTCAGCTCCTCGGCCCCGGGGCCGAGCATCCAGCGGCCCTCCCGTTCAGCCCGTCCTGAGCCTGACTGATGGACGGCGAGGACTGCGTCTTGCGGATGTGGCACTCGCGGCCAGCCAGGCCCCCCTCCATGATGAGGCCGCCCATCACGCTGGCCTCGATCTTCTCGAGGTCGTCGGTTTCGGCGCTGATTTTGGCCTGCAGGAGGCTGATATACGTCTCATAGCGAGCCTTCTGCTCAGAGAGGGGAGCAAGAGGGGGAGGAAGGGGAGATTAAAAGATGATGAAACAAGCGTGTAATTGCCCTTAAGCTCACCTCACTCAACCCGCTTTAGTCATGCTAGCAGGAAAATATATGCTGTATTTGACAGAGGCTCAGTAATATTGAGCTTGGTTGAGACATTAGAGGGGCTGTTTCGGGGTTGTGTGAGGTACTCATCCACTGTCAGTGTTTTGCCTACAGTAGATACAGTAAATAAATGCTGTGGTCAGGGGTAGCAGCGAAACCTACGTTGTTATATTGTTGTTATATCGTTTTTGCACCGCTTTACGTTGCCGTCAGAAAGCCCTTTTCAAAGGGGAACTGAAATAAGAGTGAAACGTGCCCATTCTGCATTCCAAGACACCAGACCAAAACAGGAGAAAATGTCACGCTCGGTTCAGTTTTCTAATGGAAAATATTCTAAATATAGTTTTCCACTGGATTGCAATGCTTTTCTTTATTACACAAAAAGCAGCAAACAAGCCACTTTGGCCATCTGTCATGCGTCTGGTTCTCTCAGCTCTGTCTTGAAAACCCCCATAAAATAAACAACATAAAAAAACAGACAGGTCTGTACCTCGTACGTGAGGTAGTGCTCTTTCAGCCGGTACTCCTCCCACTCGCGGCTTTTGGGGTCGGCTGAGGGCAAGCTTTTCCGGTGCTCCTCTAGCTCCAGGCTCATCTGCTTCAGCTTGTTCTCGTGACTCAGCAGCTGCTCCTCCTGCACCAATCACAGCCAGGACAAAAACCAGAAGACCCCCAACACAGCCAATCAGATGCAGGCGGACACAAATAGAATATGTTGAAATGCCCGACCCCGTGTAGAGACTTTCAATGCAGAAGGACTGTGCTTGCTGCAGAATATCAAGCATAACTACATATTTATTGTAGTACTTGTGTCAGGCGGAATAAAACAAGCCAGCTGCTCTTGTTTCTAATGCGTTTCATTCTCTGTGTGTGCATGTGTACCTGTTTCAGTCTGGTGGATGAAGACGGCAAGATGGGTCGACAGAATTTCTTCATGGAGCCGATAGCAGCGGGGAAGGCCGGAGCGGAGAACAGCGCCGCCACCAGGTTTATCCGGAAGATCCAAGACATCATCTCCTCCTCACTACTGGAGTGTGAGAGTGAGAGACGAGAAAGTAAGGGGTTGCGAAAGGGCAAGAGAGCAGGTGAGCGCAGAGAGTGAGAACCGCTTGATTGATGTCTCTGAGCTCACCACATCTACACAGATTGTTTCTGCAGAGAATGACATAAAATGAGACAAATACAAACAGACAGCTTCAAACAGTTCATCATCATCAGCACCATGCATTCGTTTTCCTGCAGCAACTCATGCTGTTTTGTTTTGTGTGGTATAAAGAAGTCGAGGTGGGGGACTCACGAGGCGTGCAGCAGAAAGACTCTCCAGTCGGAGGTTTTCAGCTTCAGCACGTTGGCTCTCTTGCTGTAGTCGGTGGCCCGAGTGGCTAAAGCGTGGTTGATCCGCACCGCGTTCTTCAGGTCCACCTCTGAAATGTCAGCGTCGGGCTTGTACTCATCCTGTGTGAGAAACGGGAAGAAAGAAATGCCGGCAAACAAAAAAAAATTGAGCACGTAAATGTTGTCATGTTTCAGTCATTCTGTAGCCTGTATTTATACTTACTATTATAAAATTAACCTCATCCTAAGGTTTAGTGTTTGAGGTTTAAGTTGAACATTTCATAAGCTTATTGGTATTTAGTACATATGTCCTACCAGCAGGGGGAGACAAACACATAGAGCAGCCATGCCTCATTTCCTCTCTTAATGCTCCATCTATCTTACTCCCTCTCCGTTACACACACAAAGACACACACACACACACACACACACATCCGCCACAGCCGAGACAGCAGTGGTGAATGTGTGTTTCTATGGTAACTGGGCAGAGGACGAGATGCGGTACCTTCTGGAGATACAAGATCATCCCCTTCAGTACGGCATAGAACTTCTTCCAACCGCGCCGACCCCTCGGGGCTTGAAAAGGGAAAAGGGAAGAAATTCAAACTTTTCTGCCACATTATTTGACGGTAACGTGTTACGACGTCTTCCATTAAGGTCAAGTGTGTGCGTGTGTGTGTGAACAATGGCTCACTGCGTTTGCCGTCCATGTCAGCGTGGCTCTTGCGGGTCAGCACTCCATGTTTGTAGGTGACGGCATTCAAGAGAATGGGAATGGCGATGAAGGGGTTACTGCCGTCCGTTACCCTGGCAACGCGCTTACTCCCGCCCTCGCACTGCTCCTCCACCAGCTCTGACAGACTCTTCCTCAGCTCCTCCTCCTCACTGCACACACAAATGCCCATTCAGATAAACCCCAGCAGCACTGTGTGCTTACTTCTACAAAACTTGCATACCCCAAATACTTTTCCTTTTGATGAACACAAAATGTGTACTCACACTGCCCACTCCAGCTTCTCATTCTTGATGGAGTTATATAAGACCTTCAGGGACAAAGCAATAAAGGAGAAAAACGATTTTCTTCAATTTACAGGTTTAGAAAAAACTAAAATACAGATTAAGGCCCCAGATGTTGTGGTGTGTGTCCTTTCAAGAGATCTGTACCTTTAATAACTCTTTCGGGTAGTCTTTGCCGTTGTTGAGTCCATCTAGATTACTGATGAACTGTTGGCAAGACATCTTCTTCCCAATGTTCTGAAGAGAGGCAAACAAACAAACACATGTTTAACGTCATTTCCATTTTTGTGGAGGCCGATTTGTCAATCTGCAGTTTAGCGCTGAGTGTTAGATGTTCGTTTTGTAACCAAACACCGGGTGGCAGTGTTATGCTGCGGGTTCTACCAGTGACAGGAAGGTTCCACCTCGATCAGAGCTTATGGACCATCGGCTTACAATGTTTTTCCTCATGACTTAATCTCTAATCGCAAAGCACCACTAGAGGATGAAACACAGGGAGGTGTTTGTGCATTACTAACCCTTCCTGCCTGGATGACGCCGGTAACCTAAACAGATGTGGGACTAAAGCTGAACTCGCTCACTGCTGTTACAAAACAAAAGAACCCATGGCTAATAATTCACATTTTCCTTTGAGGAGGCCACGTGGCGGACAAGACAACCGTGCTCCCTGTTCCTAGGAAATACCCAGAATATACCCAGAATACAACACTGTGCGTCATAGAATGTTTCCTATGCTCCATTTATTCACAATATCCAGCAAATGTGTAGCCATGACCCAACCGAACTGCTCAGTTTACTAACAACTTATATTTTCATGCAAATACAATACATTCAGAATTGTATAAAATCGTATGTAATAAAGGTTGTCTTCTATCTAAACTGTGCATGCACTAACACTTTCACTGTTGTTTCATGTTTACTGGTGCACTTTAGATTTTATTTTATAACCTTATTCTACTTTTTATATACTAACCCCTAGCCTTAGCTACTAACCCATAGTACTGTATTATATTATATTTTATAATTTTTTATAACTTTTTATTTTTCCTAGCACTATGTTGTCCGTTGTCTTGTCCTTCACTGTCGTCTGTTGTTCTGTTGCACAAAACGCCATGTAAAATTCCTAGTATGTCCAACCATACCCTGGCAATAAATGTTTTCTGATTCTGGTTCTGATTCTGATTAAAAACCCCTAGTGACCATTTCCCTTTGGTGAACCACATGTCACGCCAGAGACACTCCCATTTCAAATCAATACACATCAAAAAAGTGACATCAATATTCAAATCATAATTTAAGTCCTGTTGTTATTGGCGGCACAGACGGTGTCAAGGAGCACAGTGTTAGTACAATAAACATACTCACCACCTGCGGGAGCGGACAGAGACCAAGGGGCCACATGTGGTTAGCAAGAGACAGAAGTGGAGGAAAAGGAAATATGTTTTAGTCAGTTTACTCAAGGAGAGGCACATTCACTGAGCAGGACGGGTCGAGGGTAAGCGAGGCACGGGGTCGCGTTCTGCCGCGCTGACCACAGTGCTCCAGTTTAGAGCTGAGCAGACTCGAGGAGAGGACGGACAGAAACGGGTCAGAATGTAGGCCGCCGCGCAGCGGAAAGAGAGCGGGAGAGAAGGGAGCAGAGCCAACGGGAAACCGGGGCGATGATGTGCCAATGCTGACGAAGAACCGTCTGAATACTTTGCTTTCCTCAGAGAGACAGAGAGGCCGTCCTGAAGTAGGACAAAGAACTAGAGTACATACATGTCCATGCAGATCGGTGTTGAGCAGCATGAGGGCGCAGGTTAATGTGTGGGCTCCATCTGCAACGCCATGACACACAAGGTCCAGGTCAGCTAAATGCCAGTTTACTCCTTTTGGTTTATGCAGACACAAATCACACACACAAATCTGCACAGCTGCATAAATAGCCTGCAGGCTACAAAAATGTCATCAGTATTATTACGGTACATGCGGCATTTAATTACTATTTGTATAACTGGGATCAAGCTGTAGAAATACCATACTTTTACCAAATCGATTCAGTGTCATGAGGTTTTGTACAGCCTGTTATTTAGATGCCTCGTTTCGCCCCTCATACCGTCGTGGTCGTCGTCGTCCTCCTCCTCCTCTTCCCCCTCCTCCTCCTCGCAGCTCAGGCCCTCGGTGTTGAGTGTCCGTGGGTTGCAGTGGCAGAAGCGTCGGGAGAAATGCACGAGGATCCTCTCTCTCTCTTGGGTCTCTCCCATTAGGGGAAAGGCCTTCAAGAAGCTCCTGTTGCACACAAAACACACCACAAGGTTAAACAGAGGTCTGATGGAACAGTAGCAGCGTAGATACTTTTCCTTTTGAGAAGAACTGGAACAGTCAAACTTGTTTTTTTCAAGACAAAATTGCTCCTATTTTTAAATGACAAAGAATATTAGTGGGAAAGTTTTACGATTCAGTGAAAAAAGAAATGCAGAAAACTAACCTTCATTAAACTGTTTACATTAAAGAAACTTCAACAACAATATTTCCCTTCTACCCACTGTTGTCATGAGCTGACTGCAGTGTGAAGACTTTATGAAATGTTGGAAATAAGTACTCTGGTTTATAAAACCTTGCGTCTGCCAGTGCACAGCCTCCTTTGCGGAATCCAAAATCAACGTGACACAATTGTTACGGGCAGGTGGGGAAGATCTGCCAGGCGAGGTGACGGAGAAGGTGAGTCACTCCTCTGCTCCAGTGAACTCCAACACTTACATTGGATGTTGACAGTGAGGCTGAATCTATCCTTATGGAATAAACAACAAATGTATAAAGTTGTGTTCCCTGCAAACACTTGAGGACCACACCTGAGGAGAGCTGACAGCACTGATTAAATATTAAGCAAAAAGTCTGAGTTGGTTCACATCTTTAACAATTCAAATGTACTGATTAAGTACAATTAAAACAGTAATTATGTTATTGTTTGTACACATGCATTGTACACACTTGTCTTGAATAGATCACACTGTTTACGAAGGGAAGTGGCTTACGCCTCTTTCAGGCCCGTTTTGTGCCTAACGGTTATAAACCGTTCTGGAATCCGAGATTCAAAAGGCAAATGAATCCAGGACTTTTACACTGCTCATTGTGCCCAGTCAGAAGTGTACACACGAGGCCTCTCAACTGCAGCCGGTGGGCTGAAGGCAGCACTTTGAGACAACGACGCGTCAGGTACAAAACGCTGATGAACTCCGCCGCTGTCAGCTGCCGTGGTCCGACGCACCGAACACGACAGCTCGATCAGCACAAAGCTAACTCCTCGTGACGAGGGCACGCCACTGTGCTGACGGTGCGTTACCTCAGGGCTCGGTCCAGCGACAGGCCGGAGAAATTGAAGAAGCTCAGGTACTCCGACGCCACCAGCTGGCTGAACTCGTTGCTGCGGGGAGACGGGAGGAAAGTCAAGGTGGCAAAGAAGCAGTCCAGACGTGTGGGGCTGCTCCTCTAGTAGTGTTGCACAAAAAATGAAGGGAGCTAGAGAAGATGTGTTTGATTGTGTTTGTACATAAACGAGTCCCGTCTGTGTCTCGTCCACGCTCTGACACTGAACATATGCAACTAAGTAGGCATTGTTTCTTGTCTTTCGGTTGATTTATCAGTCATCTTGTGCGCACATGTGCTACTGTCTGAGTGTCAGTCTGTGTTTGCCGGCTCACTTCTTGCCCAGGTGTCTGGCCACATCGCAGCGCTTGAAGCCCTCGAGGTGATAGAGGCGCTTGGCCAGCCTCTTGGCGGCCTCGCAGTCGGCTCGGCAGCCATTGGCCAGCGTGTCGGTGCTGCCGCGCTCCAGACTGCCCAAATCGCACTCCTCGGAGTCAGACAGCACCTCTGTGAGGTTGGCATCGCTGCTGGAGAGAGCACACACACAAACACACACACACAGCAGGTGCCCAGGTTAATGAATCGAGCACATGACCACTTTGCTTTAAATCAGACAGAGGAAATGAAAATCTCAATTACATAAACACATGCGCATACGGAGCCAAAGTCAAACGAGCTTTAAAGGACTTGTGAGGACATTGACCCAGTCTTACCGCCGCCTAATGTCCTGCTTTAATGTAGTGATTCCATAGGTCGATTATAAGGCCGAAGAAGCTTTCACCAGTCCCAATTAAATGTGCTGTAGTATACAAACCAAAAGCTTTATGCCACTTTTCTTTTTCTCTTTTACCAACTCAGGAAAATCATAAACCGTTCTGGAACCTGAGATTCAAATGGTAATTGAATGCACGACTTTTGGATTGCTTATCATGGAGACTGGATGAAGTCCATCTTCCCTGCAGGAGTTTTTCAAGTTAAGGAAAACATCTGATGAGCTCCTCAACAGTCAAGACACATGGAGGGAACAAGTAGCTTTCATTGCCAAGTAAAGGCATGTTCTTAGTCCAAGCTAAAAACCTTTGCCGTCTCATATTGAAGTGCACTGAAGCTTTAAAACAGACAACTGAGCCAATATGTAAATGTTCTTGGTAGAGGCAATAACAGTGGACCCAACTAACAGCCGGCTTCACATTAAGGCCGTCACTGCCGACCAGGAAGCAGCGTGTTGCTCAGGGATTCAGGGTGATGAACTGATCAAGCCAAGGACTCACACTGTACAACTGTTCGCAGCGTCAGGAGAACATCAGCCCCCCACCTATTCATTCATCACCTGACTGAGGTGGTGTATTCAAAACATTGAGTTTGCTCCACTGTACTGCATTGCGCTCTGTACTTTGCTGAGCTCCACAGTCCATCAGTGAGCAGCTAATTAAGTCATTTTTTATAGTTCTGTAAACGCAGCGTGCCAACGCTTCGGTTTCGACGCTTTCGTCAAAGTTATAAAAGGCAAACAAATCTCACTCTATACTTTAATCAAATAAAATCAGCTAAAACAGTTGCACATAATCTTGGTTTTAATTCTAGAAAAAAAGAGAGTGGAAACACTCATCTCCATAAATGGCATCTCCTCATTTCCTGTATGTGTGTGCGTGGCCCCGTCAGCGTTCCCTGCCGATGATTCAGATGTTTTTTGCATAATCAGATCCACCCAATTGCATTATCCTCACAAATTCAATACATTACGCCCTCATGTCGCAAGGGATTTGCGGGTTACCACGGTTACTGCGGAAGCCGAATGTCCTGTGCTAGTAAGTAGTAGACAGGATTGTGGACGATCCTACTGCTTTCTACCACAAGCTTGTGTTGTATACGAACACTGAGCGACACAAAAGACACAAAAACACAAACAACAACCAGTCCGCTCGCCCTTGCGCGCTGAAAGGCTGACTAACCCCCCAAGCAAGGTCACACTATATTGACTGATTCATTAGGCCCATAGTATCTCTCTTCATCTGGCCTCTGACCGTAGACCACTTTGCCCCCCCCGGACAACACCAGCTACCAGGGTCACACAAGCCCTCCGCCATGAAGCAAACTCGCCCACCGGATCTCGCCGGAGCATCGCTGCCAAGCATGACAACGAGATTGCAGATAAGGTCGGAAGGGAGCGGCTTCATTTGAAGGTTGCCTGGGCCCCCCCTTAGGGACCGGGTGGGGAGTTTGTGTCTCCAGAAGGAGTAAAAGCCGTTTTCGAAGGAGCCGGTCGAGGTGGTTTGGCCATCTGATTGCAATGCTTCCTGTACGGCTCCCTCAGGAGGGATTCAGGGGACCTATGGGCTGAATCTTCCCAAAGGTCTACATACCCCACCTAGTTTGGGAAAGTCCCAGGAATCCCCCTCCTCCTTCCTCCACCCGCCATTTGGAAGATGGATGGGTGGAAAAAAAATAAAGGCATGAAGATAAAAGATGTACACACATACACTCACAAATATGGACACAACATAAAAATGAGTCTGGAGTAAGCCGTCAAAACGATATCCAGCCTGGTGCTTGCAATGAAATTGCTTTGGCTTGTCTGGCTGTATTAATTCACTCGACACAGAGGAAACCTCATAAATCATTCAAAGCTCATTTCAGTCATAGGGCCAAAATGATGACGGGCTCCCCCAATTCACTGGGGTCTGGCACACACACACACATATAGAATAACACTACCTGGAGTGTCGGATATCTAGTGCAGACCTTTTACGCCGGGATACTTGGCATCATCAAGGGCCAAGAGGCACACAGTAAACCCATTTGTCCACCTAAAAAGGCACAAATCTGTTTCCCCAGGCCGCATAGTCATCCTGTGTGAACGCCGCGCAGGATGACTGTGTCGGAGAAAGAGAGCATGACGGTGCATGCCAGTGACTCACATGCTGATCTCCAAACCCGCACCCAGAGGTCTGCAGGTGTATGTGTGTATGTGTGTGTGTGTGTGTGTGTGTTTTGGGGGCGGGGGCATCTTTTTGTTAACGGCACCACCCATGAGGGTATCATCTATTATGGGGGAAATGTGTTGTTGCATGTATGTTAGTCAGGTCCTCTGCTATGGGGTTGTTTGCAACACACTGTTGCAAAGTAACAAGTTGCTGTTATTGCCTTTTTTTCAAATGCTGGTTACAGCTTAACGTAGAAATCAGACTTGCACATAACAATTTAACTATTTAAAGCAAATAGGCATCCTTCAAGTGGACACTGCATACAGATATTTATTTAATAACTCAGTTATAGCAGAACTGATTTTTTTCCCGTCTCTTACACTGCTGTTCTTCATTTATGAGTTCCCACCTTATCCACAACATCCCCATGTATCCATAGCAACTTCAAAAAACCCAAATCTCTTGCATAAAATGATAATTCCTGGTAAATGTAAAAGGTTAATTTGTGGTGAACTCCGCTAAAATTTTTAAATCCTCCACATTAGCAGGCACTAAAAGCCGATGAAGGAACACCGTGTGAGATTAAAATAATAATACATTAAAAACGTTTTAATCCTTTTTTTTATGCCAATGGTATTTTTATGCCAATGGTTGGTATCGTAGAAAAGTGATGTGCCAGGGTGACACATTCTGCCACGCAGCATAATGTAAACGCTCCCACCCATTTGGACTCTACAACTTCAATCCCCTCTCTTATCTCCAGGAACATCAAACTTACAGCAGTTGCAGCAGAAAGTCGAAGTGAACATCGTATTCCTCCTTCCACATCGTCCCTCAGAAATGTGTAAATCAGCGGTTAACGGCGCGCGGAGGTCCGACCGCCTCATCGTCCGGTCCTCGGTAAGAGCCGCATCGGCCCAGGTTTGTTATTCGACTCCTGATCAGATTGCTTCAAAGCGGAAGTCTGCTCATAGATAATTACAGCTTATTCGGGCCGACGCAGTCGACCGTAGCGGCATAGTGTCAACACACGAGGAATGTGTGTGTGTCCCTGAAGAAGTTTGCTGGCTCGTCTGGAGGCTCAACGGAGGAGAGGATGTTGGGGGCGGAGCCAACGGCAGGAGCGTCTTTTCTGGTGAGTTACCACCGTTCCTAGTGCTGGCGGGACAATGGCCTTCTTTGTGTGTGTGTGTGTGTGTGTGTGTGTGTGTGTGTGTGTGTGTGTGTGTGTGTGTGTGTGTGTGTGTGTGTGTGTGTGTGTGTGTGCGTCCTGGCCAGCAGGACTTCCTCTGAGCAGATCGGTTCGATATTGTCCTCTGTGTGGACTCGCTTGTGTGGACTCATTTGCATGTGGTTATTTCGGAACATTCCTCAAGTGGATTGCTTCAATATGGCTCAGAGATGCCACGTGGGGGAACAACGTGGGGAACTCGGCTCGCCACTGATCTGGCGCAAAATAAAATACTTGGGAATGGCAGATTAGGTGTACAGCTGACACACCGCGATGCCTTTAGTTCCAGGGTACGCAGACACACCCGATATTCTCCTAACGCGCACAGATTTTGACAAGACACACTGACACATCCCTGCATGCTAGCCTCTCCGTCTAAATCCCCCCTTCCTCTTTCTCATCTAGTGGAAAGAAGAACAACAGAAAAATCAGAGGACACAGAGGCAGTACAATATGACCCCACAGTACAGGATTTGGGGGATGAGATGGCAGATGCGAATAGAGATAAAACCCTGGAGGAAGCTTTAGATTTGGACGGGCGATCCCTCCCCAAAATTCCTTTCAACCGGGGTCTGCACACTATTAGATGACAATGTGTACCTTTCCTTGACAAACCCAATGATGCTGAAGTACACTCAGCACTTGTAGCACCAAGCAATACTATAATCACGCAGCCAACATAGCCAACGACTAGGACACATAAGCAAACTTTCACATCACAGGACAGTTTATTGACCCGTTGTAGCCCAGATGTGAGGTTCTAATGGCAGCCAGCGCATGGAAAAAGTATTTGGAGCAGTTACCCACAGAAAATTGCTCTAACATACTTGGCCTATAAACATTGGTCATTATCTTCTCGAATAGTGAGCCAAACTCAAAAAGAAGCTCAGGCCGTCATCCATGATGTTCCATCTGGCGTCTTAAATAACTCAAAACAGAAAACACGTGTATGTGTGTTTTGTGGAAAAAGGCTTTTGACTGCGCCAAGCATGTTTTCAACATTGTTGGGCTCCAACTGGGTTTTCCCTCGTCACAAATCACTTTGTTATTTTCATGGGTAAAATATCAATGCATTTTGGGGTCCTCAGAACGGCTCCTTTGCAGACACAGTAGAGGTTTGCTGTGGAGTGGGAAGCTGTTGCGAGGGATGAGTGTGTGCACCCCTGAGTCTTAGGCCTGGGGCTCTCAAATGGTTGGAAGTGAACGGCTTCCCAAAGGGAAGATATTCAGGTATCTTAAACGCTTGGTCCAGAGTGGGTAGAGTATGAGATCAACAAGCCAATATTTCAGCCCACCATAGGATCTCTGTTGGCAGCTCAGACATCATGAGGGAGCTCTGCTTTCTGGTTCAGGCATCTGATTGAAATGCCTTCTGTTGGAAGATATTTAAGGGAAACCACTGAGTAGAGTTCATCGCATCAGGGACAACACCTCCAGCGAGCTGTAAAACGTTGCTGAGGGGGACGCGCGGATGACCTGGGTTAGCCTGCTACCCGACCCGGTTAAGACACGGAAAGATGTGTGGATTGAAATTTGTGTAATTGGGATATCATCAACCAGGATTGATGAATATCAATGCTATATGCTATATTTTGCACTAAGGTCTTAAAGATGAACCATTTAAGTAACAATTACGTAATGCCAACATATTCACAGTCATTTCAAATTGTTATAAGTCGGGGTTAAGGTGAAAGTCTTTTTTTGTCATTTACAAGACTGACTCCAACAGGTTAACCATAAGAAAACTTGTTTCAAAATTTTAAGAACTCTGAAAACATTAAAAAACATTACATCTATTACATAGATAAGTATATTCAAGGCCAATATCACATCAGTAAGATGCTAAAAGTAAAGATAAAGCGTAACAATCTATCCAACAATATGTATGCATTGCATAGACATGCAAGCAGTAAAGGCAATTATCTACAGCTCATTTCAATGTAATGTCTTTACAGCTCCGGACACAATATTATGGTATGTTTTGTTACCTCACATCTCTCTTTCTAACATGTACATAAAAACACACACAAGACCCTAAGAAACATGAAGGCCCCATCCCAGTGTCCCCCCAACCCTCAGGGATTTACTGAGGTCACCTGATAAATGGTTGAGTGTTACAGTCTGAAATGGATTAAACACAAATCACAAACACATCGCGTCACTATGGCAACGGAAAAAAAGATGATGTAAACAATGATTATTTGATACTTTTTACTCCCTGGTGTGGAATTCTTCCAGGCTCTTTCCTCACAAGAGAAGATTTCAGATAATATATTTCCTCCTTTTGGTTGAAACAGCTTTATTTACAAAATGAAATATTCAATAAATAAATTAATATAAAATAAAAGTTTTATTTCCCATCTTCATCCTTAATGTTTCTGTGTAAATGTAATGTGCAGGCTGAACTCACATGTGTCGCTCCTCCTCTTTGTTTACGTTTTTTTCAGGGGTAACCGCGTGTTTTTCATGCCCCTTTAAAAGGAATTGTGGTTATTACTCCCGGCCGCAAAGTCTGCAGTTATGCAGATTTAAGGAAAGGGCTCATTAAGGGCTCAATGACTTTGCGGCTTCCCGCCTCAAAGTCTGTGAACGCATCTGTGTGGAGATTGGGATTGGACACTTCTTCAGCAGACAAAGAACAACAGGGACTTCTCTCAGCTTGGTGAGACTAACTGAGCTCAGGTGTCGAGCTCTTTTTGCTGAAACACTGAATGGCTTCATCCCACAACAGCCCAGGGGGCAACCTAAAATCAGCCCCGGATTCAAAGAGAAAATGGCAAAACAAAAGAAGGACACAGATATTTTGTGATTCTGCGTCGTATTCCACTCAACACAGACAGGAAGTTACTCAGAAGAGGTGAAAAGAACCCGATTGAGCCAAAACCATTGGGACAGTAAGACTGTGGGATGTGTCATGAAACTGAGTCAAGCTATAAATAGACGGGGCATAAATCTGTTGAGCTGAAATGATTCAGTCAGTGTGTGTCTGTGGGAAAAAGACTGCGTGTGTTGCAAAAGTGTGTACACATACACTTAAGTGTTCATGTCTGACTGTGAGTGAGTGTGTGTGTGTGTGTGTGTGTGTGTGTGTACGTGTTTGTCCATATCACTGCCTGACTGAGAGCCAGGTAAGGATAATCTGCAGGATGTTTCAGCAGCACTATAGAACCGCGCCAAGGGTTTTATTGCCAAAATGACACCCTGAAAGATGTTTGTGTATGTGTGTCTGTGTGTTTTTGTGTGCAAGTGAGAAAGATTCCGGGTGCGGAATAAATGAAAGCTCTGAGTGAGCTCCAGCATGCACGAGCATTACGAACATTTATGTGTGCGCATGCGTGCAGCTCGGCCCCCGTGTCTTTTATTTTCCTGCACTCCGTGGTGTGTAGGAAGGAGATTAGTTCTAGCGTCTCTGATATGGAAACAACTGCGCGCAGCTTTTATCTGCCCTGCTCGGGCTTTGATCTAGTGGGCTCGCAAACCAAAGGGATGAACACACAGCAGCACATTTCCGGAACACACTCACACACATATGCACGTACATGGGTGCTAATGCTCAGACGGAGATGCTGCGCACATGCTTAAAAAAGTGTGCATGAGTGAACAGAAAGCCTTTCTGAATATCAGTCTGTGCCGTGATGTGCATAATGGCCTCTGGTGGCATATCCATATGCGTGTGAATGTTCCACTACGTGTTGCATCATCACAAAAGCAGCATTCAACCCCGCTGTTTATTTCTATCTGGCTCTGGACACAAGTAAGATGCTAGACAGACACACAGACAGACAGAGAGACAGTTTTCTTAGCTGCTTCCATGTGTTAAGGCCAAGCTTAAACCTCAGTGATGGACCCCAAGGAGGGCACAGAGGGTCACGGTGAAAGTAACCCACTGAGTGACTAACTAATTAAATGACCACATGTGATTGACAGTACAATTTCAATAACAACCTGACGGTCCTGAACTAACGGACAGGGCCACGAACGTCAACAAGACTTCAAAACATCATCGCAGACTGCTTGAAAGAACACCCATCACTCCTTGTTTCCGTATGTTGGATGGCTCGTCTACAACATCTGCAATTCTTGTGAATGTTTCCTCCATCTCCTCGGCAAGCTGCCGACTCTACATCTCCATCCACTCATGTCAGAGTGATCAGCATTGAGCCGGGGGAGGATGTACGGTGGAGAGTTTGGGTTGAGGTGAGATTGAGTTGCTTGTCTCTGCCCGGGGCGTCATCAAAGCGCTGTCTGTTATAGAAGGCGAAGCCTGGATTTTGGAGTCTGTGTGCGCCAGGGCTGTCAAAAACACGCACGCGAGACTTGAAAGCCTTCTGAATCCATTTGAATATTTTCACTCAGTGAAATTCAAAAGTTTTCTTGCGCCGATGCACTAAATGAAAACAAGTTTAAAAAGAAGTAAAAAGTAAGGCAAAGAGTATATCAGTTGCATTCATGAAAGGCGGCTTATATAATTGTAAAACAGATTTATTTCTCACTAACGAGGTTCACGCACCAAACTCTCTTGTTTGGTTGCCATGTTCAGAGGTCTTTATTGACTCCTATTTATATTTGAATCCAGTAAAAGTTAGGGTGGGGCCCCAAGCAGCCAGCGAGCCGACGCAAACTGCAAACTGCTGACGAAGCGCGAGCCGCGAAACGGCGGAAATAGCAGGCTCGCGGGCGTACATTAACAAGTGTGGATGATAGCTCAGATGTAGAGTGTCCAGTTGGGGAGCCAGAGATGTGGGTTTGATTCTTGCCTGGCACCAGATATTTTTTTTTTCTCTTTTCACTTTTTGACCACGTGTCTGGCTGACCGCTGCCCCCTGACATGCAAGGGGAGGCTAAGGCCCGTTCAGTGCTGCAAGCAGCCCTAGTTTTGTATTATAACCTCACTGTATTCGTTTATAATTTTCGCTATTACATTATAGCGTGACATTTGTGCCAATAATCTTCTAGCACAGGTGACTCTGCGTGGTGGGAGGGGGGCCCCCAAATCAAATTCTGCTTAGGGCCCCCAAGAGGTTCGGGCCGGCACTGTGCCATGGTGAGCATCTTAGCATATGACTTTGCTGTTGTCTCTTGGTGTTGTTTTTTCCTAGCCCAGCCGAGAACGGAAAGATTATTTGAGCAGTTCTATCAACTAGCAAATGCATCTTGAGAAGTGGCCCGACAGGCCAACTACATATCTGCTGAGTTCACTAACTGAATGGCTGACTTTAGCTATTGCTTTGCAGCTGCTCTGCCCTCCAGTGAAAAAGACCAGTTGTCCATGACGCCCGCAGTGCCAAAATGTGTAACAGCGCCAAATTCCGTAGCTACCAACCAGGCAGAATGGAGGTGAAAATGAACAAAAGATAAGGAGTGTACTGTGGGGGAAATGGAAGAGGAGGTGGTGCTCCATAGAGGAGGAGGATGGGAGACGAGATGAAGTGAGATAGGATGGGTAAGGTGGGGAAATGAAAAAAAGAGAGCAGCTAACAAAGAGATGGAGTGACAGACTGAGGGAGGGAAGAAATGGATGAGATAACCCAGCAGCATTCATAGCTTGCGTAAATAATTGTTTTGTCTTGATGCGCACCCCATTTTGAGACATTTTAAAGTTTATTATAAAGCATTTGAGATTCGTGCCTATTCTCTGTGAGATGTGTGTTCATTTTCCAATATTGTTTTTTATATTTTTAGCAGTACTACTTCGAGCTACTCCAATTGAATTGAGCTGAAAAGCAATTATGTTAAAATTGCGCTTTCTCCCTCTGGAGAATATTAGAACAAACTCTGACTATACTTCAACTCTCAGCAGTAATGGCTTTTACCTCCGTTGACTTGCATTGAGGGGCCAATCCTCTGAATGGAAGTGAACTACTTCTGGTGATGTGATATGATAAATGAGAGACTAATTGTGTCCTTAAAGCTTACAAATATCCCTTAAAAATGGACTAGCAGATGTACCCACTTGAGATTTAAGTGCTCAAATGTCTGGCAAACTGGCTAGCGCGGAACAAAAATCTCATACACACACATACTAAGACCCTGCTGGGCAGAGGAAAGCTGAAGACGATGATGTCATGACATAAACAATAGCTCATTCAGTCTGGCGCTGGTGGTCAGGAAGCAAGAACGTGCTTAAAGGACAACATCTGTACAGAGAGAGAGAGAGAGAGAGAGAGAGAGAGAGACAGACAGACATAGAGAGACAGACAGACAGAGAGAGAGAGAGAGAGAGAGAGAGAGAGAGAGAAAGACAGACAGAGAGAGAAGAGAGAGAGAGACCCGGGGAGTAAGAAAAGGAGAGCCGACATCTTAAATCCTGTAACTCATAGTGAGCTGCGAAAGCAATGGGAGAGACAGTGAACCAATCTGCGCTGATCATGTCGGAGGTCTGAGTGCATCTAGTCGGCATTCCGGCAGGTTTGTAAACGAAACTGGGGGGGACAAAGCTGGAGAACAAGCCTAGGGCCATTAAACACATGGCAGCCTACCAGTCCCAAAGTTCAGGTTACACAGCTTTTTCCCATATGGTTCCTGTTTGCACCCCCCCTCTTTCGGTGGCCCAACCCTCTTTAGTGCTATTACGGTAATTAAATGCAAACGAGTACTGTGAGCTTTACTGTGAGTCCCCCACAATTCCTTGGGGTGGATGAGTACAAAATTCCAGAGTGGATGAGTACAAAATCTCAGCATTGGCATGAATATTAGGTACATGCTATTTGAGACAAAGAGAAGGATGCCTCCCTGCTGCTCGGTTCATCAATGTGATTCTTCAGACTGACAGCTGTGCACAGACATTGTGTAATTTGGCAGTACTGAGGTCATCTCTCTCTGCCGCGCGTGTACGCTTCAAGCGGAATGGTCGGCGGGGAAAACCGCGATGTCCGCGATGGATCTCAGTCACTGCCAAACAGGGGAAGGAGCTGCTTCCTTTCAAATACAGCGATTCTGCTTCAACAGTCCCACTGACTTCATGAAAATGTAAAAGCTCTGCCTGGATTATTTTAAATATTGCATTTTTTTTTTTTTTTTGCTTGTCGCTGTTTGAGTAGGTCGTGCAGATGTTAGGTTCACGCTGAAGTGCACAAAGCTATCCAACCGTGAGCTGCCAGTGTTTCCTTCCTGTCCCTTTACCAAAGAACATTTCTTGTTGGTTCGTAAGGATTTAACTGCCAACAGAGTTTACACGTATGGACAGATTACTTTCTTTTGAACAACTAGACCCCCCTCACAGCTGGGTTTCCTAATGCTCACGCCACCTGCTGGTTAAGCCAAGGTCACAGCATATTACACTGATCTGGCAGGAGCGATGGTCTACACACAAAGCCCATGCTGCCTGGGTGGACACAACACACACTGGAATGATCCGAACATCCATACGACTGTGTTTTCTCACACAATACCAGTCCAAAGATTGGACAGATTTGGTCATTGTATTGAATGATAGAATGCGTCCAAACTTTTGCCTGGTATTGTGCCTTTATGCTCTTCACTCTTCAAAGACATGCTTGTTCTATGCGTAAGGATGTTTGTACCATCTACATGAACCCTTTGATTATGGTTTTCAATTGTCGGCTGCAACTGGAAAATATTGGTTTAACTTGGTTTAAAGTCCTTCGTATGAAGTTGGTAAAACCCTTCGATTCGGTCACTGCTGCTTATAAACTAAAATTAATTTGATCAAATACTTTCATATAGATATATCGCGACCATATTGTAGCTTTTGAAAAATATTTATAATGTGACATTTTAAAGTATAATCATCAGGAATGCAGATAAAATGAGTAAGTGGGTGATGGCACATCAGCTATAACAGTCTCAGACGATATCTAGCGTCACATCACCATATTTATATAATATTCATATATTGCCCAGCCTGCATTGTCTAATTCATCTTCAAAGTTTAAAAGGTAAAAAACCCTAAGTAACTAAGGATTGAATCGGACATTCCTACCTGACAGAGTTGATCATGGCTCCACAACGCTCCGTGGCTCCATGGCATCCGTTAGGGACGACCCAGCGTCCGGCTTGGCTCAGCACAAACTCCGACCTGCTTCCTGGTATGGTGGTCCTCAGCGGGCTTCCGCTCACTGGGGCCACAACTGCGGCTCCGCGGAGAGCGCTCTCCCCGGCCGTGGGGTCACTCGGGGAGTCTGGTCCGGCCTCGGCCCCTTCCAGCTCCTGAACGGTTTCCAGCTCCAGCTCCAGGGGTTCGGGGCCTTGGAACAGCGCCCTCTGCTGGATGAGTGGCGTCAGCGGCGCCTCAAAGCTCACGCAGCTGTCCGTCTCGTCGGTGAGCGACAGCACGTCCAGAGAGTCCAGGCTGCTGTAGCAGGTCCCGCCCCTCAGCAGTGCCGACTCCACGATGCGCTCGAATGTGGAGCTGAAGCCGTCTTTGTGGTCCACCTTGCCCTTCTCCCTCTCCTCCTCCTCCTCCTCCTCCTCCTCCTCCTCCTCCTCGTCCTCCTCCTTCTGGACGTCGGCTTGCTCAACAATCTGCTCAAAGGTCGAGCTGAAACTGTCCTGGTTCTCTTTCCCGTCTCCCTGCTTCGGCACCTCTTCGTCCACCACTTCTGCGTCGGCCTGTTCTACGGTCGTCTCAAAGTTGGAGCTGAAAGTGTCCAAGAGTGCTTGATTCCCCCCTTCATCTCCTCCCTCGTCCTCCTCAGACGCCTCGTCGTCCTCTTGGCTCCCACCTATGCCGTTTGCCATTTGTCTGTTTCAAGGTGGAGAAAGAAAAGAACAGGACAGTATGACCTGCGGCATATTACTCCACGGCAGTTCGCACAATGGGGAGAAAGTTCAACTTCAATGGCCATAGTGACAATTGAAGCAAGATGAAAGATGAAAAAGCATGCTGTCCAATTGTCCACTGGGTGAATAGCTCATTCCCCCTTGTCTGCCCCACCTCCTCTATTTCCTCCCTCTTATTTGTGTGAATATGAATCCATTCTAGTGCTCTGTGTTGCTGTTTAACGCATGTCTATACATAATGAAACCATTTTTTATTTTATCTAGAGATTCCCCACAAAGCACAGCGCTAATTAATTGACATGTATCTCCGAGCGCCCTTCGCCGCCTATCCTTGCCTATCCTTGCCTATACTTGCCTATCCTTGCCTATCCTTGCCTATACTTGCCTATCCTTGCCTATACTTGCCTATCCTTGCCTATCCTTGCCTATACTTGCCTATCCTTGCCTATCCTTGCCTATACTTGCCTATCCTTGCCTATACTTGCCTATCCTTGCCTATCCTTGCCTATCCTTGCCTATACTTGCCTATCCTTGCCTATCCTTGCCTATACTTGCCTATCCTTGCCAGTTTGAAATGGGTTTACTGGCTCTTTCGGCGCCTCAACAGTTTATTTTCCCTTCAGCTCATTTAGTTTGGTTTAGTAAAATGAAAAACGTACCATTAAAAGCATTCAACATGGCAAAGTGGCACAATATTATATTATGTGAAACATAACCAGAAAGCTCACGGGAGATCTATACGTTTGATTATTCTTTAATGTTATACAACACACCTAAAGGTCAAACGGTCATTGCACCCTGACAGCAATAAGAGGATGAATTAGTGCACTAACCGCCCAGCTTGAGTCTCCTCCTCTTCGGTGGGCCGCTGATGCTCTTCACTTTCCCTCTGCTTCCTCTTCCTCTTCTATCCCATCCTCCACTCGCATTGCCTGCTCCCCCGTAGAGCTCACCTCCACATTCATGCACACTTCCCCACTCGTCCTTTCCGCCCCTCCATCTGCCTGTGGCTCCTCATCTACCTTCTCCTCCTTCAACTCACCCTCTCCTCCCTCGTCCTTTACCTCCTCCCTCCCCTCTCCTTCCCTCCGTGTGTCGCCCTGTGCCTCGTCCTCTCGCTTTCCAATCTCCTCTTCTTGTTTCCCTTCCTCTATGTTGTCCTCCGCCCCCGGCTTGTCCTGCTCCACCTGGCTGTCTGTCCCTGCGGGTGGGTCAGTGGTGCTGCTGGCGTCGGGCTCCACTGGGGTCTCTGGTGGGGTGGGAGAGGGCAGAGCTTGCCCCTCCTGGGTCATGGTGTTCTTCACTCTTCACCGCCAGAGATGAGGACCAGAGCTTCTGATCAGCAACCCAGGGAGAAGACTCTGCAGAGGAAAGGAGACAAGGAGACCGTCATGAAATGAAGACAAAGTACCGAGAGAAAAAGAGGAGGGGGCGTACAATATCTACGGCAGATACTGACGCAGCAATTTAATTATTTCTTCCTAATTGCAAGCCACAGAGGTCACCTTGAATGAAGGAACAGCATCTAGCTGAATAGGTGTGTGTGTGTGTGTTAGGGAAGCATATGTCAGGAAAGCGTTGTCCTCTGCACTAGATGATCCCTTAGATAGAGCTCCGAAAGGAGGGCAGGAGAAGGTAAAGCAGCGAGCAGAGGAACACGGACGGAGAGGGATTTGTTTAATGCAGCTCAACTGATTTCCCGTCAGAATGATCCTCGGCGAGCTCATCCGCTTTCTGTCAGTGTGGAGATTTCCCGGCTGAATAACTGTTTCCCTCCCTTCTGCGCCTGTGCTTCGTGTAAACGCGTGATAGTAACCAGAGATGTAAACACAAGTCCTAGCGGTCTACTGTTACCGTCACATGCGGTGTTGGAGGGAGCACCGGGCCTCCATCCATTCCTACAACAGCTGAAGGGCAAACGCTCAAGGGCAAACGCTAATCAGCAGCTCTTGATTACTGCTCCCTAGAGAGCGAGTAATGTTGGATTTGAAGGCTTTTATGAAAAACGCTATCATTTGTGCAAAAATTTTAAATTTGAATATGTTTGTATGATTAGCTGTGTAAAGAATGTGATTAGTGCAAAAACCATTAACTCAATTGTCAGCTGTTGGTCGATCCTACTGAAATGGATCTTCCATTTTCCATTTCCAAAAATGTGGATGTTTGATGAAACGATAAATATTCGTATAAATTTGAATTATCTTTTAGGATTAACTTTTTAAATCCGTGACTATAATGTCCACTTTGGGAACATTGGGGGGTTTCAATCAAATATTGTGAGCCTGCATGGACAAAAAGAGGTCAGGCTGCTTAAAGCTGCTAAAGGACTTTCTGCTGAGGTGGAGATCATGTGATAAAAAGTTCCAGAACAGCTCATATTATTGAGGCTTGCAGAGAGATGATTTAACCAAACCACTTTCAACCTCAATCAATGGTAATACTTTCCTAACAATTTGTAATATTTAAGAAATACCCCACAAAAATAGAAATCAAACCATACTTTTAACTTATTATGAGCGTTTAACTTTATGAAAACAAATCAATCCTGCAATAATGTGTGTTGTTATTATGTTGATGAGGCATCAGTGGGGCTGAGGAGCATTTAGCCAAATGAATGACGCAGCTTTTATCCTTTGGCAGAGTAGACTATTGGATTGTGATATTGTTGCAGAGCGCAGCCCCGTCTGCCTGATACAGTCCGTCCGTAGCCACTTCACATATCTGCTCCACTGAATCATCCCTAGCAGGGGACTTACGCCACAGCTGCAGTACAACGTACATTTGCATTCAAAGCTTTTCTGAAGGCATGCAAAAGAAGCTAAGGTACCTATTTAGGCAGGAAAAAAATCACACAGCTCTCAGGGGAAATGTTTTTGCATCGCAGCGTTATCTAAATCAAACCATGTCAACAACAAAAAAAAAGATCTGCGGAATGCTGGGATGAAGTGCTTTGGCTCAGCCCTCTGAGAACGAGGACGTCACGCTGAATGTTTCATCACAGCTGCAAAGAGATGATGCAAATTATGCAGAAGCAAGGAAGTCAGGCCGAATGCTCTCTTCCTTGTCTCGTGTCCTAAATAGGGCGGACCTTTCCTTCTCCAGCACGTGGCGTTCTCCCCCCAACGCAATGCTGGTACTGATCTCGCGGCCTCCGTTCCTGCAGTAAACGTTACTGTTGGAGCACAAGAATAAGACTCTGCTCTCATCCTCCTAGTCACATGACAGTTTGATTACGTGAAAACTGTCTTCTGTCGCTCTGAGAATCACAAGCAGTAGGAGGAATATAGTATAACATCAGCAAATATGTGTTTTTTTACCATCCAAGCACAGTATGTCTCTTGCGTCCTCTAATCCCCCCCGCCCCCCTCTGAGGGCTGTGGGAAACATGACTATCTCAAATGTCACTGATCGCCTGACAAACTCTTCATGTATAGTGCACATGGTCGGTGATTGGCCCAATATTTCTTTCAACTTCTTTCTTTTTTTAGAAGAAGCAGCATGGTTATATTGCATTGAACCAGCCAGTTGGTCTCCATCTGCAGATTTATTGTATGGAACTCAACCGTATGGACCGCTTATGATTTATTAACGTCATTTTGACACACATAGATGGGTACGTCACATGAAATAATAATGAATCGGATAGACTGTCATAACTCATTGTTTCATGGATGAATGTTTAAAAAATGTCCATCTGTCTGTTGGAGACAATGTTCCCTACTTGCACTAAGGCATATGGAACCAAGTGCAATTTGAAATCCATTCATGCAATTACACAGAGAAGCATTTGCATTCATTAGCACACAGTCAAACACACACAAACACAAACAAAACAGGGAAACATCTCCATAAATGGAAACAGTTATGAAACCAGACAGGCAAAGTGGGAATTCTCTTTCTCCCTCTCTGCACGTCTCTAGTGTCCTGTTTTTCTCCTGCTTGCTCCTCTTCATCTGCTCCACATTGTGTTTGTCTGCTAGCTCACAGTCTCACTCTCTGCTCTCCCTTTTCTCCGTCTCAGCCTCTCACTTCGCAGTAATTGAGGTAAATGGGTCTTAGCCAGCAGAAATGGGAAAAAAAGGAGACTTTGGAAGTGAGCAGCATGAAACCCAGCTGCTGAGGAGGAAGAGAAGATGTACTCAGACACCCCACATAGACAGATTGAGATAAACACAGGCAACGATAGCACGATGGTGTGTGTGTGTGTGTGTGTGCATGTGTCTCAGTCTTTGTGTCTCTATGTACACAATGGCTATCAGGAGCGACTCATTGCATTCCACTTCTGTCAGCAGAACAGTGGGCCTCTCAAACCTTATCAATTTCCTTTAATTGTGATCAGAATGGCTGCCAATCATGTGAACGACACACAAACGCACATCTGACAAGATGTCCATCCAGGCGTATAAGCAGCCAATCCAGTGAGGAGGAAGCTGGATGAAAGGCCAAGTCGCCAGCTCTCCTGTCTCTTGTGCCTTTTATATCTGTCGCTATCTCTCTGCCTGTCTTCCTGTCTCACTCAGACGTACAGACACATAACACTCTCTCTCGTTCTCTCACACACACACCCAACCGAATGCACGCACAGAGACACAGACCGTGGTGATGCTCATTGATTTGAACTGAGACACAGAGTCCGCCGGGACTGTGAGGTAAGCAGGAGGTTTATGGATGGACAGAGAGATACCGAAGATAAACTACAGAGGTATTCGGCAACACTTAAACAATAGGAAGCCCACCAAGCTGAGGCATTGTATCCTAAAGTTCACCATCATTCAACTTCAAACTATGCAAAAATATCAAAGGATTCCCAATATATTTGGGATGCACACAGCAATCAAAGCAGCAGAGGTCAAGAAATCCTGACCTGACTCTGTGTTACCGTGTAACAGTGTAAGTGTGCCCCGAGACAACCATGTCAAAGCAGTCGGAAAAGCTTTTGAGAAATCTGTTAATATAATATTGACAACTTCTGCCTGCTACTGTTTGCTGCTACTGTTTGCAAAATAACTATATTGAGAGATACATGTGATATTTGCATAAAACAATCAACTCAGCTGACTGAAAAGGAGCTAAAGACATGTGACGATAATAAGGACAACCATATTAGAAAAAGGTGAGGACCCCTCCATTTGTGTTCTTTCCATTCTGCCTACCTTCAATGATCTATGTATCCAGATCTCTGGTTTAAAAAAGTGATGACATCATCACGGTCCTTTTCTTAGATGGTGCCGAGCTCCTCCAGATTTGCAGGGGACATGATGCATCTGTCTCCGCAAGTAGTGCTCTTCATTACTTAGCACTTCCTTATTCAAGCAGAACATCAACATGGCCAAATGTAATTGTGAGGGACTTGAATGCAACATGGCGCAGAGGAGAGGATTACCCATGATTCCCAGAGAGTTCAGTGAATAGCGAGACTACACAATCGGTAAGAGAGTCATGCTGCAGGTTTTCTGACACACATGTTTTTCATGACTTGCATTACTGCCATTAATAGCTATTTGTAGCTGTGTTTCGCTGAAAGTACTATGCTGCCTCCAGATGCTCCTGTTAGACAAAGTTTAAGTGGCGGAACAGAATTGATTACTTTGAACTTGTCTCACCTCGTTACATGCATTCATTGTAAACAACAACAAATGGTGTATTCTTAGAAACCATTCAGGATTGCAAAAGTATTCATTGACTTGCATTATTTGTACAATTTAGGCTTTGATAGAAGAAAACCGCACAGAAAGACAAGATAGAAACACAATAAACAAAAATCTTCAAATACCCAAACGACCATGACAACTACTTTTCATGAGGAGCTAATCAGTAATCAAAATTAATTTACAGAGCAATCACTGACTACTGTTAATCAGATGGGACTTCCCCTCTCCTCTCCTCATTTTCTCTATCGGAGAGACACGGTCAGACAAAGCACGGCATCCTCATACTATATATAACCTACTGACCCCGTTCATGACATGCACACTGCTGCAGTGAAGCCCTGCAGCCAACACACACAGGGTTTTAAAGTTAG
The DNA here is from genome assembly GCA_021346845.1 of Apeltes quadracus. Lineage (NCBI taxonomy): Eukaryota > Metazoa > Chordata > Actinopteri > Perciformes > Gasterosteidae > Apeltes > Apeltes quadracus. The sequence continues at coordinate 14,656,562 of CM037920.1, read as the reverse complement.
AGGCACCCTGAAAAATGCTGTTTTGTTGCAAGCACAGATGCAGGCAGAGAGGAAGAAAAATCCTTTCCTGGTTGTTAGTCTGCGACAGGAAATATGGGAAATATGGTTTTGGAAGTCGTCCAGGGAGTTTTCCTGTAGTGTGTCTGCCTGTAAGTCACACCATCAAGAGACCACGAAGCCTCCAACTACACCATGAGCCTACTGGAGCGTCACAGCGAGCCGGTTCCAGAGTCACCCTAATATGTCACTTCTGTGCTGTCAAGGTCACCCATCCCCTTGTATTCCGTCACTCTCAACGCTAACATCTCAATGCATGCTCTCAGTAATGTGGTGATTTGTCTTGTGGCCTTTTCATTTTTGACATGCAAATTCACTGTGTTGTTCACACACACACACACACACACACACACACACAGACATACAAAGACACATAATGGGAAGGATGACAACAGAGAAGAGAATCAGGTGGAGGAGAGTGTGAGAACATGTTTGGCTGTGGAGATGCTGCTTCTGCGTCTGGATGTCTGACACCTCGAGTTTAGGATAATTACGTTGGAGCACGCTGAGCTGCACTTTGGGTTGGTACAGCCCACGCTTGTATCGAGGGAACGGATGGCAATGGATCCAGACCAGACATGTAAATGTCTATAATTAGGGTAATGAGGACTTTTCTTTTGGGATGAAAAACAAACTGCTATCAAACACCTGCTTTAAAGAAGCCGCCCACATCCTGGGGCAAAGATAAGTGTAGTCCACAAGCTCTGGCAAGCACTAGGAAAAAAGATCCCTGTTTATTTCAATAACATTCTAAGCTCTGTGTGGAAGACCACGTTGGGCTCGGATTTCTATTCTGTATTATATTTGTATCTCATATGTTGTAAGTCATGTGTGGGGTATTAACCTTTACATTGTCGATAGGATAATAGGATACCTTCCAAAATGTTCAACGGGGTTAAATGTGCCTGGTTCTTTTTCCAGTGTCTCCCAATACACTTAAAAAGACATAAACAAACACTGGATAGACAAGGCTCTCTCTCTCTCTCTCTCTCTCTCTCTCTCTCTCTCTCTCTCTCTCTCTCTCTCTCTCTCTCTCTCTCTCTCTCTCTCTGTGTGTGTGTGTGTGTGTGTGTGTGTGTGTGTGTGTGTGCGTGTGTGTGTGTTTGTGAAAGTGAGGGACAGAGAGAGAGCACAGCGCGAGACAGCCATGTTCTCCCAGCCTCCTTGAGCCAGTAACCATGACAACAGGACGGCTAGGAGACACGGTTCAAGCTCAATTGAGGCCGGTGCCTTTCTTTTTCTCCAAAATAGACCTTGGTCGCGTTTCAAGATCGAGTTGTCCTCTTTTTCTCTTTCTGTTCTCGGGGTACAGAGGAGGGAGAGAAAACACGCACATAAAGCCCACGGCCCGCGCGGTGCGTGTATCTCCAGCACACGCACAGGACTCCGACACTGCGGGCTGTCTGAGAATCCACGAGAAAAGCAAGGACGCCAAAAGCCTCCGCGCAGCCCGCCTGAGGAATATGCTCGCCCAGCTCTCAAACTCAATTGCATGACGCCCGAGCCTTCGTAGACATGTAGAATGTGTCCTATTTGAACAAAAACACTTTCAAGACGTCCTGTAACCTTCCGTTGCTTCACTCACCGGTGAAATGCGTCCAGTCAGCGGTGGTCCTCTCTCTCCCTCTGCCGCTCCACATCCACACCGGGGAATAACACTGACAGACGAGCTCTTTCCCCCCCCCCCCCCCCCCCCCCCCCCCCCCCCCCCTCTCCTCTCCCGCCCCCTCCCCATCTGCCCCCCACCCCCTCTCTCTCTCTCTCTCTCCCTCTCTCTCCCACTCACCGGTATACGCGTGCGGCCGTTGTTCGCGGGCTGGTTTGGGTCCTCCCCGTGTCCTCCTCTCCTCTCGGCGGCTGAGAAGCTGTGACTGCGCTGCGCCGCTCAGGAGGACCATATCCCTCTGTTGGTACGAGAGTCTGCAGTGGAGATCAGCACTGACGGTCCTCCTCTCCGACCGCCGGTGATATAACGGCGGAGACCCGCTGTCGGAATGGCATTTAAAGGGGTTCGGCAGGAGGAGGATGCAGAGTGAGCTCCAGATGCTGCAAGGACCCTCTGGAGGAGTTCCCGTGTGTTCTCAGAAGAGTGGGTTACTGGACTTGGCATCTATTTATTTCAACAGACACATAAGGAAAACATGTCAATATGGTTTGTGAATTGAGCAGAAGTCTATTTTAATGATTTACAGTCAAATAGTCCCGTCCAAGGTCCAAAGTCCGTCAGCTGTCATATCCAGGATGTAGCATGTTGGTCATGCTGAAGTTTGACTTAGATAGGAATTTGGTTTCTGCAGGGGAAAACATGACCCATGGAACCGTCAATATCCGGATGTTATTGATTGAAGACTAACAAACTATTAAAAACAAATTATATAAATTGAAATCTTGAGTGTGAGCAATATAATCCTCGACAAATTGTGTAGAAATCAGATTTACATGGCCATAGATATTGCGCCTTAAAATCTGGTTTACTGTTTCAAACTGACCTTTGACCTTCTGGTTATTGTTAACCTGTGAATGATAACAATCCAGGAACAAAAGGTCACTGTTCATTTAAAAAAAAAAGGAAATTCTGTTAGCCAGGACAGCTTTAGCAATGTTCCAACAATGTCACCGTTGGAAGAAACTCCTCTATCCACCGGAGTACACCTGCAGTGCGGGGTCATACCTGCTGGAGGAGCGGACAGTAACTTTCAGAGGGCCTACTTGCCCTGATAGTTTGACTCCAATTTTACGTATCTTTATCAATTCTTCTTTTACCATAAGGGCTCCGTCATTCTGTTAATACTCCTCCCTTTGCTGTGGGACTTTATTTGCAGACCTCAGACCCCAAAGAAAAACACTACAATTTAAACTACTGTAAAGATGACAATCAATTATGTAGGCTGACATTTTCTATACATATGTTGTCATATTTATATACATACAAGCTGTCCGACCCACCCTCCCAATTATAAGACAGACAAACAAGGCCTGGTTTTAGACATCTGGGATTGTGCTGGTGTTGCCATGTTTTCTATTGGGTGGAAGAAGATCTAACACAAATGTAAACAACAACAGGCAGTTCAAGTTATCTGCCAACACTGTGTCTGCTATGCCCGTGACAAAGCGTAGAGGATTTTCATCCTCTTTCGACCTGCTGTCTCACTCTCGCTCATCTCCTGCGTGTAAAACCAGCACAGTTAAATCAATCCAAGAGCCTAAGTGCAAGCCGTCTACCTTTAAAATATACAGGCTTTGTGATTACCATCTTTACTCGTGCACCTCAAGGTCAGAAGCACAGCAGGCGTAAACAACAACACATACGGCTCATTGTCTCCTGCCAAGTTTGTTTTCTACGATGTTTTCTTCAGGGATCCTGGATACATCCTTTATAATGCAGAGCAGTGCTGGGCTTCAATGAGACGCCCGCATGGATTGAGAACTTCAGCCTCCAATCCAGTTGATCTCCAGTGATCGATAGCACATTAGAAGGAGACAGAAGGGGAGTGGCTGAGAGAATGTATGAGGAGAGAAGAGGGGGAAACAAAGAGGAGAGATAAGAAGAGGAAGAAGAAGAAGAGAGAGAAATGCAAAAAGCAAGAGTGAGGATGTGGCCGGAACAAAAGAACCGGGCATGCGTTTGAAGACAAGGGGAGGAGAAGGTTAGAGAGGCGAGGCCTGAAGTGAGACAGGTGGAGGGGGGTTATGCAAGGAGACGGGGGAGGCAGGGAGGGGAGGCATGGAGCAGTAGGTTTGAAGATGACAAAGAGGGTTCAGAGGACACACAGATGACCGGAGAGCGCTGGAAACAATTTGGGGGAAGCCCAATGCAGACGCAACGTCAATCCTAATTACTAATTCATTAACCTGCCCAACTCCCCTCCCCCTCTGTAACCACACGCACACACACACACACACACACACACACACACACACACACACACACACACAGACACACACACTGCTCCCTCCGTACCTCCTCCTTGTCCCAGGAGAGGCAGAGGGATGGATGAATGGATGCAGAAATGAGGAGGTGGGTCTGCAGCTAGGGGACATCTGCAGGGCCATGATGGCAGCAATGTGTCGGGGACACTAGAAATCCCTGATGTGACAATGGGAGAGAGGAGAGGGGGGGTGGGAGGTAACGGGTAAAGAGAAAAAGCTAACAGCTTGCGTTTGTCGGGGTGGGTGGTCTCCTGCGATGGTGCACATGGTGTGTTAATGTGGCGCGGTGTGTATGTGTGTGCCGTCATGCATGCATTTACCTGTGCGTGTGTATGTGTTGTAAAGATGTGCTTTCATGAGAAATGTTCATGTGTGTTGGAAATGAAACCAGGTACTGAGAACATTAATCAATATGCTGATGTTGGTGTGCTACGAAGAAGATTCATTGTAAGGGTAATCAAAATGAGGGGGAGGTGCTAGACAGTCTGATTGTGTGTGTTTTGGGCCTGTGCTGCAAGACTGCCCTTTGTGTGTGTGTGTGTGTATGTGTGTGGGCGACAGAAGTGCACGCATAGAAGTTAGCATCCACGCACACCTCTGTATGCCCACACTGGCAATTCAACAAGACGATGGAGTTACACATGTGTTTACACAAGGACACACATTCAGCAAACTAAGTGTGACACACACATAGACACATACAAAGACACACACAGAAGAATGAAGGACTGCTGACTGAGGTGGAATTGAATAGAGGAATCTTCCAAATGAGCATCGATCCACCGCGTTTACAGCGTTGGCTCCGTCTACAACGGCAGGCCAAACATCAAGGAGCTCAGAGAGACAGCTAGGGCTCGCACACTCACACACACACAGACACATGCAGGAAGCGTTGCGGCACATACACAACGAACACATACACTCTGCTGGATATGTGCGCACACGGAGCTAGTCTTTGATTTTGATCAGAGGACTTCACAGCAGAATGTACTTGAGAATGAAAAGCATGAGTGTGTCTCTGATATTGAAATAATATGTGTATGTGTGTGTGTGTGTGTGTGTGTGTGTGTGTGTGTGTGTGTGTGTGTGTGTGTGTAGGTGTGTGCATGAATGTGTGTGAATTTTTACAAGCTGGTTTCACTGATTGCCAATCAAACCTCCTAACAACATTCAAAGGGTGCATTCCTGTGCGTTAACATTTTAGTCTTTGGTCTCTTTGGAAACCTTTGGAGACCAAACTACACAGAACCAGGTCAGTTATTACACGTTTTATTACGGCTGTGCCATTTTTGGAGCGGAGGCCAAAAAAAGTGTCCAAAAGAGCAATATTTCTTAACATTCGTCAGAGGGAGTCAAGCAGCAAGTTTGTTTTAACCTCAAGCCCCACTTTTGACATACCTGTATTGTATCAATGCAGGTATGTCCAAGCTTCATATTGTCTTTCAGCGGATGGTTTCGGTAAACAATTTCCCTGTTTTTCTTCAGTTCACAGTGAGTAAAAAGCTCTAAAACATTTTGCAGTCACCAAACAACAGAGTTACACAGCTAGCGAGCAGCTCGCGAACATGAAGGAGCAGTAGCTAAAGAGAAACAGGATACTAGAGAACGCCTCTGTAAAATCCTGGATGTTGTAAATGCGTAACTGTTTGTTAACACACTTGATCTGTCAAATGTGTTTAATGTTGGGTTGAAGACATTATAGCACTACGGCATTTTAGCCCTAATCCTTTCTCATCCCTCACTTGAATGCATCAGATTCAGTAAAACACATGTTCTCTTACCTTCGTACAAACATCATTATTTAACTTTGAGTTGGACGCAGTTCCCTTGACTACCCCATCATCATTCAATAACCCAGAAGAGTAGGGGGAACGGCATGTCAGCAACTATGTGTGTGTGTGTGTGCGTGTGTCTGTATGCGCAAATGTGTCAATGTGAGTGTGGCTCTCATCTGGGTCATTACCATTCAGAGACATGAAAAAGCGGGTTACAATGACACACATCCCTCAACACGACAGGCAAAAAGAGAGGGGGAGGGTAATCGTTTGAGGATCAGTCACGTCCACCTGTGAACACTCGTCCTCAACGAGCTGAGATGGAATACAGAGGTCACAGAGGAGATACTGTGTGTGGTATTTTTGTGCGTGTGTGTGTGTAACAAGACAATCGCTTCATCTCATTTTGTTTCTTGGTGGAAATCAAAGAATGGATTGCCACCAGATTTCACAAAAAAGAAACACATCTTTAGGAACTATTTAGTCACTTATAGCAAGACCCTGTGCATGCATTATTTGTGTTTACATGCGTGCTTGTGTGTGTGTGAGAGAGACAGTGGGACAGAAAGACAGGCAAGCAAAAAAAACAAACAGGGAAACACTGGCGGCTTTGCCAATACGGTGGCAGAACGTGCCATGTGTGTTTGAAACACTGTGTGTTTGCCAACTATAAGTCTGCTGGCCAGCCGAGTCAATAGACAGACCGGTCACCATAGCAACAGTGCCACACTCATCCCATCTGTGCCAAGTTGAAAATATGGAAATTGTATAAAAACATGGACGTCCCTGCTGTTGAAAAGTTTCAGGACGGCGGCATTTTGACACACAGGAGTCTCTTGTTCCCCGGGTGGTCCATCTCTGTGTTGCCCTCCGATGTTACAGTATGTGCACCACGCTGTCCATCTTATGTTAGACAGGAAATACAAGGCATCAAGTATTTCCACTAACACCCCTAACTGCTATAGGTTATAAGAAAAAAATAAAAAAGTCAAACACTCCTCTTCTATGTACGCGACCCCAGAGGGCTCACTCGTGTTACTGCTGTCAGCGGAGTGGAGCACTCAAACAAGCCTGTCAGATAATGAAGCAGAGGCTTCTGCATGAACAGTATAGTCTGCAGTGGGTTCAAGTGTGCTCTTAAATCTGACAGTTTCCACACTGTTGTTGGCATTCCCCTTTGGGCCTTGCAGGCACTTCTCCAAGCTAACCGGCTAGCATTAGCATGGTATACTCGCCTGAATACAGAACACTTTTAATCACAGTTATAGCATGTTCAATATATGTGTGTGTGTGTGTATATATATATATATATATATATATATATATATATATATATATATATATATACTTTTTCTAAATAACATAACAGGAAAAACGTTTCATCGACCCAAGCAGGATAGATAAAGTGTTGCTCATTGTGAAGAACCCAGAAAGAATAAACATCTTTTCATTTTCTACTATCAGGTTTATTTAACTTCACTGTTTTGCTTTACTCTCACAAGCCTTATCAACTGTGTTTTCAGGTTGTGAGTAACATGCTTCCCTAATACACAAATGTTATTAAAATATAATTTTTCTGAGTATAATTCAGAAACATTAGCACATCAATTTAATGGAGACTCTTTAAAACTCATTATGCAACTTATGCTATTGTGGTAGCATTTTACCACCCAAGGGTCCATATTCCCACTCAGCTTGTATTAAGTTAAATTACTTTTGGGACTGAAGCGACACTTTGCGGTCTGTTTAACCGCATGCGTCTCTCATGTGAATCCATGCTAATGCACATCCTCTTCACAGAGCCATCTCCATATCAGCTGGGCCATGCATTAAACATGGGGCCATTGAAGGGGCAACATGTTGGAATAATTGATGTGATAAGTATGCTGTTGTCAAAATAGGCCCCTAAAAATATTTATTGGAAGAGTAAACCAAGAGTGTAACAATCCAAGTTTTATTCTATTATTTACCTTAAAATAACATGCTGGATCTAATAAAAAAAAAGATGAGGTGCAGACTCACCTCATCAGGAGAGAACACAGACTTATTTGACACCTTTGATTTCTGTCTTATGATTCATGTTCAATCATCAAGGTCAAAGGTCAATAACATTGTGGTTCCTAAACGGGCTAAAACGAAAAACGAAAAGTAAAGCATCTAAAATGAGAAATCAACTCGCTCTCAAAAAATATTTTAATCACCAACTGTTTATTACAAGCTTTTTTGAAACTCAATGTGTGGAGTCGACAAATATGCTTTAATAACAGCAGACTTTGGGACTTACAGAGCATTAGATGCTACGTAAGATGATACGTTAGATGATACATTTAGATTACTATTCACAAGACACAGGTGCTATAAGATATACATTTTATAGATTGGGGCACTTAATTTCAGACACAATAATCCATAAATAAGAAAATGTCACAGACTTATTTTTGACGTCAACCATTGTTTTCAATGAATCAGCTTTTCATTCATTGCTCTGCTGTCAGAACCCTGGAGTCCTGGTAGATTGCCTCCCCTTGCTCCAGCAGAGGGTGCTGTGCATGTACAGCTACACCGTGACCGCATGTGCACTGCCCCCCAGACACTCAGTCAGGTGTTTCCAACTTTCAGCAACTTTGTTGCTAGATTCAGTATTTTTTCAGGCTACACTGGCAACTCTTCTTTTCAAACAACAAATGTAGCTATTGAAAGAAAATACTTATTTGGCATGTGACTGAAATGCTAAAATGCACACATGTTCGCTCTAAATGACACAAAAACAACATGTGCCTGGCTGCAGAAGTGCATTGTGAGTGACTTCAACAACAGGCGCAACAGCTGCCTGAAAGAGATGCCTAGTGCACACGTCATTATTGTAGTTAAGTTACTTGTTCAATTAAATAACATATATACCCTATTGTATCTATAATTGTTGACCAGTTTGCAGTATGTTAACTCTCTAGCAATAGACTGCTTACAACTATTAATATTCAGAAATTGCTTTACTAGTTAATATGGAGAACATGTGATTGTTCAATAATGTGTAACATGCGATTGTTCAATAATTCATGTTGTGTTTAAAAATATCTGATTCTATATTATTTGTTATGTATATTACTTCTACAAATAAAATGCGATATGTGATAATGAACAAACCAATCTAAACTAACAATAGTCATATTTTTTTCCGAGATGGACAGTGATTATATTGTATTCAACATAATGACGTAGTTTTACCTGACGGCATCAACACATAATGGCATTCAGACACAGTAACAATGTGAAAAAAATGCCTTGATAGCGGCCAGGACTTTCCAACACCAAGGGAATATAAAAGGTAAGACAGTGACACACAGGCAATTCCCCCTGTAAATATGAAGTTTATTTCCTGGAACTAATAATTACTGGGTGTAATTTCAAAGGTGCGGCGTCTAGAGTCTAATTGTAAACCTGCCATTATGTGTACAAACATGCCACCTGACCTACATTATTGAGCCAAACTGAGCTGACCTGTCCGGATCTGAAACAGACCAAGTCTCGTATTGAAATATGGTTCCTGTGTTTATGTGTTTATTTGCCAGAACCCAGTGATTTGCCCTGGCAGATCTAATCCAACCCAAGAAGGAAAGAGGACATGAGTTTTTTGCTGGTTGAGAAAACAGATAAAACGGACATTATTAGAACTGTATAAAGATACACAACGGAGTAAATTAAACCAACAGAAAGGTCTTCACTTTCACTAAGTCATTGTGATCTTGTATCTAGTGAATAAGACTCCAGTGAGGTTCGGTGGACAATAAATTAAGGTTCAGACTTTGGATTGGAAGTGAACTTCAAGGATTTAAGGAGTAGTAGAGCTAAATATTGTTCCTCACACAGGCAGCAGAGCCAAGCTGTTTGTATGTATTTGTCTGTGTGAGTAGACCTTGAGCTTTCTCCCCCGAAACCAGACACAAACTGGGGGGAAAACAAACGGGTGTCTGGTTTCACTGAAACACCGGTTTTGGTGGAGATCCGACAAGGCCGGTTTGATTTTGCATAAAGACACGCCTTATGCGCGTTTGTGGAAAATCTCACTGAACTGATGGTATCACAGTAATTTCACTGAAGCAAAACAAAAGGCTCTAATGAATTTGACTTAATCATTATTTTGTCAGCAAAAGTTACATTTTTAAAACCATGTAATATATTCCTACTCACGCTTTCACATTCCAAATTTAGTTTTAGTGCAAACAAAATAATTTAAAGCTTCATCTGAAAATCGACACAAGGATAAAGTCGCAAACCTTTGGCATTAGCATGTTATAGTGTGAAGAAATCCTTTTAAGATATCCTCCCTAAAAAAATCTGATGCTCATACCATATAGAGCGCATTTTTACGCTTCTAGATAAAAATTGAAATCTTCTATCAACAGGCAGCTTTAGTCCTCGACCAGCAGCCTAGCCTATGGATAATGTTAGCTTTATTGCTTTAAACCGACATTTCTGACTCAGTTTGTTGACTTTTTAACTTGGTAATGTCCTGTTTTACTGCTCTGCTATTTCCCAAACAATTACAAGTAGATTTGCTAGTAAATATAAAGTTAGAAAGTTCCCAAATGACAGTTTCTTGGAAACCATCATAAAATTAGTACAAGTAAAAACAGAAACCCACTATTTCCTTGTTGTAATTTAATGTTCCCTTTTGACATTGAACAGTATTTACATTGTTCTGTTACGGAAACGTCCTCTCATTGAACAAAAATAAAGCACATTGGGAAGTGAGCACCTAATATTTACCGACCGCTTACCGTAAAGGTGAACGCGTCACGGCACACCCAGACAGGTTAATCAGCTACGCATCAATCGATAACACTTAGCATCATTAGCCATTGTTGCTCACAGGCATGTGAGTGCCATTCACAGCATTCGGCCGGCCCTTTCTGATCTGGCACGGCGCTGCACCACCGACACAGAAACAATGTGCAGCTGGCGTGACAAGTGTGTCAACAACCTGTTGACGGGAAGAAAAAAAAACCCTAAAAGGATCCTGTTGGGTAAATATCCAGATTCCTTCCAGCGTATGTGAGGTTGTGATTCATTGTTTCATAAAAAGCCAACAGGGCTTCCTGGAGTAAAAAAAAAGAGGAGAGGGGGCGGGCACGAACACGCACACACACACACACACCTATGCAGAGACTCACTTAGGGCAAAACAGAAAAAGGCTAATAATAAATCCTACTTCCTGTGCAGCTACATGTGGAGAGATTACCGAGCCTGTCAAGGGAAAAACAAGCTGAAAAACAAGAAGGGCGGAATTAGAAACATGAATCAATAATAACAATGAATCATTGAATCAATGATTATAACGTTTAAAGAGGTGTAATTTGTTTTTGCTCATAGCATTGCATGAGTTTGGATAAGTTAAGAAAAGAAAGAGAGGGAGGAAGGAGGAGATAAGTACAGTGATGTCACTCCGGCCCACTCCTTTTCACTACAAATGCAGCAGAGCAGAGCTCAGCCTGCATACCAGTGCTGCTGACGACCGCTCTGATCCCACACACACACACAGACTCGCTCACATCACACACTCATCACACCGTCTCAGAGGCGCCGGAGCTCAGAGCAGCACCGGAAGATGCAACCAGCTGGCAGCCACTGAGTGAGTCCACTCTCTCTCTCTCTCTCTCTCTCTCTCTGTCTGCCTCTCTCTGTCTCTCTTGTGTTGTGATTGCCATTACTGGCTTGTCTGGCCTCATTCATCTTGCATGTCTCTCCTCTGTCGCTGTGAAAACGGCCAGTGTTTTCTCAGACTGAGAGACTTTTCAAACTTTTCTCTCAGTATGCCGGTCACACGCCTTTCCTCTCCTCTCCCGGCCCTTTTCCTTTTATTTTCTTCGCTCGGCATGCAGAAGCGAGTCCTGCGGCCCAGAGCCAGACCAGGATGCCTTTTTATGTTCTGAATAACACATGTGGATGTTGATTCTTATTTTGTTATTGCTGTATTCCTGTGTGGGATGTTATTGTCTGAGAATAGTTTGGCTCAATATTGGTGCCGTGCTGCCAGGCCTTTGTTCCCAGGTACGGTTAACGGGAGGAGCTGTTGTGCAGGTATAAAGGGATCCTTCTTTCTTCTTTTTTTTTAAACCAACCAATTTGTGTGTCTTGGTGGACGTGTACCTTCAAGTCAGCCCTAGTTTCTGGGTACTGCTTTTTCAACACAGAGTTGTCTAAATGGCCTTACAGCTTCAACATTGTGATGGAATGAATGAAAACACGCCCCACAGACAATGAACAAGAGTGCCACAAAAGCCCCATCGGGAGGAAAAAACTGCAGCTGAAAGAGACTTGAGAAGTGCTGCACAGAGTTAAACAATGAACAGAGACTGGTTCTTAGAGTAATCGGACCTTTAAGCTGCATTGTGACATCCCTCCTCGTCAGTTCGCTGCAGGCCTCCCTGTTGTTGTTCCTGGCGCTGAATGGAGGGTCATCAGCTGCATGAGCTGCAGCATTTTCATCGCACGTTGTTGTTGTTGACAGTGTGTGGAGGAATAAGTGGATTGAAAGTACAGCGAGCTTAGAGTTTGGCTGAAGTTTTATTGGTTGGGTAAGAGTGTTAGAGAAACAGAGAAAATAAAGGTTTTAGTGCTCCGTTTGGCCTCTAACCAAAGAATGAGTGCTTGCGGTTTAATAGATTGCCACACCTCAAACACCAACGGAAAAGGCTGATATTTCTCCTTTGTCGGCATCTATTGACAAACCCGAAAGCTGGACGGCCCTCAAGTGCAGATTGGTGAGCTGCTATCACATACGCAGATCCTATTGGCTCCTTGTCAGAACCATGCTTCGTCACATCTTTCAAAAGGGTGGAGAGGGTGGAGGCGGCCTTCATGCCGCGTGTTTACACACAGTTTAATGTGAACGTTGTTCTCAGGGATTGTTTCTCTCATGAGGATTAAACCGGTCTAAGTACCGGTCTTGAGTATCGATAAGGTGCTAAAAGCATTCAGAGCGGTGTGCGTTGGAGAGAGGTTAGAGGTCGACTTGTATATCTATGAACTTTTGTATTTTTAGCGTGTGTGTGTGTGTGTGTTATACTGAACCTGCCCTTGTTTGCATTTCAGTCTTTGAAAGCAGAGACATTCTCTCTGTCAACTGTATGCAGAGTAAATACTACATGGACACACACACTAACACACGCACAGTACATTTGGTATCGGAGCTTATTTGCTTCTGGACTTTTGTGCCAGCTAGAACTGGAATGAATAGAGGGGAGCTAAACAATACTGTAGATTTAATCTCTCTCTCTCTCTCTCTCTTTTTCTCTTTCTCTCTGTGTGTAAAAAACACAACAGCAACCTTCAGCAGTCAGTCAATCGGGACGCACTCAGCCTTCACTTACAGAGAGGCCTGCCCAGAGGAAGAGGACTTGGCAAAGGACACAACGGTCACCTGCACATTCTCACAGCACCCGATCCCGCTTCCTTCAAAGAAAAGGGAACCTGACTCTGGGGCAGGAAGAAGGAGCCGATCGTACCCCACCGCGGAAACTCAACCCGCCGGACAGAGAGACAGGGGGCTGACCGCCGTGCCTGGCAACCGACAAGGAAGCGAAATGCTGGCTAAGATCCTGGAGGACATGTGGGTGGAGCCCGAGGTGCTGGAGGCCCTCAGCGAGGAGCAGAAGAGGATCCTCTTCTTAAAGATGAGAGAGGAGCAGGTGCGCCGCTGGAAGGAGCACGAGGAGAGGGAGGAGAGGGAAGGAAGAGAACCCAGCAAAAGGCCCAAAAAAGGTAGAGTGCAACACTGGCCTCGTTCTACTGCCTCGACTGAAATACAAAGAGAAAACATACATCTCATTCCAGGGTATCTGGGAAATGTGGTCCTCAGTGTACCGAGCATTAGCGTGAGCCTGACAGAAGACTAAAGCCAGTAGCTTCTCTGACATGGTCTCGTTTCCTTGTAGTAAAACAGGTGTCAGTTCTATAACGAGGACCCCCAATGAGACGTTCATTCAACATAATAATTAAGACAAAACGGGACCTTCGGCCCCTTTGAAGCAATTGTTTGGAAATGGTAGCTTTTTCCTTGATGCCAGTCTTTTCGCTAAGCTAAGGAACTGACAGCATGTCAGCAGTTTGGGAATTCAACCAACTATAGCTACCCGTCCACTCGTCCACTCTTCAGAGCGCGTCGGAGAACCACGGAGGCCTTCGGGTACCTAAAAAAGCAAAAGGCACTCTCTAGAACCAGTGTTTGGTTTGTCCCTTCTGGGATACTGTAGAAACATGGTTTATCAACCAATTTCTTCTTTCGCGTGCATTATCAGTCTAATGACACTTTTCTGAACATTGACCCAGTTTAATCCTAATCCTAAAAACCTCACACAAAAAACTAATATTTCAGATGATACAAGATTGTACTTTCAAGCATTTTCACAACTAATTCATGAGGAGAAATCTTCTCAACAGGCGACACAGAAGCTGTGTAGTAACACCCGCTCTTGTTACCAATCTGGTTAATGTGTTTAAATTACACACCGAGTGATCCGGTCCCTTGGCTCTACCGTTCCGGGCTCACTCCTTTCACAAACCCCTCCTCCGGTTAAGATGTTTCTCTGACTCGCCTCTGCTCTGGCGTGTGTGTGTGTATGTGTGTCTGACAGACAAATACTATCACCGCCTGTCCATTGTTCCAGTGGCCTGAAAGATTGAGTAAGACCTGTGGTTTGGGGCGTCGGCGCGCTTTAAATTGCATATTACCTTACTGCCTTTGTTGACTCAATCTGTGCCGTGTCACCCGAGAGTGTGTGTCGTCTCTGTGTTTTGTTACACAACATACAATCCAGTTAGTCTTCGTTTGTCCGCTGTGCTGCCGACAATCGTTTGCGTGCATGCGGGCCCAGAAATGTTACATAACTATTAAACAAGATTCGTTTTTTTGCTGCATTTCTTGTAGTAACACAGACAAACGGCCGACTTGTGCCCTGGAAATGGCCTTTGCGTCTTGTAACTCGCTGTGTGATCACAAAGGTGTGTTAGGCATACGGACCACGACTGCTGTGAGAGATGGTCAGGAGACATCAGACCAAGACGTCCACACAATGTCCCCTTATGCACTGCGTCACTGCAGGCAAACACGAGTCATTCCTTTAAATATTGGAGAGAAAACAGAGCGGCCTTTGTAAGCTGGTTTCTTAGAACTCTGTGTGGTCGCTTCACTGATCGGGTCCATGAACTCCTACGGCATTTGTTGCCTATTGTGTCGCTTATAGGGTTAATCGGCGTTGATATGCTATTGGCTGAAAAGTGCTGCTGTACAGCTCTCTGACGATTTGAACTCCCAAGCCACACTCCGATCAGTGATTAAAACTGTGGGGGTTTTAGGATTTAAAGATAACACAAAAAAAAAAATCACAAAAGTTGTTAATTTACAAAGCGATTTAAATATTAAGAGAGAAAGGAGAAGAATGAATTAATTGTCTACTTTCAAAATCTGTTAGCCTCCTAACTATTTCCCTTTCCTTCTGTATTGATCCTAAAGTGTCATATATAACATATCTTACCAATATCCAATTAATGAATGATGTCTTTCAGTGAGACAAAAAAAATCTACTCCAATTGAAAGACACAAAAGCGAGTGAGGGAATAAAAAGGCGCACACCAAAGGGGGTTAGTGGAGCTCATTGCTGATGTATCTCAAGCTCAATGCCGGGTAGACAGCACCCCCTTCTGGATAAAACAGGAACAACAACTCCTCAGACGGAATCCTACCAAGATACAGATAGCTTAACCATTTAATAAAAATGAAATGTTTCTTTCTCTTCCAGCCGACAACAAACATGTGAGGTGGCTGCTGGGCCGGGACGGAGACGTGAGCGTCATTGTGATCGGAGAGGTGGACGAGTTCAGGTCCTCCAAACTCCTCCAGAGCTTCATGAACCACAGGTAGGCACAAAAATACAAAGCGAACTCATTTAGGTTTTTTTTCTCGGTTTATTGTGGAAGCAGCAGTAGGTTTATTAATACACGAGTGTAAATAATGTGAATATCCTATCTGCTTCAAGCAGCAACATTCAGACATCGAATTACATGCAAAGCTCGTGTTTGTTAGTCACATTGTAATTTGCACACGTTCTTTTCTTCAGGGCCTTCCTTTGGAATTGTCTCGTGCTGTTTCTAAACCGACACATGAGAACAACCCCCGTGATAAACCCTATACCTCCTCGAACAAACGCCATAATGATTGACTTTGATATAGAGCGTCGGTCAGCAAGCCTTCTTTTTGTACTAATTGGATTATTCAAGTTATTTGCCATATGACTAACTGAAGGGGGGGGAGTTGATTAAAAGGTCGGCTGCCTGGGGGACTAAAATCGGTCTTCTCTCTTCCCAGGGTCCACAGTGACAATGTGCACGGTGTCCAGGCGGTGGACTCGCCGACAGGAAGAGCGAACAAGCAGCTCACCTTTAAGGAAGAGCCTCCGCTCGCAGATGCTATCGTGAGTGCGCGTGTTTGTGTGAAGGGTTTGAAGTAACACGAGCCGCGTGTCCTCGTCTCACCATCAAATTGTGTCCCGCGTGCATTCAGGAGGCCCCCTCCCCCCCGCACGACAACTGGTCCGAGGAGGACTCCTGCAGCGCCGAGGACGACCCGAAGGACCCCGCCGAGGACAGCGGCAGTGAATCAGGCGGCAGCTCGGACACCCGCGGCGACTGGACTCCTCTTCGCGGGCCCCGCGTTAGTAGCCATAGCAACCGGCCGCCGCCTGAGGCCCAGCTGTCAGACGCAGAGAGGGCAGGCCCACAGGACAGAGGTAACGCGGCAAGAGAGGGGGAAGAGGAACCGGAGCAGTGGGTTCTGAGGCTATTTACTCCGTAACAGATTCTAGTCACGTGTGTGAGGAAAGGTAGTAGTAGCCACGTTGTAAAGATACACCATTGCCCAAACATTTTAACAGCTAAAGTACTATGTAAATGCTAAGACAAGGAAAGACAACTGTACTAACTGATAATGTACACCAACAATACAAAAGGTTTCCCTTTTTGCAGTGTTAAAATATACATTTTATTATTGGACTACTATTACTAAAACATCTACAGTAAAATATGCAAATACACAGGTAAAGACTCTCTCCTATAAAAGCTTTGCCTCTCTGTTTATGGGTTAGTTCTTCAGAGCTAAATAAAGCCTTGGCTTCTCTGAAACATGCCTCACAAAGCTTAACGAAGGGGTCCGTTACTGTTCTATTGTATTAACAAGACACACACTTTTATTTACAGCTACATGGAATAGGGGTGATTTGTGATTTGTGTGTAGAGGTGTAACAAAGGACATTAATACTACGTTCGTACGTTATTGCAGTATGCGCTCAGAGGGGAATAAATCTTGCGTACTCACCCTGCCTTCCACCCCCCCTCCCCCCTCCCGCAGAGAGGTCGCAGTACGGAGGCCGCGTGGCGCAGCTGAAGAAGCAGTTTGCAGATGATGCTCATAGCCCACCCGCCTACACGAAACCTCCTGTACCCGCAAAACCCACTCACCTGCAGAGAAGCAGCGCACCCAGGATCCACTCAGACTGAAGGTGTGTCCGGCCCGCAAAGCAGCGACGCTGAGACAAACCCGTGCGAAAAATACCGGCTCGGTTAGACACCGATGGACCGGGCCGCATAGAGTACCGGATCTTTACTTGAGCCGGAGCGGTGACCTGCGAGACACTTTGTTAGGTCACAGCACACCGGCCCACAGACAGACAAACGTCTAACAAGGGGGTAGAGTGACAGAAATACTTGAAACCTAAGTCCACCTGAATAAGACAAACGAAGAAGCTTTGATGTTTCTGAGTCTAAATGGTTTGTGTGATTGACAGGCAGACACGGAGAGATGTCTAGAGACACACACGCACACAGAGACAGACTGTTGAATACAGGAGGAAACACCATGGGCTGCACAGCTGAGGCAGTCTATTAGTATTATAGGTTTTCCTATTTAGGAGGTTTAACTGAGGTTTTTTGAAACGGAAACATGTGTTTGATAAATAAAGCCTATCCTGCTGTGTTGTTCAAAAGCTTTAACGGTTAAACTGTTTTAAATGTAGTCCATGTAACTTGCGCATATGTATTTTTATCACTGCTCACCGATCCAGTTTATCAATCACAAAGGTTGCAGGGTTTTTTGGGGGGGTTAAATAAAAGGCCTGAATTCATGATAAATAATAAACTGACTGGTTTCCCAAAACAGCTTGCTATCCCTCATGTTCACCTATGAACACACACAAATGCCTCCTCACACCAGAACTTTAACTGTCAGTTTTCTACGTGTCCAGTGTCTTTTTTTATTTTAATGCATGAACAGGAAGTAATGGCGTCATTACTATTTCTCTGGCCCACTAACGTTGTGGGAAATCAATGGAGTATTTGGAAAGGAAATTCTGTAATATTTCAGCTATGATTGGATGGCTTCCAAGGGATGAACTCCTCAGGGCTAATGAGTAAATAATAGCATTCCAACTTGGTTAACGTGGTAAAATGACACATAAATGCTTTAGCATCGTCATTCAGCTCAATGCATTGCTGTAGACACTCAAAGGTTAATACCTGGCCTTAGAAATAACTGTTTAAAACAACACAACACAAGGTCCACCGACTTTCCCGCAGCTATCAGCTGAATATCAACCGTCATCATGTGACTGAAAATCCATATTGATGTCACACGATAAGAACTTAAATCTCCATTTCAAGGGAAACAAGAGACACCACACTTGGTGCATTGATAGCTCTGGAAACAAAGTTGCCACTGTCATGAGAATGTTTTTGTTACATTTCATATTTAATATTGGATATCTGTTACATCTGTTTCTTGTTTTGGGGCCTTTAGTGAAACACATGACCCGTTGAACGGAGTCAGGGGGCAGGTCCGCTGGTCATGGTCACGTGGGTTCATTTGGCTGGGGGAAGAATTACACTTTCCGGCCGTCGGAAACGAACATGTTTTGAAGGACTGACCTGTATCGTGATAGTTATGAAGGGGCTACGTGCACTAAGAGCTCCTATGCTGATCAACCAGCAAGGATTTGAACAGTCTTTTTGAGCTATAGACACTACCGTTAACCAGATACCAATGTATGTGGTCTTATTCTAGTGTAGACCTAAAAGAATGGGGAAAGTGCCTCTACAGCCTGCAATATAGAACAAGAGTTTAGATGCAAGAAAAATAGTAAATCCTTCTTGTAAGGACACATGATACCATTACATTACATGTCACTTAGCTGACGCTTTTATCCAAAGCGACTTACATTGCATTTTTAACCCACGGATTTGCTCAAGGACACTTCGACATGGCACATGTTCGATACCATGTGGGACGCAGGGCTACTTTGTCTTTAAAATTAGCGTGAGAGTTTGATCTGAAGTTACTAACTAACTATTGGGTCACATTTCCATTACTTCACTAATTCCCCGCTACACTAAATTGTCTCTCATGCTGAAACTTTGACTTTTTTAATATTCAATTTTATTTCTATTTGTGTAGGGATTCCCCTGATAGCTTTCTATGTAAAACACCAAACTCGATGTGAGTTTTATTTGACACAGCCAATATGTTTGTGTGGTTAAAGGGATGTGTGTTGTGTGTGTGTGTGTGTGTGTGTGTGTGTGTGTGTGTGTGTGTGTGTGTGTGTGTGTGTGTGTGTGTGTGTGTGTGTGTGTGTGTGCGTGGGGCGGGGAGGGGGGTGATAGCGGAGGACACAGAGGAGCGGCCGATGGCGGTCACTTACACAATGATTGTCTATTCAGCGAGATGCGTCAGAAAGCAGCCCGGCGGAGATCAAACAGAGAGCACACAGAGCTGATTAGCATGTGGTTCAGAGAAGAGACGGAGCGATGCGAGCCCGTGCGAACCAATACGAGCCAATGGGAGCCAATGGGAGCCAATGGGAGCCCGGTCACGGGAAGCAACACGTCAGAGTCCACTCAATACAACTTCTCATTCCCTCACCATCTCCAGCATACGTGGACGCGCTTCTGTGCGTGGGCGAAGAGCGTACGTGAGCATGACTATGTGTGTGTGTGTGTGTGTGTGTGTGTGTGTGTGTGTGTGTGTGTGTCCTCCCATATTTGTTGAATCATGTGACTCGACACGAGCAGTCATGCACAGTGTGAAAGGCCCCGCTATAAATAGGAGGACAGTGTTGGGTTTCCCAGCCGAACATTGTAGGAGTCGGGTCATCTTTGTCCCACAAGAAAGCGAGAGGCGCTTCTATTTGCTGTAGGTGTTAAGAGTCTGGAGGTGAAGTTAGGACACGAGGAGCAGTTCTGTTTGCGCAGTTCCGCTTATTTCCTTTTTTTAATGATGTGTGCCCGCATGAGAGTATAAGCCGCAAAGTTCCAAACAAGGATTTGCTAACTTGCGTCTGAGACCATTAAAGCGCGTTTTATCTCATGTTCTGAATGAAGTCATCGTGAAGAGGAATAGTGAGTCAGCAGATCAGTGGGTTAACACCTCGGGACCTAATGAATAACAACACCTCGGTGCTGATGTCATTAGATATGGTACTTAAGTTGCAGTGGTCCTCTTTATTTGTTCATAACATTAATATAAAGGCATTGAGGCACACAACTTCAGGCTGAAACGAGGTGAACATTTGGATTTGTTTAATTGTTAATGCAAGCATTACATTCCCCCTCAAATGTAATGATGCTTCTGAAAATTTGTAAAAATTCGAAAAAATACCTTATGGTTCAGAAGAATTAATAGAACTTGAATGATACATTTATTCATATTTCATTAATGAGTCGTACAACATAAACAGCTTATTTCATATTTAAACATGACACATATCATTAGCTCCTTCTACATCTACAGGAAAGTAATAAAGATTATTATGAAAATATGTTATATTTGCTGTTTTACATGTACAAGAAAAGTTGCAAACTGTAACCGTTTAAAAAAAATAAAAAGTATACATTAAAATGACCAACTCTAATCTTAACCAATAACACATACACTTTAAGGTATTTGGCATAAAGTACGTGCTTGCAACAAACACAGTATAGAGGAAAAGAAAGCAAAATAGTCTAAATCAAAGTAGTAACTACTTGGATCAAGCTCCAAAAACATTGACTCCTACATTTCCCAGAATAAAATAGATTTTTCAAACTCTTTTAAACCCCTTGCCTCAGGCTGAACTCAACTCCCCGTAGAGAAACAGAAGACATGTAAATATTTCCGGGCTTTGGTCGTAAAAGTCCCCCTTTGACCAAACCAAAACTTTTTAATTGAATACGGAATAATGGATGGACACGTCGTTTTGCAGTTCAAAATAACTTTCTTCACATGTTTATTCTCATAATTACAATATGTAATTATACAAACAGACCAAAAACTAAAAATGCATCCCTACAGACTATACCGTAGACTAGTTAGCACTTTAATAGCACTTGCGATGGCACTTACTTATAAGACTTTTGTAGTTTGAACTTCTTAAATAAATTGTACTTTCCTGGTTGCGCTAGTTCTGTTCCTCTCTTGGTTGAATACACTTAGTATAAGTCGCTTTGGAAAATAAACGTCAGCTAAATGCTAAACTTAAAAGTACAGACCAGTCTTATGTCCATCTAGACACTTATTTTAGCCGTGCTAACGATGTGACGATGGATTACAGTCCGTCTCCAACATGAACAAACACCTTTGAAATAAGTCCCATCTGCCTCAGCTGTGAGGCCAATGTTAGCATGCTAACACGCCGAACTACCACAAAATACACAGAATTTATACCTGCCAAGCAACAGTACATTAGCATGTTAGCATTTAGCAAAAAGCACTACTGGGACAGCTAGCAATGCTACCATGTTTACTTTAAACAACACAGTTGTACACTGAGGTGAGATTGGGCAGATCCCATTGGAAGACATTTTGAATCTGTAGCTATATTGGGATTCATTTGATATGGAAAAAACTTGAGATACTATTTGAGATTATGAAGCAAATCAACAGTGGCTGACATTTTTGTCAAATGGTGAGTCAGTGCTGCAGTTCAATACCATTAATTCATTTTTTTTATTGACTAATGATTCACTTTAACACTTACACAAATCCAAGTCAAATACCTCATGTAACTGACATTACTGCTCAGGTCATGATGTGGTAAAGGTTGCAATGATGCTAATTAAATATTGCAAGCATTTCGTAGCTTAATACTCACGGCAACAATCAATTCCACATCATGAGGCGGCATGAAAAGAAGCTGTTATGAAAGACCACTGCAGGCAGACGTTATCACCGTGCTTTGCCTAACTTCCTGGAACCACTGGGCCTTTTTTAAAAATCAGCAGCAGGCTAAAGATTAACAGAATCTTCTGTACACGTTACCTCGGAAAAATCCCTGTGAACCCGCCTGAGGTTCATTAGTCTGAGTGTTTCGAGAGCTAAATCGCTTTTCTTTCTATGTTTGGGGTTTGATCGATTGGAAAAAATGAAAACTACAAGTAAGTTACAATTCAAACCAGTTTAATAGTCGTTGTGCTTGTTTTCCAAAGCTAGCATGAGCCCAAACCAGAAGTAGATGGTTCGGTGGCAAGTCTATTCCGAAACCAGCTTTAACAGCTTTAAGGGTCAAAGGTCAAGAGTCCCTTTTGACCCCTAGTGTTACCAAAATATAACCTGAGGGCAGATGAGCCGGAGCTTTTCAAGGATGTAAGAAACCATTGTATGACCGCTTGGGAGTAAAATGTTTCCCACGTGGACAAAAGGTAACTCAAATGGATCACAGAGGGCGTAGTGAGGAATGATCTCAGAAAGATGCAGTTCCCGCAAAGCCGTTGCACATTTTATAACACCGGGGACATGGCCAGTAGAAAGAAGAGGAGAGAAAAGAAGAAAAAAATTCACAATGAGACACAGTGTCTCCAAGCAGGCACAGTGGCCAAAATATCACAGGTCTGGCTTATGGGTGTGGGTCCGCCCAGCTCCAGCGCAGGTTGCTTTTGGGCTGGCAGGTTGTTCCACTGCAGTGCGTGTGAGAGGAGAAACCTTTTTCTTTTTCCCTCCGGACTGGGCAGGGCTGCTGGTGCTAACATATGTAAGCTCCGCAGGGGTCTGTGACGGCACACACCGGCTATCTGGACAATGCAACCGTCATTAACCTCTCGCCTCCCTGCGTCTCAGTCTCACTGCGTTTGGTTCGGCCTCCGCCGCCGCTCTCCCTCTCGCCTCTCCTCCCCTCTTTGTCTGGCCCACGCTATCTTCATCCCCTGCTGTCCGTCTCCCCGTCCTCCTCCCTACGTATCTCTCCCTCTCTCTTTTCTCTCCCCCTGTGGCCTGCTTTTCATCTTTCCTAGTTTTTCACCCCCCTTTCCCTTACCCTCCCCTCTCCTCCCTTCTCCCTCTCTGCCCTTCATCACGTCTCCTTTCTCCCCCACCTCCCTTCTACCTCTCCCTAGATCCGCTTTCCGCCCCCCTCCTCCTCCTCCTCCACCCCCACTCCCACAACTCTCCCTCTCAAAGCCCCCCCACCCCAAAACACTCCCCCCCCAACCCCCAACCCTCTTCTTCTCTGTCCTCCGTTCAATCCCTCCTTCTGCCCCCCTCCTCCTCTCTTTCTCTCCTGCCATCTTGCAGGCCAGTGGAGCCAGACTGCAGGCGTTCAGGGAGTCACTGGACCTGCTGGGCAGCGGGTGACACAGATTTCCGGTGTGTGTGTGTGTGTGTATGTGTGCATGCGTGACGAGAACGGGGGGGGGGGGGGGATTAAGCTCCAAATCACTAGAAAGGCACCGAAGAGAGGGGGAGTGAAGGGAAAGAGAGAAGGGAAAAAAAGCTGCAGATCCAAGAATTTGAAATTCCCCCTTTGTCTGAGATGAAGAAACACTAGACTGTGGACTTTGACTAAAAGATTGTGTTCCTCATTCAGTGGGAGCGTTCGCATGGTGCTGGAGCTCGCTGCTTTTCTCCATGAGTTGGCAGTGTCCTGTGTTGGCTGGCGTGCTGTGCTTCTCTCCCTGCCTGACAAACACACACACACACACACACGCACACACGCACAAAGACGCACACGTATATTCAACCCCCACAGATGCACACACACACACACACACACACACGGTCCCTCTGCGATCCCCCTGACTGAAGGCACACAGGAAGTGCAGCCGTGGCCCAATTATAGCGTGACACCTCGGGCCGGCCGTTGCCATGGTTACGTCTTCCCTGCGGTCCCCTGGAGTGTGGCGCCGAGGAAGAAGGTCTTATCACATCAGCCATCGTTACGGCAACAAGCAAAAACCCAGCCTGTAGCCTCAGTGCAGCTGCCGGTGTATTTTCTTTATAACGCGGTAGCGTGTGTGTGTCTACATGTGATCTACACTTGTGAATAAAAAAGGGAAATTGTGTGAGTTTGTGAAAAGAGGAGTGTTTGTTGTTGCGTGTGCGCGTCAGGTTTGGTGTGTTCCAGCGCATGCACCGGACTTGCCAAGGCAACGTGTAGGTGCGTTTGTGTGTGTGTGTCTGTGGGGTTGCGATAAGGCTCTCAGCCACACCATTAGGTGACTCATAATCCACACAACCTCACACACACACACACACACACATACATACATACATACATACAAACACGTGTGTACAACCAGGAACACAGAGGCTAACAGACACATACACCCAATTAAATACACACACACACACACACACACACACACACACACACACACACACACACACACACACAGTAGTATAAACCAAGCCTGTAGACAATTACACATGGCCAATTTCTTTTATTTCAAAAGAGCAAACAGAGCTATACAGTACAAGTTGCACATGAAATAATTTAGCCTCGGCTGAACTCATTCATTTCTTACTGATGCAGTGACGTCAGAACAACAGAAACAAAACTCCCCGTTAGAAACAAAACATTTGGCTCCTTTTTTAAAGTTGAAACACAATACATCCAAACTGGAAAGGGATGTAAAAAAAGACATAATGTTTTCCAGATATTTACAGTCTATTTACAGCATTTCTGTTGTCATCTAAATATTGACACACATTGGTATCCGTCTTTCTCTCCTCTCCAATTCACTGATTGTCAAAAGAAAGGATGGGAAACGAGTATGGACATTCTCATACGGAGCTGCAGCTCCTCGTTGAACACAAGATCCGAAGATCTCTTAACCACAGTCCGAGCGTGTTAACATGGTGTCCTCTGAGTTTCTATCAGCTGCAGCTCCTCAACAATCATCCAACCGGGATCCTCTGACAAATGCTGCCACCACATACGTTACTATCCATCCAAGGCGCCGTTGCTTCTCTCCTGTGCCAGGCCGAAAGAAAAATCGGACGCCCTTAGATCAAACCCAGACACTCTGCTCTCAAACCCTGGACCTCCCGGCTTCCTCTTCAGCTCCTCGCACTTCCTGTATTTACAGATCTGGTGTCCCCTCTTGCGATTGCGGCAGCTGCTGCACTGTTCGCAGTTTGTCTGACGCCGACACGGTACGCACTCCCCGCACCTCTTCCTCTTCCTCCTGCCGCCGCCGCTGCCGCCCAGAGAGCCGGGGGAGTAGCCCTCGGCCACCAGCCCCTCGATGCCCTCGGCTCCCATGGCCGCGCTCCTCCAGTGGCCTCCCCCCATCTGAAAGCCCGCCAGGGGGAAGAGGGTGGGGCTGAAGGGGAACCAGGCCCCCAGGAAGGGTTGGAAGTCGGTGCCACATCCAGAGGAGTCCTCCTCCTCCTCCTCGGGTCCCGATCCACCTCCCTCCCCGTCCCCCTTTGCCTCTATGGCCTCCCTTCTCGCCGGCTGGCTGCTCGGTGCACCTAGGCCCGCCTGCTCTGTGGTGGCGGGTGTCAGGGCCAGCAGCCCGGCGCGCATCAGCAGCTCGGCGGCGTGGGCCAGGTGGAGTCCGCTGGGCGACTCCCACATGTCGGGCCAGGTGGGGGCCCTGCGGGGCTTAGCGTGCGCGGGCTGTGCGGCCCGCTGCTCTGCCGGGGAGGGCTGGATCAGGCCTTTGACGTCCACGGCCGGGGAAGGGGTGGAGATGTAATGAGAGAGGCTGTAGGGGTGGTTGGAGCGCTTAAGGCTGGGTCTCAGTGGCTCATTGGGGATTTTAGCGCTGCTGTGGGCCTGATCTGGGGAGGAAGGGCCAGCGATGTCTACGGCAGTGGACATAGCAGTGGCTGTGTGCGGGGTGTCTGTCCTTGTGTGAGTGTGTGTGTGTGTGTGTGTGTGTCTGTGTGTGTGTGTGAGAGAGAGACAGAGAGAGAGAGAGAGAGAGAGAGAGAGAGAGAGGTGAGGGAGTAAGGGATTGAAGCCGATGCGGGGTTGACAACCGTCCTGCTGTTACTTCAGCCAAAATGGCAAGCCTTGGCCTGTGTCCCTATTCCCATTCTCTGCAGCAGCCTCAGAGTCCTGGAGAGCTAGAAGCGGATGAAGAGAGGAAGGTTAAGAATAGAAATGTTGGAGGGACGAATACAGAAAGAGAGTAAACAGAGGAGATTGTAACTGGAAGATATTTCTCGGCAGGAGCCAGTAAAACACCTTCAGAGAATCAAAGTGGAGAATCTGCGATTTAAGAGAAAAACAATGTGTACGCATAATGTTTTTTTTTTAGAAACAAACTGCTCGAATAGAGACAAACAGAGCCATGTATCCGACACAGCGAAGGGCTTGCCCGTGATTTCCGCATACAGGAGGCAGTATCCCTTTAAGAATTTCACGGTATATCAATGCAATCAATAACAGAGCGACAACAATATGCAAAGATATGCGCATATGCGCAGGTCAAATGTGGAGCGCGCTTTTCAAATACATTTTGACGACTGCTGTTATGTGTGCCAGCCAAAGCTTAAGCTCAACGGAGAGAGACTAAGGAGAGGACCGGCGGAAAAACAGGCTGTCTTTTGTCTGGTATCGACGACGAGTGAGCGAGGTGCGCAACGATGCGGTTGCCGTGGATAAAAAAAGACCAGGGCTATGTTACATGTCCACGTTTGTACCAAATCTACAGCCAGCGATTTAAACCACGGGGACATATCTGTTGTTCCGCGTCAACGGCGTGAAGCCTCTCGGCGGGTCGATCGCGGGGCCTGATCGATTGCTCAGCCGCGACGAAGGGTTACCTAAGAAGACGAGGCTCGACCGACGCCACGACGGGCTGACCACAGTCCGAGCGGCCGCTGCGACACGGCGCGGCGCGCAGCGGAAAAAGAAAGAAGAAAAAAAAAGAAAAGGCGACAAAACCCCAAACGCGGGGGGTGGGTGGGGGATTCAACAGGAAGTATCGCCGAAGCGGGTCTCCTTACCTTCCGAATCGCGACCCGAACTCCCCTGTCAAACATATGATGAAGTCATGAACTAATGGCGTGCCGATTGTAGCGTATATGGACGGCGGAGCTGCCGATTCCTCCTCCACCTCTCCGTCCCGGAGGGTCTGCAAACACTCTGCACGGAATTTGGGGGCGTCGCTCAAAATGCGAAGTGGACTCTGCAGCCGAGACCGACGTGGTCAGAGCGACCCCACGATAGCCGAGGGAGGACATGGGGAGGGGGAGGTGGGGGACGGGGACGGGGACGGGGGGGGGGATTAGATCCAGCTTTAATATGCATTGGTCCCCACTCCTCCAGTACACGCGTGTGACATTTGTCATCTTTATTCCGTGATACAATGTAATGAATAGAGGTTAACTACATGTCAAACAGCAACACTATGAAGGATTAATATACCAAATTAGTTATATAGAGTCGAATTCGTTTTTGTTTTACTTATCGGGACATTACATTGTTATTATTGGATAATCCGGACATTAAAAGCTGCATTTAGATAAATACATCTTTAATGCCTAAAGCTACCTTGATTACAAACTGAACAATACTAAGTCTTGTTCAGTTTGTGAAAGCAGTTCTGTAATGTGAGGGGAACACAGATGGGGTGTAGAGAGGTGCACTCACATCGGTAGTGTATAATTCACTTCTTTTAGAGAAAAACACCTGTCCTGTCGTTCAGCCTGAGGTATAGTGAATAATATAGTTAGTGACTGATTGGATTCGTGTAAAACACGTTTATCCACGTCACTCTGTTGTGAAAGGGTCAGAGTTCACCCACAAGCCGAGTAACTTCATGTTATGTATTACTTGCTATAAGGCGCCTGAAAAGAGAATAAAGCGGTTGATTTGAGAGTTTTTACTATGGGTCACATCCACACCGGAAGTCAGTGTCCTAACCCCCCCCCCCCCCCCACATTACAAGATGTTATGACCACTATGCTACTTTTCTAGAATACTGTGAGAGTCATATACACCTTAGAAATAACTAAAACGGAATAGCTTCACAGATACTTTCTAAACCACGTGCATCTTCAGCATTCTCGCTCACTCGCTGACCAAGTCGTTAGCCTGTTAGCATGCTAACGTCCCTGTTACCAGCTCGCGCTACGCAGATACCGCTCGTGGGTCTGCGTCCCTCTCTAAAGGTGACTCCTCACACGGGGACGGCGGAGTCCACTCCACCTCTTGTGAGAGCCCTGCGCTGCATGTGGCACGCAGCCAGATACCTCGTGCATGAGTCCGCCACTGTGTGCGTGGCGTGCCCGTGCGTGTCACTATGGGAGCAGGGGCCCACCGCACTCGCGCACACTGTCTGGCCTGGACTATCCGTGTAAACACAGCGTCTTCTAGCGGTCACCGCAAATACTGACACATCTTAAAATGGCCACTTGTGCTGGTGGACACTGCAGCACGGCACCCCCCCTACTACCACCACCTCCAGCCAAGTCCCCCTTCCCCCCACCCCCCACAGTAGCCGCCACACGGGGCTGTTTACTCATTACCTCTGTCCACTGTTAATCCATAAACACACTGCCCTGCCTCTCTGCTAACAGAGGTGAAGTTGTTCGCCAAAGTGCATTTGATCCTGTGGCTGGAAAACAAACAAATGCTAGAGTCTGTGCCCCCCCTGCTGCTTCCCAAGGAAGCCACTCCGGAAAGTAACACACGAGAAAGCCTCCAAATCAGATCACTCGATGAATTTTATTCACAAGAAATCAGAACTAAACAACAAATCGAAACAGACACCGCAGCCAGTAGAAAAGAACACTAACCAAAAAGCAACACATGTCATTCACAGGCAGTTTGAGCACTTTACAGATTAAATACAATCTCCCTCAAGTAGCAGACAGTAACAGAGTACGAACAACGATAGTGTTTCAACGGGTGTCATGGTCGCAGACTATTATGTCTGACCAAGCCGCTCTTAATGCAGCTCCATGTGTGCGAACTCTGGGCTGCAGATTTTAATACCAAGCATTTGCTTAATTTAAATTAAATATTGGCCGGATGAGGCAACGCGCTGCCAGTAATCAACCTGGCCGGCACCCATGGGAGTCAAGATGGAGATCGGTTATGTGATACCAGACAGGAAGGTACGATGCATGTTGAAATATTTTTGGTTCTTCAGGGTCCGGTGATAACTTCGGTCTTGGCACAGAGTTGGTTGAAAAGCTAACAGCTCCCTCTGTGGCAGGCTGTGCCGACGGTCAAATCCCTCCCTTATCTCGCCTCAAATGACCTTTGGTTTCAAATAGAAATCAAAACTCAGGACATTTTCAGCACTCTCCGGGTCCCTGTGACCAATCTACACAGCTTGAACTGAACCGTCTTTGTTGACACTGTGGTGGTGGGGCGGGGCGGGGGTATTTAGATGATTGTAAATAATTGGACAAACAGAGGCCGGGCGCATGAGCAACATTAAGAGGTGGGTGGCGGTTCCTCCACCCGGTGGCTTAGGCGTCCTTCTTTTTGATGATAAGCGGCCCGACGTTGTCCCCAGTTTCATCGTTGTGTTTGGCGTGGGCGCCGTCGCAGAAAGGGAACTGGAAGCAGAACGGTGCACGTTAGAGGGGGGACAAAGAGCGTCTTATAAACTTTAATACTTTGTTTTACGATAAGCGTTGTTTGCAAATATGGACCTCCACTTGAGAGCTATGATCAAGCAGCGGGGCATTGTTCTGATGGGCTTCTGAGATGTATTGTTAGCTGCGTCAATGTGGTAAACTTGAGTTTCCTTTCCTTCTTTTCTTCCATCTCAATTCTAGTTGTTGTTGTTCGTACCCCTGGGGTTCATGTCAGTCTGTCTCAGGTCAGTTGTATATTAAGGAATCCTAGCTTACAAATCAGTGAAATTCAGGTTCCTACAAAAGTGAAATCAAATAAGAGTTTGATTGAGGTGCATTTGCGCGCTTCGAATGTCTGAAACAAGGGCCTGACCTTCTTTGACTTCCAGCAGCGGCAGTACACAGCCTTTGTGCCGATGTCCTCCATGTCGAAGCTGTGCACCACTTTGGGGCTGTCTTTACTGATGGAGGTGTTCACCAGGCCCTTTTTACAGGTCCGCCCGCTCAGGTAGTGGCTGACGAGGAAACCGCCGACGGCTGCGACCACTGCGACCGGCACGGCGACCACAAAGTGCTCTGGAGGGAGACGGGACGCACGGTGTGCATTCAGATACAACGGTGTGCACTCCCAAATACAATCATTTAAAGCTCGTAGTCAACATTAACTATATCAACCCGACACGTTTCTCACTAAAAAGAGTTGATGTCTAGATTCACAGCTTGAATCCCATTTGCACCTTTCACCCGTGGAGAAGCAACAAAAACAACCAAACAAATGGTTGTGGGTGGCTGGTGGTTTTCGTCATAGGACTAAAGAAGTGATCTTTAGGAGGTTTGGTCATCCTGGCTTTGTTTTCGGGAAGCATCGCAGGCGTATCCGGCATCACATGAGGTAGAGTCGTATAGGACCTGAGGAACAGGGGCCACGCGGTCAGTCCGCATTAGCCAGTTCAGTGATTAGCTTCTTTGCCGGGGCCATGAAACATTGAGATATTCCTGGAAGTAGCGCAGGGATCCCTTAAAAGTAAGGCCTTCGCAGACGGGCCAGAAGCATCCATGGCACCGCCCCAAGCGGGAAACACGACGTGCGTCTGCGTCCAACACGACCCGACTGGTCAGTTCACTTAACTTAGCTAACGTATGGAGCGCTTCTTTTAATTCATAATTTAAACACTTCATTTATTAGTCTCAAAACAACCGCGCAGCTCGTTGGCCTAAGAACGTATGGGGCCGTGGTTAGCTGTCAGCGTTACTTTGCCTGGGTAATGTGAGGTCACAGGCGTTAAGTTTGCGTTGAGCTTAAAAACAAAACGTTCAGTTAATGCTAGCTTGCCGTTAGCTAGCTTGGATACGTTACCTTTCGAAAAGGAGAATCCCGATCTGGGCAATGTGGACATCGCTGCTAAACTTGAGGTTGACATATTAGCCCTGGAACTTGTTTTGTGTGCAGTTGGAGCTCAGCAGCAAGGTCACCCGGGGAGTCTTTCGGAACTCTGTCAGCTCTACAGGCACAGTGCTAGTCTTCCTACGTCACTGCCAAGCAACCAATCAGGTCTGAAGAGGAGTGGGAGTCAAAGCTGTTAAACCGTCTGGTGCGCACTTCCGGCTTCACTTTGGTGCCGTTTGAATACTGAACCGCAACCGTTACAGCCAAAGTATAGTTTAACAAGTATTGGTCGCTATCCTGTTTTTCCAGTATGACATGACACGTTTTTCATTTAAGCTGTTATTTTTCTGTCATGGGATATATTTGTCATTGAAGATCGCCGGTTTGTGCCAACGTTTTTCACTGGAGACTCATCTTGATGTCTGCAAGCTTTCGCGAGGCCTTTTTCGCTTACCTGAAGCGTTTCCTCTTTAGCCATTTTTTTGCCAGCGTTTATTTGGTAGCCTCGTCTAGTCATTTAACAGGAAAACTAAGCAACTATTTGTTGATGTGAGCACGGTATCGACGGACTGAAATGTAATGCCCTTATTGGAATGTACATAAAACCACCACCAGAGGGAGACAAAATAAATACCAGTTCGAACACACTATTTTGTAACATTTGAAAAAGATAAACATCGGATATGGAAATGATTTCCATCACCTATGCGTGCTATGATTATATTTATTAGTGTAAATAAACTTAATATATTGCATTTCACTTACATTGGGGGACAAGAATCATACATGCGTCACAATCCATCAATAGTTTGACTTCAAAATTATTTGTTTCAGTTCAGTTTTATTGTTTTATTTGACCAGACACTCCTCAATACCCACAATGAATGTTACTAACGGTAACAGTGTGTTAAAGTCATGATGCGGTCATCCACGGATGTGACATTTCCCTTTCCTCCCTCTGCATGTCCTCCAAAACGGCCCGAGAATGAGTCAACTCAGGAATAATGGGTTTTTATTACACAGTTTAATCAACACACACAGCTCAACGAGCCTCTCAGGTAATTCAATATACAGAGGTTTTGTGCAAGAAGAGTGGGTTCTCCTCGCACCCAGAGCCCGAGCCAGTCCCATAGCCTTTTAAAATGTTAGCCTCTAATTTAACAATAGCAAAAACAAAAAGAAACCAAATAAGAAAAAAAAGCAACCTAAAGATTTATGGGGGGCGGGAAGGGGAGATTAAGAAAAGGTTAGACTAAGAAAAATTAATTGCTTAAATACCTGGTCCAGAGCCTCCACTTTGTGAGTAAAGAAAAGTTGGCGGATAGTGGTGGGAGTGACATGTGGGGTTACAATTGTGCGTGCATGTATGTACGGGGGTCAACCTTGGACGGGTCGGGGCAGCAGGAGGAGTGGGGATAAATCACTGAAGTCCTTCCGTAGAATCCAACAGAACACCAAAATAGGCCATATGCACCCACCATTTTCCACAGCCTGCATTGGTTTCTTTTAAGTATTCATCATAAAAAAAACAACAGTGCCCTTCGACAAAATCCAACCGCTTTCTTGCATTGTCATCTCTACAGATGGAGATTATAGAAGGTGACAAAACAAGAAAAGGATGCAGTGTAAAAACCCTACTGTCCCCCACTCCCCTAAATAATTAGGGGGAGGGGGGAAGGTCCCCTCCCTTTTACCAATGGTCAAAGGAATGCTTTTAAGGATTAACGCCTGGGCAGGGGTGAGTGAAAAATAAGGGGGAGCGGGGGAGGGGCTGCCCAACATGTGTAACGGAATACAGAAGTCAGTAGATGTGACACAAGGGAGGGAGGGGAGAAAAGAGCAGGGAGAGATGGTGTTACCATTGCAAGCAGGCTGACAATATGTACACTGGAGCCAAGAGGCGGGGCAGAGTAAAACAGAGGGGAGAGGTAAAGGGGAGGGGGCAGAGGGAGTTTTACAGGTACTCTGGTGAAGGGGGAGGCATGGCTCAAAGAAAGCACTCCGACGGAAACCAACAAGATCTTGTTTTAAACTTTTCATTTGTTTGAATGGTTTTTGTTTGTTTTCTCTTTACGTCTTAAGCTCCCCTAATCTTACGTCGTAGAGGTGGTTGGCGATGATTCTAACCAAACACTACATTGCATATTTTTGTGTCCATTCCCGAGCTATTCTGTTGTACCTGTGGACAAGGAGAAAGAGAACAGGGTGTTAATCAACATCAGGATTTTGTTACATATTTTACAACTAAACAAAAACTGCTGGGAAACCAGCAACATTTCCACCTCCATTCATCTTCCTGTGCACATCATGCGCTTTGGCCGCTATTGAGAATGAGGAGATATTGTCACGGCACAGCGCCCCGCCCCTAGAGATCCCCCTTCCGCCATTTTGAGTTGCTAGTGTTCATTGTTTGTGTTGGTAGAGGAGGTTCATCGGTTTTTCGCTAGTCTAGATTCAAGAAAATTAACTATTTTAGAATACCCGGAAGACACTGCTGTGTCAAAAACTGCTTCAGTTCCACACACGATTTTTGTGAAAACCGTAGAAACCATGTGTCAGTTTTTTCATATCCCTTCATGGAAACAGCATGAAGGAGAGCATGTCTCTAATGTGACAATGAGACGTGGGATTTCTTGGGTGGCTGCAATTAGAAGAAAGGACATTATTTTTCCCCCCTGTCGATGAGAGTGCATTCTCTGCATTTTCATTCGGTTAAGTTCTCTTAAAATATATTTAAATGTGTTTACGTTATCGGCTCTTAAAGCCAAGTAGTACACCTAACGTTGTTGCATAGCCTGCTAGCTAACAACAATGCTAGCTAGGCATAAGTGAATACACCCATGCTAAAGTTTACTAAAAAGAGGAATACTATTTGGAAATTGATCTTAAAGCCTTAATTAACCGAATTAGGAGAAATCACCATACCATACCAGGCTAGCTGAAATAAAATCATGCAGTGTTTGTGGGCTTGTAGATGACCAAGTCTTGCACCAAGCCGCAGCAGAAAGTCTCGTAGCTTTCCAAGGATTTTATGCTTTTGAATTCTTGCATAGTGTAGTAACTGATGTCAAAAAACAAGTAATTAACAATCTCCATGTAGGTACAAGGGAGGTGAAGACTAAAGAGTCTAGGTCTCTGTTCCATTCTGCTGCAGGCAGCTCGTATGGGTCGACGTTGTTAATATCAGCCAGCTTCTCTAAATACCTCTGCTTAGCGCTGCTAGTAAGTTTCTCCCTGCAAGGTCCCTTTTCTTTGGCTGCCCTTTTCTCCATTTCAGGAGAAATTCATCAAAGCATGTCACAAACATTCGCTTACTGGAGTCAGCCTGGGTTGCTTAGGAATAAAATGAAATGCGTCCGTTAGTAAGGTAATTAGCATCAGTTTCGGTGACTTCGGTGACTTGGCTGCCCTTTTCTCCATTTCTTGTCAATTTCCTTGTGATTTTTCCGTTTAATAGTAATAATAATTCCTCGAGGTCTTTCCAGGTGCGTCTCTGTATCGCTCGCTCGTGCAATGTTGCCCCTGGCAACCGATAGTGTAGGTACACCAAAATGGTGGACAGGCTCAGACCCCTCCCAAATCGTGCCGTGACAGCAAGCTACCATGACGCATGTTCTCATTGTCAATACCTGTAGCAGCACCGAAGATGCCAGTTGGCTGCACTCTACAAGCGCACATACAACGACAATGTCCAAGATTTGAGAAGTGTATCATCAGGTTTGTTTCGGTTCCTCCTGCCGTTCGGTAACAGGGAGGATAGTCCAAGCACAGATATGGTTCAATAAAAAAAAAAGGCCATTTACCTTCAATTATTTATGGTTATTGGTGGCACTTTGTGCCAGTGCATAGCCAAAAGGACTAATAGAAGATGGATGGGATTTCCTCTTATTTCTATTAATTATTTCCTGACGGGTGCCTTTACAGACTCCAAAGAGACTGTCAAAGACACGACTGTCGAATAAGAGATTATTGGGTTGAACTGGAACTGGGTGCAGAATACAAGTCAATGATTTCCAAACTTTTTCTGTCAGGGCCCCCTTTGGAGGATAAAGGGACATTGTAAGACCCCCAACCAATGAGCTGCAACTGGAAAGCTCAGCCAAAGAAATGCTTAGTCGAACCAAAGTCTTGTCCTGCGCAACAATTAGTCGACTAAACCAGCGGTCCCCAACCACATGCCTAACCGGGCCGTAGCCTACAACATGAGCTAAAGAAATGCATGCAAACTAATTAAAACGGCCCGCGGACGAGTACAGAGTGCGGCCCGCCGGCACTCCGTGCGGACATTATGTCAACCGCTACCCCCCAGCCGGGTCAGACGGATTACTCACGCAGAGGAGTCACCGTTCAGATCAGCTCCAACCGCCGGCGCCAGAGCTGCTGTCGCTGCGCGTGGTCACCGCGGACCCTAACGGACCTGACGCGGGAGGTTAGTGGAGCTCGCTTTTTAATAAAGAAGCAACCTCTGAACTTCAGCTCGCGGAAGACGTAACGGGCTCCGACGGCGAGAGGAAGTTCTTCCCCGCGGTTCCCGAGTGTTCTACGCGGCGCTCTAAACTGTGGCACTGTTACAAAACAGCCTAAATTAAAGCATTTAAAGTTGGGGATAAAACATAGGCCAATTCTATTTAGATTACAGTAATATATAACTGCTTATAAAAGGAATACATATCAAGGAGTAAAAATCATTGAAAATGTCTTTATTGGTGTAAAAAAACAAAAAAGAAACCATGACAATGTCAGTCGACCAAGACTGACATCAACCGATTAGTCGACTAAACGACTAAAGTTGACAGCCCTAATGAATTGACATTGCACACTATCTGAAATCAACAATGTTTGGTGCTGCGATATTCATTTTTACATATACATGAACATCACCAACATTTAAGTTGATTGCGCTGCCACTTCTTTCTTGTTGAAAGCGGAGGGGGGGCTTAAGCAGTGCATGCACACACAGATACAGAGCAGACCGGTAAATGAACAAGACCGCATCGCACTGAGCCTGATGCTTCGCCCGCTCCACTTCCCTTGCACTTACTTTTCTTTTTTTTTTTATATTTGGGTTATACTTTTTGTTCAAGTATTCTGACAAATAAAACTATGTTCTATGAAACAGCCTACTTGTATTACTATGCTATTATATTGTCATTGTTATTAATGGCATAAAATGGTCTGAAAATTGCAATAATATCACAATAAGTGTTGGTGCAATAATCGCATGCCAAAAAATTGATATTGTCACACACACACACACACACACACACACACACACAGGGTGTGAACTAACATTGCACAGTCAAATCATCGCTCGAGACTTTCCAAACAGCTGACCGGACGCATCAAGGCGCGCACACTGCCGTAAACACGGAACCCACTGTCACTTTTCCCCGTTCAAATTCAATAAAGT
Source organism: Apeltes quadracus (assembly GCA_021346845.1). Taxonomy (NCBI): domain Eukaryota; kingdom Metazoa; phylum Chordata; class Actinopteri; order Perciformes; family Gasterosteidae; genus Apeltes; species Apeltes quadracus. The sequence goes on along the minus strand of CM037920.1, from coordinate 14,620,167 downwards.
TGAAACGAGGCCGTTGCATTAATGTTGCAGACGAAAAAAAACAACTTTGTGTAATCCCACTACAAAAGGTAGAAATGCTGAGTGGAAGATGTAGAAAACGCATCTGGAGTTCAGAGTCGACATGTAAAAACATCATGTCAAATATTGAACCACTTAAATTATTTAATTGGAGCGTGGTCATGCTACAAGATCGGCGAGCAAAGTTTATGACCTGCCAGAAACACACCCCGTTACCGCCTGCTCATCTCAATGGACTTACTACTTTGACAGTAAGCGTACGACTGGGCTGTAAGGCCAAAACGTCATATCATCATCTTGAGATTCTGGCGGCTTCACTGCATATAACAGTAATTTTAGTAATAGCCAGCCGAATGAGTAGCAGCGGTAACCAAACGGAACAAAGGCGCTACAGTCAGCGCAAACGAGTCAATATCAAGAACAACGAGCCTCCCATCTGTCAGAAGGAGGAAACTGTCACAAACATTCGCTTACTGGAGTCAGCCTGGGTTGCTTAGGAATAAAATGAAATGCGTCCGTTAGTAAGGTAATTAGCATCAGTTTCGGTGACTTGGATCAGAACCGACCCCGTGGGAAGGAATGAACATCAACAATTCCAAATCCATTTAAATGATGCACAAAACCAAACTTACTTTTCCCTGTCCGTCTTGTAGATGCGGGCGATCTCAGGTACTAAGGGGTCGTCCGGGTTTGGGTCACACAGCAGAGAGCAGATGGACAGGAGGACTAGAATGGACATGTTAACCAATGAGTACAGGTAAAAACAGGAATTCTAAGAATTGATGTCCATTTCCTTCCAGGGGGTAAGTCAGTGTTTGTCTCAGCTATACACCCATTTATAGTACATGCAATATATTTCAAATGAAAGAAAAGTTCAGTAGTGTGAAAAGGTCTAACTGTCATTTACAGAGAGAAGTCCAGTATGATACAAGGACCTCTGCACGAGAAATGATGGAAAAGATCATTTGCATTTAAAAAGAAAAAAACACCTCGTTTTATTTTAGACATGCAGTTTTTAAACTGCAGCATCCGTCATTCATCTGGAGCAATATGAGCAAAGGACAGTTAAAAAAACAAAAAAACATTGTACCTTTGGAGATGGTGAGAGCCGGAGACCACTGTGATCGCAGAATGTCAAGACAAATGCTGCCGTTGCTGTTGATATTTGGGTGGTAGATTCTTGTGGTAAATGCAACCTGAAAACAGACGAAGTAGTAAGAAAGGTAGAGTGTACAACAGGGGGATGGGGGGCACCGCCGCAGGTGAGAGCAACAACAGGAAATTGAATGATGTAAAGCTGAGGCATGTTTTAGCAGGCAAGAGGCACTCGATGTGCATCGCTCTTCCGCATGCAGCTTCTTTGTGTAGAAGTCTTGCTTACCTTTGGCGGTTTGAAGGGGTAGTCTGTGGGGAAGTGTATGGTCAAGAAGAAAACCCCGCTCTGGTAAGGACTGTCATTCTAATGCAGGGAGAGAGAAGCCCATTCATCTGATTACCGACTCAAGTGCTTAATGATCTGAGAGTTAATACAAATTAAATCATAAATCCTAAAGTAAATGCATTTTTACACAGTCAGTGTGAATCAAAACCAAAGCAGTATTATCAAGGCAAGAAGTGGATACTTACGGGTCCCATTATTGTGGCTTGCCAGTGAAACACTGAAACAAAAAACAAAAACTGTTTAGGAAACACCAAGAACCTGACGCATGGCTGAGAACTGTTTGCTTAAATAATGAAGCATTAAGGGAGTCTGTTTATTATCTTACAGTTGAGTAACAGGCTCTTACAAAGTGCAATTCGAGACAGATTTTATTGAAAAATGTATTTTTAAACTGTAAAAGACACATCTTTATTGAGAAATGCCTCAATATGTTTAAAACCCAAATGGCTGCTTAAGAAGGAAATTGTCATCTTGACATTAAAGTATAATTTGAAAAAGGCATGCATATCATTAACTGAACCAACAAAGCAAACCAGCCGATGTCACGCTGGAAGTAAACCACAGTAACCGCGTTACAAGAAGCACCTTCTCGTAGTTTTGTAGCAGAGAGAGAGTAGAGGCAGGAAGTGACATGTTTTGAAAACAGGTTAGTTGCCGTCACTGGAACAAGCTACTGCCAACTACCCAAGTGACATGTTACATGTTATTAACACCCATCAGTCAACAGCATTACATGTTTTACTAAGTGTGCTCTCGATGGCTAGTAGCAGCCAGTTCAACAAATCAATTCCACAGAAGCAAATACAGAGACCATATATAAACACGTGTGAACCGTTAATCGTTAGAAGCCCCAATAACCAAGAGATTATTTTTATGATGGGGGGGAAACTTTCGCCACTGTGTTGGTGACTGAATGAGACAAACCCTTAGATGGAGTCAAACGGCCAAAATATGGCCACATTGTGAGTCACATGACTATTTCTTCATTTATAAACCAATCTATCAATACCAGCACGTCACCAAAACCAAAGGAGCTATCCAACCGTGTCTAACACGATACCTTGGTGTCAATTACAAAATATCTCAAATAATTAGATTGGCTCAGTCAGTTGGGTATTGTCAATGTTGATCAGAACTAAACAGCATGTGATGTCAGACTTCAGCATTGTGCCAACATTGCGCCCGTGGTAATCCTTTTTGCCTTCATGGCTTCTACGTTAATGGAATATTTATCTATTCCGACACGAGATGTGGACAAAAGTATCAACAAAAAGGTTCATCGTTGGATTCACTACAGTGAAATCTAAAAGTTCAACTGGCTGCTTTATCTTAATATATTTTCATTTGAATTATTCTCATTTAGCACAGGGGAAGGGGGCGGGGGGGTTTTCTTAGTGTGTCCATGTTCACTAGCCTCCACTGACGCATGCGAGTGTCAGCGCCGCCTAAAATGCCATGTATGGATGCATGTGCCCAGCTAAGAAGTTCTGTCCTGCCGAGCAGAGAGTGCACAATGATAAAACACATAACAAACTGCATTGTATGCACGGGGGACTTCCTCATTAGAGAGGCTAGCAGGAGAAACACAGACAGGTTTATTGGCTTAATGAAAGACAAACTTCAAAATAACAGACTTGTGTTACATGAAGAAAATGAGACTCTATGCCTGACTCACAGTTAATGTCTTTAATGCGTTTGGATATCATTTGCATTTGATCAATTTGGAAAACTAATTTCATACATCCTAAATTATATTTTGATCCTTTATTGAACCTGCAGGATTATGTCAGCCAAGATTAAGAATCTCTATTGCAGGACATTCTGGACAACGGTTTGCACAAACAAAATATGGTTTTGTGGAACTACGTGTAGAAATAGACGTTGATCATGTTTGGCATAGCTTTATTTGATAAATGATGCGATTTAAAACATACCTGGGCTAGGTAAGACATGGGATTGAAAGACATGTCTCACCTTGAAAATATCTTTGCTTATATTTATTGAATGAGAGATGCCGTTTCTTGTATAACAATATAGTGACCATTACTGTGGCCTGTGTTGTGTCAATGAAAAATAAGGTCTAATCAGCAGGAATGGAAGTGGTTTAAAAATAATGGCTATATGTACTTTACAACATTCCAAAACATGTTGACAAAGTAATCAAACTCTTTGAAATATTCAATAGTTTGATTTGATCAATGTATACGGTGGAACGGTGGCATTACAATTTATTTATTTAAAAAAAAGGTTTCAAAAGCAAACATCTACTGTGTGTAAGAAATGTATAATCCTATGCACTTAGTTTGACAGAAAAATTGAACCTATTCTTGGGTCAGTTTTTACAGGATATATTGAACACATTTTGTGCGGATAATGAAGGAAAATTCTGCATTAACTGCTACTCTAAAGAAATACTTAAAACGCTGGCATACTGATGTTTTCTCCTTTCAAGTAACAAATGGCAAAACGCTTAGGCTTGAAATCATTTGTATTAATAAAGTATTCTAGTGGCAGTCTGTGGTAATCAAAATATTGCAGACAACTTTTCAGATAATAAATCTGGACACAATGCATAGTTACCCAACAGGCAAATTACATAATCCACAAAGTCTGCAATAAATGAAATGATGATATAAGGTCTTTCTTTCAATGCCATTAATAAGTGGTTTGACCATGTTGGTTTAGATGAACTTACTGTCATCTCCTACTGGTCCTGCAGAACACTGGGCTGGTGGGTCCCGTGCCAAGTCATTTAACTCCTGAGACAAACAAATGACAAGTCAGTCAATTGGTTCCTGCACAGTGATTCCACAAACAATAACCTTTAATACATCACTGGGAATGACAACACAAAACTACAATAAAAAAATAACTCCCAGAAAAAAAGGATCATCAATAATCTGATGTGTGAGCCCTCTATTTAGTTGTCTAAATCCCTGTTTGTAAACCAATCAGAACAAAAGGCTACAAAAGGCTCATTGTGGCTATGACAAGTCAATAGACACATTTCCTACTGACACAACAACACTACAGTATTTATTATTTGGTGACCGCTATTACATAATAGCGTTTCTCCAGGTACACAGAGTTGAACATGCGACAGCCAAACCTAGATCACCACGGTACGTCCACAGACACGCTGGGGTAAACAAGCGTTTAAGCTCGTTGTGTGTCGTCCAGTCTAACGTCACTGACGCTAGCTAGCTAGGCGATCGGGTTCGACCACAGAACAGGATGTAATACGATAGAAACGGTGTGCTAGCTGGTTAGCCACGTTATGGCACGGCCTCATGTTACAGGGGGCCGGGGGAAATCAACAACAATACAAACCCCCCACAGAATTCAAATAGTTTAATCCAACAAACGGCATAACCACGATGTGCTGCTCGCCTGCTGTCAGCAACATGGCATCAAAGGCGAGCAACGCGTGGGGCCTGTTTTTACCACAACGACACACTGCGAACATCACTGGCGTTTTCCTGTGCATTGCTCTTTGTCAGAAATAATTACAATATCAAATGGGATCACAATCACGCCTATTTTACACGACTTCTCGAATTGTCCAATTGAGTCACGTGTATTACGAACACAATTTAACGTTAAAGCGAAAAACAGGGGTATACGGAAGGGTAACGTTTGCTTACGTCCATCCATATATAACGTTATATAACAATGCTGGCTGACACAATGCTACTAACATCCGAACATTAAACCATGAAAGTTAATATTATAGAAGACAAATCAATGGCAAATCGGATAATAATAAGCGCGAGAGCCCTGTCGTTAGCGTCCCCGCTAGCTGTTAGCTGGGCAACTTATCTGTCAAATCAAAGAACCGGGTACAGCGAGCGTAGATGGCTGTAATAATTCACATTAGCTCACTTGACTACTCTACGGGGGGGAAATGACATACCCGATAGCTTCAACACGTAAGAATGTAAAATACCGTCCATGAACCGTGCGGATGCAGCGTTTACAGCTAGCGTTAATGTAACGTTATTAAGCTAGCTTGATGAGGAGCTTATCCGAGGCAACGGGAGATAACGCTAGCCAGTCAGCCAGCGTTCACTAACATCCTGTTAACGGGAGCCGGCACCGCTGAACAGACAGCACGTCGACGGTGAACATGTGCAATGTAACAAAGTACGGGTACTATAAAGGCTACTTGTAGCTTACATACTACAAGGGTTCAGTTGGCCCATTCGTAAAAGCACTGGTGACCCAGACAGGCGGCGCATTGCTGCTCTCACTGTCGTCACTCGCTATTTAGAGACCGTTAGCTGGCTGTTGTGACCGAGTCGGAGTTATTTCGTCAAAAGTGTAGTGTCATCATCCGTGTATTAAAGTCAACAGAAAGGCATCGGGTGGGTAACCTCGGATTTAAATCCCCAACGAAACTGCGAAATCCTGGGCCTCGTCGTTCACTTCCTTACCTTGTGAATTCTTTTCAGAGCCATTGTTGTGCTAGCGCTTCTGTCAGGAAAAACGTGCGATTAAAATGGCGATTGATATCACTGCCCGTTGTTATTACTACAACTTATTGATCACAAAGCTCCGTTACTGTACACTCAAAGTACCAATCGTTACCAGAAGCGACCACCGATAAAATTTCGAGACGAAACTGAAAGATAGAAGGGGGTAGAACCGCGGTCCTTCCTCCTACTGCAGCGGCTACCAAATCACTGCGGCCTGTGATCTGCCAGCAGCAACCACGACAAGACTTCCGAAATCAACTCTTCACAATAAAAGCCCCATCGCTATGCGTCCACGCTGCTTTAAATCGCGTCGACACAAAACATGTTTTCATACACAACATAATCTTGTTTGGCTATACATCATTAACGTTTCATTTATTAACCGCACCGTTTCAAACTAACACAATAGCAGGCCCAGTCACACTGTACACGTTCCCATCGTCTGTATTATGTGCACCTTAAGAACCGCTGACCCATATTTAATTTAACTAGAATTATCCGCTATTTGAATTATTGATCATTTTTACTTGCGTAGTTTCAATTGATAATAGATGTAATAGATACAATGGGTCTATCACTATGTTACCTAAAGCAATGTCGACTTGCTGTTTGACCGCTGAATATTATAATAATTATCTTCTCTTTTTGGAGCGCAATAGATTATTGGGATATTTTGTTTTGCTCAATAGATTTTCTTACTTTAGTGTGTATGACGAAAATAAAAAAATGATTATACCGCATCAAAAGACAAAAAAAAAAAAATTAAAAAAACGCCACTCGTTTATGCTGCAAACCAACCGGCCAAGCCGGAAGTCCCTGTTGGAACGCATCTCTCCCAGCGCCGCTGGTTTAAAAGCCTTCCGCCGAGCAATGTAAAGGCATTGGATACTTTAGACGTAGTGCTATAATAAGCATTCTTGTTGCTCTATGTAGTCGATGGCCAGGATGAATCCAGATGGTCCAGATGCAGCCAAAATGTCCACACAGTAAGCGTTTTGAATAAGGTCTATGCCAGACAGTTTTCCACCATAGTACCATACTTGACATAGGCTGCAATACATACAGGGACATTGTTACACAGTATCTACTTTGTTGACCGTATTTATGGATACACTGGTAGGGGTTTAATTTAGATCAGTAACACCCGGGGTTCGCTCAGCGCGCAGTGATACGGTCGTGATAACGTGTCATCGCGAGATCTTATTCTCATGTTAGGCTTTTTCCATGTTTCGAGCTGGAGCTGTTGCCACAACAGTTTATGCGTTAAATTTATAGGGCGTTATCTTGGCACATCTCCCTGAAGGTGATGCTTTTCCCTTTCTAATAATTATTGGCCATAGCGTCAAATAGCCCCTGCAGCTCTCTCTAAGACGGGTGATGCTGGCATGGTGTACACAGAAATTAAAATACACATAAAGGTTTCTTCTTCCATAAGTCAGACATAATAAATATCTTCCAAATATGGAGGATATAGAAAGACGGATTACTCCAATATTCATTCAAAACTGAATGAATGTTAATAAGTGAATTGCGAAAACTCTCAACAAAGGGATTAATTTATTTCACAGCGTATTCTGCAGTCTTCTTAGGCTTGCAGTGAGGAATTGTCACACTGTATATATAGACAAACGTCAGATGAAGCAAATTATCTTCGATGTCTAACATTGATAATTGATAATTATCTTAGATGTCTAACATTAATAATTATATATATATGTATATATATATATATATATCTGAGATGTCTAACATTGATAATTACCCTACCACCTCGAGGTTTGTGTTTACCTCCAAGGATATGCCCTCCCTGGCCATCACTGACCCACCACATAACCATCATCTTAAATAGTAATGCAGAATTGCAGAACGTTTGCCACTGACGTTAGTCACATGTGATTGTGGAACCTGGGAACTTGGGGAACGTGCCAATTCCGATGTTATCTGGCAGATGGCGATGGAGCTTCACAGTGCTGAACTGTGAGCACGGATCCCACTAGAGGACGTTGGGCTCTCATGGTTTCTAATTTTGAGAGAACCATTCCCTATTTGGGTTTGTCTCGCTGTCTCCTGTCTTATCTACCTGTTGTTGCTTTCATTTGCAGCAGAGCAGGTATATGTCATCCTTTTTTATTAAATCCAATGCGATATTCTATCAATTTATGCCATACTTCCAATTTTGGTTGATGTCTTTTTTTATTAATAAGATCCACATTAAATTAAAACAACAAAGGTTCATGTTCATAAATATATGATAAACAAAAGACGCATTTTAAGGATAAACGGTATATGGATATGGTAAAATAATAGTTGTTTGCGTTGAGAGATTTAATTGATCTTTTCTCTTGTAGGAAAAACCTATTTTGATTTCAATTGCTATGTTATTCAATTAGAGTTCATAAAAGTTTTTAAAGGGCCCATATTTTGATTATTTTTCAACAAGTTAAAATAGTTCTTTGAGTTCCAGAAAACATGTTTCTGAAGTTGTTTGCTGGAAATAGCTTGTAGGAAACGATTGTTACCTCCCTCTACTTCCCTCTGTTTCAGCCCCTTTCAGAGTGTGCTGTTTTCTGTTGCTCATGAGCTGCAGCTAATTTGGCCACGCCCACAGCTTGTAGAATCGGAGGTAGCGGTCAGCTGACGGGAGGGGGGGCGTGGTAGCGGCGCTGGCGGGCTCTGATTGGAAAACGGGACTGGAGGGGGTGGGATTATTCAAATATCTAGGTTTGTGACGTAGAAAACCTTGACGATTTTGAACAGCTCGTTCAGAGGCTGAAGGCAGCATCAATTCAGAAACCTGCATCTCACTCAAAACAGCATGGATGGATTTTCTTCCAAGTTTGTATGCGTGTGCACCAGAGACACACAATTAACACCCCAAATCCCAGAAAAAGTGATTTTTCCATAATATGGGCCCTTTAAAAGTGTAACTGGCATAGTAGGAAATTCACAGGCATAACATCAAATACCATGGCTCTTTTCTATTTACAGGTGGATCACACCAGTGACAGGCACATCAACACAATGGGGCCTACATGTTACTTATCATGTGTGCTTTTTCTGCTATGGCAGAATGACTATGCTGTAAAAACAGGCCAGTAATAGTATTTTTTAATTTTGACGTGGATAAAGTAAGACCTAATTTAATTAAAAACACTAACAATGCTAACAATATAGCGTGTTATAATGTTGGCATTAAATCCTTGTGTAGATTTGGTTAAATATTTCTTAATCTATAACAGTAGAATTTAATATTTCTTTTGTGCAATTTCATTCATTTGATTCCATTTTTGTCCTAGAGTCAGATCTGTATTAAGTGTCTTTGAATGGACCATTAAATCACAGGTGGCCTTCATGTATCCCCTACAGGGCTCAAAAGGCAGAGTCCATTTAGGGGCTGTTGATGCTCACAAATGCTATAAAATGAAGAACTGCAGAGAGGATCATGCAGCTGTCCTAATGTGGTAGCTATAATTAGCTCCCCCAAAACAATGCCAGTATATCCAATTTAACTCCGAGGTGCACTGACCGCTCTACGCACTCAGATGCGGAAAAACGTGACTAGTTGTTTGGGGCCACCCTCTGGCCAGGCTTTGCATTTTTTTTGTCTCGAACACAGTAGTTCACATGAAAATAACAGCCTCACAACAAGCTCGGTGAACACTGTTAACAATCTGTGTGTCTAGCACAGATTGTTAAAGAAGCACAATCCATTTGTATTACTATTCAAATGTATGTTTTCAACATATATGTTGTATTTATCTGTCTACATCACTCAGATGCCAAATAATATAAACATCATCAGTTCCAACATAACCATTATTTCTTATTTTAATATTTAATCTCGTAAAAACAAAACGCTATCCTATACGTGATCTACTGTTACATGCACAAGCACCCTCGACAAAGTTGTTGTAATACCTCCACCGGATGGCACTACACGTCTGAGTGTGTTCTTTGAATGGCTGTGCGTTCCCGCGGCGTGTACAGCAACCTGCGTGGGAATTCCTTTTTCGCCATTCCGCGGTGTTGCCAGACGCACAGCGTCCTGGAGGGATCGAGCCGACATGCTGCCTCTTTTTCTCCAAAGCGTCTCTTTGCCCTTTGACCTCCAGACTCAAATAATAACCAAACGTGGTGGCCCAATCAGGCCAACACACACACGGCAGAGATGTACGTGCCTGTCTTGTCCTGCCCAGAAGTCCCCCCGGCAGCAGGCTTCCCCCCATCCGGAAGCGAGTGATGCCGCTGCTACAGCATTAAAACGAGCAAGCCGATGTTCTCTCTGTTCCTCATCTACAGAGCGGGCCTCGCCCTCTTTATCTTCTCAGTACGTTCTCCCGGTGCCGGTACTCCCGGATGTCCAACATCAACGCAAGTCCTTCCCTGCTTCTGACGCTGCACTGGTGTATCTTATTAGCACGTTTTGAGTTCATCCCTTATTCGTATTATTTGTATAGTATAGCGTCATAATAAAATAGGCCAATTTTGGCTGTCGGATCCCAATGCATGTAACTCTGGGGCTTTTAGGAGATTGGAGGGGGTGATGAATAGAAAAGGGGGGGGGGGGGGGTCAATGCTTTGTGCCACGATCAGGGTATTCCCTAATTATTATTGTGAGGAATTACCTCATTATACTTCCTCTATGTATAACCATTATGTGCGACACCCTCTGTATTACCGCACGGGCGCAGTTTACGTTCCACTCCTAGCGGTGGTTTCATGTTACTGAATAATACCCTACAGAGACACACAGCCGATAGAGCAATAGAGGGAGGAAAGAGCAGGGAGGGAGAGAGGGAGATGAGCATCTTGTTCCAATGAAACACCAGGCAGTGTGACGATGACAGCGAAAGGCAGACATAAAGGTAAACGAACGTTACGCATAACATGCGATCTTTGGTGTTGTGGTGCTGCTGTGGACGGGGACGGTGACACGGGACGGTGTTTCATGTAAGCATCGATGTAAGGAGGGAGAAATAGAGGGAGATAAATAGAGAGGGAGGGCAAGATGCTACGGAGGACTTGTCACTCGGGGACTCAATGCTTTCTGTGTATGTGCGTGTAGGTATCTGTCTTTGTCTTCATGTATTGGATCTGTGCGTAGCGCCCCAGTGCTGGATGTACGGACCACTTCTCAGTAGAGGCGGGTTCGGGGTGGACGGGGAAGGGTGTGCGGGGTGGACGGGGGGTCCGGGCTTAATTCTTTAACCCAATTTGAGTCAGATAATCGAATTATTTAAAGGGCGGGTAGCCTGAGAACTTTGCCAAGCTGATTGCGCACCTCGGGACCCAATGACTTTGGCTTTGACTGTGTGGGCTTATTAGATGGAATCAGCCAGATGTTCGCTGATGTGCCTTTTAAAAAAAAGAAAGAAAAAAAACACTAGTGCACATTAAAGGATTTACCAGTGGTTTTGCGTCGACGTTTTCTCATTACGGCCTAAATATCACCGGCTGATTGCGCTTCAACCCTGCGCATCGCTCCTGCACGTCCGTCTCCGAGGTCTCCCTGGCTTCCCCCTTCCGTCTTTCCGAGTGCCAAAATTGAGTTTTTCGAGATGATGCGCAGTGCATCCAAGCTGGTATCATTGCATCGGTGAATTATGGAATATTTAATGTGTTTATGAAAGTGTCTGTTTTAGCAATTTATAAATACATATATTGTATATTGTATTTATAGACTTGAGTTATGCTCCCGGAGCTTGCACGGATTGTTGTGCTTATATGGGCACATTGAGGTTGGCATGGCTTCCACGCACGCAGACTGTCACATGCGACGAGGCCTGGCTGGCTGGCTCCCCTTAACCAAGCCGCACGGACTCTCTACCGGAAGAAGCGGAGCTGGCAGTTTGATGCGTCGCTCGGGCTTGCCCCGGTATTCCGTGCTTGCGTCGCGTTAGAGAGGGGAGGGGGGCGGGGGACGCGGGGGCTCTTGCAGTTTCTGCACGTAGGACTACAGGGCTGTATGCGGTTGCATTGGGGCGAAACACAGCGTGCAACACAATTATCACCGACCCCAGTTCTTTGATCAGTTATCTTCCTTTATCCCCAAATCACCGTCACGTGTGTATTTTCACATCTTTGCGTGTTAATTGTAATGTATTTGGGCTACTGGAGTTCAGCTGCCAGAACATGGGAACGACCTAAACGCTACACTCATGCAATTACCCCCACGTACACACACACACACACACACACACACACACACACACACACACACACACACACACACACACACACACACACACACACAAACAAACACACACACACACACACACACACACACACACAAACACACACAAATGGCCCTTCCACAGCAAATGCGCAGCTGAACAACACCGGCATCCATCAGTCAGGTGAGAATGATTTAGTGCGTATAGAGCTGGCAACGGGGCAGCATCAGTCAACGAGACATCACTCAGGCTGGATGGACTGTGCCCTGGTAGTTCCCCATTATGGATTTTATTGGTATTCAGTAGAGAAGTGCACAGCGACGGTGCCAAAAGGACAAGGCACACAGAGGAGTGGACGGAGAGGCAGATAGTGTGGGGGCGAGGTGGAAGGGAGCATGTGACAAGGCCTTGGAGGAGGTGAAGATAGGCGAGAAAAAGAGGAGCGAGGGAATGAAGGATGAGACGCAGAGAGGGAGAGAGAGAGATAGAGAGAATGACAGAAGTAGCATGTTACATTGGTTCACAGTGCTGCGTGGCACTCTGACTTAACCAATGGACCTCTCATGCGAACCCGCCTGTGTGCGTGCCAATAACAAGCAGTGACCGAGACAAACTGTGAGAATGACACTCTTTCCGAAACATTTAGTTCAGTAAGTTTAAAATAGTCTTCGCCATACACTGCCTTTACTGTTCATAACACAGGCTATTTCATGATATTTAGTGGAATGCAATACATTTTACTGCAACCTCACACAAGACCCATAAATGTATCTACACTAGGGCACTACATAACTTTCTTTGATCATAAAAAGAGACATGATGCTCCCGAAGGACATCCCTGTACCCTCGAGTCAACAACAAAGAATTTCGGGTGTGTAAAATATGGACTTGCTATTATCTGCTAATAGGGTCGAGCTGGCATCGATGATGCAGTGACTACGGACTCATACATACAATGCAGCTCCTTACTTCTGACACTGTCTAACCGGGAAATGCTAATGCCGGATTCTGAAACACATTAACACAAACAGAATGTGGCTCACGGAAAAGTCCCATCTTCTACCTCATAGACCTTTTTTTTTAAGCACAGACGTCACTAACAACAAGTATGCCTTTATTCCATATATATGTCAGTTTCAGGTTTCATGGTGTTAAGCATTATAGCTCACTTTCTTCGCCTGAAATTGCAGAGCTTAGACCAGAATCACCGTCGAAAAGGTGTATTGGAGTCTTTGTCTCTAGGAAATGTGTGAGCCGAGAAAAGCTCTATCAAATAAAAACACCAAGCATTTTGTTGTCACAGCCTCGTCTTTGTAAAATGTAAAACCCAACATGAAGTAATTTTGAGATATCTCTTTTGGGTTGATGGACGTCTGTGGTTTTTTAGATAATAGATTAAATAATTAACCAATTGAAAAAAAAACATTTTCCAACGATACACACATGCATCAGAAGATGTAACTAGTTAACACAGAGACAATCCCACTCATGGTGGATCATTTGCTGTGTCAAACACAGGTGTGACTGATAACATTCATCATGGTTGTGCACTATCCAGCCGCTGCACTGTGCAGGGCCCCTGTGATGTGCAGGCTGGCTCTCTGACATATAGCCTACCTCTTCACCTAAATGGAATAGGCCATTAATAATGTGTGTAAGCTGTACTTATCCTGTTTTGAGAAGTGAAACGGTACAATGAGAGATACATATACAATGAAAAATGTTATGACTGTAAATAGATACACAATTCTGATTTAACATTATGAGCAAAATAAAAATGTATGCAATTTTTTTCATTTGATTTCTCGGTTGCAGCTAATTAAAACTTCAAACCCAGTGGATGATGACTGTAATAAAACTTCATTAAGTTAATAGCAACGTGCATGTGAACAACGCATATCAGCACGGGTTTAACATTTTGAAAAAGGACGTTTTAGCTGTTAGTTGAGCAGAGAATGAAGTTGCTTCTGTGGCTCAGAGGTAGAGAGCTGTCCGTCAATCAGAGGGTTGGATGTTCGATCCCTGGCTTCTCCAGCTCATGTTGGACGAAGCTATACAAGTGTAATTTAATTTACCATTCAGCATCCCTTTCTATATAATCTAAGAGCACGTGATCATGGTTAACCGAAGGCTGCTGCTCTGCCTTGCGCTCATAAAGCAGTTACAGCTGATAACACCGCCCTGACAGACGGAGTCGTCGTAGAGGCAAAGTATCAACCATCATGTCCCCCTGATGGACAGACCTTTAGTTGCGTCAGCACTTTACCTGCTGTTGCGTTGTTTGCAATGTTAGCACTGTTAGCAGCCTTTTGACTGTGGAGAGCACTGTTGTCTAAGATTGGCAGTTCAATCCCCGGCTCCGCTAATCCATATGTCGTCTGTCCTTGGGCAAGACACTTAAGCCTAGTTTATGGTTATGCGCCTTGCGTCATGCGGTTGCGAAAGCTCGCATTGCCCGAAACCAACCGCTTGTGTTTTTTCCAGCCTTATTTCAACGATCACCATAGAGCTAAAAACTAAATTGTCAACTATAACAGTTGCGCTCGATTTCAACCACCCGTATTAGAATGACGGGTAGGTGGCCCTGTGTATTGTAGCTCCTGTCATCATTGTATGATGGATGTGAAAGGGTGAATGGTAACATGTTGTGTAAAAACACATTGAGTGGTTGGAAGACTAGAAAAGCGCTTTCCAATTCCAGTCCATTTACCATTTGCCTTCAAACCTTCAGGAGAGTTGAAATCTTGCAGCCTCCCTGCAGCCTCACACTTGCTACTTTTAGAGTATTACCTGTCATAGGAAAATGCTGTACTGCATGCTAGATAAATTGGGTAGCATGTTAAATAGACTAAACTGCCTGATACAATAGTTCAAAAAATGTGTGAACACTTGTGGAAGTATGGCTTGTTGGAAACTCAATCCTGAAATTCCTTGCCTTAAAATGAGGAAGTAGTCCGTATTAAGTGCAGATATGGGATATTTATTGTTAACAAATTGTGATGACTTCTTAAACATATCAATGAATGTGTGGAGAGCGTTCACCAAAGCTGAGTGCAGCCATATCCAATATGCACTCGTGCGTTCTCAAACACTCACTCACACACACATTACCTCTGGCAAGGCTTGGGGCACACTGGGCAGATTTCCTTTTAGTGTAACATGCTGTCCCGTTCTCTCATAGTTTGCTCAGAGTTATGTGTGTGTGTGTTGAATTTTGGTGTTATTCTTGTGAGCCGAGGGTCCCACCTTGACAGGTCTCCGTGTGTCCTTTGGGGTAGGTGGCAAGGCGAGGGCTATTTATAGATAAGGTACTCCAGAGAGAGAGAGAGAGGGAGAGAGAAAGGGATTGTCTAATGAGGACAGGCTGTTAGGGGTGGGACGTTGTTTCTGTGTGTGTGTGTGTGTGTGTGTGCGTTTTGGTGTGTGTGCACAGATGGTCCTTCATGTGTGTAGTGTGCATTAATTGAACAACTTCAAACACATTTCTAGTTGTGCCGCCGCCGCTGCCCCGCACCACCACTACCTTCAAAGACCCGGGGATCTACATTAGCTGATCTGGGTCAAAGATGTTGGATCAACACTTACACACAACATGCATGCCAATGGTCTTATGTCTATGCAATCTCAAACAGCCTAATTTTTGCTCCAGACAGAGCACCAGACAGTCTGCCCAGACGCAGTATTGCACTGTAATGAACAGATTCATAGCGCATTATATTGTACATGCTTCTGTCATTCTTTGCATGTACAATTTTAGTTAAACCTTTTGCATATTAGTTGCTCAGCACCATAGATGTTATATGGTATAATTATCTGACAACCAGTTGATTGAGGAATACACTTTTTTTAATTTTTCTATACCTATTTGGTCCTATTTGGCAACATTAGGACAGGCACAAACTAGGACAGATGGATCATGAGTGACTCCTACAGTCATTTCTGCAATCTGTCTGCTCTCGCTCACTGTCACTTTCTCTGTGTTGCACTAGCACCACCTCTCACTGGTGTTACTGTGTTATGAAAACTAATGGAATATTCCCATTATTAACGTTAGCCATTGGAAAGGCTGCACAATACCAAGATGATTCTGATCATATTCTGCTCCAGTTAGGCTATTTGGTCAGCCCAAACTAATGAAGCAGATTTGGTTAAAGCCGTGTCATAGTTTTTTTTTGCTCAGGCTCCCCCTCACTGCGCTATAGTGTGGAGATTTTTGGCTGAGCCGGCACCTTTGGCGCGTGATAAATTCCACACAGGGGAGTTTGGCTTTGTAGAGTGGGCCAGAAGACAAAAACAGTACATTAGGAAGAGGCTGAAAATGCTTTCACCTCTTTGCTCGCCGTGCACCCCGTGGTCCAGCTCAGCGCACACGCCATGCAACTGTGAGTGGCTGCTTGTTGTGCAAAGGGTAGCTCTGTTTCCCCTTCACTTGTCTGCACTTCAGAGGGGAATTTAGCATCCAAACCAGACAGCTTACTGTCAGGGTGTAAAGTTCCCTCACAAGGTTGGAACAAGGACAAAAGTGTGATGGCAGAATTTCAGAGAAGTACTACCCACCATTCCTTTATTAACAATTGTGTGAGCAATTATGTCAGTGTGGTAATTGTTGTCTGAGCTCACCATACTTCAAGCTGAAATGATCATGACACATCTGGTATCTGATTGGGAATCCCTTTTTATCCAGAATTTATTTTATTTCATGCATGTTTTAAATAGTATACAACATGTGTCCGCGTAAACCTGCTGGCTGTCTGCAGAATGTAAGCGTACAGATGACCCCTGACACAGGCCTCTGGTGGGGGGCTATGCAAAGCGTTATGGTTATTTTTTTCACATGATAAATGAATGTATTGTTTGCATACAAATGTGTTGTAGAGCCTGCGATCACAAAAACAAAGGGCCATCTAAATTTCTAACTTAGGAAGTGCAGATACCAGACCAGACCAGACCAAGACCACTGCTTCATTGCTTGAATGAACAAATATACTGTGTTCACTGTTATCACTAGTGGAACTAGGAGCTGATGGTGATGACAGCTGAGTTAACTTCAGTTCAGAGTCACACGCTCACTCACACACGTGACCAATCCCTTGCATACTGTATATTCTCAATATTCATCCCTTTTTAGTTATTCTTTAAGTCTGCTGAGAGTGGTGCATTCATTTCTAAAATGATGCTGGATAGCTGGATGAATAAATAGACCATATTATAATTAGCATTGGTCGTCAATGCTGCAAACAGCAACACCGGGAGCCAAGCAACTCGGCCTGGTCCAAATGGCCACCAATACACTCATTTCAATCTCTCTCTCTCTCTCTCTCTCTCTCTGTAATACCCACAAGCACATCGCATATCATTATACAAAATGACTTAATTGGTTGGGGTTATAGGCCAATGCAGAGCAGACCGAGGAATGCCTTTGTTGCGTTAAAAAAACAATAGCAAATAAAGTGTTATTAGTTGACTTCAGTTTGTTGTATTTTCCAATTAATGGGCTTTCAGAACATTTGTGGTGATTTCTTTTTAGGAGGACAGGCTTTCAAATAAATGGATTTTTAGTTCAAAGGGACATTTTCTGCACTATTTGGAGGGTGGGAGGGGGGATAATGGGCCGTTGGCATGGCACCGATTTGTTTTTTCGTTCAATTGACCCTGTACCTTGTTTTCAGTTGTTGATTAACTGTTTGTGGCAGTCCCGGTTATCTGCAGCCCTTCTCCACCGCTCTCAGCTGATATATGTTTTCCTGATAATTTATGTTAGCATTTTAGCATCCATGACATTTGTTGCCAAGGCCCTCCCTATGGGTATAAATGTGAATAATTAGGAGTAATAATTGTGAACCCGTTATCCTTCTCTCACATACAGCTGTTTCTGTTTCTGAATGTGTTTCTGAATTGTGTTTTCTGAACAGGATGGCACTCGCACGGTGTTTCAAACGCTGCTTGTGCTGTTGTGCCTGCTTGCGTTTGTGAATTAATCTAAGAGGATTAGTTGTCCCATCAATGATGACTTGGTGGAATTTAGGCTCAGAAATCATCTATGTGTAGGATGATAATATCAGAGACTAGCAGTTCACTATAAGTATTTTGTGTAAACTGATTCAATTGTTTTCTAATCTTTGTGTATGAGGTGGCTTCCTCAACAATAGCAGTCAATACTAATTTGCAAATGTTAGCATACTAGTGACCTAAACTAAGATGGCAAACATAATTTGGGTTAAATATCAGAACGTTAGCATCCCAACATTATCTTATCCTTGATCGAATCAAATCCAAAGCATTACAGGAATTGGTTCTACAAAACCGGGCTTCTATCAAGTGGCCCGCAACACTCAATGCGTATACTGTTGATCCCAAATGTGGGCGCTGTAAAACATGTAAAGACATTTCTTATGTGTAAATGTTGTGCTCCAGGCCTACAAATTCTTTTTGTCAACGAGACTGCTGCTCAAAACGAAACCTGAGGCAGCATTCCACTTTTCATGTGTGCTTGAACGTCTGGGAAAAATTGGTGGGAAATTCAGAAGTAATCCCCTTGAACTGTGCTCTCATCGGATAGTCATTAGTCAGATGCAGAAGACCTTCTTGGTTTGGCTCTCCTCTTTCCCATTCCCTAACTGCCAAGTATAGTTTTCCCAAGTATAGTCCCTTCCCCAAGCTCTGTGCCTCGGCCGCTCCACGCTCTCATACCTGCCCTACTTTAACGCTGCTCACACAATTACTGAACTTCACACTCATTCCCTCTGTTTCTCCCTCTCTCACGGCAAACACAAGCCAGAGTAACCAGGCGTATATATTGCATACACACATAGAGTTCATGCCTGTGTGCCACTTTGTTTTACTGTGCATCGATCTTTTTGTGAATTGTACCATCATCCATGTATGCTGCCATGGAGGAGAATAATTAGCCACTGACTGAGCCCAGTAACTCATATGTTCAACTTTCTGTGCATGAACATATTTTATCATACCAATTACCCCTAGCCTAAGAGGCGAAACCTGTTTAAACATGGCTATTATTTATCCGCTTTTCTCAATCGGAAGCAGAACCTGCAGCTCGGCCGCATACGGTGTCCTGCGATGTCTCACGGTGCGCTTGTGGCTCGTCTTCAGTGTTCTTAAGGTGCTTAGAAATGTCTTGAGGTGCAGGAGCGACCAACTCATGCAGCCCTGCGGTGCCATTAGATACTTTATGGTACCCAGAGATGCGTTTGGGTTAATGCTCCCTCAGAAGTTCTGGCGTGTCTGCAAGTTCAAGTAGAAATTCCTAATAGCTAGGTGGTATTTAAGTCCTAAAATAACTACACTACCTACAGTAACTATGACTGTATGGTTTGTCGGAAGCAACTTACATCAGCTGTCATATTTGCTGTGTTGATTTACGGTGATTGCAACTGATTTGTCCCATTACTGCCCAAATATTGCTTCAATGGTGATTACATAATTATTTTTGCTGTGGTGGAGCTGCTTTTACTGTAAAAATGAAATGAAATGCGAGTGTTTCTTTTGTGATCAATGGGGAAAGTTCACTGAAGACGCTGGCGCAGGAAGAGAGGGATTACATGGAGTGCTAAGAACAAGAAAGAAAAACAGGGAGAAGGGGCAAGAGGAGAGTGTCCGAATAAAACAGAGACAAAGCGACAGTGAATTAACGTGTGTGTGTGTGTGTGTGTGTGCGTGTGTGTGTGTGTAGAGAGAGAGCCAGGCCTAGTTTTAAGTGTATGATCTAGGCCATTATCTGTGTTAGCACTGGTGGGGCTCCAAAAGGCTCTGTGGATTCTGCATAACAATACATTTTATGGGCTTGTATTTTTCTGTGTACCACTGTAGATTCAGATGCACACACACACACACTGTATGCGATCATGCGTGTTAACGCCATTGTGCCATACATGATGTACGTATGCGGCCCTGTGCCTTTGCTTTCCTGCCACTGAGTTTGGGACTGCTTGTTAGAACCGCTCGTGTTTGTGTGTGCTTGTGTGCGTTTTGTCGATCCTGTTTTCGTATGTGTGTATGTGACTGCTCACGTGCAGCTGTGCGCTCCTGCTGTATCACCCCCGTCGTCAGTCAACCCCCCTCTCCAGCAGCGCCCTGGGGGCCTTCATTATGTAAGAAAGGCATTACTGCAGAACAGAGGCAGGCAGCCCTGATAACTCTGGCAGACACTGCTTCAGTACAACTCGCTTAAGCCTCCACAATACAAACACAGACACACACACACACACAGTCAAAGGCTGCAGCAGAGGTGTGATCAGGATAATGGTGAGAATCAAGGGCCTCTCATGTTTGTGGAAAATCTTGATAAAAAAATACAGGAAATGTCAATAAATCATGTTCTCCATTACAATAATAATCTTCCTTTTTATTCTGTGTCAACTCTTCTCTTTCACCTGCATCCATATATCCACAAACCCATTCAAACTCTCCTCCTTAATCTGAAATAATACCTCCAATTCTGTATCCATCTTCTTTTTTCCATCATTGATCCCCTGCTGTCTCCATCTCTCGGTACACTTGTTTCTTCTCACTTCCACCTACTCCCTTGCCTTTTCATCACGCGCCAAACTCCCTCTGCAGCGGTCCCCTTCCCCCTGGCCCATCGGCTCACCATGAAGGAGGTGTTTGATGCCGAAGGCCGGCCGCGGGTGGACATGCTCAAAGCTCACCTCACTAAGGAAGGCCGACTGGAGGAGGCAGTGGCCCTGCGCATCATCGATGAGGGCGCCGCCATCTTGCGCCAGGAGCGCACCATGTTGGACATTGAGGCGCCAGTCACGGGTATGTCATTGTGATGAAGGGTGGAGGGATGCCACGTGAATTAGTCTGTCATTTGATTGGAGAGCAGTTTCTTTAAATAGTTAGCTACGCCAAACATGATGTCCATTAATTGAAGAGTTGGACATTTAGCTGAGTTTAGTTTAGCATCACCACTGAATACATGTAGGTAATAACGGGCTCATTAATTAGGGTGCTATGACTCATTGGTTCAATCTGTATAAAAAAACATTACCCCACTATTTTATGGCTTTTATTTTCACTATTTTCTGGCTGGGAATGATATCTTCCTGGTGTCTAAACTGGTTGCTTGGTAACTACTCCTGCCCAAGAAATATCCACGTATATAATCCCCCCCTAAAGCTGTTGTTTGCAGTTCTGTTTTCGTATGAATTAAAGAACCAAGATGAAACATGCGAGTTAGTGAGCTTTAGTTGTGCTGAAGGCAGATTTTGTTTTAAATTTTAGTCAGCAAGGCTAACTGTTCCTTCTACTGTATATGTGCGTGACAAGCAGAAAAGATTGCAACAGTCAGACTGAAAGAGAGAGACAGAGACAAAGGAATGCGTACGCGGAGCAAAAGGCTGAAACATTAGTTCATTAACCTGCCACGTGTATCTGCCAAGATTTTAATATGAACGGTTGTTGGGTCCCACTTCACTGTGAGAACCAACTGACCCTCGAGCACCTCACACAGGCAGGCCGTAGCTTTGGTAATGTCTGCATGGATTCCCTCGCCAGGTAAGTGGCATTAAGAGGGACACGTTTCCCAGATGTAGACACAGAGGACAGACATGCGGGAAGGCAGACCCAGACTCATCTACCTATTGACGCTGGTCGGTTAATGCACCTTCGCATCTCGGCAGGCTCGTGTACGTACATGTTTTTTGCAAATGCAGGTGGCGAGATGACTCTAGATAACTCGTAGATAACTGCGTGGGACGTAGTGCAACTTTGCTCCATTTCACAGGTACAGATCCCCGGGGACGAGGACAGAGAGGCAGGCAGATGGAGAGACACTCGATCATAAGCTGCTTCGTACAGAGGTTCTCGTAACATATTGATCAGCTTCCAGTTTTCTCCACTTTTACAGTTTCTGACCCGGAAAAACCCATCTGAGTGTATTTTGGTTTGTAGTGCAGGTTGTTATGGGGAGGGGCTTTAAGCAACAGTGATGTCGAGTAGATGTGTTAGTAAAAGTTTTGCACTTTGGTTGAGTCTCTCTAGAGGTGGACTATGATTGATGGACTAGTCCGTGGACAGGCGGGGGACATTTAAGGCCTCTGGGAGAATACTGAGGCAGGTCTTAGAAGGCAGACGGTTACGGCTCAATTTCACTTCTGCCAGTTTGCATTCCCAATTCCCAGCTCAAATTAAGGTGAATGCTAAGAAGGAGACACAAAAAAAGACACTTACATTGCAGGCAGACGGAGGGACAGGCAGACGCACCAGCCTGGCAAGATGGTCATCGTAAGATTAGTTGCAGAGGGGAACTATGAACTCAGACGGAGAAGGAAAGGCCAGGCAGATGGCGCAGGAGGCGGATGGGAAGATGTGTGCTGGCAGATCACACAGACACACAGTCCTGAAGTCTTTTGAAAGGCAAAGTGTCCGGCACGTGAAGCGCAATGTGAATTCAATTCCACAGACTGATGTCTGTGGGGAAATCAATGGAAACGAGGCGATTGATATAGAACCAGAGTCTATGATGCTCCATCAAGGAAACAGTCAAAAAGTCTCAGATGTGAAATTTATGTCACAGCTGTTATATGTACACAGTTTAACATGAATTAGTAGCATGAGGGCTACAATTAGTAATGTTTCATTATCAATTAAAATGCCTTGGTGATCGTTTTGGTGGAGAAAATCAAACCTACTGTATATCTACAGATATAGCTCCAATATATTTACATTAAACCTGAGATCACCAGTGTGTTGCTCAACTTGTGGGATTGAAACACATACCGTAACATCCTTCTTCCAGGAGGATATTTATTTCACTTTCTTCTTTTTCATTAGACAGGTGAGTTTCTAGATCCGCAGACATAGCAGACATACTCTACAGATGCAAATCAGGCCATATGGAGCCACTGAAGCAGAGAGGGTGCCACGCGCTTTTTACTTAATTATGAAAAACAGAACATCTGGCGGCTGAAAGCCGTCACCCTTATGACCCCAACCCTGTTGTGTGCGGCCTTCAACAGTGTGCGGAGACATCCACGGCCAGTTCTTCGACCTGATGAAGCTGTTTGAGGTGGGGGGCTCTCCTGCCAACACTCGCTACCTCTTCCTGGGGGACTACGTGGACAGGGGCTACTTCAGCATCGAGGTGAGGGTTGACACTGAGGCGTACACTTGAACGTCACGCTATTTTACTTGGTGTGCAGCCACACAAAGGTACAGCAAGCTGGCTCAACTTACAACTATGTCATGATGTCATAATCATCTGAAGTCTATTGTACAGTTTCTAGCGGCAAGGTTTTTTTCCACTAGGAGGTGTACAGTTACCACACTGTGCTGTGTTCAATTATTTATAGACCTACATAAAGGTACTTGAGATTAGCATTGACACACAACAGTGTGTCTCTCAAATTATGAACAAAAATGATTTCAAATGCATAGATGATTGAAAGTCAGCAATGAGTAACCAGGGTGAAACTGGGTGGTGATGGTACATTGAGGGAACGTCTGGACATTTCTGTAGAGTGTGTTTGTGAGTGCTTTGTCTGACGGAAACGCTGCTCTGATCAGGATTGTGCCTTGATGCCATAATGTTGTAAGCAAATGGCGCCCGTCGTAACCCACTAATTTGAATTTTTCTGTAAACTCAATTAGCACGCCTTCTTTTGGGGAGAATCTTATCAAAATCCTACTCATGTCGATCTCTTACACTGGGTGGAGGATCCATTTGCTTTTGAGCATGGAGGGTTCACACAGGGAGGGAATCCTTGTCACGCCTCCAACCTGATTCCGTGTGTCTCACTTTGAAATCTCAATTTGAATTTAATGAGGTGAACAGAAAGAGAAATGATTACATCTCTTCCTCGTACAGTCACTTTCCAGCAATGATGTGCTAAGGATGTATTTGTTTTCCCTGTGGTGTGAAATGTGAAACTTATCCTTTTTGCTTAAAGATATAAGAGATTAAACATGTTCACAGAATAAGAGTGAAAAGTCAAGATTCACAATTGTAACGATGTTCATCCTTCCGTCCTGTTTTATCGATATTTTGTATATTTGCAGGACATTTTTTAATAACAAAAAGTGGAAGCCTTGTGTGACTAGAAAGAAATATCTTTCGTGGCAAAGCAACAATATTTCAGTCATGCAATAGTTTTTGTTTGATTTTGTCACATGACATAAGTGTGACGAGTTAGATTGAAGGCGACTGAAAATGTGATAAGCTAAATTTGTAGAATTCATGTTGCAATTCCATACCATAATTCATTATAAGTGTACCTCTGTTTGTGACATATTTAAGGGTGTTGTTGTTATGTACAGCTGCTTATCTCTAACCAAGTGTTGTGCTTTGGTCTTCCCTGGTGAACCTTTAGTGTGTGTTGTACCTGTGGTCACTGAAAATCCTCTACCCAAAGACGCTCTTTCTTCTACGGGGAAACCATGAATGTAGACATCTGACAGAATATTTTACCTTCAAACAAGAATGTGAGTAACTTGCATTTCCTCCTACTGTAAGTTGCTCCTTCTCTCCTTCTGTACCTCTTTTACCTCGAGTCCTTTTGTTCTTCTCTCTAACCCTCACCGTTATATCACAGCCTGCTCTTTCAAAACATACCACTCCTTTCTGTTTAGGTCATTATAAAGCCAAGTGAGCTGCAGCTGACAGTTATATTCAGTATCCATCCACAGTCAAACTTGAATAATAGAATATCAGCAAATATTCACTTCGGAGACTTTGAAAATCACAAAAAAGCTGCCAAAGAGCTGACTGCAATGAGAATTCTATGAACATGACATGAAGCAATGAGACTGAGGCTGTCCGATCATCTTTCTCACCAGCTGAATATCCACGCAGAGACCTACAGAGTACAAGATCAGACAGTTAATTCATGCTCACATAACCCTGTTAACGCCACAGCTTATATAATTGCACAAGCAAGACAGAGGCTGCTCCACTCTTTGTGTTCACTGTTCATAAGACCAAAAGCTGCTGGAACGAGGACTTAAAGATGTGTAATGTAATGATTTCTCATATATAATGCAAAGTCCTCTGTCCTCTGTCCTGTACGCGTCCAGGAGGACAGGCTTCCACAACGTGGGGAGAGACTGCAGAGTGAATGTGCTATTGTGTACAGGGCTTCTTCTATTGTAACATCAGCTAATGAAATGTGTAAAGCATAAACTAACACTAGTTTGGCCCCTTCCTCACATTCTTGCTCTTGTGTTTTTGAACGTTTCACCAAAGCCACGCGCATTCCTCTTCAACGTGCCGTGACAGTTGCTGAGCCAGAATTAGACCATTTGTCGCTCAGGGAAGGGGTTGAAACAACAGTCACTTGTTGCAGATTGTTTTCTGTTGCGTGACTAATCAATACAGTACGACTGTTTCAATTATAAAGTTGTGTTTCTCCTGGGTGCTCCCCTCTTCACACACCCACCCTGTTTAACTTTCATTGCTCTCCATCTTTTCCTCCCTCGCACAGTCTCTCACACTGTCCCTCCGACTCTCCTCCCTGCTTGTCCGAGAGTGGCTGATTAGTAGCAAATTAATTTGGCCCTTAATGATTGGCTCAGGGACTTGCTCTTCTGTGTCTGATTGGCCAAGGGACAAGGAGGCTGATTTCCCCTGTTGCTCGTGGCGAATAGTGGTCGCCCTCAATTACCATCTGCTGTGTGTACGTGTGTGTGTGTGTGTGTGTGTGCGCGCACCTCAAGTGTGTGCAAGAGAATGTACTGTGACTGAATGTGTGTGCAAGAGCGTCTTCATAAATGTTTAATTGTCCGTGTGTGTCGAAGAAGCCGAAAGCTGGTGAACTAGCAATAATGAGCCCTTGCTTTACACAAGGCAGATGGAACGGTTGACAAACACACTACGAGCTGTCTTTGACACACACACACACACACACACACCACAAATGCGGCTGCTTTACTGTGGTAGTCTGCAACACAGGCTTTGATTTGTGTACATGTCGTCTTCATGTCCTCATTCTCTTCCTTCTCACCTCTCTTTCCTCCTGCTTTGCCATCTTCCTTCCTCTCCTTCCTCTCACCGCTCTTAACCGCTCCTCGTTCTCCTGTCTCCACCCGT
Source organism: Apeltes quadracus (assembly GCA_021346845.1). NCBI lineage: Eukaryota > Metazoa > Chordata > Actinopteri > Perciformes > Gasterosteidae > Apeltes > Apeltes quadracus. Next base: position 14,594,013 of record CM037920.1, on the reverse strand, counting down.
CAATCTCTCTTCGGGAAATTATCATTCTTCTTTTCTCTCTTGCACTCGTTCACTTCTATCGTCTGTCCTCCGATCTCGTTTGAGCTATTTTAATCCTGTGAATAATTTTGTGTCAGATGTATTGTTACGCCCATGTGTGAAATGTACTTTAAAGATGCTGCGTATTGGATTAAAAGGAGTTTGTTAAGCACGAGAAATCGGCCTCACGGTGACTCCTCTACGCCGCTTCATGCATACTTGGCTCAGATTTTGTTAACTAAAAGAGTATTTCCTTCCATATGTTGCCTGTAATAATACAGATGTACATTCGATATACATTTTTTCCCTGTGAAGAGGATTGTTGGCGGCGCCACAGATGAGAATCTCTATAAATTAATAAGATGAGAAATTCCGCCCAATTTGCACCCAATCACAACAGTTATCTTTCTAAAGCGCGCACGTCCGTCTGAGGCCTTTAGCCTTCGAGTTATTTACATCTGAAGGCGTAAATGTTTTTTCCCTGCGTCCCTTGTTGCAGTGTGTCTGTGTGCTCAGTCATACTGAGAAACAGAGACTGAATGTACAGTAGCTGTCAAAACACAATCATTTTAAGCCCTTCTTTATCTCAAGCTTTGAAATATATCTCTGCTCCTCTAAAAACCTCCAGGTAAGATCAAGTACTCGGAGCAGGTGTATGACTCCTGCATGGAGGCGTTTGATTGCTTGCCCCTGGCAGCCCTGATGAACCAGCAGTTCCTGTGTGTGCACGGGGGGCTTTCACCAGAGATCCACACGCTGGACGACATCAAGAAGGTACAAAAAGAGGCACAAACATGTGCAGTGAATGAACAAATATTAACTCCCAAAACGCATTAACTCCATGTCTGGTCAAAATGAGTTTGTGTGGTGACCCACAAATGACAGACATTCACCAGTTAGGTCAGTTTGGCAGTTAATTCAGTTAGTTCCGTTTGGCAGTTGACTCAACAGTTAATTCAGTTCGTTCAGTTTGGCAGTTGACTCAACAGTTAGTTGAGTTTGGAGGAATGTAATAAAGTGGAGCGTAAGCTGACTTGACGCATCTCCGTCTCTTGTCTCCTCGCTTACTACACTCCACATTAGGATCTGAATCTAAGTTATGGCGTACGTATTATGCTTTGGAAAGGTCTTTCAATTCCCAGAACAGTAATTTCAACACTCTGGTTTGCAATTCTGTGGATTCTACAAGCTTCTGTCACTACTAGCCCACTGCTAACTCTGCTACAGAAACAAAGCAATACGTTTATATTATTTTATATATAATTAATTTCAAATGTTTTTAACCGGGGGAATTCTGTTCTGCTGATTGAAAGCTACAGTGTAGAGACACAGTACATTCGGGGATTGAGAGTAATAAATGCTTCTCCTAGGTGGTGAGATAGCCACGTTTAATAAATAAATTGTACTTGTTGAGTTGACTTGGACTGTAAATATAAGTACCCAATTGAGAAAGTGATTTTCACTAGCCTGGCTAACGTCATACCCTGATCTCAAATGAGACGGGGTCTGGAAACCACACGTTCATTTCCTCGTATTTGAGGCGTGGTTTACAAATGCCCAGAGCCGCTCATTGGGCGCTACGAATGTCTGTCAAATGCACATAATTTCTACGCGAAGAAGGCCAGATCGGTCAGAGAGTTATGTGTACAAGATGTCGTTCAGCAACTATTGCCGTTTGTGCAAGGCAAACATGAGAGTAGAAGGTATGTATCAGTGGTCCCCAAAGGTTTTCTTGTGAGGGCCGCATAACCTCCGTCCTCCTCCGCCACGGAAGTTTGCCGGCAGGCCGCATTCGGGCCGTAGTTTGGGGACTCCTGGTATATATGGCCACTCTACAGACATGTTTTTATCGAAATAAATCTGAGAGGTTAGCGTTGTTAGGGGTGACAGTCGCACAGGAGTCAGGGCAATTAACAAGATCCTGCCAGCGCATATTCAACGTCATCGTCTTGCTGCACCCTCGCCGCTCTGTGATAGGTTCCCTATCTCAGGGGCAAATTTGCTCCATGGTATCCAGGGTGCCATGCAGCGCAAAATAAATCGCGTGCGCAAGGCAGCATGGGAAAACCCAGGCTAGAATTTCAGAGTAGAATTCAAATTTGAATTTCAGAGTAGATTTTGATATTTGGTATCATTAAATGTAGCCTCGGTTGAATTCAAGCCCAATGGAGAGAGGAATTAAACTGTTAAAGGTAGTTTTGAAGATCTTACTACCTACAATGTCAGATAATGCAATTCATGCAACATTATGAGCTTAACCTGCCTTAAACTCACATTTAGATACATTGTATTGTTTATTACATCATTATATTAATTCATTTAAATAGGAGTGTAAGGCAAATATGCACCTAGCAAACAAATGCATTTCTTTATATGGTCTCTGGACTGTACATGTAAAATGTAACCTGCTAAAACGGGCACATGGTGATACATATTCCCCATTTTATTAATGAAGATGTCATTTTTAAGTGTATTGTGTTTTGGTGTTAAGTAAGGCATTCAACCATTACAACCTTTAGGCTGCCTGCCAGACTGCTTGGAATTCCTTTTTCCTTTTTCTTAGCTGCACTGTGCCTGCATTTACTGCTTAATGGTCACCAGCAACATTTATCGATCCTTCTAATCGACCAATGCACTGTTCAGCACTCAAACACACCTGTGAGTTCAGACAGAAACACACACCAACTCTTATTCATGCCTTAATTCCCACATGCACGGTCAATGCAAAGGCCCTTGAGGAACCCGTAAATATAGTGAACCGCACATGCTGTATCTATAACAGTAATTAAGCACAAAAAGGCACACACACGGAGACAACAATTAATCATCTAATGGCATCGTTTCCATGGTGAATCTGCTGGTGTGACCTGTTCTTCCTCCTGTGTGGTGAGGGTTGCCATGGAGATGCTCTGCTCTGACAGTGTGTGTTTGTGTGTTTGCTTCTATTTTCCCTCCGATTTATCCTATATGTGCTGGTGCTTTTGTGTGTGTGTGTGATGTCAGGGATATTATGTGTTTCTTTGTGAGGGTTTGTGTTGTCTATGTTATGAGCATCTTTTTCTGTGTCTCTGTGTGTTTTCTGTGCGTGTCCTAGTTGGACCGGTTCAAGGAGCCCCCAGCGTTTGGGCCCATGTGCGACCTGCTGTGGGCCGACCCTCTGGAAGACTTTGGCAACGAGAAGACCCAAGAGTACTTTGGCCACAACACAGTCAGAGGCTGCTCCTATTTCTACAGGTACAGGTCAAATTACTTCTCACAAGAACCAATTAAACACAGATACAACTTATTTGACAAGAAAATCCACTTGAGTGGGAGTGATTATAGTGCAGTATCGTTGATCCTGGGCTTATGAGGCTGAGAGATATGGACCTGATACCCAAGCGAGGTATCAGAATGCAATACTCAACAACAAAAAGAATATCCAATAGGAGCAATACTCTTTGTTATTAGCGGCATAAATTGGTAGCCAAAAGTAAGACTGATCCCTGAATGTGTTACTGCTGGCTTGTTTGATGTGTTTCAATGAACTGGGCGCCACACGTTTGAGATGGCATTTTCTTCTACGAGTCTTGAATCTAAAAAGTTTAGAGGACTTCAGTCTATTGGTTTTGGATGTTTGTAATGAGAGAAGAGCGAGCGAGATGCTTCCTGCTTGCGTAGACCACATCCAAGATCCAATAACAGTCACTGGGATTCAAACCAAATCCCAGTTACCAAAAATGTCCCAGTTTACACACACATATTCAATGTTTGATATAACACATCAACACAGCACCTAAGCACACAAACACATGTACAGTTCCATTTCAGCATGAAATCATATCCCACAATCCCCAGGGAGATGGCACGGTTCTGTTGCTATGACGACTGGTTACTCCTGCCAGATACGTCTTGATATTCAGATACAGTGAGGAAAAGAAGGAGAGCAACATGGGAGGAGGGCGATGGCAGTGGTGGTAGGATAGAAGATGAGAGATGGAAACGAGTTGAAAACGGAGGCCTTTAACAACGAGGGGCAGAAGTCTGCGGTTGTGGCTGCGTTCCCCTCGCATGCACCGTGTTGCACTCGGGCCTTATGACACACCGTCTGATGAGGACACAGTGGTTTTCTTTGTTTAGCAAACAAAGCGTAAATTGACCAACTAGTCAATGCATGAATGTAAGGCCTGCTCAGACCTGCCTGCTGCTGGCTGATGCCCCCTGCTGGCCTCCGTTAGACATGGCTTTAGAAAGCAAGAATCCCACTCATGTCACACTGCTGGTCTCTAATACTTTCACTTGATACAATGTTTGTGTTTGCCACAAACTTGGTTTTTGCTGGGTCTGTGCGTGTTTCATCACTTGAATGTTTTTTGCTTCACTTTACTTCAATTCAATTCAATTAATTTTATTTTGTATAGCCCAAAATCGTAAATGACACTTTACTTGCAGTGACTCTTTCTCTCCCCGTGTCTTTCTCTGTCCACAGTTACCCAGCAGTGTGCGAGTTCCTGCAGACCAACAATCTGCTGTCAATCATCAGAGCACATGAAGCACAGGATGCTGGGTAAGCTGACTGTCTGTTCGCAGCTCAGTCCTTTCTCTCGGCTTAAAAGAGAGCTATATTTAATTTAATGGCTTTCGCAGACAATTCATGTTCCAAGCTGCTATTTTTCTTTGTTGGGGAACTGGCACGTCACAGGGAAAGAGGTTTCCCTCTGTCATACTTAAACTGTCTTATCAGCATTGTTAGAGATTGTCTGACACAGAGCACCGGCAGCCTGAACAACAGTCAGGTCAACTGACTTATCTCTTGGCAAAGAGCCATCGAGGTTTTTAAATGTATTATTGCCACCTTAATTGCTGCATTATGAGTTGTGGTTTGTGCTATTCTGTGGATCCATTAGCAGTTTTTCATCTGTTGTGCAACTGGGCACTTGCATTGCAATTCTACCATTACAAAAACTACATACTACAATTTTAGAAGTTTATACTTCTAAATAGCATGTAATGCCGTGGTTACATTGTGTATTTTTTTTTAACATGTCACAATGAAGACTTCACACAGTGAAACAATCAGCAGTTTAGAGTTGGACTTATTCTAAAGCAGGTTTATATTCTCTCTGAAAATGTGACAAAAAATAAAGTAGACTCTCAACAATCAGTATGCAATCTAAATAAAACAACTCAATCCTTTTCTACAATAATTCTAAGGAAACGTTACTTTGCTTTGATTGTCTCGCGGTCGGATGCAGTGCACGACTGCCAGTTAAGACCAAACCGAGAACCGGCCTTGTTTGGCGATGACACTGCTCGCAGGACAGCATCGGGTTCTAGAACGGCATCCTCGACACACCTTGACTGGTCCTCCACAATAACACACCATCCTTAAATCACTCTGACGAGAAACCACCTAACTGACTCTGTGCACACACATTTGTTTGTATTAAATAGCCCAAATTCTTGATTACCAATGAGTTTTGTAATTAGACCAGGCTAAAGGGCCCCAGCTGGCAGAGGCTGCTTTGTCACTGGGAACATATAAAATATATGTCCTCAGGTCTATTTTCATGTATAATCTCTGTTGTCTCTTTGGATGCTTGAAAAGTAATTGCAACTAGACTTGTTTTTTATTGCCACCAAGTCACTGGATCTGGGCCTAATTGAAAATGTTATCTTTGTGCTGGCGGCTCCAATCAAACACCCTCAGTACCCGGCTTACTGGCACCTTTGCCTGCACCTTCTTCATCTCTCTCGCCACAACCAGTCTCTGAATACCTTTGAAGCAAACCCTCAGTTTCATCCACAAAGCATTTTTTTTTATTTAGTTGTAACGTGGATGTTTTTTGTCTCTCTTTCCGCAGGTATCGTATGTACAGGAAGAGTCAGACGACAGGTTTTCCTTCCCTCATCACAATCTTCTCTGCTCCAAACTACCTTGATGTCTACAACAACAAAGGTGTCACACAAAAACAACACATAGACCACACACATAGAAAGCCCCTCCCGGGCCATTGGTTTTAGACTCAACAGTGAAACGATGCATCATGGTAGCAACTGTATGTTTACCGTGATATTTAGGACCCATTATTGTGTACTATCCTACCAAAGAGGCAAAAGCTTTAATGTGTGTGTGTGCGTGTGTGTGTGTGTGTCCAGCGGCGGTGCTGAAGTATGAGAACAATGTGATGAACATCCGTCAGTTCAACTGCTCTCCTCACCCGTACTGGCTGCCCAACTTCATGGATGTCTTCACCTGGTCGCTTCCTTTCGTGGGAGAAAAGGGTATCAGACGCAAACACACACATAACTTGTATTTAGACCCTTCCATGAACAGTATATCATAAGGGAAATTTGTCTTCAGTGATGCTGTAATAATAAAGCACACCAGTCCCAGAAGTTGAAATGCTGATCAAAACACACCTTCTTTAGGCTAAATTTAAATCTGAGCAATTGGGCATTTTGGGGACTTTCAAGGAACATCTCATGTCGAGAAATAGCAGCTGTCCTGGGTCAGTTAACACATGTGGAAAGAGGTCATCAAAACTAAATCATCTTCATTATAACAATGCACAATATATAAGAGATAAAAATAAATTTCCATCAACTGTTTTATTTGAACAAACATGTAAACGGTCTTGGATCCTCTCGCTGTCTTTGTCCGGGCTGCAGACGTCAGGCACACATTGATCTTGCTTGAGCTTTGCTTGCTTGAGCTTTGACGTTGTGTGTGATAAAATCTAAGTCTAAGTTGCTGCTGGAACACAGCTGAAAGAAAGACAAGTCTTCATGTACTTTACAGTACACAGTTGTCGTACCACTTTAGAATATTCTCCAAAAAGTCAGATGGGTTTTAGAAGGTGTACAAACCCTTCTTCCAGGATTAGGGACTCGTGGGTAACCAGCAATTAGTCCGTTTTAAGGCATTTGGCTTAATTAGAAAGCAGCAGCAGAGAGATGACAGAAAATGAAATGTGTCGTCAAGCGTCCCCAACTAAGAGCAAACTGTCGGTGTTTCAACACGTCTATGACTTTGTGTGTTTGCAGTGACTGAAATGCTGGTCAATGTCTTGAGCATTTGCTCTGACGACGAACTTGTGAACGACGGAGAGGAGATCTTTGACGGTAAGAAACGCTTTGCACTGCAGAAATTGATTAAAACTGTGTGAATGAATAAATCTATTTTGGGCCACGATAATGACAAGAAATCACATGAATGAGTTTGTTTATGACGCTTGTGCAGCCAGTGCAGCTGCAGCCAGGAAGGAGGTGATCAAGAACAAGATCCGTGCGATAGGGAAGATGGCTAAAATGTTCTCTGTTCTACGGTGGGTTGAGTTCTAGATTACACATTGTATTTATCTGTGTGGTGTTTGTGTGTGTGTGTGTGTGTGTGTAGCATGCCATACATGCTGCATTCACCTCAACCTTTGCAAAAGTGATTAAAAAGTAAACAGATTTTTTTGTTTCACCATATTTATGTGGGTAATTCCTGCATTTCTTTGCCCTTGTATCCACACACACATGAACAGTGTCTCCATGTGTCTCTCAGGGAGGAGAGTGAGAACGTGCTGACCCTGAAGGGGTTGACCCCTACGGGCATGCTGCCCAGCGGAGTGCTGTCTGGGGGCAAACAGACCTTACAGAGCGGTAAGGCTTTCACACTCAACAAGACGATCACACCAAAAAAATATATAACACAACCCTGGATACACTTCCAAAACTAAAATATAACACACAGACACAGTTTGAATATCGTCTTTGGACCGTCCTCCGTTTCTTTCCTACCCTCTTTCCTCTTCTCCTCCTCTGCTGTTCTGCTCTTCATCCCTCTGGCTCACTGACTCGCTCGCCCTCTCCACTGAGGAACAGCCTGCTGGTCGGGTCTGCGAGAGAGAAAAAGAGTTGGAGACTGACAGCAAGCCAGAGAGAGAGTGTGTGTGTCTGTGTGTGTGTGTGCATGTGTGTGCTGAGAGAGAGCTAACCCCAGCTACTGCTAACACCACATGCCTTCTGTCATAGACTCAGTGCTGCTCCAAGGGCTGAAGCATGACTTAAGCCTGAAACATGTCTCTGAGTCATGTGTTTTAACATGTACATGTAACATTTGGCTGTATTTTTTAATCAGCTTTATTCTCTGTTTGCCTTCTTAGGTGATTAAATTGTCTCTTAAAGTTCTTGTTTGGTGTTAGACAGACCAGAGTGGCAGGTGGTTTTGGACATTTAACTGAGATCATTTAACCTGAGCCACGATCACCCTTTTATTCAAACGTATGCGCGGCTGCATGGACGCATGTTTCAGCCTTCACTTCCTCTCTTCTTCTTCCTTTGAACATCATCCTCTCTTCTCCTCTTTCCTTCTCTTTTTCTTTTCTCTTTGCCCATTCCTCAGCTACCATTGAGGCCATTGAAGCCATCGAGACAGTTAAGGATGCTGAAGGTAAACTCCCACTCATTTCGCTGTCTGTGTGTGTGTGTGCGTGTGTGTGTGTGTGTGAATTTGTATGTGTGTGTTCATGCAGCATGGCTGCGCTTTCTGCCACCCATGTTCATATATCTCATAGAGCTCATAGATCTTTCTTACCCACGATGCACTGAGCTCTTCTACGCCCATCAGCACTCACAACAAAGCCTGAAAGCAAATACTCGCTTAAGAGACTCCACCACACCTTCTATGCAGATATTCATTTACGTCCCACACACACTTTGCCACACCTCACCTGCTTTTATAAATATCAGTGACGTGATGCTGTTCTGTACGGATATCCGCTGGTGATTCTTGTAATTTAAGCCAGAACAGGTCTGACAGGTTCTTCTGTGCTACGGAGCAGATTGTGAACATGGTATTTGTGTTCAGTGTGGTTCTGTTAACTGTAGTTCTGTGTGTTTTTCACTGTCCTGAACAAGTACATAATCTGTTTAAGCATATCAATTTGTTACTAGCTGCATGTGTGCGTAGGTAATACAACGGTTTAAAAGTGACGAAAAGCGATCTTTTGAGACTTCATTATCAGTACAAGAGCTTGTGTCAACGCACAGACCTTTTATTTCATTATGGCCTATTTTAAACAAGCAATTCCTAATTACCCTTGCTGAAGATGGGGTTTTATGTTGTTTTATGGATCAAACCAACATGATACAATGTGTACATTTGGGAGCTGCAGGGTTCCTGTAGGCAGCCTTTAAGCCAGGCCAGCTGTCCCGCCCTATTGACAGATTTAAAGGTTAGCTGAACAAGCTGCCAGAGGCTGCTTCATGTCTACCATACAGAAAAGAAAGACAAATCGAACTTGAATTAGAACAAAGGATGTTGAACTATTTAAACATTTGAAATGCACATATGCACATAACCTTTGCGACATCATTGACTGACCTGCACGTGAATTGCCCCTTTAAAATAAATCCAGTCCACCTTGATATTATTCATTAAAGTCACAGAGGAAGAGGAATCATAACAAAGCTGAGGCAAACTGTAAAAAAAAAAACATATTCGCTCTAATTGAATCAAATGTATGGTCAACTTAGAAAAGTTCAAACGAATCACACTGAGGTGAACCTGTCACCGGACTATTGTCTTAGGTTTAAAATAGAATTGGAAAGCATTAACCCTAAAAACAAACGTCCTACTGTCCAAAACAGTTTTTAATGGTCTTCTGTAGCGAGTGATCCGGCTGATCCAGGATCAATTGCCAGGTCGCACTGATTATCACCTTCACTGTGAGCCATGAGGTGAAACTAGCCCCAGCTCAGTAGTAGTACAATAGAATCGGACCTTTGCTGTTGTGTGTACGTATTGGTGTGAGAAGCCTGTTTATTTGTAGATATTACAGAACCCTGTTCATCCAAACCCAACCTCAATCAGGGTTCAAACTACTCAAGTGTCCTTCCTGCTGTGGAAAACGTTGGAAGCGTTTGAAAGCTGAATTAAAACTGAAGATGTAATGTGTTACAAACGTGTACACACTCACATTACATAAATGAATAAAAACGTGCTTTCAACTCTTCACTCCGTTGAAATCCATCGAGAGCTCCCGCGGGCTCCGATACACAAGATTCTACTTAATATCTAGTTAAATATTAACTCTGCGCGCTTGTTGGTACGTATGTTTGTGTGTGTCTGTGTATGGATGCGTGCCCGCTTGTCTTTTGCAGCCATCCGAGGCTTCTCTCCGCAGCACCGGATCAGCAGTTTCGAGGAGGCCAAAGGCCTGGATCGGATCAACGAGAGGATGCCTCCGCGACGCGTTGGCGTCAACAGCGTGGGCCTGTCGATGGGCCGCATGAACATGGGAGAGCCCAATGGGACCGACAGCAACAGCAATATACAGTGATGGACAGACAGACACGACTCCCACATGTCCGGACACACACCTGCAGTTTGAACAACTCTGATGAAGTAAAGGATTTATAGATGTACCTGTACATAGGCATACATACACAACGAAAATGCACCACACGCACACACACACACACACACACACACACACACACACACACACACACACACACACACAAACACAAACACAGTATCGCATTCACTGAATAAGCTCCGGACGACATCGCACACACGATTACCTACCCCATCGCTGTTACGTGGCGCTGGATGAAAAGGCGGAGTCCCTTCACTGAACTGTTCGGCCCTGTTTAAAGAACTACAACTCCCTGTACCTGCGCAACAAACAGGACAGAAACTACGAAAACTCGGCCAAACAAAGCAGGAGACGAGCCCGGAAAACGCCAGTGGGTCCACAGTGTCAGCACGACGGGCCTGCGTAGGTTGGGTGCGGTGAGGGGAGGGGGCGGGGGCTCAGACATATTTGCTTCTCTCTCTTCTGTAGAGTGGCAGATATGCCTGCCTGCGTGTTTGGACATGCTTTAACTGAGTAAATACATGCTGATCTCGTTTTTCGTCTGCAAACACAGGCCGATTATTGCGTTCGTTCAGGCTGGCAAATGCAAGACTCTTTGGGGTTTTTTGTGTTAATGTGCGGTTTGCCGTCTGTTGCTGAGAGACGTTTGAAGATAAGCCGGCTCTGAGCCCTCGCTGTCCTCTTCTTCTCAGGAGGTCATTCCCGTTTGCTTTTGTAGCATTACACATCCTCTACAAGACACGTGGAGCCCCCCCCCCACCCAGCTCCCCCCCCTTCTGGTCCCAGGCCAGCTAGTTCTCGGGAAAGGCTTGAAACAGCGCCGGGTTAGATCTGAATATATAGGTTACATAGAGAGGTTTTAATGCACATGTGATGCGGTTACACGATGCAAGATGCAGGAGAGGGGGTTGAAATGTGACGTCATACTCCATTCATTCTCTTTCTACATCCTCCTTTCTTTCCGTGTTGCCGTCTTCGAACTTACAGCAGCGGCAGCTCATATTACACAAGGGATATGGTCATATTACCTGTTTATATTGACAGGTAATCATATTACCTGTTGTTAAGGCAACAGCCAGAACAGGTACAACTAGTCTGAGGAAAAGGTCTTTGTAAAGCATTTCTATTACCGCATCAGTGCATGCAGTTAAGTTCTTTGATAATAATGTGAAGATTATATTCGTGCTCTGTGTTTCACTACGGTAGGATTTGATTTGTTTTTTTGTTTTTTTCTGGCTAATATAAATGAACTGAGGAATAATGAATAAATGATTTTGTACATAATGTTAATTATTCCTTATTTTTTCTATTCATTTTGTGTTCTATTTACTTGTTTTGTCATGTTTTATTTTTCACAGCCTGTGTCTCTGCTTTCTTTTGACTTTGTACAGACGACGGTACGCTTGTATTCAAAGTGTCCAGTCCACGTTCTCTCCTCTCTTCTTCGTCGGTGTACAGCAGTGTTTTTTAACGATAAAAATGAATACCGATTATTAAACTGGCATTGATGAATGACCACACTATTTACAGGGGCCGAGGCATTCAGGCAGCTAAAAGCATGATTGCATGGTTAAAACTTGCGCCGTTTAAAGCAAAAAGCAGCAGGACACGTTTTAACAGGAAAGCCGATCACAGTTTAGAGGAAAAAAAGTGTACTCTCTGATCATAATTCTTGATGATTCCTCTTGTTATTTGATGATGTTTATGATTCTATGATTAGTTGATTCTATTTATTATGGACCTTATTCTTATATTCAATCTCTCTCTCTCTCTCTCTCTCTCTCTCTCTCTGCTTGTTGCTCTTCATGTTGCGTTGCTCCTTGGTTGATCTAGTTGTGAACCCAAGCTGTGCCATAAAAAATGTGTCACGGTTCAAACTTTCTTTCTCTCTTTCAGGCGTTCTCCTCTCTTTCTCTCCTTCTCTCTTTCTGTTCTGATCCCCCAATCACTAACACTGTAAGCATGCCCCACGGGACAAACCACTTTTTTACTCTTGAATAAAATATGCATGAACCTTTGGTATGCATACCGAGCCTTTATTTCGTCACCCCTGTGCACACATGCCCGCAAAGGAGAATACGGAACAACGAGAAACGCTCAAATATCAAAACTTTGATATTCAGTATATCTTGATAAACTAAATTTTCTTGTAGAAATAAATTATATGAGAGATGACAATGGGGGTTCTAAACTCTGGCTTGGGGAACAACCTTCCTTTAACACTGAGGTTTTTGTTTTTCAAGTAGTAAACCTGCTCATTAAGTATAGAAATGTCTAAATAACCAACCAAAAACAGTCAATTAATATACGTTAGTATAATGTAAGCTCCACTTTAGAAGGAGCTTACATTAGGTTACCAAGGACACAGTCTCACATTGCCAGGAACTTAAGGACAGGACCTCTGTATCCTCCAGAAACTGTTCAAGGTCTGTGCGGTTTATGAGGTACTTTGCAGCTGTCACCTGTCAGCTGTTATATGAAAGGCATGTGTTGCAGTGCATCTAAAGAGACATTAACATCTAAAAGTATTAAATGGATGAACTTTTGTCAAGCTATGCGCCATTTAGATAGAAGTAATGTACAAATGGGGAAATAGACAGTGACAGTTAAATAAATCATGTTAGTTAGCGTTAGCTGAAGGTGATGGTTGCAATGTCCAGCTTATCCCAACCTTTGTTAAACTGTATGAAATAAGGACTATATACAGATGTATAAAATATGTGTTTGTAGTATAATATAAAAATAAATAAATGACAGTGTTCAAACAATATACAGTTTTAAAAAAACAGTGGCCGTAATTAGGGTGCGATTTGACAAAAAAGCAGAGGGGGGGATGTTTTGTTTTTTTGGACATTGGACTTTTGGCTTGCATAACTAGGGAGAAGACTCAAAGGGTAGACAGGCCCTTTTTCGGGTCCGTGGATTAAGCCAAATGCCTGAGGGGGCACCAAAAAATCGGGGACGTGGAAAATCACCACAGTAGGCTAAGGGAAAAATAACAAATAAAATATGTCTAAAGCATGTTAATATGCAAAACCAATACAAAAGTAATAAAGTAATAGGCCATCACTCACAGTAATACAGCTCCGCGCTGCTCTTATTAAAGAGCTGGGTCCTATTCTGTGCTACGGAACCCCCCCCCCCCCGTTCAGCGCAATTTTCCCCCGATGGGATCCAAAGTCCAGCTGGCTTGTTGCTCACTTTTACGCGCACAGAGGTTTGGCTACGAGGAAGAAGCAGGAGCCCCAAGCACCTGCTTGGGGCTTGGATGACGTTCAGAAGTGCAGATGTGCACCAGTCCTACGTCAGAATGAACCCTCTTACCTTCGGTTTTGGTTAACAAATTTTCCCCCCACCTGTATTTTGAAGGTTTTCACATTCATTTCCAAATGACTCAACAAAACAGAGCAGAAACTGTTCCCTATATGAACGTTGTTGTTTTAATTAAAAAAGCACTAATAGTTCCATAATGAGAACGTCCTCGTTTATGAAGACTAACATTCGCTTTTACCAATATCTTGGCTGCTCTGAATTCGGGGAAGAGGCGAATGGAGCATTAATCAAAAGTGAAAGTAGAGACAGGGAGAAAAGGGGTGGGGAGAAGGGAACGGCAGAAAGAGAATAAAAGGACCAAGGAGGTCCTCTCTCATTAGTGTCACACCGTACACACCGTGGTGAGTTCCTTTATACATTTCATTCTTTACATACAAACTTGTCTGAAACTTCACTGTAAAAAAACTCTAAAAAAAATTGTCTGCTTTTACAAAAGTCAATATCTGTCTTGCATAAAGGTTTTTTTTGTGCCTTTTCGGGTGACTAGATGGTCGAGTTAATTAAATATACACCTACAATATATCTTGTGTGCAGAATTCTGTGCATATTTTGTAGAGACACAGCAGATGATGTTTTGAAGTTTGTGAGGACTAAATTGTGTTTTTTATGTTATTTCGTTTTGCCAGAGAACCTTAAATGTCAAAAATATTTACAGGAAACATTCAGCGCAGCAGTATCTCTCAATTACATGCGACAGAGTTCTGGTTGAGGTGCGCTTTGCACCCAGAGATAGATGTATGTAACGCGACATCTGTCCCCTTGGAAGATGCTTTGCCTTCGAGAACAGGACGCTCTCGTCCCTCGGCCTCGAGGGACTCTGCCCAAGGTGTGTGCTGTGGCGCTGACGGCCACAAGCAATAGGGGGCGCCGTGTTCCTGTCTCCTGAAAAGTTGTTTGGATGGGTTGCCATGGTAATCCTCATCCTGACCCTTGGCCCTCTGCTGCACGGGATCTGCCTGATGGCAGAGGAGCTGCTAAACCATTCCAATACAAGGTGAGACAAAAGCGGTTTGGTTCATCAGTTGTGCGTGTATCAGTGTGTTTTTCAGAAGATTCAGAGGAACTAACGTTAGCCGTGCTGTATAGCTGAAAGCCGATGGTACGTTTTGCTGTCACACAGGCGGCCCAACCAGTATGCGGAAGCGTAGCACCCGCCCCTCAATGACCTTTTTGTCCAGCCACTTTGGCCACTCCTGTCGAGTTATTAACCAACTTAATCTCATTGATGACTAGACCTACATAATGACTACAACTGTATCTGACCTGGTGTGACAGGCATTAACTTGTAGAATAGAAAATAACAGAAATACTAACAGCCAATCATCTCACTGATGGTCTTATTTATTTAGTTAACACCCAACTGCAATCATCACTGTTTCTTTGTCACTGTAGTGTATCCAGGTTCAACATTTTTTTTTTTTTTTTACATTACATTAATATCCAAATGGTATTTTTAAGTTTGTACATATTATAAGTTTATGTTGCTTTTCAAGACTAAGAGTCTAATATTTTGACTGAGTAAAGCCTAGTTTAAGCGCCCCTTGCGTAGCCCTTGCGTAGCGTCCCGCCCCCCCTTGCTTCCTTGCATGCGTCGACCAATTTTTCTAGCCTTGCGTCGACGGATACGCAAGCTCTGCAAGGAAACGCAAGCCGCAGGGCTGTGATTGATCTGCTAACTACATGTTAGCAGACCAACATGTTTCCTCCTGTTTCCACCAGGTACAGAGGCCGCGGGCTGCTGAGTCACGTGCTGCCAGCCTGTGGGTTTGGGGGGAAGACTCTGCTGGCTGCCGGGCTGGCAGGCCTCCTGCTCTACGTGGTGGGACATCCCTTGCCAAACAAGGGCCAATGTTGGAAACTCCTCATCCTGACCTCGGTCCTTTACACTCTTTTCAAAAGTCTGGGAGTCCTGGTGAGGCTCACACCAGACACACAAACACCAATGTCTTTGATTGTTTGTGGGTCTTTCTCTGCCACAAATAAAGTGATTTGCAGTGAATAAGCGACAACATACAAAAACACAGGTTTAGGCCTGAAAATTTGCATTTAGACATCTCTTACCAGCCCTTAAAGTTCAGGACTACATGGCAGTTTTGGGACAATGTAACTAGAACAAGTTTGCATCTGGGACATAGTGACCTTGTTCATACTTAAGAAACTACTATAAGCCATATTCAGGACAGAAATAACTATGCTAGCAGTGGAAGTGTCAGGTTTTGCCTCACTAACTGTCATCGCCCGAGAACAACATGTCTCTGATTTGCTTTTAAAAATATTATAATAATAATCAAACAGATTCTTAAACAGAGGAACATTCAACACAGTCAGGAATGAGACTAGCGTCTGTGACAGTCCCTCACATTACTGAGCTTCACTATTGAGTCATTTATCCACACAAGTCTGGTCCGCATTCCTCCTGGAATGACAGCATTCATGTTTAATGATTTTTCATTAAACATGAAACCCCATTAAACAATGTCAACAGCCCTGCTGTCATGTCCCTTTAAACTGCCAGTGGTATGTGCTGATGAACCTGTTCATCTATGGAAGAGCTCACTCAGGCGCTGTGTGGGGGTTGTAGCTGAGCAGCCAACCACTTTAAACATGATAGTTCATCTGTCTCTGGTTGTCTTTCAATATGCATTTAAAGGGGAACCAACTCCAGGGAGATGCAGATGTTTTCAGTGACACCAGTGATTTATTACTCCGTTTAAGGAATCAGTTTTCATCAGTGCATTTGAATAATCAGATTATAGTCACTTTGTAAAATGTACTCTCTGCATACATGATAACAATGCGTTAAGCTTACGAGCTTAACTCATTGAACAAGTTGACTAATCGCTACTAGATTGTAAAACCACTATACCTTAAAAGTAAAACATAAAAGCTCCTCCTGCCCCAGACAACTGGAAAACAACTGAAAAACTCTCTCTTTCCCTTTTCAGCATCCTTATCAATTAAGATCCGTCTTATTAGAATTAGAATTTGAATCTTCATTGGATAGTTTTTTTTATATTATTACAGCTCAGAACATCATGGTAAAAGTGAAAAATAGTCTTGTTTGAGCATAAGAGAACCATACCAGACAGAACAGTTCCTTAGTAAGAACACTTCTCGGAATCCTCAGTTGATTAATTGTGGCATTTCTGGAGTAAAAACAGGCTCCAAATACAACTTCATCAGCAAGAATGACACTGTCCTAATTCATTGCTGAATTAAAAATAAAAACTCAAAACAATAACAGTTAAGTCAACATTTACAGAACCGGCAATATGACAATCAAACTATATGATGCCATAAATGATCAACAAAAAAAGGGGGGCACAGTTTGGCCTTTTCTAGAACAGATCCTAAGCAGAAGTGAGGTGTTGTGACATATTTCAGGACGTTCCTGTTGTTGGTGTGCAGGGTCCGTCAGGAGGTGGAGGTATCGGACATGTGTGAGGGGAGGAAGATGAACGTGGCCCACGGCCTGGCCTGGTCCTTCTACCTGGGCTACCTGCGACTGGTGCTGCCATGTCAGTAACATCTGGGACACTCTATCATTCGTAAAGCCGGTTATAGCAACACAACTTGCACTGCATTCCAGAGATCTCAATGAATGTGTTACGGTGTGTCTGTGTGTGTGTGTGTGTGTGTGTGTGGGTCCGTTCAGGTTTAGAGGACTCAATCACAGCAATTCGTGACACCCGCCTCTGGGGACGTGGCTCCAGGAAACTCCTCATCCTCATACCTCTTAACGGCAACATTTCTCACAAGCTGGAGGACGAGGACGACAACATCCGTTTCTGTGACAACCTGCCCAACCACATCATAGACATGGCGGGCGTCCGGGGGCGGGTCTACAAGCACAGCATCTACACAGTATTGGACGAGAACGGGAAGGTAGGCGGGGCTCTAAAACAACAGGTAAACACTGAAGTGCTTCCCCACATGAAATAATAGCTGTGTGCTTTACATCCATTCTATGGAGTTTTAAGAGTCAAAGGTGAGAAAAAGGGAGAGTAAATACCACAATCCTATATCCCACATCTGTATACCTGTAGTATTTTAAATATGATATCTCAAATTGAGTTGCAAACTAATATAGTATTTAGATAATGATCAACCTGATTATCTTCAGAATGTCTCTCAGGTGCACAGCAGAAATATTAAGGCAATAATATATTACGGCCACCGAGCATCTTATTGCCAATGTGAGTTGAAAGACTTAGAGCCGACATCTTTTTCTTTGATCAGATTTGTAAAGACTGCACAGCAGAAATGCGACAGAGAGAGTCAGAGGGAAGTGACAGACTCAAGGGGCTTTCTGTATACTTTTTTCAATATTTCATGATAGCGCGTCAATGTGCTCCATATTTGATATGTTTGATGTGGCAAATCTAAGAGCGATTGTACTCAAAACCGCCTGTGTAGTCAAAGGAAAGGAAGTTTGGGATGGATGAAAGCCGAGTTTCAAGTTAGACCAAAAATAGCCACCATTATATGAAAGTGATAGTGTTATGGCTGTCACCACGCAGAATTAGCTGGATAGGTGGGTGATTTATGTTTGAACTCTGGAAATAGCACTGTCTCACTCGTGAAATGATCATTTGTGTATAAATCCTTTCATGAGACGCAAGTGTTTATTTGTGTGTTTGTCGACAGGCCAGACTTGGAGGAGTTGTGTTAGACCTTGTAAACATTTCCTGATATTTTTTTGCTGTTCTCAAACCTGGGCCCATTTCACTTAAATTGAATCAAGGATCTTTGATACCCAAAGACATTCATATTTCAATTATGTAAAACAGAGAAAAGAATTTGAAAAAATGAAAATCAACTGGGGAAGCATATGCAAATAAAGTTTCTGTGCGTCAACTAAACATGTTGGCCCCATTATAAATACGTTGAGCCTGTTGAATTAATACATATTGCTAGATTTTAATTGATTGATTTGCTGAATTCATTAGAATTTATTCCCATTAAATGAAATGACACCATACAAGACATTTGTCCTCTTGTCTTGTCTTCACATCCTGAGAATATAATAGAGACTTTTCCACACAGATGATTTCATGTTGAGCACCGCCTGCTGGTCCAACATAGGAACATCTCAGTGGCGATCTGCTTCTGTAAAGCACAAACAGTCCCATCTACCTGCAAGCAATGGCGCTTTCCCCGTGCCAGAGTCCCACAAGCTTTTACAGTCGATTCGTCCATGTACTGTCTCTATCTTTCGGTGTGTGTGTGTGTGTGTGTGTGTGTGTGTGTGTGTGTGTGTGTAAATGTAAACAGGTCCATGAGTGTGTGGTGGAGTATGCAACGCCTCTTCTGACGCTTTACGGGATGTCCCAATACAGCAGCGCTGGTTTCGGGAAGCCTGAGCGGCGACAGCAGGTCCTGCTCTTCTACAGAACTCTGCAGGAAATACTGGAGCACTCGCTGGAGTGTCGCAACCGCTACAGACTCATTTTGCTTCCTGGTATGAGGGCAGGCCAAGTGTGTATCTGTTTGTGGGTTCATTTTATACACACCTGGTGGCATGAGACAGACTGCTTTTAAGGGGATTTCAGCTTTCAGTTTATCCGCTTCCCCTGGGTTCGATAGTCCCGATTTTGATTATTTTTATTGATTAAGTTGCTGTCTCTGTGTTTTTAGGCAAGGTTGTAACGTGTAACTGATCCGTCGAGAACTTTTCTGGGTTTGGTCCAGTGATCTGCAGATTTTTGTCTTTTGTAAGAAACTTTAAAACAAAAACATCATCACTGTCTTAACATGGACTTTTGAGATGAGAGAAACACTGCAAAGGATTGGAGGCGGGATGCTGAAACCGGACTTAGATCATATCCTCTTCTTCTCATAGATGAGCATGAGGACGACCCCCACCTCCTGTCCAAAGCCATCCTGAGACACCTGGAGCAGCAGGACAGAGAGTTCTGCCTCACCCCGCCTCCTACGCAGGAGACGCTGCACCGCCCCATAAGGGAGTCAAGAAACGTCGAGTGCTCCGCCAGGTTGCTATGGTTGCCCCCCGTGAGTGATAACGAGTGGCACCCTGAGCCAATGAGCAGGGAGCCGACGCTCATGTTCAGCCTGGAGGAACCTCAGCCTCTCAGGGAACCTGTTGAGAACACCGACCACTTACAAGGATGACATTTCCACTGCTGAAGTGATTTATCTACAGTGAATTATCTCTTTCTGCGTGTGAATTCATAAAAGTTTGATAAATGCAAATATTTGCGAAGATGAATAGTTTATTATTTGATGGTTTCTATATTAATATACTAATTAATGAATTCTTTGGTTAGCTGATCTGTTCGGACCAGCGACAGGAGGTACACGCAATGTATTATCATTTGGATCAACATTAATTGCATGCGTGAGAAATATCACAATGTGGATTTACTTGTGTATGAAATGGCTGGTGTGTAAATAGATACAAATAAAAGACTTAAACAAAACTTAAACAATGCCTCCTCTTGGTGGTGAAATCATAATCCCGCTTCCGTCAGGTAAACAGTCTTTTCCGTCTTACTCCAATCGGAGCGGCCGCCTGTAAATATGGATGAAGACTTTGTTATCCTCCTTCATCTTCTAAAGGTGACATCTAGTAACATCCAGTTATTATGTCTAATATTGGTTTAGAATAGTCCTGCTGTTGCTACCAGTGGGTCCATTCAATAGTCTAAGAATCAAAGGTTGGTGTCAGCATTTAGGTGTTGTATTTAAATTTAATCTAATAATATTGTAAAAAATATTGCCACAAATTATGTAAAGGTAATGAATGAGTTCAAGGAAATATTTAAGGCAGGACAGAGATAATGGAGGAAGTGAAACATCTACAAGTGGGTTTTTATGATTGGATAAACAACAAGTTAGAAGAAGCCTGAAAACACATCTGCTTATCTGTATCTCCTATGAGCGCACACACACATACACACACGCCTCCTGACAGCAGCACTGAAGCCCCTGAAACTACAATGTTAGCATGCTAATATGCTAAGTTAAGGTGATGTGAATATCACACCAGCTTAGAGTCCGCTTCAGGGAGCCTCCAGCGCACTATAGTTGACTCTTTGTCTTGCAGGAAAACTGTTGAGAAAATGACTTTAAATATATGTTGAGATGAAAAGTCAATAAATCAACTTCTCAATTAAACTATTCAGAAAGAACAAAAAACAAACTCTTCTTCTGTCACTTTTCAGCAGACTGGAGTATTATATGAGCAGAGGATTTGTTCAGTGGCGGCAGGTGGAACATTTTCCAGGTAGGGCCATCCGATCCATTTGCCAGAACATCCCAGAATGAAAGACAATTAAAGGTTTAATAAACCCATTACTACAGTGCAGTTAATATGTAACGTTTATTCCAATATATTTTACAAATATTACTGAACAGGTTCCATATTTTTAAATACACAAATATTGATAATTTGTTTAATTTAGCATCATCATTATAGTTCTATCAGTCAGTAGAAACCCGAACGACTGATAAGAATGGTGTTTTGGTCCTTCCTGTTAGATTTGGGGCTTGCAGACATGCAAGCTTGAGTCATGGCCGTGGTGACAGAACGCACTGACCTGTTCTCCACCAATAACAGCTGGTCAGCTGATGTCACTGGATGAATAACAGATTTTTATTGGCACAAAATGACCCTCTAACAGTTACTCATCGTTCCCTTAGTTGGCCATAAACTTCACCAAATATTGAACCAGGGAAATTCTGACATTCTGGTGAAAAAAGGAGAGGCCAGATTGGTTCTGTGTTTAAATGTAACACCGGTATTTCAAGTGTGAGTGACAGATAAGACAGAGGCTATTGGCGAGGTAGTGAGCACACACTGGCACCTCACACCAAAGTTCCCCTTCATTCCACAGAAAGACGCTTCCTCCTCTGTGGTAAGTCTCACACAGAGTTTGAACTGTTGGTACGCAAAGCAGCCATGATAATGTACTGGAAACTCAACCCAGACAGGAGGAGTAAGGTGGCCGTGGCTCAGATGCTGGAAAATATCAGCCAGGTCAACGCAGTGCAAGGTAGGGTACTCATGCACCATCACAGACACGTGAACGTGAAGTGTTTATGTAGGCCTTTTATCTGCGCATGATTATCAGAAGTGATGTCACAGCAGGGAGATTTCAACAGAAGGTGAGTCAGGCGTGAGAGGTTAACACGGAAGAAAAAAAAACCTTCCCGTTCAGTGTCGGCTCGCACGTCAGTCGAGTGGGTTGGACTTCAAGGTCAAGGGGAAGTAAATTATTTTAGGGTTAGACTTCAGAGCAGACAACCAGCTGTGATGTTCACAGTCAAACCCCGCCACCTGGTGGGCGGGACGGGAGAAGCACAAAGTGCGTGTACACGCCACGCAAAAAAAGCTTGTTGCTCGTTTGGTGCACAACGTGTTGTGTTCAAAAATAAAGAAGTTTTAATCAAAAGTATCAAAAATTCAATAAAGAAAAGGGGGTTGTGCTACAAAGTCTCAGCTGAGGATCCGTTTTTCCAAACCACAGAGTCGTTCCCGGCCTCTCGGTTCCATGACGAATCTCCGACAGGCAACGTAGACAGGTAGACCCGAAAAAAGGTGTGGAGGGCCGTGTCCACTCCCTTGGGGACGTGACATCTCCTAGTGTGTTCAAGTAACGAGTTATTTTTAGCCCCAAAACACTAAGGAAGCTACAGGAAGCTACGTGCAGGCATATTGGCTTGTGCAAACAGTTTGCAACATCGCTGCACATCATCATCACTTTCTTCCCTGATATCTGACACGACAATCTCACTTTCTGAACCAAATGAAACTCTTGGCTTCGCATGTAAAAAAACAAAGAGAAATGTAGCTGTTGATCCTCCTTGGTTGCAGCAATCATGGCAAGGCTCTTTTTAGTTGATGATTATTGCCATATATCCTGTTTAACACTCATCAGCTCCTCCACGGAGATTGAAAGAGCAGGTGACAGAATCCCACCTTGTTCGACGGCATTGGTCACTAAAGTGGATTATATACACTTACCCCATCTAGTGCACATGGTTCGGTGTGAATACTAAAAGTGAAAAATCCGTATTAGATACGTCACCTCTCGCCCTTAATAATTCATTCTGTCAAAAGCTTTTGACGCATCCAGAAAACACAAAGTATTCCTGAAGCCTATGAAGGAGAATCCGTTCCACCATATAAAGTACACTAGCCAAAGTAATTGGTCTGTAATTCTCCATGCTGGATATTTTAGATGACTAATCAAATACCAGCAAAGAGTCAGTGAGTACACGATGCATAGATGCATGATAGATTGACCACAGGAAAAGGCGCAGCCTGCTGAACAGAAATTCAGTGTTGTCCTGACTGAACTCTTGCTTCACCTTCATGTAAATTGTAGCACAAGCCTATAAGGGGTTTAGGTGATCATTACGTCTTATCATCATTACGTCTTTATGGAGACAACACTGTACCCACCTCTGTTGCATCATAAATGACTAATGTTACACTGACAGTAGTCAAGGAGAGGGAGGAAAACACTCACTGTACATCTCTGAATCAAAAGACCTCCACTGTGTGTCAATATACGATATAACGACTTGGATATACCCCTCTATGTCTTTTTAATGACAGTTTGCAACATTCTGTACTATTTTTGACCTACGATGCCTTTTTCAAATTTCTTTCGACTCCATACTTTTTCTATTTTTTATAATTCTATTCTGCGCCTTTTAAATTACGATTTGACATAATATACAATTATTTTAGTTTACCTTTTTGGTAGCTGTATATTATACTACGGCTGATTTATCTGACGTAATTCGGCCAGCACCAGACGCGATAGCAACGCAATAGCAACGCAATGCCCAGACACGTTGCGTGAGCCACGCATCACACCGGGAACCTTCTCGAAAGAACCCGTCAGTCCCGCCCACTCGGAGGCGGGGCAGAACGCGGGGGGGTTAGGGCTGACGCAACCCGTCCCACCAGCGGTATAAAGACGTCCCCGCCCGGTGCCGGACAGCTCACCCGAGGTAATACATGGAGAAGACAGCGACGCCACGCGTGGAGGAGGCAACGGAGTTTCGTAGAAAGACGCCGGGATGCCGGACACCTCGGCTCAGCTATTTAGACCCTCACCGCCCGCCCTGTCGGAGGAGCGAAGCGTCGCAGCGATGATCGGGAAGTATTTGCTCCAGCTCACGTCCCCGCACCGGGACACGAGCTCAACCCGGCGGGGCAGCGTGGACAGCTGCAACGAGAGGGACAGCAACTCGCTTTGTAAGTTCATAAAAAAGGTTATATGCAGTTTTATTTAAGACGGACAGTAAATTGTATCATATTACAGCAAATTAGTCGACTAACAGTAACCACTGAGAACATTTGGAGATGAATAAATTGGCTGATGTAACATTTCAGTGGATGTAACTCATGCAGGTCTCTGACAAGCTGTTAAAACTACTTCTCTTTGCTCATGAAAACATTTCAATTCTACATTTTAGTGTAGTTTTTTGTACATATATCCGTGATACTATGTATCCCAAGTATTGATCAGATTCTTGCTTTTGTTCAGGTTCACTGGACTTTCTCTTTCAGTGTTATTGAATGAAGTTCTGACTGAGGCACATATTGTAACACCTTCACCTGTCACGCGTCCACAGTTGCCAACATAGACGCCGGCATGGAGCACGAAGAGTGGCTCCTGCAGCTAGATGTGACCCAACGCATCGAGCGCTGTCTCACAGCGGCCAAAGCTTCGCCCCTCCACTGCCAGGCGTTGCAGCTGCCTCGCCAGATGACGGCCAGGGTGGCCCAAGACGTGGTGCGCTCCTCCGCCGATGAGCCCTGCGGGCTGCGCGGCGCCTCCATCAAGGTCTACGTGGACGGCAAAGAGGGCCTGATGTCCGCGGGCAGCATCTTCTTTGACCCGAGTGTCACTCCAACATTTGAACTGTCACTGATCTTCAGGGCCGACCAGGGCGACGGGTGGCCCCCCCTCAGGAGCATCTTTGACACAAACAAAGTGATGAAGCTGAGGCCGGAGTACCGGCTAGTGAAGAGGAAGCTCTACTCCTCAGCCAGTCCCGTCATCCACGATTTTCACTACCACGGCGTTGACAATGTGAATCTGTTTCAACATACCTCTTGTTGAGATTTTGTATCATCAACCTTTGTCAGGGAACAGTCTGGCCAGCACTGCACGAGCGTTAGCTGTATTTTATATCTGAATAATTGGATCGTTTGTTATTTGTGTCTCACTTACAGCAGGAAGTCAACAGCTTGTTTACATGTTGAATACATTATTTTGCACAGAATGGAGGGATGTTTAAAGGGCTGACTCTAAACATAAACTTCCTTCCAGGATTTTTGTTTTTATATTTTGTAAAATAAATTATTCACACAATTTCAAGGTCCTGTGTTTGCATTTACTTCTATACATTTACGTACTTACGTTTGCAGTAAAACCAAGGTTTCACACATTGAGATACTTGACTCGCACCAAATTCAGGAGGAAATATTTAAGCCAGGTAACAAACGTAAAACACTGAATGTTAGTGGAAGATTAAAATGTGATCGATACTTCAAACATACAACTCCATGGTTCGGATTTAGATCAAATAATGTTTATTTAACAAATATACAACAGAACATGAGACATGTATCAGCTCACCAAACAACTCTACAGGTACTAGTCTTTGTACTCCTATGACACACTTACAACCATGTTATTGTGCTACCTGCATAGCACACACTGGCTACACCCCAAGTGGGAGGCATCAATACTATTTCAGCAACGACTAACTCCACATCCTACGTTCCAGCCCATTAAGACACTCAACGAAACACCAGACTATTTGACATAGAACAGAGGCTTTAGTTTTCAGACTTTCTACCTTCAAAAGGCAGCTCTTGGTTTCCATTCAATTCACTACGACATAAAAGAGCAAGGGGGCAATCAAGGTTAAGATGAAATATTACTCCCGATTGTTGTTAGAATTCTGAAGGGAAACCACATCATTATTTTTTTTAAACGGCTCAGGCGTTCAAGGAAACTCTGGGCATCTCTTACATGCATCTTACAAATGCATTAAATGACTTCCACGATGGCTGGCTTGTATATTCTGGAATTAAAAAAAGTTGTACTCGCAACTTCCGTACCAAACACAATCAGTGATATATGTATACGCATCTGAAATGAACAGGCTAAAACACCCAAAACTACTGGTATACGTAGTGGCCGGCTGACTGGAAGAAAGTTGTTGATGTTGCCGTGGTGCCGTGCACGAGTCTGTGCAGAGCGCCCCATTATAAAGCAGCATCAATGCAGCCACGATTCAACGGCATCAAATCTGACCTGCACATTTCCTGTCCAACTAATGTGACCATTTACTATTCACCTCCATCTCTGAGTGACTGTCTCGCGCTCTGAAATGTCTTTTATTTCTTCATTTTGAGGTCGGCCTCCATGGCACTACGGCGCCCCCTAGTGCCTCCGTCCTGCAGCACAGAGACAGGGAGAAAGAGGGGCAGAAGAAAGTGAGAGAGAGAGGGAGACGAAAAAGGGAAATTCACATAAGTATGTAAAGGTCGAAGGTCAGTGGAACAGAGCGGAGGGAGGGCCCGTTTCAGGCCTCCGTACGTGACTGCGCTTCAGACAAAAAAAAAAAAAAAAAAACACATTAATGTCCTCCGTGGCAGGTTTCCTCTCCAAAGAAACAACAGAAAAAGATGATCAAAAAGAAAAGGAAGATGTCAACGGAAAAAAAGGAGAAAAGAAATTAGAACATGCAGACGCAGACAACCGCAGGTAAACGGAAAAACACAGGAAACCGGCATGAGGTCATTAAACGAAGGTCGAAGGAAGCTTGGGTGATGAAAGGTTATGGGAGTTTTTGTGTGTGTGTGTGTGTGTGTGTGTGGGGTGAGGAGATTGTGTCAAAACAGAACTTAAGTTTATGGGCGACAAGGGCAGTGTTTTTAAGAGATTTGTGTGAACTGTCAGAGGAGAGTGAGAGGCCTTTAACTTCTTACTGATCCCTCATGTGGAAAGGGGAGCGTTGCTGGGAAACAAGGGTCTGTTTGGTCTTTTCTCTTTTCCCCTTTTCTTCTGGATAACTAATTAAGTTTACAGGTGGGGCCAACACAGCCTTTCACCTCGCCAACACAACATGACCAACTAGAGGAAAAGAGTTGTTACAGGAACAAAGACTTTGCATTGAGTTTGATCCATCCATCCAAACACAGTCTTCTTTTGTAAAAGCTGTGAAAACCCATTTTCAGTGTTAATCTCTGTACTGGTGTCTGTGCTCAAAACTCGCCTTTCTGGTTTGAGGCCATGGTTGCTCAGACTTAAGGTTAATAAACACCGGCTGTTACTACAGTGTTACAGATTACAACCGACACTTCACAGGGACAGATATTCAGGATCGTTTTTCCTTTAGTCTGAAAGATACAAATAATAAGAAATTGCAGCTCCCTTCACATTTAGATTATGATCAAGAGAAAAATAAATCAGTGCTTCCTGGTGACAGAACGACTTAAAAGTAAGTTTGTAAATAACCGGAGACCTAGTTTGGCATTTCTGTAGAGCAATTTATCCACGGGCACCGATATACCTGCCGATCAAGGGCCCATCTATCATCGGTCTCGCCCGACTCGTAAGGACACTTTGGTTAATGCTCTGGCAAAGGAAAATAAGTTTCCGTTAAAATGTGCTTTTGTTCATTTTCAGGGTCTAATGTTAGCGTTATCAAAAGCTTTCAAATGGCTGAACTGAACTGTAGAATACTTATAAATGTTGAGTTACAATATTGCAAACACATTTTATTGCTGCTAGAATAGAACTGAAGAAATGAGAGATGAGATGTAGAAACAGATGTGTACAGGTGTGTGACAACATGTGTGCGTTCCTTTGCTTTGAGACAAGCGTGTGCGTAGCGTGGTCTGGTTCTGGTGAAATCTGAGGGAGAACCTGAATACTTACAAAGAGAGAGAGAAGGAAAGCAGGAGAGGCCATTGGGACACTGTCCTGTAGGAGGACAAACATTGGAGTGAGAAAGAGAGAAAACACACACATAAAGCAATTTTTATAGAGATCTGCGCCAAAGACGAAGTGGGTAGAGTGTCCCTTCCGGCTGCTGTGTATCTGTTTGATACACAGAGGTGGACAAACAGAGGCGATCAGGAACTAATACAAGCAGGCGAGCACACTCCCGTACACACAAACACGTCTTTAAGCCAACTCCCTAACCGAGTAGCCCAGTTACCGTCATGGCCACCATGAACGACATCATCGCTTCTATTCAGTCACAAGCGCTTCCTAACCTACAGAAGTTGCTTTATAATACTGTCGGGTCAGTTAAAGCTCTGAAAAGGTTACGACCGTCCCATCTCGACTCCAGGAAGCCAAACAACTATATATATATATTATAGCTCTCTGTAAAATAAACCACTTGCAAACAATTTACCCATAATTCTGAGCTTCCGTAAAAGATACTGCAAATCACGAGATAGGGAACTGACATTTCTACATTCCATGATTCTTTAAAAATTGCCGTGACCTACGAGAACCCCGTTAAGACGCACACACTCAAGACGCCCACAGACAGAATGAACACACACACACACACACACACACACACACACACACACACACACACACACAGAGAGAGAGTCAGCGGCAGGCGGATGCGGACAGAGTAAGTGGGGAGAGGTGCAGCCACCACGCGGCAGGGGAGTCAACAAGAGGAGTAATTCCACCGAAGCACTTTACAGGGAGCCGAGAGCAGAGTTGTGTTCCTGTGTGTATTCAGCAGCGTTGCCACACTGGCAATCAGGGCCAGAGGAGATCAGCACACAGGTCAGCTGACCCGCATCAAACACTCATCACGCTGAGCGAAGACAAGCAACGATTCAGTCGTAGCAGAAACCTCGGAGTCGTCAGAACCAGGTGGAAAAGTCAGAAACAA
Source organism: Apeltes quadracus (assembly GCA_021346845.1). Classification (NCBI taxonomy): domain Eukaryota; kingdom Metazoa; phylum Chordata; class Actinopteri; order Perciformes; family Gasterosteidae; genus Apeltes; species Apeltes quadracus. The sequence continues at coordinate 14,565,394 of CM037920.1, read as the reverse complement.
GTTCTTAGATAAATATTTAAAAAAAGAGGCATGTGGTTTAATGTGGTATCAAAAGAGAGCACAACTTTCTCCTAGAATTGTAAGCAGTTCAAGTTAGTTTTATTCACATGAGTAAATGGGCTCATATTGATGGAAGGAGAAAACACACATGTGGTGATCGACACTGTATACAATCTCTCAATGAAACAGCAGGATAAGAGACACTAAACAGACCAAAAGCCTCGCATCTGTTCTTTCTAACCTTTCAAAGGACATCAATTCATTAAGGCAAGACAGGTTCAGCTCTGACACGCTATATGGTGACATGTTATGATTCCAAAAAATAAAAAAGAACATGCAAAACAAATCCACAACTACGGCAGCATGTAACTTTATTAACAGGGTCTGTGTAACACATCTATTCATTCATTCCTTTGAACAAATCTGTTTAAGAAACTGTTAGCAGGATCTTTGTTGTGGGATGTTTTTTTTTTTTTTTTTTCACGCTGTAAACTAATCATTTCAGGCACTTAACATGACATCAGCCAAAACCGCTGACAATAATACATGTCCCAAAGCTTGATACATCATTTCAGAAATAAAGCCTGTATAACTATACAAATGGGAAGCTTTAAGCCTTTTTAACTTTGTTACAAATAACAGTACCATCTCGGACCTTTTTATGACCTGCAAAAAATAACAATTAGACGCACACAGGGTCTTTCCATTGCTCTGGTTTAAGTTGAGTGGAGCAACTAGTGGACTCACCCCTGAAGCAGGGCTATTCAGATATATTGTTCAGGGGAATACATTTTACAAAAAAGGTAAGGGCCTGCAGAAATATATTATTCCCAAAACTCAAATGGATCCACTCGCTGAGCTGAAGAACCAACGACTTTTTTCTTTTTGCGTTGGGAGCAATTTGAATGACATCATCCTCACTTTGGGCTATGCGTTAAGCTTGAGGTTTCCATAGAAACCAGAATACATCAAAAACAGCATACTGTGAGACAGTTCCCACGTCATATAAAAATGTCTCCCCGGCTCACTTGAGATATTGTGACCCTTTGCCAGACTTTTAAGGGAATCCTAATTTGTCCCCCAACAGGTCGCCCAACCCACCTTCTCAGCCGGCTCTCCTGGCTTACGGTTCCCCTCCCTGCCGCGCAGGCTCTTGGCGGAGATGGCGCTCTCCGATGTTTGCATGATGAGCTGGGTGGCCAGGAACTGCTGCACGTGCTCCAGGACGTCGCGTTGCATCTCGAGCGCCATGTGGTACACGTCGTGGTCCGACGAGTTGTACATGACGGCGTTCTGGAACATCAGCATGATGTCGCGCTGGAACTCGGCCGTGGTGCGGATCACGCCGGACTCGATGTTCTTCTTAATGGCCGACAGGTCCATGGGTCTGCAGCAGGAGGATTAAGGGGAGGTTGTTCACCGCTGGTCAAAAGGGCGAGCGAGTGGTGGGTTGATAGAGAAATGGCCACCAGTGTACAGGTGCGCTTACCTGTGTACGATGCTATGGTAACCAGGCGCAATGTCATCAGACACAGGCTGCAGGAAGACGCTGGCATACCTGAGAGAAAGAGGAAGTACCCAAATTAGCTTCCCTTTAACCTTGAGGGAAATGGTTTTTCTGAAGTGCTTTGGGTCTAGAAAATATTCTTTTTTGGGGCCTTTTTGTTTTCAACTACGATTCATCAAATTACAACAGTGGGGTTTGGTTTTTGGGCAAAACTATGTGAGATAGAAGAGATGTAGTAAGACAGAAATGATAGAATGCATATAAGAGTGACACGCTGAGTGGAAAACCAGGCATCGAAGTATTATTGAAATCTGGAGGTCTTCTGCTATTTGATGAGATTGAACAAAAATACAGATGTTAAGTGTGACGACCGTGAAAACGTGTGTGCTAAATCACTGTGGGCTCAAAGACTGAATCACGGCTGAGCTTGAGGCTTTTCAAGAGGCTCCACCTGTGGTTGGCCGCCGCTCTCCACACCAGCATAATGGCTTTCTTCCAGATCTTCTGGGCCTGCACGGCCTCCTGGTCCTCACCGCATGTAGATCTGAGAGGGAAGAGCAGGCCGAGGGGAGAGTGGAGACAAAAGCACAAGCCGTTAGAACCTTGTGTGTCAGCAGCCAAGAACTGCGTAGCTCGAGACAAATGCAAGCCAAGCTTTCTTTAGTTCGGCAGAGGTTAGAGAGATTTACACACTTCCCCACCACGCGTCACATGGCAGTAAAAAATATTATTATGACACCATCATCGCGCTTCTCTCTGCAACCATGACACCTACAGCTGGGAGGACGAGGCCGGGCTGCTGGCCAGGGAGTCTGCCGTGTAGCGCTGCGAGGGCGGCCCGTAACCGTCTTCACTCTCGCTGGCGGCCCGCTCCACCTCTGACAGATAGGGCCCCTCCCCTTCCCCTTCTCCCTCCCCCTCCCCGCACTCCTCTTTCAGCTCGATCCCTTCTTCCGGGTAGCCCTCGCTACCAGCCTCCTCCTCTTTCACCTCCTGTATTCAAGAACACACACACACACACAAATTGAGCAAAAAGACTGTTTGACAGGTTGTGTGTGTGTGTGTGTGTGTGTGTGTTTGTGTCTCACCTTGGACTCTTTCCCGGACACAGAGCTGTCCTCGGAGTCTGCGGGACAGACATGAGAAGCATATTAGTGAAACAGTAGCATCACTTGGCTGCGCGTGAGCTGAGGCCACCCACCGAGGCATGGCGGGTTGGGCTCCGGCTGGCTCCACTCCTCCCCCTCGCTCTTGACCGTCGCCTCAGCGGCCTCCTTCCCTGCCGCCCCTTCTTCCGTCACCTCACTTCCTGTTGCACCATCGTCAGACGCGACCGAAGAGGTGATATCACTTCCTGTTACTTCAGGTCCATCACAGTTTCCCTTGAGATGTTCGCTCTTGGTCTCCGGTGGCTGCTGGGTCTCCAGGCCTGCAGGATTAAGGGCGGACATCGCGACCTCATCCTGAGGCTCCTGACCGGGGTCGGTGTCTTGCAGCGCGGGTTGCGGGTCCGAAGCCTTCAGCTCCTGGGTCTCCCAGGGCCCGGGGAGCGTGTGTCCTTCTGAGACGGCCTCTTCACACAGGGAGAGAGCTGCTTCCACCGCCGCTGCATCCAAGACCTCAACGGAGTCGTCGACCTGAGGGGAAGGAGGGAAGAACGGAGGCAGAACATCTTGAAGACTAAACCCAAACACAGATAGTATGATTTAGCATTCGCTTCTTTAATACATACAGTCGTAACTTTGCATCTTTTTAATTTTTAAGTTAAGCATAGGGATCTGGAATATTGATTGAGTGTAAACAAGGAATAAAACACTCCAGGTTACCAACTAAGAAGTAGTCATTAAAAGTTGTTTAGTGTTGCTAAATGTGTTTTACTGCTGCAGGTATTGCATCACTCCTGTACACAGTGGTGCAGTGATGATTCCTGTCAATTAGGTATCTACTATATATAGCATTTCATCACAGATACTTCAGACTTGCATACATAAAAAGGCAACCAGCTCTGACCATGGTCATTCTCGCCTCTTTAGTGGTGAGTGATACTAATGAACGAGTAGATTTTTAATTTAAAAAAAGACAGTGTACCTTCTCCTCTATGATGGCAATGATGTCCCCAACTGTCTCCAGGTCCAACTCGTCTCCCATGTAAGACACTGCAACAAGGTCTTCTTCTACTAGCCCCGCCTCCTCCCTGAGTTCTTCCTTGACTGCAGCTTCACTCTCTGCTAACACACACACACACACACTCTTTAGTACACCATGAACAGTGTAGGTCAAGATTCTCTGTCCTATTTATGAGGCGGCAGTAGCAGCTGTAGTTACCGCTGATGACCACATGGCCCGGTGGTAAGGCAGTGGCTGCAGTGGCTGTCTGAACTCCATTGGTGAGGCTTCCAACAGAGTCTCCCTCCCCGACCTGATACCAATGTATAACAGAGAGGTGTAAAGGGTGTTAAGACAGTATTAATATGTTAGATATTCATTGATATTGAATCTGAATATTGCAGTAACATCTGTCACCGAAGCATGAACCGAAGCATGTATGAATGCACGTATATGATTATACAGTAAAGATATACATTGACAATGGGAAAATCCAAAAGAAGGTTAAACAGAAAAAGGCTTAAAAAGCTGCCTAGTCAAGGCTTAATATTCTCATTATCTTTACCGGCGGATGTTCCAAACAGATATTGAATAACTGACATTCCAAGCATTTTACAAATTGTTTTTCAAAGTGTAGGTCTTTTAGGCATTTGCCTGTTGCCTTGTATGATGTCATATCATTTATTGTTCCTGGTATTCTGGTCGTTTTGGATACTGTGATCTAATCCAGCTCTTACCAGGCGGGGGCTGGCCGAGATGAGGTTGCCCTTCTTCAGCAGTTCCGACAGGAGAGGGGAGGGCGGCGGCGTGGACTTCTGGGTCAAGAGCCTCTTCTGCGGCGAATCATCTACTTGAGGGGCTGGGCCTCCATCTTTGGGCCCCGGGCCTGGAGCATCCAGCGCTGGGAGGAAGACTGCGATCCCCTGGGCCTGGCGAAGGCAGTAGAGAATCAATGAGACTCGCTGACACCAGGGGCTAAAGTATCTCAACCACCTCCTAACAGGAGGAGCTAGCAAGTGCTAAAGACACCACACAGGGAGCATCTTTTCCCATTGGCTCATGGTGAGACTGGAAACCGATTGGAGATACTGATGGAGTCTATAGGTCCTCTATAGATCCTCAGGAAAGGAAAACAGAGGACTTCTAATGTAGGCGACAGCCTGTGAGTCCGGTAGAGGGAACTTCAGTAAATATACTGAATTAAAAACGGTGAAAATGTTTCAGCTGGATAAAGAAAAACGTCTACTACATAGTTTTCTCTGTGTACTGGCAGTATTCTCACCACTGCTACCACATAAGTCAAACACTACTCTATTAGAGGATGTTCTTACAACCGAGTGGGTGGTGGGTGTAGTCATGGTGGTGGAGGTATTGGTGGTAGGGGTGTCATCGGAGGCAGCACCTCCAGTATCCATGGGCGTCGCGGGGACCAAGGACTCCGCCGGAGGATCCGCGGTGGGAGGGCTGGCACCCAGAGGAGAACGTACGGTTACACTGGGGAGACGCTTAGGTGTGTTTTTCATGGCCTGGCGAGCTGTGATGGACAGAGACGATGAGAGAATGAATCCTTTTTATTGGTTTAAATTAATATCAGAAAAATAAACTGCAGCGCAAGAACCTGTAAAAGTTACACAAAAACAGCAACGTGCTGGAAATTTCCCACAGAATAGCAAGGTCATAAAAGCCTACTGGGATCACTTTGGAGTTGATCAAATATATAACTCTGCAAAATAAAAGTACTGTGTTTCGCAGCATGGCGGGTGGGTCCTGTGAGGGGAACTTGTGGCATAATTTCATTTCCTGATGCAGACTGAACTTACCTTGGAACGCGGTTTCTGTGGCTTTCCTTTTCTGTTCGGCTTCCTCCTCGGCCTGCTTCTTCTTTCTGAGGATGGACAAACAAAATTGAACCGCCTGAAAAGCGGGTACACGGGGGGCATCACAGGAACAAGTGGTGGGACTGTGGGTGGAAAGCTGCAACGGGACGAACCCCCCCCCATGCTTTACACTGATGACCGTTGGGTTGCTGTTGGGCTGCGAACTTCTCCGGTGTTGTTATTCACCGGCCGATCGCCTCCCTCTCAACCACTCCGCTCAATAAAACAAGACGCTCAGTACTTTAACATTTGTGCTCTGCATTATGGGATTAACAGACTGTTGACTTTTTTTGTCCAATTGAGGAGTTTTAGAGTTTTAATCCAATAGAAGAACTGATGAGGGTCTCACAGTGTGATCTCTGTCCACAGCTCCTTCAGCTGGGCGTCCATGTGACCCGTCTGTATCAGGTCCACCTCTTTCTTTAACTTCCTGCCAGGACAAAACGCACAGAAGGGTTAAAGACCATGTCTCGCTATCAAATATATTTTAAATGGTTCTAAACCAGGTGTGTATGTACCTGTACTGCTCCTGAGTGTCGCGCAGGAGTTTTTTGAGTTCCTCTATCCTCTCCGTAGTCAGCCTACGCACAATGACGTCTTCAATGGTTTCGACCACCTCACCTTTCTCACCCCGCTTACGCCTGAAGTGTAGGAGATCAAAAGCACTCGTAGTCAACTACCAAAATATTTCACCGTGTCAACAAAGAGTGATGGGACATTATTATAATTCTGCATATAGGCGTTTGGATACGTCTATACTAGAACACTGACTTGGGTGCTTCTGTGGCCTCCAGCAGCTCAGAGTATTGTGAGGCACAGTGCTGAGAAACAGAAACAAAGCTTGTTATCAGCCTAAGCACAATTGGAGAGTTATCCGCTTGAAAAACAAAAAGGGGGGAAAATGATTTGTAGTTTTGTCGATTTCTTACCTTCTGTGAGAACCAGTCCGGTGGACGGCCGGACTCCGAGAAGGGCTTGATAGCTCTACTTACAGACACCCTGGAAGACAGAGAGAAATTACTCAGGATAAACACACAACACACAGAAAACGGTCGAAAATAAATTGCTGACGAAACTAAAGAACTGCTTTCAAATTGCAAACAAATGAGGACCAATGAAGGTGAAATCCAGGGTACAGTAAAAACTAAAAAAACTGTTCATATCATTCTTGCAGTTTGTTTGTTTTTCTTTTTAATTAATACATAATTGGAGATTGACACTGCTTATTAGTAGTCAAGGCAGTGAACCACCGGTCAGCATTCACACAACAGAAGTCTGACCGTAGTGGTAAAAGATGTACACAACCAGTAAATGTAAGGAATGGACGGGCTCCTTTTAAACACCCTCACATGAAGTAAAGCCGAGCGTGTATTGACATCTTAATGCTCTCTTAGAACCCCTTTTTTTATAGACTTTTATGCTGTGGGGTGATTTTCTTTCACATTAAAACATGTGTACGGTATAGCTCAGTCCAGACTCTTTCATTGTTGGTCTAATGCAGGGATGTCAAACTCATTTCAGGTTTGGGCCAGATACTGCCCACATGGGGCGGTGCCGCGCAGATGGTCCAGCCTGCATACCGGGAGCGCAAAAGCGATCGCGCATGCGCGGTGACCTGACGTGATTTTCCGATGGGATCTACCAGCACTGCGTTGGTGAACGACGGGGTCCCCCCTCGTCTAACGCATGCGCTCACTCAGAGTGTGCGACCCCCAGTGGACTTTTTAGGAATAGCACCTTATTTTATAGAAATACAATTTATGTCTTTCTGTTATTGGACCCCGCAGCGGGCCCGAGTTGGCCTCGAGTTTGACACTTGTGGTCTAATACAACCCAGACACACGCCTGCTTTCTTAGAAGAAGCTAATTCTATTGGGGGGGGTGGTGGTGTGTGTTTCATTACCAGTTTTGGTCGCCGCTCCTCATAACTGAGGAGGCCAGGCACAGTTTCTCCCTGACGGACCAGGGCTCTGTTGGTCCCACATTCTGTATCTTGTGTTCTGTGAAGAAAAGCACAGTGACGTCGAGATACTTTCAGGGATTTATTGTTGGTAGCTTGTGGCCTGTTACTAGCTAAACAAAGACCTCATAGCGCGGATAAAAACGAGTGCAGGTCAGGGGTTGTCAGGCTTATTTACACGTCAGTTTCTACGTTAACAGGTTGTCATCTCAGGTTATTTACGTTATGTGTTAGTCTTTATTCCGGGGAGCATGTTGGCGGTTGCACACACCAGTAACTATGGCATTAAATGTCAGCTCATCCCCCTCTGCTACATAAGTAAGTTACCATACGGTCTTTGATATGTCAACACAAAAAGGTACGACAGCTACAAGGTGCCGCAATGGCTACGTTTCCTGCAGTTTTTTTTATTTTGTGTTAGCTAGGTAGCTACGGTTGGCTACGTTGTTTATAATAATTTGCATCGGGTTTAGAGGATGCTTTTAATACAGTAGCACTTCGTTTTTCTACGGCGGCGTAGATGCAACTACACGCATTTAGATTTAGTTATGGCCCTGCAGACATTGACGTGCATTTGCTCAGATTTGAAATAGTAAGGTTGTGGTTAGCTTAGCCGTGTTGATTACGGGGGACACATTCACGAGACACACACAGCTAACGTTACATGCTGTGACGCTTTTCCCCTGAAACAGCTCTACTTGGTTCAACCAAACTAAATGAACTCTAATGTATAGAGTTTGCTTACTGATATATTTATTATGACATCGGTATTAGAAAATGATAACAGTGTGAGAAAGATTCGAGAAATATTACTCACTGCCGATACCGCTCGCCATTTCTTTTGTCGGGTCGTGATAACTTCCGCCGGACAGGTTTCAGTGGGACACAAAAGTACTCCGTCCAAGTGGACCGGATATCGCAAAGTCTTAATTCAGATTTAAATTAATGTCTTGTTCGCTTTAGCAAAACACGTCAATTTAGAGATGTGCGAGTTGAAAACAGTATCAGAATCACTTAAGGCATGTTTCTTGGTATATAACAGTCCGGAAACAATATTTTGTCGGGTTGTCATTTGTAATCACAACTCCAGCATCTGTGGAGGTCCAGCTGCATAAAAGGATGACAAGAACTACAAAACGTATTTAAGTAACTAAAAGTTGTTAAAAGTTCAAGGTTTACTGTCATTTCGCAAAACACTAGTAACCTCATCCATGCTAAACATACAATGTTCAAAGTGAAGGTGCCATGGATACAGAGGGTTATAACACAAGCAAACAAAGTATGAAGGATGAGTTGTCAACATGAATGCAAGAATCTACACACCTGGATCACAAACAAAGTGTGGCTGTGGCACCATTACTTGAGGCACCGTGATGTAGGGAGACAGCCATTGCCTGATGAACACAGTGGACATATTCAGCCTAGTGAAGAACTTCTGTTTCTCCGGAGTGATGATAAAGTGAAGATTCTTTGATCGCCCACGTTCAGTAAACAGATGCCGGATTACATGTTGATGTAAAAACATAAAAGTGGGGCATAAAAGCCCCACCATTCTGAAAGCAGCCATTACAATGTTAGCCGCGCATGCACATCCTGATGATGTGTGAACTCTATGGAGGTTGCATATAGGCCAATTCAATGGGTTTTGAAGGGTGACTACGTGTCTCTCAAAAAAAAAACATGGCTTTCTTTTTTTGGATTTATTAGAGTCCAGTGTAACAATTCATCTGGTGACAATCAGTGATAATTGTGGTTAACTGTGGACTTTTGGGGACCAGTCAATCAAGTGCGATGATAGAATGAAACCAATCACAATTGTTTAAATATTGGAAGTCTTTATTTCAACAAGACTAAGAAATATTGTTTAATATACATTTAACATCTATCTCATCTTGTTTTACATTTAGGAGATACTCTGAACAGGTAAAAATCTGATGTACTGTTATGCCTCTTTTAGAGACATCTAAACCGGCTGCTCTCTATTTACACTTTTCTTTTAAATTCTTCTCCGTCTCTCTTCAGACAAACAAGTCATTTTCTGTTGTTGTGGGCCAAAGGCTGATGGAAGAGTTTCCAACACTGGTACGACTTGAACCAAAGTCGCTCTGTGGATGAACATCCATCCAGCAGCTGGACCGACTCCCTGCCAGCTGGATGACGTTGCTGCCCTGGCCCGCAAGCACAGACATTTATCACCATCATCCGAAAACCTTTCCTTCCACTCTCAGAAACGTGAGTTTCCTCACACTCTTCGCATCTCTAAACACGTGCACCAGCCCTGGTCGAAATGTTGGAGGAACCCAAACTTCAGAAGAACTGAGGCGGTCCCCACGCAGGGAGACCCACGACCGAGCTGCGGGAGCCTCGCTGTTGGAAATAAAAGCCTCCATATTTTCTGCGTGTCGCTTTGTTCTTTCTCCAGAGTCAGATTCTTAATGATGTCATTGTTGACATCAGTATAAATGGAAGGCACTTTTTCTGGAGGAAAATGTCATGGACGCTTACAATCAACCCGTCAATTTCAAAAGCCAAACAGAAGGCCAAAGGCTGCGGCCCAGTAGAGACCGTCTTACCTGAAGCCAAATGTTTTCAGCCCGGCAGAGGTGTGAAACATGCCAACCCATTTCAACTTTCTCAAATGCATATTCAAAGCCCCCGAATCTGATCCATTCAATCAATTACTTTGAGAAATGAATCTGTTTCACCCAAGTTTTGCGAGCAGAACCACTTTGAATACTGTATCGTAGGCCACCGTTGTTGTTCTGGAAGCATGATTACATGGACATTAGAATACATGCATAAGTTACTGTACAAAAGCTACACAATGTGTCATTTTAGAAATGAAACGGCCAGCTAATGAAACAGTTATAACAGAAGATATCGAAAACTGCATGTTGTGCTTGTCAGCTGGTAATGATGTACTCTAAAACACCCCACGGGCAACTGGGAGTAGTACATCATAGATAGAAATCGTCATCTACATTTTTTTTTTTTTACCTTAAGAAAATGTTAATGTACCAAGGTAAAAAAAAGAAAAAACGATCAGGCACCAGACATTACATTTTGGCAGCACTTGTGTGACAACTTCAACATTCCACCACAGCTTGAAATGAAGAATGAAGGTAGATCAAATGGTCCATTTATACCGATGTGGGCCGGTGAAAAGGCACAACTGTACATAATGGGAAGGAGGGAAAAAGAACTGACACCATAATGCTCACTAACCAGAAATGCCCCTGAATCTGTGCACCTAAACTAGCAGTCAAATGCACTGTAGTACCTAATATATAGATCTTCATACCAAAAAACAGCTAAACATTAAACTTAGTCGACATAAAACCCTGTATTAAAATAATCTTTTTTTCTTGATTTCCTTTGATCAAAGCACTGTCTTTTGTTCATCCTTTCTCGCTTTATGAATATTCTTGGCGCCACCTAATCTTGTCAAACGGCCACGGTCACAGTACCGAACACGGGCCATTCAGGACTCGTCAGCTCAGCCTTCTTTAAGGATAATGCCACGGGAAGTCAGTTAACCTTCGCCTCCTCTCGACTATTTGCCTTTTCTATTGAACTGCTTGAGTTGAAGTTCAATTTGAAATTGATTTTAGGGAGGGAAAACAATGAGGTTGTGATAATGCTCATAGCAGACATACAATATGCTTTTTTGGGCTTGCAGAGCGCCCCATAAGCTCTCCCAAAGGTCAAATTCATCTCCAGGTCAAACATGAATACCTGTGCTGCAACTTCTCCCTGTGGATTTCCAAAAGATGACTCAAACTAAAGCTCCTACTGAGCCCCAGTCGATATCAACAGTTAACTCCCCAATTTCGGACTGGCTGATGAATGCAAATGAAGAGAGGCGGGGACACAAACATTCACAGTGTAACATTCATAGCAACAATCTCTGAATAATGGAAAGAAAGAAAATCCTCAGAAACATGAAGATAGGTCCCACCAAAGGCACTCACTGTTCAACCAAACACCCGGGTAATTATTTAGATATCGGACCGCCGAAGAAGGCACATAAATGCATTACGAGTTTAAACTGCCAAAATAAGACAATAGTATGAAGTTTGTGTTGCTGCGGGTAAAACCCCAGTGTGGCTCCAAAAGAGCCATAAGGAGGAAAGGTTTTTCTGGGGGGGAAACAAAGGTGGATTTCTTGGGAAGAAAAGTGTATTGCTGTTCACTGATGTCCTTAAAAAAATACAAATAATTAAAAGAAGTTATTGTAATATTAAGAAGAGTCCCCCCTCCTCCACTCAAATGGCAGACAGTCCAAAAGCCTGAAGGGAGTCTTTTTTAAAGTCTCTCTGACAGTTTCCTCCTTTGCTCAGTCATTCCCGGTCGTTCTCTTGCTCTTCTTGCCCAGTCGGTTTTATCTCAGGTGTGGAGCGAGCAGGGCCAGGACGAGGCCGCAGAGCGCCAGCGCCATGCTTCCCTTTGAGGCGACCCCTCCGTCCGATGGCTTGATGCCCTTCACCTCGCGCTCGATGGCTGGCTTGCGGGGGTTGGGTGGCGTGGAGAAGTAGATGTCCGGGTCGTTCTCGCAGGGCGGAGAGTCGCAGCCGCTGCCGCTCTCCTCTCCTCCGCTGCCATCCTCATCTGGAGGAAACAAACAGAAGCACGCGGGGGTCAGGTGTGCTCAGCTCGGATGTTATGTCATAATCGCTTCAAAGAATGCGCCGCGCATCCTCACCGTTATCGATGGAGATGTCGTTGCCGCTGTGTGCAGCTTTGAGCCAGCTCGTCATTTCCTTCAACGCTGCGATTTGAGTGCGAATCACAATGTCCGGCTTGGTTATGTCCACATCCACGTCAGGGTTGGACACTTGATTGGCCAGGCCGTTGCCAATGACTACTGACTCGTACCTACGTCAAGTCAGAATCAACGTTAGCAGAGTATTTTAGGGGACTGTAAATGCAGCCAAATGTAGTCTGCATGGTGTGTGTGTGTGTGCGATCGCGTGCCAACGTGTTTATCTTACCTGCTTTTTGCGGTTCCATTCCAGCAGTCATCCCCAGGTTCGATCCTCTCACCGGCACAAACCGTCTCTGGCAACGTGGACCAGAACTTTTTGGCATTTTTCAGTTTCTTCTTCACATCGTTCGTCTGGAGAAAAACAAGAAAAACCTCGTCACACTCAAAGAAGGAACAGCAGTTTGGGTAAGCTGTAGGTGTTCCAGTCCTTACCAATCGATCTAAACTGGTCCCAGCGGCGGTAGTGGGTCGGGCATCGGGACTGTAAGGGCGGAAGCGTCCGTTGAAGCCAGTATCTTTGATTGAGCGCGCCGAACGGAAGGCCGTGCTCGGTTTGGGCTGCCCACATCCTTGGAAAACCTGTCAATAAGGAGCAAGAATCATGTGAACTTCATGGAACACAGCCCTTCATTTCTGGCTTTGCTTCATTTAAAATGCTGTGAAATGATACTGACCTTCTGCGACACTTGCATGCTGTTCTCCTGCATGTTCATAATGGCCTCAGAAATTTTCACATCGATTGGTTCCACGACGGACTCAAAATTGAAGGGGCCTTCGAGCCTATCTGCCAGACTCAGCATGGCATCTGCAAACCAGGACATAAGGACGCACAATTAAAAACAGAACAAAACCTGGATGCATTGAGAAGAAGATGATAATGTTACAAATACACTGCCGCTAGAGGGCAGCACGTGACCTGGCGCACGATGGTCAACCAGTGACACCGTGAAGCTGCTGCACAGCGAGGAGGCGGCAGCAATAGAAACCAGGAATCGTCTTTTGTCAACTGAGGCGTGTCAAATTAATACAACGAGGGGAACGGCGAATGTTTGCGGCGCCCCGAGTGTAATAAAAGTGATCTGCCACGGTGTTTACACAAAACAGGAGCTGCATTCATCCTGTGGGTCGCAACATGAACAAGTTGCATGACTCCTCCCTCTCCCACTTAACTTATACAAGATGCTAAAGAATGAGGGATGTGTTTGTGCAGGTTTTACAGTAAACACTGTTTGCTTTGTTGAATTAGTTTTTGCTTAACAGAAGTGCAATAAACGCACTAAATACCAAAAATGCATCTATATTTCATCTCATTACCCAGATCCCATCATGTCAAACTGGTTCCAAATAGGTTGCATTTTAGTTTAGGGAGGGAACATTTTAAAAGACTCTAGAAGCAGGGAGTTTAAAAGTACACATTTTTGTTGCGAGAGGGACTCTCTGTCGGGCCGCTTCCATCACTGCTGCAGAAAGGGTCTTTGGTCACACGGCGGTTGCTTACCAAGGAAGTTGTTCCACTCGGCGTCCAGGTCGGCCTGGTTGGCGAGACACCCGCGCAGCACATTCAGGCAGTAATTCTGGCAGGGTTTCAACGCTACTTGGCCCGAGCAGTAGGGACAGTACAACATCTTCATGGACGCTCGCACACAGCTGGGGGACGCGCTGACCTGGAGGGGGCAGTTAGCACACTGTTATCATTCCCCCGCGGCACCACGCTCACCCACATGGACAAAGCCATGACCCCAAAATCAAAGCCTACTCCACACGCCAGTGTAAACATTAGCGTCAATGAAAAACACGCCGTACCAGAACAGTCAATGTGGCTTTTGTTATCAGACACGCAGAGGGGAGGGATGGACGCAGCTTTGGGGAAAGACTCTCTCACTCACCATGGAGACTTTATTGATCACCTCCGGCATGAGCGTCAGGCCGCGCACAAAGGTGCGTGCGGCAACAAAGGCCCGTGTCAGCTGGATGCGGAGCTTGCGCGGCACATCGCCGAAGGGCTGCAGCTGCTCCGTGTGCTGGCTGACGCACTCCATGTAGGCGGGGCTGAACTCGTACTGCACGTTGACCAGCCGGAACATCCTCTCCAGGAGGTCGGCCCAGAAGTCCGACAGCATGGAGTCCAGGTTGACGGCGGCGCTGCCGGACAGGTAGTACCGCTTCAGGGCCTTGAAGAAGTCCTCGAACAGCTCAGAGTTCCGCATGTACATCATCCCGTACGTTCGAGCGAACATGTTGTGCAGCGAAATGTGTGCATTTTTCAAAAGCTCGCGGAAAAACTCTGTTGAAGAAGAGGGAGGCGGATCAGTGGGATGACTAAATGCTGCAGAGGCCATTTAACGTTAACATGGCAGAAAAATTGTTTTCCCTAGAACAAAGGAAATTCTATTTGTATGTAATTTGTATGTCTACAATGCTTCTTTGGTATCCCATTACAAAACAAAAAGGGATTGTTATTGCAAAATACAGATTGCAGCATGGCTACAGTATAGGTTAATAACTAGATTCTAGAGGTCATACCAAAAAAAACCTCCCAAAAAAAAACCCAGAATAATGCTACAAGACTTTATCCAGTACGTTGCTTTCTGAAGCTGTGATTGTGACAATGTTGCCATGGTTTCAGATCACAATGGTGTTTAACCGCCTTCACCTGTACCCACATCCCAACACTTTCCGCATCTCACCAGGAACAGCCTGAGCATAAAATCTAAGATGAAAGGCAGGAATGTATTGTGGCGGAGTGAAGCGGGAGGGGTGAAAGGTGACGCCGGAGCATCTCTGTCAGGCTGATCGGGCGGCTCAGAGTGTGAGAGCCGTGCCGCTTCGGGCCTGGCCGACTCTCTATTGAGCGCGGACGTCTCTCCGCATCAAGCCGCTTCAAACTGACCACCATCAATGTCGTTTCTCTGTTGTCACATTCCATTCGCTCCCCTTTCTCTCAACTTGTCCTGGACTGTCCTTCAGAGGCATTTTCAATAGGATTACTGAATAATGCGAAACCCCCCCACTCCCATATATGGATCTGTACCCCCCATCTAGCCCTCCGCCGCTTTCACTTCATCAGTTCCTTCAGAGCGCTCTTCACTAGAGACAGGGAACAATGACCTACTTCATCCTGAGGAATGTCCATCACCCCCACCACCCCATAATCCAGGCCCCCCTCTCCCACGGACACCCCGCCCTCCCCCAAGAAACTTTCTTAATCTGAACAAAATGAGAATTCCTCAGAGTCTCTGAAAAATGCTTCACCTTCAGTCTAGCGTTGCACTCGGGCCCTTTCACTCATCTGTGTGTGCACATCACGGCCGTCCGCTGTTCCTCTGGGTGCCCCCGGCCTTTGACATGTAAAGTTCCCTCTCACACCCCCGCTCCCGCGCAAATGGAATTAGTTCATTTTTTCAAAAAAAATCTATTGACTGCCTTAGTATATATTATTTTACATCTCTCTCTCTCGCACACACACACACACACACACACACACTGGATTTTTTTTTTTAACTCCAAATCCTCCACTGTGTTGCCAAGGATACCGGAAACACTGCAGCCCCTCCATTTACTCCATTGTGCCCCCCTCACCCACAGTACCACGCTCCATTGACAGAGACTAAAACAAAAGGTCCCCAACGCCTGGAATGTCATAGTAGCCTCAAGTTCAAAGTCAGTGAAAAGAGACAGAAGTGGTGAGGAGGAGGAGGACAAACCAAAACTTTCCTCTCTATAGTTTGTTAGAGCGGTAATGCCTACATGCTAAACAGATAAGCCCTGTAATGAGTCTGGAAAAACGCTCTAGTAAGAAAAAGAGAGCATCCTGTGCAAGGCGAGTGTGTGAGTGGGGGCCATGGGGGAGGCTCGGTGATGGTGGGGGCTCTTCTTTGGGAGTCTGAAGTATGAGCAGCATTACACAGGCATCTTGCATTATCATTAAAAACAGTTTATGACACACAGCCATCTGCCAACAGGCCAAGGAGCTGAACACTCCCTCATGATTTCTCCATTAAAGAATGTTGCATTTCGCTCTGCCAATGGGCTGAGGAAATCTGGGTGAAAGGTTACACGGGAGAGAGAGATACCACACCGTAGCAAACTGCAAGGACGGAGGACGACTCCTGCCGTGGTGAGCGTCTGTCTCCCTCCCCTCTGCCTCCCCTCACCCTGTCATTATTGCCACATGTTGCAGAAGAGGCCCTACGCTATAAGAGATGATCTGTAGGCCCGATCCATCATGGGAACAGAGGAGCTGACCGATTCTCCTCCCACTCACTTCCTCCTACAAGGAGCCCCCCCCACACACGCACACCCCCCCTGCACCACCCACCCCAGTCCCTATAAACTCTGCTCCTCCCAATCCCAGCCCAGGCAGTAATTGCATCCTATTTGGGCCAATTAGTCCCTGCGCTTATCACTTTTCTTGTGGGATGGGATTCTGACCCTCCTGCTGTTGGACTCCATAGCTTTCAGATGGATGTCTCTTGTTTTGTGTGCGTGTATGTGCGCGCAGGGAGATGGGGATTTAATCCAGGCGCTTAAATCCCGGACATGGCCTCGCTCTGCTGGACGGGGTCCGTGCAGTAGGACAGACGGGCCGAGGCCAGGACAAACACACAGCGAGGAGGGACTCTAGAGAGGAGCTCTATTTCTGGCCCTGGTCTTAATTAGCCATGACTCCTAGCTCCAGGCGCATGAAGACCGCCTGCCTAATCACAAATGCTACTTCTTGAGTGCGTTAGTGTGGTAGCAACGTGCCGTTGTGCCCACAGCTGTGTTTAAACACCCACGCACCACCACGCAAGGTGACAGTATTTGAGCCTCATATATACACCAGTTCAATCATAATAAGGTGTGAATACATAAGATTGTCAAAAGGGACCCGTTTCCCGTATCAGTTCCTGAAAATACAAGTGCAGACATCTAAAATCGGCCCCAAAGGACCGCATGCAAAGCAGCTTCAAGAAATGTCACTATAGTTATTCAACCTGAAAACCTCTTATTAGGGCTGTGCAGTATTACCGGTATACCGGTATGAAGTTTCCGTACGGTATGGATTTCTCACATACCGTCATACCTGGGTTACTAACAGCTGACCTGCTCTTTGGCAGGCAGCGGATTTTATTTGTACTCGTCGTCATCACAGCGATGCATGGAGCTACTTAGTCTTATGTGTTTTGAGATTGAGTCATGGTTACAACTTTATAACAACAATGAATAACCCACAACACAACAGCTTGGGACATTTTGTAATACTAATAAATTATTAGTATTACAAAATGTTGTAATAAATTATAAATGTACAAAATTGTACATTTTATAAAAATGATCTCGTCCGAACTGCATGCTGGGTACAGTTATCACAAATCTTGTTACTTGTTACCTCCTCCATTACTAAGAGCAATGGAGGAGGAGGAAGAACAAGAGACGGGAGATACACCAACAACAAGTATGTCGAGCCGTTGTTATCGCCACTGGTGGCAACACTAGCATTTTACTCCATCACCTTAGCAGAAAACACGTGTTGGAGTGTTTGCGATTACGGTCCTCGGATTCGAGACCGTCAACCAGTCACGGCGGAGCGAGTGAAGCGGTGAAGCGGAAGGGTCAGACATCGCTTAAAGAGGCATTTGCTCGAGGCGATGCTTATGACAAAAAAAAAGCAAGCGGAGTGACATTATGGAGGCAATAAAGTCCCGCTACGGACCGTAGATAAAGACGGGTTAAAGCATTGGATCCATGGCACATTTTACCGGGGCGAAAGTATTTCAGCCAAATTGCCGTCCCTCATTTGTACGAGCAACGCCGAAGCGAGCTGCGTACA
The DNA here is from genome assembly GCA_021346845.1 of Apeltes quadracus. Lineage (NCBI taxonomy): Eukaryota > Metazoa > Chordata > Actinopteri > Perciformes > Gasterosteidae > Apeltes > Apeltes quadracus. The sequence goes on along the minus strand of CM037920.1, from coordinate 14,547,367 downwards.
GTCGGCCACTTTCCAACAACAACTGACCTGTGGTCGAGTCGCACAATGGAGCCAAACCTCCGCATAACGGTGCGCTTCATCGGTGACGACTGGGAGTTGCGCAATCACTGTTTGCAAGCGTCATATTTCCCTGACGACCACACCGGAGAAATAATGTTAATAAAACGATTATAAAATATTTGTTTTGAAAAGGAAGCCATGTTTAAGTTGTAAGATCTCTTCCGTTTTAAATACGTTGCAGTTTGCACAATAAAAGATGTTTATATTCTGATTCCTTTATATATATATATAATAAAAAAAAATACCGTGATATGGATTTTTGGCCATACCGCACAGCCCTACCTCTTATTGCTCCACGTGCTTCTGAGAAGAACATGAAACGCACAACTTTTAATTGTATCACATTGGATCTAACGGTGTAAGACCAATTTAATGTATGGCTGTAGTAATCTTTCTAAGTTGACGGAATTAATGCAAATGTTATGTTCACCAAAATGTTAATAATGGTTAGGTCAGGTCAGGTAAAAAATAAGCACAGAAACATTAAAGTGATGAGCTGTAAGGTAATGCACGTGATGGGAGGAGAAAGGAAGGAGTGAGAGGCAGAGAGAAGAGGTTTGGAGGGGGGGGTGGGGGGGGGCATGAGATGGGGACAAAGGGGCCGTAAGAGAAGAGGGGCGGGACGTTTCCAGCAGCCACTGCATTCCGACACATCAAATTCCTGTTCACATCTGGCTGCAATACACACTGCTCGTTACTGACTATCCCTCGCTCGCTTTCCTGGACACTAAAGATCTGAGGGGCTGCGACTTGCATACACACAGGAGACGCATGTGCACAAACTAACAACCATGGGAAGCCCGCACAGATTCGCAGACCCAGAACAGGCGACATTCAAATGTATTGAGAAGTCTCTCAAGCTTCTGCCTCTTCTCCAGCGGTGACACGGTCAGCTTTGTCAAAGCTGCCCCGCTCCCTCGGCTCGGTGACTCAGCGCGGTTGTGTGTTCCCATGATCTCTCAGCCTCAGGAAGGGAAACCTGATCCCAATATATACAGGCGAGCGTGCACACGCACACACAGAGAAGACTAAATCTGAAGATGTGTGTGTGGTCCGTCTGGAAGCGTGTACATCTCTCTGGAGAGGGAGGGAGGTGGGTAGCATGGGACGGGGGGAGGGGGTTCATGAGACGTGGCGCTGAGACGTTCAGGGACAGGTGGACAGGCAGACGGACACAGACTAACTGTCTCCGCCCGTGGCGGCGCACTGGCAGGTGGGAGTGTCCGTCAAAAAGACAAGTGCTGCCGTGGCATGGGACACACAAAGTATTCTGAAAAGTGGCCTCTCTCTCTCTGTGTGTGTGTGTGTGTGTGTGTGTGCGTGCTTACTGTCAAAGTGGTTGTGCTTCTGTCTGAAGGTGGATTGCAGGTTGGTGCTGAGCCTGGAGACGGGAGCTTTGATCTCCGTATGGCTCTGCTGGCTCAGCTTCTCCTCCATCTCCACCGTGCAGCAGGAGAAACCCTGCGGACACACCTTCAGCGGGGCTCCTGGAAGAAACGAGGGGAACGCTGGGTTACACACAGGAAACTGCCAATCTAAGCTAGAATGAAACAAGTTGGAAGGAAATCTGGTTGGACAATGTGACTAAGTTCAAATGAGATACCGAAAGACCTGTTCAGAACCGTTGCCGGCTGTGTTGGCGCGTGCGAGTTAATCAATTGACTGAGAGTTCACTCGCTTGTAACACAAAAGTGTATTGATCGCTAACCCCATTGCTTGCTTCTGTGAGGGATGAAACGCTTCCGCTACTGGTAGCAACTTCACCCCTCACCAAATCAAATGCACCTAGGCTGCGAAAAACCCCTTAACTGCACTTCAGTGGATTAATTGCAACACTCAGCCCAGAGCAGTCTTTAGCCGGCCACTTTATGGAGCGTCGCTCTTATCCCGGCACTTCCCCGTCCTGATTAATAGCTCAGTGCTAGAGCTTCCTCCGAGTGCACTGTCCTCCTAAACGAGACTTTTAAGAGGAGGGGATTAGCTCTGTGCTACCTCTAGCCTCCAGCATTTTGAACTGGTGCGGGTAAAGCAGGGGCCCCCCCCGGCACACTTCGTGCGGCCTGCAGACGAGGACCGAAGCTAATGCTAATTAGCTCGTTATGCGCGAGCATATGGACGCGCACGAGTATATGCGGGCCCTCAAAAGAAAAGGTTTGGGGACCCCTGAGGTGAAGGCTTTTCTCCTTATTTGGAATGCTTCATCACAGAGCCTTTCCATGTGACCTCCGATCGCTGACAGACACGTGATCCACGGTGGAATTGGTGATGCGGTCTCTTTAAAATGAGTGCTTGCTTTATAAACACACACTTTTAGAAAAAAATTAAAAAATAAATAAATCCCAGAGCCACCTGCTCGAAACTGTCGGCTTAAGGGTCCCTAGCGTGCCATTGCAGAGGGATGTGAAGTGCTTTTCTTCAGTGGAGTCGGACAAATGTTCTCAAAATGCTGGCGTGGACAGAGAACTCGTGTTTACACGTTCCCAAACACGTCTTCATTCCTGGACTGAGGGAAATAAACTCAAAACCTACAGTGAGCTTTTACTTCACTAATATATCTAAATACCGTCTTTGACACAACTTCGTCAAAAGGCAGTTTCTCATCCAATTAGAAAAAGGAGGGTCAGAGGAGGACGAATGCAAAGTCACAGCTGCAATAATGTTTTGTTTTAAACATGGCTGTTGGAATTTGGGAGAACACAGGAACCCTTTCACTGCATCCAGGAACCAGTGGGCCTGTTTGGTTTTCCCCACCGGCTCCTGCTCGCTCACTCGAGGCCTGTGTGCGGGTTAGTGCTACTGGGGCGGCCTCCGTGTCAGACATGTGCTGGCCTTTAATATCACCGATGATGTTTTACAGCATTTGTTAATCCCAGACTAATTGAGCCTTAAGAGATCAGGCTGATTTTCCATGAGAAACGTGTTGTGCGAGGTTCCCGTGTGTGAAACCTGGAAGAGCATCGGCTCAGAGCTTGAAGGAGCTACACACGGACAACTCAACGCGTCACTATTAATGACTGAAAATGTATTTATGCACCCTTTTTTTTCCATGTGACAACAAAAGACAGCAAGTGTAATGTTCTTTTTTGGTGAGAGGATTTGGGAAGGCTCACGTCCTTTTACCGTTGCAAGCTTTTTGTAACCTTTGCAAGCTTTTTGTAAGGTTGCTTTAGTGCATTTAATGGAAAGGCTCTTTGACGTCTACTAGAAAAGCCGGACTTTAGGTAGATGGGGAGAAACGCCATTAAACACTGTTAGATTGAGTCTCATATCGCTTGCAAAGTCTGACTGGTGCCAGCTGATCCACAAAGCGCATCACAAAATAAACTCAATAGCGCAACATCCCCCCTCCCTCCCTAACTCCCTCCCTCCCTCACACGCACGCCCATACCCAAACATATTCACACATCCCAGCTCAACACATGGCTCTTTGTACAAGCTTGATTGGAGGTAGAGGGAGCAGCCTGCATACGCGCACACTGGACTTTAAAGTGAAACAGCCATCCAGTCTCTCCTCCAACGGGGGCCCCTGCTTGCCCACAGCTCAAGCGCACCATCCAAAGGGCTATGTCCACATGGAAAATAGCCCTAGTTACCAAAGTACACAAATAAAAAGAGACGGTCAATATTTCACAGGAATGTCTGCACACATGTCACATTGTTAGCTCTAAGGATTAAGTCTCCAAAAACTGAAGAATCTTAGCTAATGCATACTTTGTGAAAACATTTTGGCAGCCAACTTCTAAAACCACCGGGAGAAGGAAGAAAATAATGGCCCGGCTGGAACTGGAGCGAGTGAACGTGAACAGCTTGATGCCATACATATCAACATAACGCGGACTGAGGAGGACATGAATCTGCTCACTATTTCACAAAGAGCCCGGTCAGTCATTTCTCCACCGCCGCTGGCGTGAATAGTCTCTGTGTGATGACTGAACTGGCTCTGGGTTGCCTTCAGGAGCGCCTAGGGGGAGAGGGGGGAGGGAGTGACTTTCTCGCACCCCTCCAGCTTCTCGAGCACTTTCAGATGTCAGAAGACGCAAAGCGGGAGCAATGTTAAAGAGCAAAACTTCCATTTATGGTGGTCAAAACAAGAGCATCTTGTAAATAAACATGTGACGGTGAGTCATGGCATTCATCCGCTCTCCGCTGCCTCCCTGCCTTCCCTTTGTGGCGGGAGACCCCCATCCCCTTTTTAAACGGCTCATAAAATAAGTCACTTCCCTCTGACATTGTCCTGCCTTCTCAAACTCGGGGGAAGGATGGTGGGGGAGGTCAAAACGCCTCACAGACAAAAACCAGATTAGACACCTCACTGCCCCCTCTGCTTGCCATCATGTGCCCCTGAGTCAGACGGACCCCAGTGTGACACACACACACACACATACCAACCCCCCCAGTTCCCCCACAGGCTTAACCAGCAAGGTCAAAGGTTAACAGCCCCTCCTCTGAGAGAGGTCCTGTCCTCTGACCCCCCCCCCCCCTCCGCACTCCCGCATGTCCACCAGTCAGCCACCACATCCACAACACTCAGTACCGCGTTCCAATAATAAACACCACCAACACACAAACAGTGCAACGGCCTTTTAAAAAGGCGTACGAGCGATTGAGAGCAGAAATGCAAGAAACACAAGCAGAATGCGTTAACACGTGCTCCGCTGGGAAGCCATAAAAGTCCCCGAGGGACTATTTTCCTAACCTTCTGAACCCGGGACGTCTCTAGAAGGGTCTTAGGGGGACGAGAAGGAGGCCGTGGGTACCGCATGTCACCAACCATTCACTAATTGGAGCCTGCTGGTGTGCGAATGGACCCAAACCCCGAGGTTCACACGCACGTTGTAAATAATGAAGCGATAAATCGTTCGCTCGCTCACAGCCTACACGTACAAACTAACTCCATGCCGCCGGAAAGGAAGGAATTTGAGACGGGGAAAAGTGGGGTGATTTTATTTCAAAACAGGAAAATAAATTAAAATGTGTGAACATGATCCAAGTTGGTCCAATTGATCTCCATAACCCGGCATATAATATTCAGCTCCAGACGCACTCAGCATTGCGAGGCATGCGGGGGCAAAGTTAGAAATACAGTGGTGGACGGTTAATTGGCGTGTTATGCTCCCTGCTGTAACACGTTAAGGAGAGCGCTTCCAGTCTGCTGAGCTCTACACACAGACTGTTGTAAATTGGGGCGCCCTGCAGCCACAACATTCTCCTTCTGCCTCTCACCTCTTTCTAGGGTGTAATTATAACAGGGGGGCGGGGTTAAGGGGGGTTTATGGGATTGGTGCCATTTGTTGGATGACTTTCCGTTTGCGTCCCATCCTAAAACACGCAAGAGGGTATTCTGCGGTCTTCTGAGGAGCTCGTGATGCTGCTTATTAGGGAGTCAAGTTGAAATACTTGGGAGCATAACTTTTAGACGTCAAACGGAAAAAGTAAGGTTATGTGAAGCGGCAATTAAATGAGTAATTATTGAATATTGAATTTAAAAAGAATTTGGGGGTTAATTCATTCCCCTTTTAAATTCTTGTCAAATCAACACTTTTAGGGTCTATCGACAAGAACTCTACAGTTAAGGGTGCTACTTGAAACTTGTTATATGTCATTCATTCATTCATTCATCCATCCATTTTGGGAGATGTTTGTCCAATTAGTGTGTCAGCGAGCAATTTCATGTGTTGACCAGTCTGATGAATCGGCCCCCTCGATAAATGGCTCTAATAACTTAATTTGAAAGCAACAGCCTCAATATGTTTTGCTTTCAATAATGGCCTTGGAGTAGGCAGCATCTTGTCCGGAAGGACAGCTGTGACATTTTGGAACGAGGGAATAACGGGATGTTTTCCAGGCCCCATAATGGTGCTGGGTTTAAAGGGGGATCTGCAGCATGAAGTCAGCCTGGTGCTGTGGAAATGAAGGGAGGTGAATCCAGTGACTGAGCCACCAGTGTCCCGTCAGTCAGCACAACGGTTCCACAGTCTGCAGCTACGAAAAGTGCTCTTGTACAAGATGATATTTCCCCCCATGTTACAAGAAATCCTTTAACTGGGAGGGGAGGCTGACTAAGACCTTATTTACAACCTGGGAGGTGTCGCTGCAGGGGGAGGGGCTACAAAGATCCACATATTGGCGTCAGGCTGCAGCTCAACACAACCGCAGACTCTTGCTCAAGGGCATCATGCCAGTAGTATCGCATTTCCCTTTTCCGAATTCCCTAGCTATTTAACACAAGTCCAAGACAACCGTACTAACGCAACGCATTAACAATAGGAACTCCGATTTCTTGAGCCGAAATCAAACAAAATGTTCTTCCCGTAGCAGTTAAAGTGAATGATTTGGAATTTCACAATGAAAAAAAAAAACGCATGTAGAGTAAGAAACCACAGCCTTGATTGTGCTTGCAGGGAACTTCAGCCAAACAAAACGACTGAAAACGGGGAAAACTGTAAATCCCGTTTCTCCACTCTTTTTCAGGCGAAAAGTTGAATAGTCAGCAAGGTTGATGCTGTTACGATCGTTACAGGTTTATTCACAGGGAAATTAATGTTTCCTTTGTGATTTCAGGCATTAAACAGTGTTCAGTCTGATAACCAGCTCGCTCCCTCGGAGATGCTAGGTGCCACGTCTGCGCCGTATTCCACAACACACACACACACACACACCCGATCTGCAGCCCCTCACTGGCAGTAACAGCATTTGAGCTCCAGCTGACCCATGACTCAGACATTACAGTACTCTCATAAGCAGCCTATAGCCTGTTAAGGATGTAACCGAAGTGGGCGACAGCTTTAAACATTTTAAGTTTAGTAGTAAAAATCTTTTACAGGAATTGTTGGAAAATTGCGACCAGAACATCTGCATGTTGCCTCCATAAGGAGCGTCTGCCTTAGTTTGTCCGAGTGCTGCTCGTTAAATGCAATATTTGGACATTTCTTTGTTGGGCGTGTTTGGGAGCACACTTTCTTCGGTTGGAAGAAACCGCTGTGGGGGCAAAGTGGTCATCTACTGGACACTTGAGCCACAACAGTGTCCAGCTGAATCGCAGAAAAGACTTATTCAGTCACATATCTGCATGTAGTCTGCATTCTGAGTATATAATGACTAACAAACTTAAAAATCTTAACTAAAATTAATGAATATAATATTCATCATGACCAGAAAGCCTCCACGCCTCACATGATGAGTCATGACACCCATGTTGATTCGATCCCATTATTCAGCATCTAACACTTAAGTGCGAATGGTTAACGCAAAAGAACTATCACTTAGATCCTCGGTCACATCCATAAACAACAGGATCTACTTTGGGAAGGGAGAGCGTCAGCAACGTGAGAGATTTACTCCACTCAGAACAATGCCCACCGTCCATTTATGTGGCAGGAAGCTTTGGTTTAGGGGAGGACCCTCTGGTGGGATTGCTCTCCGCTACCAGCCGGCCACGGGGCTTTGGATAATGGAAAATGGTGTTTCCTTCCATCCGGAAATTAAAATCTTATTTAAAACACCAGACACCAAAGTGCCAAACTGTGCTAGTCACGTGAAGGGGATGAGAGAGAGAAGGCTCATTAGGATCTCTGTCGCTTCAACTGACACATTATTGTCGAACAGGCGCACAATCCCACATACAAAACACACACTGGGATCGGTAAACCTGAGCCCTGTGCCACAAGAGTCCATTTCTGATTACTAAACCAGTCTGGGCCTCTGGCCAATTAAAACTCTCCATTTGTGAACATTCCAAAACGCTGTCATCCATGAACATTTACCCAGAAGCCCCTGGGGAGATTCCACAACATTGCCCCGGCCTCTCGCTCGGTCGGTTCCCCCTCTCCCGTCCCGGCCCGGCATCTCCGGCTTTGTCTCCCCACACAAAAGCTCCCTGCCGACACCACTTCCCAGGTCACTGCTTTGTCAGGGGTTTCAAACTGGCTCCTGCACTTCCCCGAGGACATGGAACAAGTCATAAAACGGAATTCCAACCACTGGGGCCGTGCTCCGAAGTTCACCTGCCGCACGAGAACATACAAAACCTCTTGTGGTTAAACAACAATCTGGAGGATAGTGTTTGACTTTCTGACCTTGTGTGTAGGCGGCGTGAAATCCTTTTCATTACTCAAATAGTCGGAGTAAATTTTAGCTGCCTCTGCCAAGGCGTCAGGTGGTGTATATGAAGAGGGCTTTTATTGTGAAAAGTAAGTAACGCCCAGTGAATGTAATGGGCTCTGAAGATACAAGCTCTGTCATTATTTTATCACCTTCAAGTTTTGGTTTGTAACTTGTAACCCTTGGAGGGAAAACCAATCAAAAGGGCAAGAGTGATAAAGCGAATTACGGTGGCAATTCAGTCAAATAGTGGCCAAGACAAGTGCTGATGTCTGCACGAGGTCAAGAAAAACAGTGCGAAGACATTTTTTCCCAATTATTTTTTTTTTCTCTGCTTCAAAATACCATAATAAAATACTTAAGTATAAAAACGATGAAAGGTCAAACCGGAGGGCATGATTCATGTCAAAATAGATTCACGGAATTTCTATTTCAAACAAAAGCAACCGTTTTTTCCATAGCAAACAGAATTTGGGCCACTTTCATAACGCGCTGCACACAAGCTCCCCTCATCTTGTTTGACTTCCTTCTGGTAAACACCACGACCACTGCTGGTTGGCTCGACTGCCATTCAGCCAGCTGGTTCCAACATGAGAGCCGGCCTCAAATAGCGTAGGGGCTATAGATTCATAGATAAAAGGGAGAAAAAAAAAAAGTTTCCTTCCTACCATCAATCAGCTGGGAATCTTGTCTAAACAGAATCAGAGGGCACTGGAGACCGTGATTAACAGCTAGTCTAATCGCTCACCCTCTCCACGTCCTTCTTTAGGGTTATGTTACTGTTCCAGTGTTTGATGCTTTCACTACGGATAGCACCTTATGTTTAAAGACTTCCAGAGACAGGCGAAGGTTTTGCAGACAAACGCGAAGGACAAGTTACAGCACAGCTTGATTATCAGGAGGAGAAAGGTCGAACCGGGGAGGGTTGTGGGGGGCACAAGGGGCCTTTCTGGTCGTGCCCCTCTACACCAGCCATCCGGCTTTACCACCGACTTACGCACACCAGTGGCGATTCTATGGGGTGACCTGAGACTGAGAGCTGATTTCAGTTCAGCGGACGTTTGGCCATGCAGGTCATGTGACCCATGAGATTAGCGCGGCGCGCTGTAACTGTGGCTGGTCCGTGAAAAGGAGACGGTCACAGTTTACAACAGCGACGATACAACAACGATAAAAACGCAAATGAAAGGTATGGTGATTTAATGTTTAGTTATATCGTTGTTCCCTCTGAATGTGCAGGAAAACTTTATCTAGCACTAAGTAGAAGCTAAAGGTCGAACTACACTGCACTAGCTAGCTAGCTTAGCTAGCTTAGCAGCCTGCAAACCAAGTTAGGCATTGAACATTAGCATTTTGTTTTTTTTAATTGTTAGGATACCGCCATGAAATATGAAACGCTGTTTTCTGGACTGAAGACTGAGGGTGTTTGCAGATGTGTGTTCAATAGAGCTAACAGTCTGTGAAATATAGTGTGACAGTCTAGGTTTAAGTAGCTATAACAGCTATAAGCTGTAACTTATTTATTTGCTCTATGATTTAAGGGCTGTTTAAAGACTTTTTGCTCTTGGAGATGAAGGACTTTTTGTTTGTATCAATTTGCTCATCTTCACAGTTCACATATTTTTTGATGTTTAAATAGGGAGAGGCAGAGCAAGTTGCATTCAAATGCCACAAATGCTTGAGATGCAATATGTTATTTGTGTTATTAAAAGTGAGTGGTAGTTGTGTAAAAATAAACCTTTTGTAGATCCTATAAATATGGCACATTGTTGACCTCTTTATTTTTGACATTTTAAATTGAGTCAAAGCTGTTATTGAAGGGGTTCCAGAGCCCCACAAACACCTGTATTTTGCACACTGATTCTAACCCTATTTGAAAGTGATCCTGCTTGCTAGTTATTGCTATTACATCAAAGTGAATTGACTGACTGAGTGATTGAATTACATTTCCCCCCATTTTTAGGGTCTAATGGTCTTGTTTTTGTGTTGTTAAAGTTTGCTTGGTTTATGTTACAACTGTTTATGTACAATTTTAACAAGTTACATTATGAAGAAGCTTGCGTTATATATGGTCTGGTGGCATTGCATTGGACTTTAAGTCTTGTCTTGTGGTCTTATGGCCCTATGTGAAAGCATTTTGTAGCAGCAGAATGAGCAAAAGCAAGAACTAGCTACCTCTATTGCACTTTGTTACTATTATTAGAATCCTCTTGTTCATGAGAGTTTAAAGGTTTACCTAACATTATTTCATAGTATATACTTTGTTTGGAGTTAAGATTTGTGTTACAATTGTTTATGTATATGTAACGGGTTGTATATAGGTTCTGTTAAATTGCTGCTTAAATGGGGACAGCGGCAGTCTACCATGGCCACCCCACACGAGCCGTGTGTCCCATCTTGGCCACCCCAGTAAAAATGTTCTGGATACGCCACTGACGCACACCAATGAACACACTTTAAAGTAGCAGATGAAAAACACTCTTTGCTCGAGGCCAAGTACTTCACCGTGGAACCCTGCGCCAACACCGCTGCGTCGTTGGAGAAACGGACTACTGTTGGGTGAACAACCGGTTCCCATTTAAGACAGAAAAAAAGTCTGTGTGGCTGGTCACAAGAATCAGGCCAACCTACCCTCCAAATGCACATTAAAAAAAAAAAAAAAAAAGTGTCAACTTGGTGGAAACCTACGGGAACCTTTAAAAGGACTTGACACACAAACAATAGATTTCATCGCTGCCAGTAAAACATCCGGCAAGCCGCTGCTGAGCACAGGGAGCTTTTTGACACAGTTTATAACAGACATCCAAAAAGCAGCTGAAGTCCAACAGATGTTGAGGCAGGACAGGGCCCCCGACGAAAACCCCCCAGGCAGAATGAGGTCAGGTACAAGATCAGGTTTCTGGAAGCTAAAAGCTACAAAAGGGCAACAAAGATTCTGATATACCTGTTAGTCCTTACGAAATGAGACACCAGCGGAGGCGGGGGGAGAGAAGCACTCATCACCGACTGTCAAAGGCCCTTGAAAGTCTAAACCGAAGGGCACAATGGTCCAACGCAGTGGTTCCCAAACTTTGTGTCCTTTGATGATTCCAGGCCCCCAAGCCAGACGGGCTGGTTTGAGTATTTCAGAAACTGCTGATCTACTGGGATTTTTACGCACAACCATATTTGGGTTTACAGAGAATGGTCAGAAAAAGACAAAATATCCAGTGAGTGGCAGTTCTATGGGCGCAAATGCCTTGTTGATGCCATAGGAGAATGGCCAGACTGGTTCGAGCTGATAGAAAGGCAACAGTAACTCAAATAACCACTCGTTACAACCGAGGTATGCAGAAAAGCATCTCTGAACGCACAACACGTCGAACTTTGAGGCGGATGGGCTACAGCAGCAGAAGACCACACCGGGTGACACTCCTGTCAGCTAAGAACAGGAAACTGAAGCTACAATTTGCACAGGCTCACCAAAATTGAACAATAGAAGATTGGAAAAAGGTTGCCTGGTCTGATGAGGAAAAAAAATGTCCATTTAGGACAAACTCTTAATGTGAAACCTCACTCACAGAACATGTCACTACGTTACTATATGATGGAAGGTGCCTTCAGATCATGTGACCTGCCGCTCAGGATCGCACATCGCTCATGACGTCCACCTTAATTGTCCCGTTGAGAAAGCTTGTATTGCCTGAAAACGATCATTTGTTGGATTTCTGTTTTTTTTTCGGCGATCGCCATCAAGCTAAAAGCCAAAATGTCAACCAACGGTCACGCAAAATCTAACCTGCAGTGATCTGGAACGCTCGGGTCAATGAGAACAGGTACTGTACATTATCGCTGAATACTGCCACCCCGTGACTCACTCTCAATCAATCAGAACGCTGGATTTCATCTACCCGTGTTATAATAGACGATAAAGTACAGCCTCTCATTCCTTACTGCTTAAATACAGAATCCCTTTGTGTTCATTTCTAAAGCCTCGCATTAAGACATACATTAATGTAAGACGCTGTGTTGTGCCAGATTCTCAATAAAATTTGAAAAAAACATTTACGGCAAACCCATGGTCATAAAGGGACTCATTTAACGTTACATGGAGTTTGCATGAGAAGGAGGACACAAGTTCATGTCGCTAAACACCCAACAGAGATTGGTTCGTTTCATCCTGAAAAAGGATCCGACCACCGACCACTTTTCGCACCAATCACTTGTCTCATCTGCAGGTGCATCGTGGAGGAAACCAATAGGGTGTCAGAATGGTTCATGTTTATGCTTCTCATCCAACCACTAATCAAACTAACTCTATCCGGATGGTTTTTTGTGTGTCTGTTTGAACGATGACAAGCCGGAAAGCAAGCAAAAATGAAATGGCCTGTATGTATGTATGTATGTACTGTTATTTGCTTGAAAATGTAAGGAGTAGAAGTGAAACGTCATCTGAAAAAATACTCAAGTAAAAGTATTTGTACTTGACACCTCTGATGGGAACACACATGCACTTCCGTGAAAACACCCCCACCCCGCATCCCAAAGCTGTAAATCTAGAGGGAAAACTGATTATACTGTTTTTCCAGTGTGTCAGTGTGGTTTAGTTGGTGACAAAGGACGGCTGGCTCGGTCCGACGAAAGGTGCCGCGACTTAATGAGACAACAAGTCAAAGTTGTCAGCCATGCTGATGATTTACAATTTTGGCAAGATGAATCTCACACGTTTTCTTTCTGGCAGAGAAAAATACACTGTCAAATCACGCAAGACCAAATTCACTACTCATTTCACCAACTATTTGATCCTTCATGTGTGGTTTCTTTGTTCCCCTCGCTGGCTTGTCAGCCCTCAGCCAGCCTTTGTTTTCGTGTTTTAAATTGGATTTTTGATCATCTCTAACACATACTGCAAACTCGAGTTCACAGAATGAAGCTGCCTGCTGGTTCTTTTCCATTAACAGAAGACAGCACGTTTTAAATAGTATTGGGAAAAAGAAAAAAAATAAATGAAAATAAATGAGTGGGCAGCACACAAGGGGATAAGTTAAATAATAGGAAACCTATTAAGCGAGCTGCAGTTTGGAAAAATGAGCTAAGTGTGAGGGACTTCCTGGTCAGTGGGAGTCTCGATAGCGGCCTTGGGAGTGATTAGCAGGGATTACAGCTCACCTGGCCAGCGCCCAGCTGCGGGGTTCCAGCCCAAACACCCGGGCCAGTCGCTGGCCTTGTTCCCTTCCCGCTCTCCCCAACCACACTGGCGAGTCGCGCAAATCCTAATTATGATCGCGACTATCAACGCGGCCGTCTATCCTTCTGTGGCTGCGCTAGAAAAATCAAACCATCACAAGCACATCCCCTTAGCTACGCGGTTAGATGGCTTGTGCAGGGTAGGATCAAAACTTGCTACCCTTTTGCCACACTGGCTGATTGACACCAGCACCGCGGTGATTGACACAAAAAAGGAGAGGGTGAGGTAGAAAATGGGGAACAGTATCTGTGTTCATTTTGTATTCATTTTGCATGCGTCATTTCATTCAATAAAAAGCCCCATGCTCTTCTCTACTTCATACTAGAGGTCAAAACATGCTATTGCTTCCCCATTAATACGTAGAAGTGACAGCAAACAGCGTATTCAGGAGACACCTGGTCTAGTTTTGGGGGGAAAAAGTTGCTTTGTACAGAGGAGCATGGGGGCCAAATACCAAGAACCAGCACAAATCACCAAGAGATGAGGAAGGGAAGATTTGGCATGAAACTAAAGCTCCCATTGATGCTGCTAAAGAGGGAGAGCAGGGGGAGAATAAAATGAGCCGACATGTCAGTCACAAAAGAGGGGAAACGAAAACTGCGTACAAACGGGACGTGTTAACAAGGAGTTTCAGGGGGGGTCGCCACCCTCCACTCAAAGTACGGAAACCACAAAGCCTGATCGGGATTTCCCACAGCTTGCCCTGGACACAGATCCCCAATTGATATTGTAGAGTTCAACTGCGGCCCAAAAAAACATACTCTGAGGCTGTTTGGTTAAAAACCTTGCAATGTGCGCTCATAGGCTGTACGTACATGCTGAATGACTTTGGCGACGATGAGTCACAGCGCATCGCATGCTTCCAGTTACCTCCCCAGATTCCCTAAGCCTGTGTCACACACACACACTTTCTCCCAGATACTCTTAAACTTGCTCTGGTACTAAATTAAACTTTACTGTCAGTCAGACCCCCCCGCCCCCCTCTTCTCTGCGTGCCTTGGTCCGTCTCCCCAGCGCTCTCTTTGTTGCCGTGTGTTCCCAGCTAGTGTGGGTCTTGGTGGTCCGGTGTGGAATGTGGTAGTGGAAGGGGGGGAATGAGGGGCGCAGGGCGGCCTAAAATGGGGGTGTTCAATTGTTCTGACACACAGCATCCATCCCCCGCTGATCTGTCGATCACTTGGCCATTATAAGGGGAGGTAGAATGTGGGTGGGGGGGTGGAGGGGGGAGAATGCAGAGATGGAATTACGGACGGTTGACGCATGCACGGCTATTGAAGCGCTACAATCCGGGCATAACAAATGACTCTAGGAGGGAAACATAGATTATTAAATTTTGAAAACATGATTCATTTAAAAATGGCCTGCTTGATATACAAGGTTCTTCACTCCCTCACTCCGCCACTTCTGAAGGACTTTAAAGCGAAAGACAATTCCCTGAGGACCACGCGAGCCTCTACCAGAGGAGACTTAATACCCCACAGGCGCACCACCTTCGGTCAGACGGTCCTGTCTGTCTGGGGTGGAAACCTGTGGAATAGTCTTCCTCTAAAAATGTGCACAATAATATGTACGTTTTATCCTTTTTTACTTTGTAATGTATATATGTGAAAGTGATTTTAGTCTTTTAGGATTATTGTACATCGGATTTAGCTAATTTATGAATTGACTGTAGATGTACATTTTTCTATTTGTAATGTTTTGTAAGCTGTGTGATCCTAGCTCGTGGGACTCCAGATGGAAATTAGCCGTTGGCTACAATCCGGCATGTTTACATGCATGTAACCCATGTCTTGTCCATTAACATGCACTGTCCCAATCAAATAAAGAATATACATTTAGAGTAACTTATACAAGCAAAACTAATTTTCAGCTTGAAAATTTCCCTGACTCCTGCAGGAAATGCGTCTGCATACAGGCTGACCAGCAGCGGCTCGGTGCCACCGTCTCTCGGTTAGACACATAACAACTTACAGGCGTTCAGTCTGAGCTGTGCGCAGGCGCACGTCTCCGGTGAGCGGCTGTTCCATAAGGTGTATTCACGCTGTGGCAGCATCTTAACGCCGATTTGCTTTTGCAGGACGGCGTCGGGTGCAGTGTTTAACACAACGCACACATTTTAAAACCATACAACTCGCCTTCCGCTTTGCTGCTTTTGCGTAATTTTCTATTTATGAACGCCACAATGGACATATATTCACTATCGACAGACTTAAAAACAGCACAGCGCTCAAGTGATTCTTAATGATAAGACTTGCCAAGTGTCTCACATAAAACCAAGAGGGAGGTTGGAGTTTTATGGGCCTGACCTTGAGAGCCAGGTGAGACACTTGGCTGGAAGTTTAGTAGTTAATTATTATAGTAGTTAATTATTACAGGCCTCAAGATACCAGACCACAGTTGAGCGAAGCAGAGCCCCTCAAATATTGGTCTTTGAGTTATAAATGCTCCTGCAGACTTGAGCGGGCCCCAGTTCTCTACGGTCTTATCTTATCTGCCCCGAATGTCGCTCCAATAACACAAACTGTTATTTTCAGAAACCGCCGCGATGCATGGCGCCTAAACCGCCGGCAGAGGAGCCAAAGAGCCCCTCGCGCTGCGGGACGCCGTAAGGCCGATGCACTGAGGTCATCAACGCTTTGAGTTTCAGTCATACGGCGCAGGACTGATTACGAGCCGGGGGACGCTCCTCATGCTGAAGAGAGGTACAATCCTGTTCTCTTTGATCCCTGCTATTGTTCCATACCTGAAGCATGACATCAGGCCTGACTGCCAGAGTAAACCAAAACAGATTTTGCTTGAAGAGCTGCAACAAAAAAAAAAAGGAAAGCTGGAAGCGCAGCGTCCATCCGGCAGCCATGAGTCGCCTTCGACATGGCAGACACCAATTTGGTAAGCGTTATCTGCTCTGTGTTCGGGATGAGACAGACGAGCTGCACTAGACGCCCTTTAAGCGTTTATCACATAATCAAATAATCAAAACCCCCGTGTACACACAGTATGATTACACACTGTTTTTCATGTGTCATTAGTACTGCGAGCGTCATTTATTACCTATTTAGGCAGGCAGTCAACCACAAGCCCTAAACAAATCATCCATGCAGCAGACAGGAATCTTGGGGATGAGGTCTTTAACCGCTTCCACGTAAATGTTAAAGATTGATTCCATGGGATTGACGAGGAATCCGGCAACTGAGCCTGCCGTTCCTGTGTAGAACTGAATTTGGCCAACGCCAAAGCAACGTTTCCTTTTGAGTTTTTACTGCATTTCAAATCCTTATTGCATCTCATATCTGGCTTCAGCCGACTCCTTAGTAATATGAATGGTAACGTTCTCATCTCTGCTTTGCCAACAATAACACAAGATGTCTGCGGTTATGGGAGGCGAGTCGTAAGTCCTGTGCCTCCAATAAGACTAATACATCACTAGTCGGATTTATGATGCGGGTATCATAAGGCTGTAAACCCATATAAAAAGTTCCTCTGTGACAACTGAAGAGATACTGTGTAATTTTCAAAGTATGTATTCTCGGCAGCAGAAGTCAGCACAGTTATGGTTCATGTCAAAAGGACCCATTATTTCTGTAGAAATGTCCATATAAACAGCCGCGAATGTCACAGGGAGATAATGTTGTCCCACATAACGTTTGCATCATATACTGTATTCAGTATTTCTACTTCTGCAGGAGATTTTTCCAATCTTTGATCCACTTTTAAAGTTGAAACGTATGAATGGTCTGCAACCACATATCCAGTTCAATTCAAACACGCACTGCGTTACAATAAAGAGGAGATCAATATTTGCAGTTTGACCCAATTGCAAAGTGGGGAAAGTGAAGCGCTAACAAACATGAGTGAAGTTCAGACATCTGGAGACAACATGGAACAATGAGACAGTTTTCTGTTTTCTGGAGACCCTTGGCTCCCTTTAATGACAGTAAACCTTGTTGCTTTCTATAGCTCAATTATCTCAGTCTCTTCCCATGACAAAGAGTAGCTCATTGAGGTTGGCCCTGCGGAAGGCCCAGACATACACCAGGAATCTATTGTAAAAGGGAAAGGCACGCGTGTGTGTAGCATACAAACCTGCACAATAAAACAGCCTTCATTGAAATCAGTCTTTTCAAAACGCCAGAGGTGCAAGACAATTAAGTCAAACCCATGCAGACATGTTGGGGTACTCTCAATGACATTTAGCATCACAAAGACATACAGGCAGAATACAGAAAGGTCCTTTAGTCTTGTGGGAAATGCAGGCAAAGAAAAATAATTCCGTGGCTCCTTTCACAGTTACGTCCGACTCAAATTATAATGAGCTGTTGTCAACAAGGAAAAGAAGACACTGTGAACATCCTCTTACTATGCAAAGTAAACTAATAAAGGGCATTGGTACAATTAAGAGAACACGTATACAAATTGGTCACTAGTCAAGACAAAATAAGTCATAAGACATTGTCAACAGTGGGAAAAAAGAAGGTGGGAATTTCTGGAGATGAGGAGAAAAAGGGAAGCTCCAGCGAGATAAAACTGCAACATTTTTTGTTTTCTAAAAGGAGGAAAACATGGCAGATTAACTACTTTTGTAAGTTGAAACGAGGACATCAAGATGAAGCCACCTACAAAACCGAAAGCCAAACCTGACTGAATTTAGGCATTTGAATATATACACGCATATTCATTTGACCCACCAATGAAAGAGAAATCAGAGAAGGGAGGGATTTAAAGTATGCAGGCCACAGTGGAATTTCAAACCCCAACCCCCTCCCCCTCTTCACTGTGAAGTTTTCTTATCACTTGGGTTAACCTCGTGATTAGCTAAATTGATTGGCCTGGTCACCTCTGCCTGACGATGGCAACACAGCAGCTTCTTGTTGTCACGGCGAGGCCACCGGCGGTGCGCAACGTCCTGCCTCGCCAACTATACTACAGGCAGATGTAGAAGTAGAACATGTGCCTACACAGAAGACGTGAAAACGACAAAATCTACGAACCCAGAGAGGGCTGAGGGGGAAGGGGTCCTGTGCTTCCTCCAAAAAGCACAGGACTTGTTTACTAAATCTCTGCAGGCTGCCTGCACTTCACAACCATAGGAGCCTCAGTTGAGGAAGCCTGGAAATAAACACAGCCCTGGCCCCTCAGTGGGGAGCACAGTCTGTGTGTTGATTATACCTCTTCATTGTTATGAATTACCTACAAGTATTTCCTAAACGACGACTTTATTTACACACTGGAGTGGGGGGTTGCTTTTTGGCATGAAGAATTCCTTCCACAAATCCTACCCTGCTTCTCACCCCTGAAACTTTACTTTAACATAACAAAAAGAAGCCAAGTTTGCATGATTAACTAGGTTTCCACACAGACGTTGACAGTAGCACAAAATAATCATGTGCAAAGGTGACAGTTTAACAGTATACCTTTTCTCATTTAATTCTATTTTTAGAAGACGTGGTCCATACGAAAACCAGTTACTGAAAACTTTTTTAAAAAGTTATGACTTTTGAACAGCTTACAGTCTCTCAGAGAATGAATCTCACCGACCTTTTTAACACAGGCCACATTATGCTAACGCTGCTAGCTTAGCACGGGTTCTGGATCAGCCTAAGGAGCACCGGGGTGCTTCTCTATGGCCCGACGGGGGTCCTCGTCCCCCACTTTGGGAACCAACAGCCTTGTGCTTCAGTATTTATTTTATAAGCAAGTCTAAAAGCCATACACGAATACGTGTCATATATATATATATATATACACACATTATTCTTAAAGACGCTCACCGTTGACGCCTTTGTTGGGGACATCGTTGACGTTGAAGCCTTTCGAGATGTACGCCGCGCGGACGTCGTTGCAGTTTTTCAACTTTTGCTCCGCGGTCATCGACACACACAACACGACCAGCGTGCTAACCACACACAGCACCGACACGGGCTTCATGGCGTGGGAAAGAAGCTAAAAGGTTAACACCTGAAAAAATAATATATATGTTAAAAAAAGCGCTCAGGTGTGTGTGGAGGCTAGGAAAAAGTTTGAGCGACTCCCACGCCGAGTTCCCTCATGGAGACGCGCCGACTTCTTCAGCTAAACAGACGCTTCATTCAGCTGAGCGAGGCTCCGAAACCACACCGAGAATAACCGGGCGCGTCGCTGAATTAATGTTGACTTCCAGACTCAATCGAAGAAACAAAAAAAACACGGAAAAAAAGTAAAAACGGTAGTTTTTAAAACAGGGGGAAAAGTTTTTTTTTTCACTTGTTAAACTTCAGGCGAGAAGCAGTGCGGCTTCCACGACAAGTCGAACCGCGGGACGAGAGGAAGACGCCGCCGAGTTGCTTCTTTTCCAGTTCCCCTTTTCTTTCTTTCTTCGCTCTCTCTTTACGAACTTGAGGCTGTGTTTTTCCCTGTCGGACTCTGGACTGTATGCTGGTCGTACTGGGATCCAGATGCAAGCAGAAAACCCTGGTGGGCATCCAGGAGTGAGAGCGAGTTCCGGGGGGACAAAGACCTGGAAAACAGGAACACCAGGGGTGGAGCGTGGAGCGTGGACTTCACCGCCCCGGGTCCCTTTCTCCTTCTGTGGAGTCTAGACCAGTAGAAACAGGGGGAAACCCACGAGTCTCTAAAATAGCCACCGGGGCGAAACTCCTCTGTTTGGGAAAAGTATGGAAGTCCATGAGAAATCGAGCTACTGTAAACCAAGAATAGTTACCTCAATAAACATTGAGCGCATGAGCTTATGGCCTCACTGGCTAGTTTGAAGTTGTTTTAAATACAACACAATGTCCCTCTTTTTTAAATGATTTTCACATTTAGAGTCAAATAGATCATATGGACCCTCTTGCTTACAGTCTATTGTCTAAATAAGTGAGGACTGCAACTAATGGTGGAGCTGCTACACATGCAGACGTATTCTTGATCCTCGGTACACACGGAAACACTAGATAACCAAAAGTTCTCGAAATCCCAAATCTCTTGCACAGCCCTGTGTTTGAGAGGGCTGTGTTATCTCTTTTAACTGTCAGACTGGAGATAACCTCAGAGATAAAACCCTTTGAACAAAAGGTCTGTCCTAACGTAAATTGAGTGAAATAACTAGTGAAGATAAAGGCCTTTACTTCTCGTGGACCCGAGGGAAATACCCCAGGGACCATAAATGGTTCCAAATGTTTAAAAAACACTTTGGGATGGGAGCTTGTCCATGGTGATATATCTGAAGTCATTATGGTACAGCATTATTTATTTTTGACAAACTGCCATCCAAATGCATTTTACCTGCCCGACAGAGAGCACATGGCAGTGAAGACACACATTTTTTTTCAATGTTATTTCTGTCCGGCCTTTATAATCCAATACGTCTTAGTTTATTTAAAACTCTTGGATTAAGACTCGGCTTGTGGTACCGTAACCATGCAGTCAAAATTACAGGCCTGTTCCTTATACAAACACAGGTCAGACTGTTTGCTCTGGGACCGTTGTGTCTCTTCTATACAGCTGCCTGTCTTATAGCGCTGCCAGTGTTATAAACTAGAATAAACAGAACTGGATGAAGACAGCAGGAGTTATGATGACAGTGATTGAATTAATTACGAATCCCACTGAACAGGGAGACGTTGTGGTGTGTATATGAAACAATCCCCACATCACTTAGAACCTCAGTTGAAGGAATTCCTGGTTGTGTCGAAGCGCCAACACAACACCCCAGAGATAAACACTGGAGGGAAAACTTTAACAAATCCCTTAACCACAAAACACGTGAGTTTCAGGCGGAGTACTTTCAATGTGTCTGAAGTAGTCGTGCGTGCATTCGCAAAATGTTACTTCTCATACTTTTCTAAGTGGCATCTGTTCAACAGATACTCAAAATCCCCCACATCCTGGTCTGTCTTCAGCCTGCCAAGAATATCTCTTGTGTCCTTCCTCATATTTCTTCTTCATAATGTTGCAGCCCTGTTTTCCCTTTTCTACTCTCAAGAGCACTCTGTTGAATCTTCTCTCATGACCTTTGCCCTGCCTGCAAGTCGTTTTTTCTTGTGACACTGGAAAAAGCGATTTAAGTTAAATTTCCCCCGATAAGACAATCAGTTACATCCAAGGAATGTTTTAAAAAAGTTAACTGTCAGCTTTTTAAATCAACCTGACAGTTTTCCTCTCTTTATGACCCTCATCTAAATCATGAAATGCAGAAGTCGAGGCTTTGGAAACATTGGATTCAATCAGTGCACACAATTTGAACCCAGTCTTTAGCGCACAACCAAGTCATAATAAGACTTCTTACCCCCTGCTTTTAAACATGCCTGGACTTGTGGGGTGCTTCTTGTTCTTGGTGCCTGTCGCTTCTGTGTGTCTATGTGTGTGTGTGTGTGTGTGTGTGTGTGTGTGTGCGTGCACACGTCCAACGGTTTGGGGGGTAGCACTCAGCAAAATGACATTCCTCCTTTTGTGTCCACATTCCTCAGGCGGCTCCATTCATTCCGTGTGACTGCGGCTGCTGCAGGGGAAGCCAGGGGTTGCCGAGGAGCGGGAGGAGGATGCCGGAGATGTGTGTGCATGGGAGAGCGTGGGCCAACTGCTCGCCTCCATAGGCCAACAAAAGGTAAGAAAACGGCCCAGTGCCACGGTAATTAGACATGAATGAGCTTTGAACGACGTGACATGTCTCAGGCTTTGCTCTCCAGCAGGGGGATTTCGACATTCAGCTTGGTAAAAAAAAAAAGAAGAAGGGATCGGACAGGAACCGGGGAGCCCGCGCACACTCCAGCACCTCAATGACATTGTTATTTTAATCCATACACAACGCTTGATGACCCCTCGGGCTCATGAAGGTACCCAAGCCCAAACATCTTTGTGCAACCATGAAACAATGCACAAATACATATTCATTAGGAAGTCACTCACTCGGGCAGAAATATGCAACAGTTCCTGATAGTCAGTGCGTCTCACCGTTCCTGCTGACTAACATCCAATCGACCTTTCTCTCCCATAATGCCAGCCGTTCCAACATTGCACCAATATTACCCTAAGAAAACACGAATGAACTCTGCATTTCAATAGGCCTGTTTGTCCTTTTCTCCAGCCTCGCATTAGCATTCAGAGTATAAACCCACCCCTCCTCGGTTCATTGTTTAGCTGTGAGTGAGCGTCTGTTACCTGGTTGAGGTGTCTCAAGGGGGAAAACTAATGGGGTTCAACGTAGAGAAGCCCCACAGGGAGCAGATTTCATGCCCAAAGGGATTCATCATCCGCTGAGGGGGAGAACTACGGATCCAGAGAGTCACACACATGACTCACATGCTGCTTTGAGGCTTCGGAGGACAAGCAGCACACTTCAGAGAAACATAAATTATATGAATTCCACGCAAAAGGGCTTTGAAGTGAAAGGCACATAAAGTAACTAGCTACATTCTGTGTCCTATTGATAACCCCGGCGGCACGCCATCCATTTTCTTTCGCTTATTTTCCTCACTCTTAGAAAGTGCTCTAAAAATGTGACGTGCAAGTAGTTCAAGCCGATCTGTCATTCACATGTTTTTGCCCAATGTTCTTAACAGCTTACCCACTGTGACCTCGGTTGGTCACCTAGATTGAGAGTTCACAGCATCAGTAACAGGGGTTGTCTCATTAGTGCACATCTAAAGATGTTGCTTCAAAACGATTTGATAAACACATTGTTCATATACATGGATTTAATGAGAATTCCCAGAGGGAATCAAACAGTGACACCTAATGAGATTTTCCAATAGCACACGTCTAAGATTCATAGGAAATACAGTGGCTACAGTTGTTTTTATGATGAAAAAAATGGGGTTTTCAGATGTTACTGTTCTGTTATCATAGATTTTAGGGAAAAGCAACATGAGACACTGAGAAAACCACCACTACTGAAAACCCGCAGAGCAGAAAGAAACAGGGACGTGAAGCAGGATGTTGCTTTTTCCAATTACTGGAGCTGTTGATTATATGTACAAGCGGAGAACAGTGGAGATGATAATAATACAGTTAGAAGAGGAGCTTTCCCACCATGGGACGTCACAAAACATGCTGCAATGCAATCTGGTGTACTGTGGCTGCTGTTGGTGTACAAACTAGCAACTGTTTGTAGAAACAATACTTTTCTGATTGTTGAGAGCTCTGCAAAGTCAAGCAAGAAAGCCCAGGATTCTGAGGAACGTTTGAGATGCGTTAGATGACTGCACTGTTTCTGATAAAATCCTGAGGTGACCGCAAATCCTCTACCCGAATAGACCCAACAAATGCTTTCAGTTCAGGATAAAAATCCTGCCTCCCACTAAGCGGTTAGCGCGGTGGGCAATGCACAAAGTACAAGAGACCACACCTGCTCATACCTTTCTGTAATGATAGGTGCATATAATGTATGATATGTGTCTGCTGCAGCGGTAAAAGGGTTACAATCTTTCCTCTTAAAGTCAGCGTGAGTTATACACCAACACACTTTATTTTTCCCAAAGTTATAAAAGTTCATCGGTTATTTCACTTTCCAGAGCTCAGCTAGTCAATCAGGATTTAGCAACACTTAAAATAAATCTGCTTTCCATTGCAAACCAAGGTTTTTTTCCTGATTTAAATCTTCAATTGTTGCTTATTTTGTCACAAATACTTTAATACTTTTATGAGTATCTTATTATTATTATTATTACTTAAATATGAATTTAAATGTAAATATTTAACATAGATTCCTATGACATTATGTTTTGAAGTCGACTTTCCAGGGGGTTTAATTGAGCTGCTCTTTTAATTGATAGTTTGGAGGATTTTCTTAAAACTGCCTTGGATATAAATGTTTGAGGAATCCTGCAGAATAGCACACATCTCCACCATCGCTGCATGATTACATGGTCCAGAAACTTTCCTGGCAAAGTACATTCTTGGCTTATTAGTCTCCCATCTCAACTGATAGGAAACACATGCAGTAAGAAAACCTCATGTCTTTTGCCAACAGAAAGAAAACACTCAACATTAAAACATGTTTAGTTTATTATACATTGTACTTTCCTCATCAGCATTTAACTGAAAAAAAAACATATTGTACAACTGGGCATTCATTTTTATCAAAGTCTGATCACAGAACACAACAGATATCTGGACCAAAGCTGAATGGAACAGAGCCACCGGCATTGCTATGAGTTCCACCTGTGCTTTGTGCTCTGCGTCCGTTCAAGACGCTTACAAGTGTGTGTTTGAGAGGATGTTCTGGTGTGAGCAGAGTCCAGTAGAAACACAGGAGATGGACTCCAGTGCAAACGTAACAAATGCTAAAAGAAAACTAACTCGGACTTCTGGTTCTAACAGAACATAGGACACATCATGAAATACAAAAGCTTTTAGACATATTTATATTACACATCACTCATTGCTTTTTCCACAGTGTCAAAGCAAAAAATTCATAGCAATGCTTCCCAGTCCAGCCAACCACGTAGTCCTGTGAAACAGGCCAATATTTTACATGAACATTTTCTTTTGTAAACATAGCAAACAGAGAGAAACATATCTATACTATTACGAATACAATACAAAAAAAATCAGCATTACAAAACAAAGCAAACACTGACCATAGGAGTGTGAAGTCTTAAGAAGACGGAATCCGTCCCAAATAATTCAGCTGTCAAACAATGAGAGAGAAAGATGGGCGTTTAAAGCTGGTGGAGAATTAAGTTTATTTTGGAAGTCATTAGGCAAAAAAAAAAGACATTATAACCTTATGAAGTAGCTGCTAATCCAGCATGGTCAACGAATGGCTACACTGCAAAAAGAGGGAGACCGAGTTAACCTGCTGCTCCGACCTCACAACTAAAGCTAGCAGAAGACTATTAGCATCATTGTCCCTCAAGCCACAAGTTGCCGAACACAACAATGGCATTAGGATACCGATCACCATCGAGATAAAGTTTGTTTGAATGACTCGTACTCTTACTGGTATGTACTGTATGCACTAGTCAGGTGGGAGGGGCTTAGAGCTGTATTTTTTTTAAATTTCCGGCATTCATTTTTCCCTCAAAATACTGAGAGCTCATGTTTGGTCTTTTTCCCAATATTTCCAAAAATAGTGTCTTGTCTAGGTAGTATCAGGTTTCGATGAGGGTTTCACTTCAGCCTCTGAGGATAACGAGTGCCCAACAACTCCCCAGCTGGAGCCCTGGCAGCAGATCAGTCACTGCCAAAGAAGAGAGCAGCAAAAGTTTTTCTTCTTCTTCCAACTTGGTTCTGCAGGGCATTAACGCGTTGCAGTCTGGGAGCGTTTTAAAAAGGTCTGCTGTGTGTCTGCCCTCCAAGGAGTTCCTCACCTGCAGGTCTCTGACACGGCCATGTCCCGACTAGGGCGTCCCCGTAAACCTGGTCTTCAATGTTAGTTTGAGAGCAGAGAAGAGTCCTAGTGGGAGTGGACCGCAGGGAAAGTTTGTTATTTACACGCCGCCGTGGGTTTGTATAGTGTGCTTTAATAGGTTGGTTGAGGACCAAAAGTCATTTTTGAATGAAACAAAACATGTTCTCGCTGAGAGAGATGAAGACAAATGTAGCATTCATTGTTCAACACTCCCTTTGAGGAGGCACTGAACTTCACACTGAATAAAAAAAAAAAAAAAAAGTTCCACAGAGTTCCTATTGAATCCTACAGGAGAAAAGTGAAGCGTAGGAGAATGCTGTGGTTAGTGGGGACGCAGCAGGAGTAGAGCGACCGCCACAGCGAGCGTCGGGACCAGGCGGCTCCTCCACAGCTCAGCGGCCACGCCTGTGGCCAGGTGAGGGGTCAGTAGCTGCTCCTGGAAGGTGAAGTCGTCCATTGCCAGGTTATCGGCCAGGTCTGAGAGGGAGCCAGCAGCGGGGACACAGAGAATGAAAAATATGAAACACAGGCACTGAGACAATTAAAACCAGCACTGTCATTGAAGCTGAAAAACATGTGTGGTACACCTATCCTCCTTGTGCGTGATGTCTTACACAGCTGTAAAAACAGTGTAACACTCCGAGAACGGGGACCTCTGAGCCGCACATGGAACCAGATGTTGCAGGTTATTGTTGCAGACACATGGAGGATTACACTGACACATTTGTCCTTCCAACAAGACCCGACCAGAACCTGGTACGTGAGAAGTGCAGAGTTAAAATAGCTGGATCCAGATCAGCACGACCTCACAATCAGACAACGGGCCGGCGTGAAAGCCGACGCTTCTGTAGAGCTGCTACACCGGGATGTTTAGCTAGCTGGTTAGCTACATGCTAACGCATGACTGTGTATGGAAATGGAGTCCCATAAAAGATAGAAGTCCACCAAACATACGGTAGTTTGTAGTTTGTAATGTGTGTAAGTGTGTAAAGTGAATGATAACACCTAATAGGTACAAATTAAGGTATATTGCAGGCACCTGGGAAGGACGTATAGTCCCGTGGAGTGAAATACAAACCACAATATCAGTCACAGGATGTGTGTATAATAACATAATAATTAAATAATAGGTTCACATTTGGGAAAAATATGCTAATACACTTTAGCGGCTGAGCGTGGGATGAGAAGATGAATACTGTGATGTAACCATTGAGCTGAGCTGGGAGTCTGCTCGCTGAGTTTGGCATGAAGGCTGGAAGCAGTGGGGAAACACTGCACACGGTTCTACAAATGTCTGCCATTACATAGAATAAAAGCTTGCTGTAGGCAGAGCTGTTGGCTTCTGGACTTGTTAACGATGGAAAGGGAGACTCCCGGGAGTCCTTCACCGTGGGGATTCGAGGCAGAGCGCCACAGAAGTCTTTGGTTTGATTAATGAAAGTTTGAAGAGGCGAATTACTCCCCAGTCGCTCCTGTATCTTCCCTGTTTTTCCTTCTCTCTTCTCCATCTGTTCTACACACCAAAGTGACATCTCGGTCACCTGCTGCTCTGCTCCCACTTGTCTTGCTACTCTGCATCTACAGCTGTTTCTCCTACTGACGCTGAGAAGAGCTCTCCCTCCTTCTGTGTGTGTGTGCGTGTGCAACATATTCTGTGCTACTGCGCCCGACAGAAAGCTGTAAGGGTGCCTGACATAAGAAGGTTGTGTTATATGAGAGAGGGCAGGAGGATATCTGTGATAAAGCTTCTCTATGGGTAGGAACGCCAGCAATGAGCTGTTTCTTCCAGCCACGCACGCATGCCGGTGCATTTCTGACATACCTCACCCTCACACATGTCTGGCGGCAGTGCGCACACTCACAAACGCCCGCTTTCTCTCGCACACACCGTCGCATCTGAGCTCCTGAAATAACAGATAAGTCCACATTGAATTAGCCGTCTTATCTGGGTGCTCCTGAGTGGGAGGAAGTGACCCTTCTGCCTACGCCTTGCCATCAGAGGGAGCGGCCGGGATTCCAACTAATGCTGTCAGGCCTGCTCTCGTTAAGTATAAACACTGTGAACGGGGCCTTCCTAGTGGGTCCCCGGTGCACACAAGGCCCCTAAACTGCCAGGGAGCCGTCTTAAAACAGAGGCAGGAAGCAAATATACAAAGCCCCAAAAAAGCTCTGTATGGTATCTCCTACGGATTTCTTTGCAGCTACGACATCGTCCAAGCAGCCAGGGGACAATTAACTCTTTTTTTCCCTCCTCCTGTGTCCTCTGACATGGCAGTCTACAGACATTCTTTGGGGCTCTGAAGGAACAATTTGTCACTGTCGAGAGCGGCGCACTGTACTGCCGAGCCAATTAAGCTCAAGGTGCAATTCGATCCAGCTTTTATATACACTGCAGATAAGAGGGAGGGCGAGGGAGGGCGGGGACAAAAGTCTGCATATGTGCGCGGATGACTAAGTGGGGTCTGCGCGCCCGTCTCTCTGTGTGTTTGTGAAAAAGCGGGACCGAGTGGAAGGGCATTGTGTGGTGTGCTTTGGAAAAAAAAACGCGGGTGGAAAAAAAAAAAGTCTGGTCGCTCTCGCAAGTTTAAACAACGTGAGCAGCGGCACAGAGGGGCCCTGTTCTGCCGGCTTTAAAAGTGTTTAACCCAACAGGGACTGGACACTATGCAAACACTCCTGCACGGGCACCTGAGCCTTTGCTGCAAAGCAGAGACAGTGAGAGCGAGAGACAGTCAGACAGAAGCTTCTTTTTGTCTTTTTCTTTTTGGGGCCTTTTAAGGAGAAGCCGGGACTGTGGACAGGCGGGGACGGTTAGGCGCAGAGATGGATTACTAGCGGCCAAAAATAGAGCCACTATCCCAACTCTGATTAATGGGACCAATGCGGGCCGTTGTGGCTCTCAGAGGTGCTGAGCCCCATTTCTACTATTTCTCCCTCAAAGGATGCCACCTTACTAGAGTTCTTCCCTGCAACCCCTTATTGTGACCTCCTCCCCCAGGGTTACGACCCCGGAGGAGGAGGTCAGCAGTCGACCCATTGATCGAGTGCAGTGAGACACCAGTCTAAGAATGAGCAGGTAGGTCAGTCACCAGGGGGGTAAATATAGGCAGCGCAGGCCCTACTGTTGCACTGAGGCCCAGAGAGGTCGGGGGGTCATTGGCACCTCAGGAGCCATTTGCTATATACTTTTTTTGTTGAAATGATATGCTTCTTCTATATAAAATATAACAAATACGAATAAATAATAAAAACAAACTTTCTGTGATTTGTTTTGTTCATATCCACGCAATGATGCCCAACGTCGAGCCGTTTGATCGTGTGGTGAGAAAATATACGGCCGCTAGTACAGATAGCTTTCTTTTTGGCTACTTTCCCTATACAAGAGCCTCAGTTACTCATTGGATACACCCACTGTGCTGTATGTGTACGTCCCTGAGGGCCCGGCAGACTTGTTTTCTTAAACGACAAGTCCTCAGTCGAATAAATCCAGACTGCGGTTTTCAGCAAAAGCGGATGTTTGTTTAGATCCCTCCAACGGGTCACCCAGTGACTGGAGTGTGCATTTATGTATATATATGTGTGTGTGTGTGTGTGCCTGTGGTGTTGTGCAGAAGAGAACACGGGAAAGAGGGAGGGGGCGAGGAAGTCTGGATTTTTGTTTTCAACAGCGCTCAGTGCTTGAGGCTGGTGGTTTACAGCGTGCAGTTGTCACAACAAGAAAACTATTTGGAAAAATTGCAACAGCGAATGGAAAGACACATTTCCCAGTACGCTGCGACCACAAGTGATGATCACAAGATACAGAAAAGCACCGGAAGCAGCAAATTTGCAACGTCTCGCATTCACCTTCTCCAAGCAGCAGCTTAATTGCTTTAAAAGTAGGTGCACGCCAGGAGCCAGTTGACACATTATTATAACCCCTCTGGTGAGTGTGTACTTTCATAGTCCAGTACAGTTTATTCAATACATGTGTGCTATGCACAAAGGCCTTTTTTTGGTCAGATAAGTACGTGGAATGTTAAGTCTCCAAACACAGGTGCTTCTTATGAAACGGGAGAGATGGTTTGGATTGCCGCTACATTGGCAGACGATGTGTGCACATGATACACCTAAAGCTGCTCAAATTTGATCTAGGCTTTAGAGACTCTGTAGCTTAAACGATCTTACGTTAGAGCAAATATTTTATCACTGGTCTCATCTCAGCAGAGCAAACTATTCCCTTAAATATTGCACTCAGCAAATTTAGCAGTGGAGGGGCTTGCGTGCATCCATGTTTGCGCGTGTGTCTGTGTGTGTGTGTGTTTGTAATCTCTTCAGCTGCAGAGAAGAAAACGGTCCTGTGAAAACATGATAGGAGCAGCAGGATTGATTGATTGGGTCTTGTAGAGGGTTACAGATAATGAGCTGACATACGTTCGTTGGCTCGCCGGTCACATCCTGTAACTTCCGTGAAGACATCTTGCCGATGGAGAGCTGAGAGGTGAACAGAAGGCGAGGCGGGGGTCGCTTCGGCCTCTGGGGCTGACGAGAACGGGACGGTTGTGCTCTGCGTCCAGCGCAGCGGCGTTCGGATTGATTGGGAATTGCGAGCCAAGACAAACGGGGACGCCCAGGGGAGGCCCTGACCCCGGGCCTTTGCAACAGCGCTCTGAGCTGCTCTGGCCTCCCAACCTCCACAACACTCACTGTTATTCTAGGCGGAGGAATCCTCCCACTCCAAAGGGCAAGAGAGAAGGACGGGGAGACTCGAGGCCAAGGAGCGCCGAGGATGCAAACGGACACAATGGAGTTCTAAAAAGTTGAAAATGGTGGGGAGAGAAGTGATCAAATGAAGAGGAGAGCAAAATGGAGCAAAACAGGAAGCACAATGAGGACGTTGAAATCCAGTCCAGCTTCCAGATACTGAAAACCGCCCTGAATGTGTGGGTGCACTGATAACAAAACCTCTCAGACACGCTGTAAATTGTGGTTTTGTGAGACAAACAAGAGTCAACAGCTTTTACAGTAATTAACATGGCGAGTGAAGGCAGGGGGGGGACGACCACCACGCTGCACCCGCTGGCCTCTCCCCGCGGCCTCCAAATTAGATTTACTCCGACGTATTTATAGCCTCCACTTCCAGTAACTGCTAATATGATCGCCGAGAGGATAAAGTGGAGGAGATCGAGGGGAACTAAAATCTGAAAGCGGACACATTGATTGTGACCGAGAGCTGAAAAGTGAGTGAGCGTGGGAGACGGGGTAAAAAAAATATAAAAAACATAACATATCAAACATACAAAGACAAAGAGCCGATTCTGTGCTGAGGGCGAGGGGGCTCGCTCAGGGCGGGAAGCTTCCTCGGCTTACAGAGAAGGCCTGTAACCGGAGGGTCAGAGGTCGCTAGGGAGCACGGTTACAGCAGTTTGTGAGAAGATGGAACAATGGTAGTTCTTATCAAAGAGATAGAAAAGAGGTCGGCGCTGGAGTTTGGCCCGGAGGTACGCCCCGGTCAGGGTGCCTCCGAAGGACGCATTCTTGGGATACTCACTTTATCTGGTAATAATGAGCGAAGCTGACGTCCCACACACCTTCTCCACGTAGGTCCCGCCCGCCGGTCCGCCGACAGAAATGTAATGGGTGGATTTGAAACGCATCCTGCCAACAAACTTGGAGGATTCTCAATGCATTCCTGTCGCGGAGCGGCCGACCAGAAGTACAGCCCGGAGTGACAATTTGGCCGGCCCGACTTACACATGGCGAGTTTCGCTCTCTATCCGTGCACGGTTTAGCGGTCAGCCCGCGGTTTCCTCCAGCAGCTCACAGTCCACTGCCAGCGGGACTCCTGTGAAGTGACGTTGAGTTGCTCTTCAAGAATGAGACGGAGGGACAGCAGTAGAATAAAAGACCGTTCAGAGGGAGACTTTGAGGGAAAGTGGAGGGTTGGTGTGCAAAACAAACGGCCAAACCCTCAAACAGGCTTTAAGAAGATGCCACAAAATGGCTGCTGTGTCGCAGCGGCGGGGCCAGCGGGGCCTCAAGAATGGTCCCGCTGTGCGCAGAGTGTTTGTGGTCTGTAGCCGAGCTGATGGACATGACCCAGGACCGGGCCTGGAATCCTTTTAGTGTGTCCAAAAAGTGCCTGTGAATGTAAATAAAGCGCTTGAGCAAACAAACGCTTTGTTTGGGGTGCATGGCCCTGCAAAAGAGATCACTGGCGTAGATGATGAGAACCCGTTCAGCTCTGTGTGCCACAGAAATTAAAACCAGGGCTCTTCCTTCCTTCTGGCTAATCTTAGGGGTTTTACCCCCGGATTGATTAGCAAAAGCTCCATGGCGGAAGACCAACAAGGGCCCAATAAGGGGGTAACTTCATCCCTGCGTTGCCCCTCACTGTCACACCGCTCAGAACCAATAACTGAAGACACACAGGGCCTTTTGGCCGGCTCCCGTGAGAGACGGCAGCTCTGACTGGCCGAGCCTGTTGACACAGATGGTGGCGAGCTTCATTATTTTTGTGAGGGGCGTGGAGGAGGTGGGAAAGGACGGGGATTGGCTGAAGTCACAGAGGTTGTTTTTGTGCTCGGGGAGGGACGGAGGTGGCGAACAGTCGGTCGGAACACGTCCATCGTGTTGCACGTGATCCTGCCCCGCGCTTTTGACCGATTTATCAAGTCTTCGGCAAGGAAATCATAGATTTCAATTTTGGACAACATTCAATACTTGACCGTTGCTCTACTGAGGGGTTGACTTTGTCAGACAAGGATGAAGCAGTACGCAGCTTCCCCCCACTCCAATCTCTCTTGCCTCAAACTGAGCAACAACATCTGTTCTTTTATCTGTTTCTCTTTCATTCCTCTGGGAAAAATGTGTCATAATTTTGCTCAAGATCCCTGCAGAGACACATTTGGTAAAATCAGTGAATGTTAACGCAACCAAGACGTTTTGTTAATTCATGCTTCTGGTTGATAATTTCAGTTGCCATGAAATAACAAAACAGAGTTGGCACTTTGCGAGATGGTGCTGAGAAACATCTGTTTTAACAGTGGTAGATCTGTCAGCACTTGAAATTTAAACCGACTCTATCTATTTTATATTTGTGGGAAGACCGCGTACCTTTGATGGAGGTGGGCATCAAACAGTGAAACCTTTTGTAAAGTCTGCACAGGACTCGCAGATCCCGCCTCTGCCCAAACACCTGCAATTCTCTGTGCACATCTGCATCGCCTAGGCCTGCCCTCTAACTGGCAGCCACATGTGGACAGCTGTGTGACTGGAAGCAGTTGCTCGGTTAATCAGCCGTGTTAAACTCCATGTAGCTTTAAAGGGGGACGACGTTTTACATGGCGGATGCGTCTCCAGCTAATGTCAACAGGTTGTGGCCCTTTTTTCCCCTTTTGTTTTTGTGATGAAGACATGTGGCAAACACTAGTGCGGAGGACCTTCACCATGTGACTCACCTATCAGGTGCCGAGGGGTGGGGGGGTCACAGCTGCAGTCAGTTAACATACCAGGTCCTGGTATTGGCGAGTTTCAATTGGACCCACATTCAGACTAAGGAATGTTTAGGTTTCCCAGTGTATCAACCGTTATTCAAAGGTGTTTTTGTCTCTTTCTGTACTTTTCTCGCATTCTTTCATTGCCCCATTTTTTCTTTTTCTCGCTCTTTTCAGAGCAGACCTGAAAGGCGAGCCTCCTCATCGTAAGTCACGTTGTTTCACATTACAGGAATATTTCAACATTGCATTTTGCTAACCTGTGGCGCTGATAAAGCGCCACAGAGCGCACAAAAAGTATGGCCTTAACTCGGAGTGACTGAATGTCTGCGAGCAGGGACGTAACAAGAGGCCCATTGAGCGCGGCTCCTGCTGAGCACGGCGAGGTACGGCACACAGCGAGACGGCCCGTTGAGCGCGGCTCAACCAGGCGGAGCTGTGGGAGGACGGCCCGTGGCAGAGTCCACTGACTGTTGGCTTTTGAACGACTCAATGTTTCCAAAATGGCATGAAAACCCCATTTTAACAAGTTATTTACTCTGGCAGTTAGTTACACTCTTTAAAAGGGGTTTAGAATTAAGTGGTCAACTCATACTGCGACAAAAAAAAGACATTTCTGTGGATTATTTCCACGTTTCTCCTCAATGAGAATCATTTAGTTCCAAGAACTAACTGGAAACTTTATACACTATAATAATCGGTATTCTAAAAAAAACTGTACAAATTTGAAATGAAGGGCAGTGAAGTGCGAGGAGTGAGTTTGGGGGGAGGATTTAACGGAGGCTCTTTGTTCCCCCACAGAGGCCGTACAGTCAGAGACCAGGTGTGCATGAAAGGCGGCACAGGTGAGCCCTCATCATGAGCGCCGAGCACACGATTGAAAAACTACACAAATCCTCTGGCTGCCATAGACACACCTGTATTCTGCACACACAGTTTGGGATTATAGTGGGTCAGATCGTCAGATCGTTTCTGACCCACTTTTCTATAATAAATATTTTCTGTAATATTTAACTGTGATAAATATTAAGAGAATTAAAGGTTTTGTTGGTACCTTTTGGCAGCTAATGTTGATGAACTGCAGCTCAATGTTGCTGCGTAAAAAATCGCCAGGTAGTCTCTTCACTTCTTGTGTCACTCTATCTTTCTAAAATGGTTTATTTATTTTAATTGAACCTTTCATTTATTGAACTGATTGATCAAATGAACCGGCTGACACCACAGAGGTCAGTGAGTTGTGTGTCTGTTGTGGGAGCTGTAACCAGTCCAGGGTCTGGATTTACGTCTGGCTCTGGAGGGGTGAGGGTTATATTGGGGCGAGGGGGTGGGAGAGGGCACCCTCTCCTGGAATAGCTCCTCTGGCCTGGAATGCTCTTGGGAATGTGAAGCACATGGTTCGATTGGTCCGGCGGGGAAGTGTTTGTGAGCAGCACAAGTGATCAGAAGGTTATGGAATCTGTGTGGAGAATGAGGACAAATCATCACAACGCACGTCAGGAAAACATCCTCTGTGTGGTCAGCAGGTTGACCGTCACGTCACCCCACCCCCCTCGTCCCCCCCTCGTCCCCCCAGCCCTCTCTCGGCCCTTGTGTGCGTGTGTTCACTCCACTTCGGGCTTTGTGAAACCAGATCTGTCTCGTCCATCTCAGGGTGGAGGAGACAGGCCCATTAGGCCCCATGCTCTGCAGGTTGACCTCTCAACCCTCTCCCCCCCTCCCCCCTGCCCTCCTCCAGGTCCACTGTTTGACTAAAATGGGCTGGGCGGGCGTGCTAGGTCAGCATTCTGCCGGGTCATCACGGTGCTATCAGCCGGTATCAGTGTGTCTGCCGGCGAGCGGAGACGCTCCGAGGTCGGCAAACATTACTGGCTTGTGAACAAACAGGCGTGTTCATGCCTGCAGAGTCACTCACACCAAAAGATGGAGGGCAGACCCTAATTACCCCCCGTGTCGACCTTCAGCGGCCCGAGGGCCGGAGGAGCCAGTCTACTGGCCGTGTGCCCGGAGGCAGAACTGTACCGTCAGGCTAACGGGAGCGTGTAGGACAGGGCATCGGACTCTCACCGCCCAGCCTGCAAGAGGCGATGGCCCTACAGGATTCCTGCGTTAACCCCGGGTTCCTGCTCTCGTCCCCCCCCCCCCCTGCCCGGCGAACCCAAATCTCTGCCACAACATCCCCGACAGGAGGACTACTCCCTCCGCCGTGTTTGCTCAGCTGCGGCAGCTTTGTGTCGGCGTATCGAAACCCTCTTGTTCCCGCCACCCTCTCGCTCTGTTTGGTTTCTTTTCTCCCGGCGGTTTGTAGCTTCACTTGTTGTTTGTTTGGCTTCGGCGGGAGAGCGCGTCTGACGTGTCCGTGGGATCGCCGGGGTCGGGAGGTCGGGACAGGGTGGCTACCTGAGGAAGTCACGTCTTCTGCTGCATAGTGTCACACTGGTGTCAACACGTGTACAGCAGTCGTACTGCTGCGATGGCTCCGCACATTGAGCCAAAACCCTCCACGCACTCGGCCTTCTATTTAGTAAGCAGCCATGATAGACAACGTTTTTTTCATTTGAAGCAACCAATGTGGATGCAACACCTCGTTCTCTAACCATCCACTTAGAGTCCAACCTGCAAAGATGCGTAAGCGCTTGCGTCTCGGCGGCGGTCCGAGCCCTGACACTCCGCTGCACTCGTCCTCGTCGTCGCAGTCGCCGCTCCCTAACCCCTCGTCCGCGTCATCGCGCCACGTGTCCACTCCATCTTCGCGCGATCGGGCTCTCCAGCGCTTGTCAGACACGGTCACCAGGCGCAGCAACTGTGGAAAGAACAGGAATAGGTTAAGAGGTAATTGTGTTAAAACATTTTTCTTTCTTTCTTTCTTTTTTTTTTGCACCCGGCCCCTGACTCTTTTCATGAATCACTCTGTGCCGGAATGTGCCTGAGCATTAATGGTTTAACAAAGGTGTTAAAATAAATAAGGGGGTGTCTCTTGATGGGTGCGCGTTCTGTATGATTAGAACAGTCTGAAGGGGAATTCCTGACAACTCACTGAGATCTCTAAGCGCTGGTATTTACCAAACCCTAATTACATTCGCCAGGCAGGAAAAGAGTTTTGTTATCAGCGCCAGTTCGGTTATTTCTGTCCAAACGTTCAAAGGGGTTGTGGCTGTCGCTCCATGTAATTTCCGGGTAGAAAAAGAAAGAAAGAGGGGCCGGCAAGCTGGTGCGACCGTGTTGTGACTGGCAAACATCCTTGTCTTGAGTGGTTGTCTCAGAGCAACAGGGACACAATAACAGCACATAAAACGCTCTGCACAAGTGCACATTAAGACCTTGAGATCAAAATCGAAAGAAATATAAAGAAAAATGTCTGTTAATGTTTGTAATATTCAGACTTATTTCATTGAACCAGTTACAATTGGAATCTTCTGGGGAGGACTCTCCAAAATTTGAAAATTAACAAGACGCCGACAAGATAATAATATATCAAGCAACAGAACAATTCTAAAGGGACGATAACAACATGAAGCCTGATACAAAATTTAACAAAAGCTTTAAAAGAAATAAATCTAATTTCTTTTGCAACAGAATCTTGTTCCAGTTCGGCCTATTGGCTGTAAAAGCAGTTGTTTAGCTCAGAAAACGTGTTTGTGCAAAACATACCAGAACTGTTTATTGAGAACTCTGGTAAACTAACAACTCATAAATAAAACACAAAAGTCCAAGAGCTGTGACGCAAATAAAAAACCTCTGAATTGTGTGAGAGGAGGGCCAAAGCTGAAATCTACACATTGGATAATAAAAACAAAGCTAACAGGAAAACGTTCATATATTTTTGCTATGCAGCTTCAGAACACATAATACTGAAAAAAATGTTACAAAAATGTTACAAAATGTTAAAAACACGCCAGCCTTGTCAGAGACAAATACATGGCCGCCACAACAACATTGCATATGATTGAGAGCGCTGCCAAGGTAACAGATGTGCTAAATTCATTGCTCTTGCCCTTTCATCTCCCCACTCTGCCTCCTCGTTTGCTTTTCATCGATTTCCTTCCTATCTGCATACGTCAGCATGCATTTTTTGCTTGTTGTTTTCTGTTGTTTCGGCTAGAAGTCGGAGTAAATTGAGTTCAGATGGGCCATGTCTCAATTCAGCTGTGACGCCTGAGATCTGACCGTGCGTGTGTGAGAGAGAGAGAGAGAGAGAGAGAGAGAGAGAGAGAGAGAGAGAGAGAGAGAGAGAGAGAGAGAGAGAGAGAGAGAGAGAGAGAGAGAGAGAGAGAGAGAGAGAGAGACAGTGAGCGGAGGTATTACAGAATTACGTCAGTCACAGGATAAACAACCATGTTCCCTTCGCCCACACCTACAAACCAACCAGGGGTTTGACATAAACAAACATCACCTTGTTCCCAGCATGGCCACCCAACAAACCTCCTTTCATTTCTCAACAGTAAGGCCACACACACACACACACACACACACAGCATGACCGCAACATTTCTACAAGCCTGTTCACTTAGAGCGAGGGGATGGACAAACGGTAAGTCATACACAGAATGGTTGGGCCATGAGGTCATCAGAACTTCAGGTTTGAGGTAAAGCGCCATGTGTTGAAAGAGCCGAGCTCTGAGGTGTCACATCGAAACGAACCCCCAAATGATGTACGCTGGTTTAATGCACTTGACCGTTTAGTTGTGGAGTGCACTGTGTCGGCCTGCGTTCGCCCGGGGGTCCTGAAATTCCTCCTTATGGTCGGCATCCTGGCAACTCGATTGGTATTTGGAAGGGGAGGGGCGCCTTGCGGGCCAATTAAAAGGCAAACAAACACTTCTCAGCAAAGCAGGGGGACAAAAAGACGTGGTTTCGGAGTATTTTAGAACAAAACCTAAAAGAAGGTGTGAGGAATGAAGGGAGAGGCATTTGGGAGCAACTGTCACGTGCATGTTTAGAGCTCAGTCCATGTGAACGCTGCCATGTGCAGCTCGCCGCCTGCCAACAAACACACCGACTCCCCTGTACACATTCACAGACGGCCGTTCTCCCAGACACTGGATGCGGATGATGGAAGGAACAGCGCTGCTAAAACCAGCAGGCTGACATCGGGAGCGTGCCGATGTTTAGGTGGTGGAAGGTTTGACATTGTTAATCTACGTGCTAGCATGCCAATATTGACGGAAATATATTAAAAATAAAAAAATGTGATAAAAATGGATCCATTCTTAGGAGAATATGAACGTCAGATGTCATAAAAATCTGCCTACGGCAACGTAGGAATGAACTCAGTTTCATCCGAGGGAAGGGGACTCAAAAAGCATGAAGTCGACAGAAGTTTCTGGGCAATACATTACACATTTCTGCTGCACATAATAGGCGTCGCCTAAATGGGGTAGAGCAGCGAGCTGTGCCCTTCCCTTCTCCACATTAGGGAGGGGGGACTTCTCCCCATTGGCTTCTGCCACTGTCGGGGCTGCGGTACCGACGAGGGGTGGGATGCATGTTTGTGTCGAAAGTGATGCTGCGCTGTGAACCGGCAAGAGCCTCCGCATTCACCACAAGAGGGAGGAACCTGTGGAAAGGGATCTGCTGCCGATTAAAATCGGAGAAAAATCCAAGCAAAAGGAAGCAGGGAGGAAACAAATAAAAAAATACATTTTTAGGAAAAACGCTCCAGTATGTTTTCCATTAGGAGGAGAGAAAATCTGGCGCCCACGCTCCGCCCCGTCACTTCCCCTCGAGTTCCGAGAGTCTCATCGGTAGCCGGCCTGCTGGACACGCCCAACATGCAATTAGCGCCGCCGTCCCACATTGCTCAATGCGGGCCAGTCCAGACAGAGACACAGAAACCGCTGGTCTGTCACTACCTCCCACACATGACGTGAACTCCGTCCAGGGTCACTGTACGGCGCAACAGCTGCAACGCAGCCCCCGAGTCCGAGCCACTGGTTGACCCTGGCCGACAGACATCAACCTGCCGATCGCCACCGTGGTGCTTTTTCTCTCTTGAGAAAAGCTGCAAGGATCCTGGTTCCGATCTGACCATGAATCCCGGGGGAAAGGACACAAGCTGGAGATAAGGAAACAAAGCGTTGAAGGGAACGAGTGATGTGGGGAGTGAAACAGGGAGGGGATGAGTAATAAAGACAGAGCCTCCAGAAGACATGTCGGTGGGATTGTGATGGAGCCCTGCGTCGTGTCCTCCCCGTTGACGAGTCGGGGAAGGCTGCTCATGAATCAGCCCGGACGGAGTCGACAAATCTAATCTACATAACCTGAGGCTCGGCTTCCCAAACAGAGCTTTCTCGTTTGCATCACAAGGCTGCTGATCATACATGCTGCTGAGTCATACATCAGTATGCTGCATGCTGGCTTAACGCGGCCCCAGTCGAGATAACAATTGGTCAGGTGTGTTTTGTGAAATTAGTCATATTTTGTGCACAGAAAATGATCACAGCTCTGCTGCTGCCCTCTTTTTTGGTGTCCTTCGTATCATTGTTTTTGGTTCTATCGCGCACATATCCACTTTTTCAGTTCTCATTAGGGGTGTAACGATTCGTTTTAACAACAACATTTGATTTGTATCACGATTTGTGGTTGTCGATACGATTCAAGGACGATATTGGTTCATTTAGAACGATACGAAACGATTCAGGGACTTGAAATCGATTCAGTAACTTTTTAGCCAAAAATTCAACCAGTGTGACTGAAATAAATACCTGGATACTGGACAGTGCAGGTGAAGTTTTCTGGATTCCTGATGTTTCTTGTAATGGAATCAGGTATCAATTAATTATGAATATAAATAAACAAGTAAACAACAATGAATAGCAAATGCATTCACATTTTATTTGAATAAAGTGCAAACACTGCTGTAGCAATGTAGCAGAAAAAACCCTTAGTTAGTGATATACACAAAAAACACCCCTGCAATAATGGTTCCCCCTACCAACCCCTCTATTTCAACCCCTGTGGAACATCCCGTCGGCTTTGCCCGTGAAACCCGGAAGTTGAATCGGGGCTCGGGACGGCGGTGGGTTACCTGCATACTGCGTGAGCACGTCACGGCTCAGTCCGTGACAGCCTTTATCATTAAAAGTCCATATAAAGTCTGACGTGCTTAAATCCAATGGGTTATTTCCTAGTATCGATACAATCGATTTATTCCATTTTAAAACAATGTTAGATCGATATATGTCGTCGATATGGCCAACTGGCAGAGCACAGATCGATGTAGTTGGATCGGAGGAATATAAATCGATACATCGATGTAATAGATCGTTACACCCCTAGTTCTCATCCTGAGCTTTCATCTATCTGTCAGTTTTCAAATCTCATTTTGTGATACATAAAGTACAGCAGGTCAAAGTTCACCCAGAGGTCTGTAAATGTTTACAACTTAAAGTGATGACTTCTGGCCAAAACTAATATAATGAATTGTAATAAACTGAAGACATAATTTCAATTTAAGGACCCAAAGAAAATGTTAAGTCTCAGTCTTTTCCTGTAATCGTGTCCTGGGCCAACTTCAGGCATGCAGAGCTATGGTTGAGAAATATTAACCTGCTAGTAATTGTGTCCCATTTATCGCAGAGATTTTGTAAAGCCCCAAACATTTTGTGCGGACAATTGTGTATTTTTAATCAGTGCAGCAGCCGATGCCCGCGGTCACAGCGTGGGACAAATACAACTTTTCAGAACAGACTATTTTTCTCAATAAACAAAGGAAATGAGCTTCCATTACACCTAATCCCCCACATGCACACCCAGCCGCTGCGCTCGGATCCGGTTTACCGACGTGCCGTCGGGAGCGGAGGAGCCAGGAGGGACGAGGAGAAGGAATGAGGGACGCCGCAGGAGAGAGACGAACGGACGCAGCAATAGCGGGGGGGGCTTTCCAAGGAGTGAGTCATGGAAAGCTCCTCGGCCTGTCGTTTGGGGTGACGCGGCCTGCCCTGAGGTCTCGCCCCGCTCTCATTACTCAACTTTTATTGAATCTGGAACTTAAAGAGGAGGGGGA
This sequence comes from Apeltes quadracus, assembly GCA_021346845.1. NCBI lineage: Eukaryota > Metazoa > Chordata > Actinopteri > Perciformes > Gasterosteidae > Apeltes > Apeltes quadracus. The sequence goes on along the minus strand of CM037920.1, from coordinate 14,506,175 downwards.
CGTTCGCTCGTTCTTCCCTCCGTTGCTTTTCTTCACATTCCCGTCCCGTGTCCCTCTTTCCGTCCACGGTCAAGTATGTCACGCAGCTGGAGCCCTGCCTCAGACAGTTCATGCAGACAAGATTCATTTCCTGAGGTTAATTCCAGTTGGAACAGAACACACAAAGAAAAGAAGAAAATTAAAAAAAAGAGAGCTCTCCAGTCAAGTGTTAAACTGGGCCTCCACCTTTTCTCACTGAGCCCATAAGGCCATTTCCAGATCCCTCCAGTTTAGACCGAATCCCGAATGAGTGTTTAGACTTTGTTGGATAGAGGGACTCCTTACCCATCTCTTTGTGTTGATTAAACTCGTAAACCCTTCACATGTATTTAAAATAGCAGATTAAATGCAGTTCATCCCCTCCTCTTATTCTCTCTCTGTTTATTCAGACATTCAGTGGACAGATCAAGGCAGGCCATAACACACAGGGTTAAGTCCCCCCAGTATTAAATATATCTGGTATGACAACAATTCGTGTTTTGAGGCTAACCAAATGAAAACCTTGACTTGATGTCTGTGAATGTGCCTGATTGTCTGCATGGGGTTTAACAGTTGGAAAAAAAGTCCCATTCCTGGACGGGCCGCTGGTTGCTAAATCAGATTACACCCCTCAGACAATCTCTTGTTGTCTGCTGCTCCTCTTCTTTACACGGTATAGCAGCGGTTCACAGAGTCATGTGCTGCTTAGAAACCCTCCGTTTGACATCAGCAGACCGTCACTGCGTGTCCCATGATCACGCCTACAGGCGGCCGGCGGACGCCCAGTCGGGGAAGCGTGTAATAGAGGGTGGAGTGGCCTGTGTGTACACGCGCTGCAGTGGGCCGCGAGCAGCTGTCCTGCTGTATGTGGCTCATAGGAACGGAGAGATAATGACTTGAAGGGAACAGTGCGGGTACCATTAGGCAGTACTGCATACGGAAGAGGTGAGGCTCTCTAGCGAGATGAAAAGGCGACACTTTGACAGGTCAGAGAGGAGCCTCAATTCCGCTGTGCAAACCCCCCCCCGAACCCTATTTCAGAGGACCGCCGCCTCAAACAAAAGGCAGAGGAGGAACAGAGGAGCATGGAGACCCTCTGATGACCTGGCAGAGACAGGAAACAGGAAGTGTGACCCCCCTGACCTCTTCCTGGTTGGGAGGAGTGGGGGATCCTAACACGTGACTGTGCCCAGGGACTGGCCAGGATGTGAGGGTCAGATCAGAGACTGTTCGGGCAGTTCAACAAAAAGCGAAGGATGAACAAAAAAATACTGGGCCCAGAAAGCAGAAAGCCTGGTTAGCGAGCGGTGCTGGTGCAGCAGGGTCTTTACAAGCCGGCTGAGGGATAATTACACTCTGTGGGGGGCAGTGGTGCGGGACCAAAGGGGCGGAGTGGGAAGGGAGAGGCGACCTCGGCTCAGACCTCAGGGCGCAGACGGGCTGTGGAGGGAAGGAGGGGGTAAGGAGGAATGGGTGGCAGTGGTGGAAGGCATGGTTGGGCCTCATTAGCAAGCAGACTAATTGGGAGGAAAAGGGCCCTCACATGCTCCATCTGACCTCCCAGCCAGCAGGGGAGAAAGCAGTGGTGAGAGAGGGGTAGGTTATGTGTGTGTGTGTGTTTGTGTGTGTGTGTGTGTGTGTGAGGGAGGAGTATCTGATTTTTGGATTCCTAAAATTAAAGGACCATAACTCCTTTTTAAGTCCTCATTATACCATGAAGTCAGATGTCTCCGGCAAGCGAAAGGATAACATGCGTTCGTGGTGCTCTAACATGGATACGGACTCGGCCTCTACAAACGCATCGCAGCTCCTCCGAGGTTTACGGCAGGTGTCACACTTCATTTCAAAAGGACCCTCGTGGCTTCTCCCGGCAAACAAACATAGTGGCGTAACAGCTCTCCCTCCTCCTCCGCTTCCACGGCAGTCGTACTTCACACACATAAAAACCAGGAAGGCGAGAGGACGAGGGCCTGTGGGGGGGTATTAAATAACTTCAAAACCCCTCAGTAAATAACATCAAACAGAAGTCGGACTCTTTGACTCGAGCGAGCATAATGGCCAGGTTAGCACGTGTAAGTTTACAAAACAGCGGGCCTAGCCTGACACGCCCACGGTGTCTATTAGTCTGATGGTGAGCAAACCCTGTGGGGGAAAAAAAGGCCACCTCATGCTGGCCTTGTCATGAGGCGGCTTCCATTCTGCCTCTCTACTGTAATTATTATGCTCACAGCACTGTGTTCGTTCATGCATTTCAAAGCCTGTTTGAAGTACTGCTTTATTTCCTGGCTGCTTGAGCGCTCACGTTTCACCGCTACATGTGAACTGGAAGTGGATCCGCTGTAGTCATATCGCTAACTGTGTGTACAAGATGAACTGCCACGAATGTGTACAGTAAAAGCTGTCCCGCACTGGAGCGTGTGAGTTAGGACTGCACGATAATGGCCAAAAAGATAATCATGATTATTTTGACCAATATTGAGATCACGATTAATTATCACGATTATTTGTTGATTTTAACCAAAACAAATTTTCTTTTCACATAGACTAATTATAACTGCTTTTACATCCATATAGTACTACATTCCTCCTTTTATTAAAGAATACTGTGAAGGAGTATGCCACTTCGGCTGTTGTGCGACTGCTTTCCATACATGTACGTTTGCCGTAAGGTATCTATCTACCTGACGAAATAGCAACACGGATTTCTGTGGATCATTACACTGCTACACGTCTGCATTGCGCTCTGCTGCTCCGAAACCCACGTTAGAGGCAATGCAAACATCGCTGTCACGCCAGTAAACACTAATAACACGTTACAATGCAGGTAACGTTAGCCTACCGTTAGCTACAGTAATCACTAAAGCTTAGTTTATGCTTCTGCGTTTTCGGAGAAACGCAAGCGCAAGCGCCCCTTGCGTAGAGTCCCGTCCCCCTTGCGTCCTTGCGTGTGTCGACCAATTTTTCCCAACCCTTGCGTCTCGGATACGCAAGCTACGCAAGGAAACGCAAGCAGGAGGGCTGTGATTGGTCTGCTTACTACATCCTTGCTAGAGTCTCGGATTTCCGGTTTATAGCGTAATTCCGCCATTATTAAAACAAATATATTTTACGAGAGAATTAATCAGATCTAAGAGGTTTTGTCGGAAGAAATCTGTAAATATGATCACTTAGAAACACACGCGCGGTGGGCTCCAATTCATGGACGTAGATCTCCGCAAACGTCGGTTTTGCCGGTCGAGGGGGCGTTAAAGTTGTGGCGGAAATACGGGACAAATACGTCCGCGAAAAGAGACAAAGAAAAGCAGCAGTGTTGATGCACGGGGCAAAAAAGTATCTGATAAATTAATAAACAAACCAACAACTTCCACTCGCAAACACGGCACTCTCTAGGTCGTAATAAACGTTACTCCGCCTGGTGTCCTGGCGGTGAATTGCTTTGCAACACACGCAAGCCTTTTTGAACCATGAATTGAAACGACGCAACACGCAAACGCAACGGAGACACAGACGCAGAAGCATGCACCGGCCTTAAGAACACATTATCAGAGCAGGTAACGTTAGCCTACCGTTAGCTACAGTAGTAACTGGATTAAACACAGCTAAATGCTGACAGCTAAACGGTGTACGGTGACTGTATTTCACCTGCGGGACATCGGGACATCACCTGCTGCTAAAGCTATGAACTAAAAGACACAAACTAGCACTGGTCACTGCTGTTGTCGGAGAAACAACACAGACGGGCCAAAATGTTGCGTTTACTGATAAACTGGTAAATATTGTGACCGGCTTATGATGACCCACTGATACCTGTTCTCCTCACGTTACTGTCCCCTGTGACTGTCTAGAAACTAAGCTGCGCAGTGCAGGGAACAACTGACGTGATCAGGCAGTGTTTTAGCGCTAGATTGTCTTTGCAAAAACTACTTTGATACGGAGTGTTCTATGACCGGAATTACGCTTTTAAAAAGCCCAAATAATCGCGATATCACGCAAATTCGATTAATTGTGCAGCCCTAGTGTGAGTCATATATTAAAGACGCGCACTCTGCACGGGGGCGCGCGAGGTGTTGAGCACGCGCTGCCCAGGCTCCGTCGGCTCAGAGGAAGTGAGGCTGCGTGATGGAATTTGGGGCGCTCGGGATCTGTTTTTTTTCCACCCTGAATTCCTGTCCTACCTGGAGGATTTTTCCCAGGTTCTGGCTTCAATTAGACTGGGAAAGCTGGGGCCGAGAGAGCAGAGGGAGGGATGGAGGGGAGGGGGGGGGGGGGGGGGGGGGGGGTGTGGTTGCACGGGGGGAGGGCCGGAGGAGGGAAGGCCGACGGAGCTGGAGTCTGTCACACACAGCTCAGCGCAGCTGGAGACATGGAAAGAAAGGTGACTGAGGGAAAAGATAGAGAACGAGGTGCAAACAAATAAAAAGCTGTGGCCCGCAGCGGGAAGACGCCGCCGGTTCTCCCCTCAAATGGCCGGGAAGTTTCAACGGGGCAAGATCCAATAACTGTGTTGAATCGTGAAAGATCCTCAACAAAAAGTTGCCTTTCATGTGCGCGGTGTTACAAGTGAAGTCGCTTCAAAGAGTGTCATGTAGCCAGGAAGAGGAAGAGGCTGTCAGAATAATCTTGGGGGGTCTGACCCGCCAAACGGCGAACTCACCTGACAAATGAGCGGGAAACATTCTGTAATCAAAGACCAATCACATAATTGCCCCATTTTGCCACTAGCTCAACCATCCCCTGTGAGATTAGCTGTACAGAGAGACACGATACTCTGGGAAAATAAACAGATGTTGAGAAAAAAACGAACTCAACAAATCTCCCCGGAACAGGAGAAAACACCACCAGAACAATACGTGTCTTCACGTGCGCATGTCTCCGCACGAGGGAGCGCATTTGGCCATTTCTTTTCTTTTATAAAACCGAGAGTGTTACCATCTTCGTTGAGAAAACAGCAAGACTCGTTCTTGGCACCGCAGAATACCTCCTTCTCGACGTCATGGTCGGGTGAAAGAGGACTCTCTATCAGCTTCACTCACACAGCATGCACACAAATGTCCTCGGCGCTAGAGATTCCAAGGAAATAACCGAAGGAGAAAGACATTTCTCTTCCGTCCATTTTTTAGCGCACAGTTCACAACTTTGGCTTTGGTTCAGTTATGACATCAGCTGCTCCGGGCGTGAGAAAACGCTGTTTTATAAGCATGAGGCGACCGGCCTCGGAGAGGTCTTTCTTTTTTTCTTCTTTCAGTGTTTAGTTTAGCCTCGCAGAGGCAAAAAGGCAAAGGTCTCCCTGCCAGACTGTCTGTATCTGCGGATTCTCTGATCAACACTGACAACGTGAGAAATGACACATTTCCGCTACATGGCGGCATTTCACAAGGCCCTCGTCACGGAGCACTTAGGAGCGGAGGTACGAAACATCGGGGGGATTTAAGTTGGAAGGAAGTGGAGATTCTTTGGAGGGGTCCCATGATCCCCTCGACGTTGGAGAGAGTATAGCCCCTATATTTTAACAGCACGGTCTGCCGACCGGCGCCGATTCCTGGTCAGAAAGTGGGTCAGTACAAGCTGGAGGAAGCATTGATTGTGCTCAGCACTTGAGCGGAGAGCAGAATAATGTTCCTTCAGGGGCGAAAACGTGTGCAGGATAAAAGAGCCTTTGCAGGACGTGTATAGACCGGTTTGTGGGTGAGCCGTGTCCTGAATGCGCGGACGATAATGGACGCATTCTTCAGTCTGCCGCTCCGCACACACTGTACAGAAGGGAAGACATCATGAGACTGGAATACGGCCGCTTTTAATCAGCGTGGCGCTCTCTTGGTCGACTTCCAGGAACATTACACACATTATCTCATTGTTGGCCCGTCCTCGTGCACGCCGCATATGAACCGGGTGGACAAAAGTAATTACGTGTGAGCTGCGGCCTATTCGCCTATCAGAAGGTTAATTAGTCTGTGAGCTTTTAGCTAGGGAACATTCAGAGCCAGTGGTCTTTCAACTAGCGCGGAGGCAGAGACCTCGTAAAACTGCTTTTAACTAAACAGCATCACTTTCTCCGGTGCCTTCGGAGCTTGTTTACAAGACGCCGGCTCGGAGCAGCTCAGACCAAGAAATACTGCGTTCAGTCAATAAACATTTAGCAGGGTTATAAAGCAAGTTTAAGGGTTTGCCTCTTACATGTTAGGGGCCAGGGCTAGTTTTTCTTTGTCTTTTTGTCATGCTACCATGGATGGAATGACAGTTGGTTCACCGCTTTGGTACTTCAAGTGTAGGGTTCCCAAGGCACAAGGTTCCCTGAGGATACACGCTAAAATTAAAATTGCTTTGCCTTGTTGATCCCATGGCCTTTGAATTTATGTCATAAGGGCAATGTTTGCAGTGATTAGGTGAGGCTTTAAGTTAAATGTCTTCAGTGTTTCCCCTGGGTGGAGCAGTGGGGTGGTAGTTGGGCACACAGACACATTCTCTCTGCTGCTGCGGAGTAGAGAGGATGTGTCCGTGTGAGCGCCACACAGACATATTCGTGCACGTGTGGAACTGCAGTTTGTGGGACGCTTACAAAAACATTTAAAAAATAAAATAAACTATGTCACACTTTTTCAGGGTGGAGGGGCACCTGCCTGTCATAGTTGTGGGGGAAACGCTGGTCTTTACATCTTTTGGATTTATTAGTGAGTGTGTTCCCAGTACAAAATCTGTAATAAAAATGGCGTTTTTTATCGCCTATTCAAGGTTGAGTGTAAAGGGGCTTTATGAACATTATGATTGAAGTATATTATGTCCTCCCTAAACTCTGTTATGCCTGCTATATTACACATAGAAGTGTGGAAGCAGGCTGGATGTCCTCTATTAGGATATCCAGCCTGCTTCCTGACAAGCTAAGACATGCTACTAGCAGCCGCTCGCCCCGTTTCCTATGGTCCAAGTATCGTCACGTCACCCTTTCTCTAAGACTTTAAGACTGCAGCCGGATTGGGCTTCTTTAAGACACTAATGCACAGTTCTTTCACATTGTTACTGCGAGCATGTTTTCATTCTGCCGTTAGCATTCAGCTCACTAACCGCCTTTATTGTATCCTCACTGAACTGCTGGGACGAGTTTAGTCTTTTTTCTTACTTTTGTAGTGAACAATCAATGTGTTTATGAAATGTTAGCAAATTAAAAAAAATGGATACAGGATTGGATAGACAAAAGGTTCAGGAACAACTTCTAACGCAAGATGAAAAATCAAAGTTACCTGAGTAAATTTATATTGCAGAACTATGGTATTGTATTGCACCATCTTTTGCGGCGTTCCCATTGTGAACCTCAGTATATCTGCTCAAAGTCACAAGTCATAAACAGTTTTTCCAGATGTAAAATAGTCAGTCAGTCATTTGTTAGATGTTAATCCAGCCTATTGATGTCGAGATCTGAAGGGAAGCTTGGCATGTGCTTATGTCTGCTGTAGGGTCATCAGATATGGGATTAAAACCAGCCATGTGATTAGCCGATCTGCATGAATGTGTCACGGTTTGGGTCCATGTCCTGTTTTATTTTGTAGTTTCATTGTCTCTCGTCTCCCTAGGTAACTTCCCTTCCTGCCTTGTCCTGTCTTCCCCTGTGATAGTCTGCAGTGTCAATGATTGTTTCCACCCGTGTCCAATGACCTGCACCTCCCCTGTGTGCCCTTTTTTGAATTTTGAGTTTCTTGCTTTTTGGACTATTATACTCCATCTTTAGTTAGAACTCTGCGTCTGCGTCCGCGTCCTCTCTCTCCCCAGAATATCAAACATTTATGTCTCATCACACACACACACACACACACACACACACACACACACACACACACACAGGCAGAAAGAGCTCGACTCTGTGAGTGTTTCAAACGGCTTGTCTAAATGTCAGGGGCTCAGTCATTTTTTTGCCAGAACCTCATCAGAACCCATCAGGAACCTGATCCACCCGGCAACCGGTCTGCAGCTCTGCTTGTTATCACATCGGTGCGTATGTTTGTCCCTGTCAGGGCAAGACGCTTTCAAAGGCTTATTATATTAGAGTGTGTACGTGTACACGTCCTGTGTTGGAAATTGACACCCACACAAACTGTATGTGTGGGTTTTATTTTTGGACAATATTCCCTATTGGTTTCATAAACATCGTGCTCAACAAGTGAAATGCTGAGGGATGTGAATGCTGCCGCGCTGCTAAAGAGTTAGACGGGCAAACGATTTATGCAAGAAGTGTGCAGTTAGATTGAACCTTTCTGGTTTAACTCTCACACAACGTACTTACGAAAGCTGTGTTTGCACGCAGTTCTTCTATGAATGTATTACTACCAACATTTAACGCTCACTTTTGGTTGCACCTCAAAATAAATTGCTTTAAAAATGCCCATGAGGTAATGCAGTACAAGTAATTGGGAAATTTGTAGGGTCTCAAACCACAACAACTTTTTCTCAAGGGTCTCTGTTGTCACAAGCGGAGCGGAGGAAGCTGCTCAGTTGTTGCTCGGATCTCCCAGGTTGTTTAAACAGGAGAGAAGGCCTGTAATCCACTGTGACAGGCCTGCAGCACTCAGACGCTCAGGCACATACACACACAGACGAAAGCAGACCCGCTTTGCAGCTGGAAGATGGTGTGCGTGCGTGTGTTTGTTGGGGTTGGGGCATGGGGAGTGGGGGGGGTTATGGCACAGCGGCCATCCACGTGTTGACAGCTGTAAGTGCAACCAGGAACCAGGAATCGCAGACAGATCTGTGGGCCGACACATTTACCTGCTGAGGGCCGACTTTGAGCCCTACATCCCAGCATCTGGCCTACTCCTAAAGGTGGTCTCCATGGCGACGACAAAAGACAGGAACAGGGCTTAGGCCTTGATGTCAGCTGGGGCTTGCTGTGGATGGAGGACATCATTTGTGTCCTTCGCAACGGCTGCCGCATCGGCTTTGAACATTTGGTGGATTCGTGTCTAAAAGGTTGTTTCGGTTTTCTTTGCAGTGCAGATGAGACACAAAACAAAATCTAGTAAGCAGTTTCCTGTCACAGGATTTTTCTTTGTGTTCACAAAAAACAAAGTGTTGACATCACCGTCAGCACAGATTTTCAGTGGTCTCTCTGCTTCACAACTGCTTCACTGGAAGAGTTTAAACGTACCCCAAAAGACCGGAGAAGACGGACGCGTACAGACATACAAACATTGGACAAACCACACGCACACTGCTGACCTGGTTGATGTGCTTGAGCTTGTCAATGATCTGGCTGATGATCGGCTCAGGAGGCTTGTTACTTCGGGCCTCGGAGCCGGCGTGCGATCGCTTCAGGCCCGGCCCAGGAAACCTGACCGGACGGGGAGAAAGAATGAGCTCAGTACTTCTTACTTCCATTAGTCTACCTTTTTGAGAACTATTTTCTTTCATTACATATAGACACACAGGAAAAAGGGACAACATGCAGCAAAAGGATCCTTATTGAAATAAGTTCTTATGTTTGGGATACTTTCGAGGAGTTTCACAGAATTTAGAAACCTCAATGTAAGTTTCATTAGTAGAAGACAATAAGTGGAAGTGAATTTCACACATAACAAGGGGCTTGCCACCACCTAGTGTTGATAAGATGAAGGACATCTCCACGTTTCGGGCTGGAAAGACAATTAGTAACTCAACCCTTTCCAAAAGGAACAAGTCTTCCCTTCAAGACGTTGCGTCTATATAGTTAAACGGTGGGTAAGATTCTGAATGGCTCAAGATACCTTTTTATATTTGCAATAAAAAACTGTGGAGAAGAATTTATGTCCAAAATGTTTCATAATGAGAGGATATTAAATGTTAATATAAAATGTTTTACAGTTGTTTGTGTAACCACGATGCAAAGTCTGGCTGAGTGCTTTGGCAGCGAGGTTATGTCTTTACACACAACCGGCCGTCGGGCAGGTGCTCACATGTCCCTTCCTGTAACCGAGGAAACGCGGCTCTGTTGACACCTGTGTATGTTTACAAGAGGAGGAGCTGAGGGATTCTGAAAACGTTCCTCCAGGTGTTTCTTGGCTCCTCCTCCCTTCCCACCACATCTTCAAGCAAGTGTGTTAAAATGAGCGGCACCACATGAGAGGTGGTCAGGTCAACGCTCACACTAAATGCAATCTGCTCTACGGATGCAAATACTGAGTGATGAAGGACAAGAAATATGGGGAGATGAAGGGAATTATTTTCAGAGAAAATGTTTGTTAGGGATGAAAGGCTGATGCGTGAGTGAGAATGTGTATGTATGTGGAAAGCAAGAGGTCACCCCCTGTTCTCATCTCTGTGACATCGCCCCGAGCCCTCACCTGAACACTCTCACTCATATACGCACTGACACACGTTTCATATGCCTTATGCCATCTCAACTCATCAGTCTTTCGCTCTCCCCTCAGCCAGACCTTTCATTAAAGTAAAATTACGTTACTCCGGGTGTCTATCTGTCTTGTTAACCATGATCTCACCCTTTTCCCCGCCGCTAATTATAACATTAATAATGGAGCGAGATGTGTGATCCGTCCGCTCAGGAGACAGAAAGAGGAAAAATGGGTCGAGGAAGGAGGATTAGCGGATGGTGACTGAGTGGAGAAAAGGAGCCGAGGCGGGTTAGTTTTACATGCTATGGGTTTTCTCACCGAGACGTAGCTCGACTCTGCCCCTCAGTTTGTCTGTTTCTTGGTTATTGTTCTCTTAGCAGGGTGAATCAGATCAGTTAGCTGAAGTGATAACATAATCTAATCCAACACCAATTGGCACACTATTAGGTCCTGTCTGGGAGACGCCAGACCAGTGGTGTAGTACAGGTTATACGGTAGTATACCCACTTATTTTCCTGTATGCATGGCGTATACCCACTTCTAAATCCCCCCCTGATTGATCAGTAAGACCTGTGAGCCAGATTGCCCATTTTTTCGCCTATAACCGGGCATCACATCAGTAGGCTAGTAAAAGCACCAATACTGTATGCCCGTATTAAAACAAAAATGTTTTAATACTTCAAAATAGCATTTTATAAATTAACCGTACATTTTTCAGTAGCCATATGTGTGTAGATTTGAACAAAATATGGGTTGGTTCTTAGCGTGAGCTTTTACTGCCTAAGAAATTGGAACCGTGCTCAGAGTTTGAATTATCGTTGTGAAACAAAAAATAGCCTTTTAGTCACACAATAACTTGACCATTTAATTTAAATATGATATGAATATACATATTCTTTAGCCTGGGTGCCATTCCGAACTTACCACTAGTGGTTCGCGGACCACAGTTTGTGAATGACTGTCTTCCGCTCACTTCCGGCAGATTTACAGTGACGTTGGTCATTGTGCATTGTTGCTAAATAATACACCAACCCATTACTAAACCCTGGTACACAGATATACCTGTTACTCTGATGGTCGAGAGCAGCTATTAGGTCCTTTCATAAGGGGTGCAAACAAATTGTCCCTCCGCTCTCAGACTGGGCTTCTTTAACCCAAATGAGAACCACCACCACTCTCCATTGTTATCGGCCTCCTCTCCCCCTAAAATGTTCACCGCTGACGTCTCATCTTTTATCATCAGCGCGGTTTTCACTGTCATTTGACCCAAGGAAATTGGAATGGAAATTCTATGTTTTGAGTTTTCACATTTGTTATCACAGCCGTAACGTTGTTTGATGTGGTGAAAAGTGCTGCTCCTCTGATCTTGGCTCCAGGTAGGATCGTGAACACACCTGCTGAAAAAAAGGCCACATTCAGCTCCAAAGATTACAGAAGTAACCGGCGTGTTCCGTACCTGAGCCCTGCGGCGCTTAAGACCCCCCGCAACCTCCCACCAGATCTAAATGTATCATTTTGAGAGAATGGGAGAATAAATGCCACGTTGGGCTTTGCAGACGGTCCTATCTGGGGAGGATAATGGAAGATGATCCAGAACAAATCTCACGGAGGGAAAATGTACCCGGAGTGAGTGTGCAGGCACACGTGGCCCCACACACGACTCAGAGAATTGCTCGCCCGGGGACACTGTAATCTCCCCATCGTTTTCCGTCACCTTTCCTGCCTCCCTGCACCTTCCTATCGCACTGTTTGGTCCAATCATCCCCTCCGGACCGCTCTGCCCTACACGCCAACCTGATGTCTCTTCTCCGGTCGAGGCTCTTTTTTGTTGTCTCTATCTCTGACTCTCTTTCAGCAGTTTGGGAAAAGCCCAGAACTTACTCTCGCCTCTTCTCTGAAACAAGAGGTAGAAGGTTCACCCGCCGTTGCTTTCCGTCTGAATCGTGCGCATTGATTACATTCCAAAGCAAAGAATCAAATAAAGATGACATCTACAACTATGTAAGCCAAATTGAAATTGGGGCCAGCTGACGGCGCGGGGGAGAAAGAGGGAGGACGCTACGATGCGTGGAGCTAAATATTGCGCAAACCAGATGAGGTTCTGCCAGGCCCGCCAGAGATGTTGGACGAGAGCAGAGGGAGCGATCGAAACAGCAATTAACTAAGCGAGAATGAGGTGACAGCGCACCTGACATTAATAACATCCCATTGAGCCAACCTCGAGATTTACACTCACACTCGGCGGGAGAGGGGGGCCCTCGTGCAGAGAGCTCATCAGCCCCGGGCCGACTTACCCTTCAACTCACCTACACGCCCCTCAGACGTGCCGCTGGATCGTTGGGAATTCAGGAATCAGAGCAGATTATTTGTGTAACCGCTCATCTAGTGAGGGCAATAAACCTGTGCAGGGCCGTCCTGGGTTGCATTGGTCTGGAGGGGCTTGAAGTGTGTGCTAAGAGCTGTCAACACGGGCAAATGAGTCACTGATGTACCTGTCTGTCATCTCCTGGCCGTTCCAACAGAGGGAATGGTTGGTCGGAGCGGGCTCGCGGCTGCACAGCGCCTCCCCCAGGCCGCTGTAGAAGGAGCTGAAGCCCTTCAAGTTGGATATGAACTCCCTGAGGGTGCAGGCAGAAGAAAAGGAGATGTTCAACGCGGAGTAAGGCAAAGAATACAGCTGCGATGGTTCTGAATGTGATCATCACACACGGCAGCGGTGAGCAGGGCGACAGAAACACGAGGAGAGACACAGATAGAACAGGAGACGAGTCAGGAGCAGTGAGAGCAAGTAGATGAGCTCCCCCTCGAGAGGGAGAGAATAAAAGAGGCCTAATTGACATTAATCAGCCCATTGTGCAGCAGAGGCGAGCAGCCCTGCTGGGCAGTATTACACTCCCCATTTAGGGCTGGGGGGCAACGGGGGTGTTGGAAAGCACTCAAAAAGCGAAAGACTGAGTGTCACGAGGAAACAGCAGGAAAACCTACCGGGGACAATATTCAGTGTGTGTGTGTGTGTGTGTGTGTGTGTGTGTGTGTGTGTGTAATAGAGGAGGTTTCTCTCACCTGCGGAGGCCGCCCAGAGTCTCGTCATAGTCCGGGGGGCGGGCCGCGGAGGCAGGAGGATGAGGAGGAGGAGGAGGAGGAGGGGGGGACGCCACAGAGCGGGAGGCGCGCTGAGGAGTGCTGCCGCACATCCCGCTCACCTGTGCAGGAGGAGAGAAGGAGAACTCGGTGAGCGAATTCGGTTTTTAACCCCTGCCCCCACCCGCTCAGTCTTCTGCACCCGACTGTTGCTCTGTAAGTTGCCCCCTCCCCTCCCCTCCCACTCCACCAACCCCCCGCCCACAGCTGTTTATCCAGACACTTAACAGCAATGACAGTGCAGAGTAGGGAGAACCTGGCCTCACTGTGCTCAGCCCCTCTGCAAATTGTCATCCGCTTGGGCTTGTTTGTTTATTTTTGCTGGCGATGTCGGGTATTTGCATAACAAACATGTCATTGTACCCTCTGCCAGCCGGTTCCGCCTTGTTTAGAATTTATAATTATAACACTCTAAAAGAAATGCACACGGGGAAAAAATACCTCTCGTTTGCTTCTCCCCGTACGCCCGCAATTGTGCAGTCACGCGGGACAACATAACAATACTAAATAAGACAGTCCCCCTCTGTCTCTCAGAGATAATGGACCTTGCACATTCTTTTCAGGTGCAATAAAAATGCAAATGGATGTTAATGTTTAGCTAGTGGTTTAATGATTTGCTGGTGGGTTGATTTCCCGCGGGGATTTTGGCCAAGGTTTAATTCTGCCATGTAATGTTAACAGCTAATTGTGCCCAGCTCTCCTTTAAGAGAAAAGGCTGGAACCGCTGCTGCTGAATACTGATGCGACCTGATAGCGCAGCACTGGACATCTTTATCCATCTGCAACTGAGGCAGCAACGCACGCACACACGCGCGCCAATTTTGATTTGCAAAATTATTAATTTGTTCCTAATGAAGCTAAAGCCCATGATACACCTTCTCTCCTACATACTGGCCAACACACACTCATGCAAGCAGACAAACAAACTTGCTTTTTGCATGCATGCTAATACACACAGAAATGCCGAACAGCTGTAAGGCAGAATCATCAGGGTTAATCAATGCAGCCTTGTCACCCAAGAATGCACGCCACACACACACACACACACACACACACACACACACACACACACAGATTTTGGAGTTCTCCTGCACCAGGCATCCACTGATACCCAGCAACCCTGGTCTCTGTCCCCTCATTCCCTTCCTCTCGGGTAACTGTCTTGCTCTGCTGCGCCCGGAGCGAGTGCCGGGGCTCCCACAGGCCATGATTAATGTGATTGGAGCCCCTTTCTGCCTCTCGTTTGTGCGTTCCTCTGGAAGCCGTAGGGGAGTTGTGGCACAATGGAGAGATGCACCCCCTAACCCCCCCCACAAAAAGCACACACACACACACACACACACACACACACACACACACACACACACACACACTTCAACCAACCCCAACGACCGATTGTTTCCGGATTCTTCAAGGAAGGGGCGTTGAAGTTTCTAAAAATCATCATCAACGTGCATCCTGGCCCGCGGTGTAGCAGCTGGCCGAGTATGTATTGGTTATTCACAAGCAGACCGAAGATGCTGTTGGTGTTGTAACGGTGCACATTTGCAACGTCACGTTATATTTGGTGAGTAACGTTTGCGTTCAAGTGAGTCCGGGCGCCCGGGAGACGGGAAAAGACTGAGTCAGCCTGCCTGCCGCCTCCTCTTCCTCCTCCTCACTGCATCGTTGTCACTAGCATGTGGCTTCTGCACACATTATAAGCATCCTATTTCAGCTGAAAGCCTTTCAAGTTTTCCCCGTGAAGTGCAACTGCGGGAAAAGGGTCACTCTCAAAAGTTGAGTAATACCAGAGACCTATTATGGTTACAACTTCAAATAAATCCTGTACTGTCTGGGTTGGGAAATGAGAAATATGGTGCAATAACGCCTCGGTTTGATGTAGTGTGAATTGTAACAGTTTAATAGAGTCAGCCAGAGCAGCTAGTCGTGCCGACTCCTCTATTCCCACAGCCAAGCTCAAAACCCGCTAACAGACACCAGTAAACGTGTCCAAGTGATGCCGAAGCAGATGTATTCTAAAATCTTAACTAGGAATATTGTTCAATGGTCACTACACTGAACTTTTAACATTTAGTTCAGTTTATTGTAACTGGGTCAGCAGAAGAAATGCCAACGCCGAAGGGCCTCACACACTCCACCAAGCCTCTGGTGCCTTTAGGAACGTCCTCTTACAGAAGTCCGACTAAAACAATCCTAAACTCTGCATCTATTTCTTAAGTACAGTCCAAGCTCGGAGTGAGCTGGAGGTTTCAACCATGACTTTCACATAACTCAAACAAATCAGTCATCATTTAAATTCATCCAAGTGGTTATCCTATTTGGGTGGTTACTTTCCATTGTAACCCAAAATGTGAATATTTCCAGACGTTTCTTTGTCATTGTATATCGCTGAGGTGGCTTAAACCTTTCCTCTTACCCCTTTGCTAACTGGAGACGTCTCAGTGAGAGTTCACAACTCAGGGCTGGTAATGGCAAAGAGATTATAAGGAGGAGAAGAAGAGAGCACGCTGAGCTTTGCTCTACAGCTACAGACTTCCCACACCATCGACAAGTTACATGGTTTATGTTAGTTTGTTTGTACCTGTATGTTTATCATACCAAGTGACAGTTTGCCCCTAAGTACACATTTAGTTAAATGAATACAGGCCCGTTGTCTGTTTCTTTCGGTAGAACTTGGATTTTCTTTTTCTAAATGAAGTTATTGCGACATCTGAACATTTAGCTTCACATCCACACACCGTGGGCATGAAGCCTTCACACTAATCAAAGCTTGTTAAAATACAACAGCGTTTCGGGTCTAATCTCTAAATCCCACTGAGCAGTTCATCGCAGCAAACCTGTTTAGAAAATCCAGAGCTTCAGGAACGACAACAGGAAATTAATGAGATCAACAAAATCCCCAAATATTTTTAAACCAAAAACGTATTCATATTTTAGCAGCGAGTTAAAGATGTACTTTATGGTAAAACCGTAAATTGTCAGCACTTAACGATGAAGGTGACTAAACCCTGATCTAATTCATTAAAATAGACAGCGTAGCAGTCCATCAGTCTAGTTCAAAACCACTCGTTTTAAACTAGACATTTATTTGTGCATCAAGGCCTGTGAGGAAAATGGATTTCACACTTCACACTCACTATATATATATATATAGTATATATATCTCGTAAGAAGGTGTAATGAGGGACAAACTGTCTGCATCCGGAAAGGAAACCATGATCTGATGAATAGAAAAATTGGAAATTTGGGATTTGAGTAATAATTACAAAGCATAGGTGCAAACTCATAAAGGACACGTTGTACGTTCTGGGAGGTTTGCTTATCAGCTAAGGGAATGTAATCTCATGTTTTTATGGTAAACATACCAATACCTCTAAAGTTCTGTTTTAAGATGGACATAAATAAGATTCAATCAATAATCTTTTGAGATATTGGAAGGTTTTCTTTTTGTTACCTTTTGGAGCCAAAACAAAGCTCCTCCTTATTGTCGTCTTTGTGCTGAGCTAGGCGAATCAGCTGCTGGCACATTTAGCAAAAACACAGCAAAATCGAATTTAAATTATGTTCTTATGCTTTTAAATGTTAATTTACACAGCGGGGAAAAACCCGTATCAATGTGGCTTTGATCAGTCGTACGATAACGCTTATTTTTTATCATTAAGCCAAACTCAATTACACATATATCTGAGATTCTAATGGTCATACAAACTGCAGATAAGGCCTTTGAGGACTTCAATAATTCAAATGAAACAAACGTAAATCTAAACGTGAATCATTTCATGTTTAAAAGCTCCAAAAGCTTTCATGACTTAAGGAGCTGACATGCTTAAACGGATTTATAAGTAATACAGATGCCGCAGAGATCTTCTCTTGTTTTCCTCACTAGAGCAACCGTTGGCGAGTGGATGATGACATCTACTCGCGGTCGGATCCATCCCATCCCGGCCTCAGCCTGCTTCCCCTCTTCATTTGCAGCCTGAGAGGTCGCAGGGTGATGGATGTCTCCGCCGCCCTCTCCTGTTCCCCTTGGGCTCGCTCTTCACACTCTACGCCGCTCCTTCTCTTTCTCGTTCTTCCTCTCCTCTTTTTTCCTCGGTAACTGGTAAAAATAGAGCTTCATAAATCATGCATCTTCTCTCGAAGCAGGGCGGAACAATGAGTGGGAAAGAAATAAATGGCAGGGCGGGGGTGAAAGGGAGAGAGAGATTTTGAGGGGGAGATGCAGAGACGGAGGTGGATGACATCAAACTGCGGGAGAGGGGCGGCCCGTTGGCCGGGGAATAGATTGAATCTGTGGGGATCTTGGCTGCCCTCTCGGCCTCTCGGAAACGTTGGTGGATTCATGCTGAAGTGCCGGCGGTTGGGAGGAGGACGGATGTTAACATGCTGGTTGACGGGCATTGGTCACATCCCCGCCAGTTACTCGTCTCAAATTGACGCCTTTGTCCCTCCTGGAGGACACTTCTACTCTGGAGTCCGTCTGTTTGTCACCCTCAGTGGCAATGCTCTAATGTGGGGGGCAAATGACTGATGGCATTCGCAGCTGCAGCTTCTACAATCGCAGGAAAAGCGTTGAACCAGACATAGCGCTCCATAGATCCATTATGTGGCTGTACAAAATGTATCAGTAAATAACTGCTTAGGTTTTCACTTAACAGCCACACAAATATATTTTAAAGTCCTGTCAGGGTCTACAGGACCAGAAATCATTATTAGATCCACAAATCAGACGTTCTTTACATTAATGGTGCTTACCATTTCTCTTTTTTGCGTTACCAATTTTAAATGAGCCTGCAACAACATACTACTTATGAATTACTTACTATATATTTTGAAGCCACTTCTGCAAGATTTAAATACGTTGAGGTTGATGCCCCATAGTGGTCTGAACTGCTAAACTGCAGAATTATTCACAATTACCGTCACCAAAAAATGATCACCAAGCGAGTTGCCCTTCTCTCCTTTTTTGTCAGTAACACACGTCTACTTTCTCTTAGAGGCTCGTCCTCCCTGTTTCCCCGTCCTCTATATTTACTTCATCTCCTTCTTATCGCACAGTTGATAATGTACCGGCCATCATTAAAGGCATCAATAGATGGTTTGCATCATGTGAGGAGGAGGCAGTGATGGAGTACTCGAGTCTGACTCGAGTACTCCATTCTCTGGACTTGTGACTCGACTTGGACTCGCGGATTTATGACTCGTACTTGGACTCGGACTCGAGGATATACACAATCGGACTTGAGCATCCATCACGTTGTTTTTGACTAAATATGTTATAAAAAAAAATTATATATGGTGTTACACTTTTCCTGTTTCGTGCCCAAGACCGGCCGCGATCCCCCCTCACAGACACTGCTACCTCTCGCTCTCTTTGCTTGACAACACACTCACTTTTACGCTCGTGCATGATTCGCGAGCTAAATGTTCCCAATCACATTTATAAAATGCAGAAAGATGTGCCCCGGATTGTAAAGTTCGCCTACACGAATTTTGCATCTAATGCTGGAAAGAGCAGCGCTAAATGTTGTGTGTGTAATCGCTTTCTGACCAGACGCGTGCCTTCACACACACACGTTCACCCGAACACATATACACACTCTCTCTCTCTCTCTCTCTCTCTCTCTCTCTCTCTCTCTCTCTCTCCATATCATATTGATTTTTACGTTTTAAGTATCTTTAAAATACAGTGTCCTGTAAAATGCAGGTTTCTTTTTTTCGCTGAGTGTATTTCTGTAATACAGGATTTGTTCACAGAAAAATTAAAATTTCCTAATCATTTACTCCTCCAAATGCCATCCAGGATCTTTTTTTTTTCTTCAGTGGAAAATAAATGTTTTTTTTTTAAAGAAAATCATTTCAGGATGTTTTCTTCATATAATGGACTTCAATGCCTACCAACTCAGTTGGTTGATATTGGACTTGGACTGAGGCTCGAACACTGGGACTCGAGACTCGACTTGGACTCGAACTCTGGTAATGGTGACTCGACTTGTACTCGACTCGGACTCTTCTTTGGTGACTCGGACTTGGACTCGAACACTGGGACTCGAGACTTGACTCGGACTTGACAGTTGGTGACTCGACTACAACACTGGGAGGAGGGCCACATCATCTCTTTCAGAGGGACCAGTGACGCAGCGCCGTCCACCTGAAGCAGTTAAAGATGCTACAATTACATGTCAATCCTACTTGATTTGAATTTTAGGTTGTCCATGTGGATTAAAATGAAAATACCACAACATATTAAACTAGACCCAGTTTGTAGTTCTGTAAACTTTTAATTTTGTATATTGTTATTCTAAAACGCTCTACTTCATGGCCCTTATCATGGAATCTCCATTATTGGTGTTGCTGCTCGATATGGCTTTAGCATATAGTTAATTGGCTGAAATATCCCAACAACAAGAAAAACCCTGCAATGATCCCTTTAGGACTTAAATTCTTTCACCCAATTCCTAAACTGGTTGTTTAATCAGGTTTTGTCTGACTCTTGGTATTCTCTCTTCGGCGAAACAATGCCCCTGACCCGCTGAGCGAGCTGTCTCGGCGAGATTACATTCTAACACTCTCACACACACAACCACTTCACGGTGACACAGCTGAACAATACAGGATAATAGCGGCTTTAATCCAGCACGTAGCCATAAACACGACGTAAAGTCATCCGTGGTGACTGGAGCTGCATCCCTAAGTAAATCCAAACAGGACTCCTTTCATTTCAGAGCAGGATCAGACTCACGCGCACGGAGAGAGTGGTTTCCCCCAAGTCAGCAATTCGTGGTTGTTGCCACGCCCTCGTGCTGTAGAGCAAGTGAGGTCAACCTGTGTGTGTTAATAAATGATGGCTTCTGAGTGGAAACCTGGTCACCGCAGGGACTCGTGGGGTGTGAGAGTGAAAGGTTCAGCGCATCCACAGGAGCAAAAAGCCCCTCCAGCTCTGCAGCAGAGCAAACGGGTTTCATATTTCATGAGCACTTCTCCCAGACTTCACATGTGAGCTACGAACAAACTTGACGGCTTTATCGGAGTTGAGAACAAACGTAAGAGGAGTGAGTTTCAGCGAGACATGCCGGGATAGACTGTCTCCCCCGCCCCTGCCCCGCACACCTACTCTCCCTCTCAGCGCTATTAATTCCGACTCTGTATTCAGCTGCAATCCAAGATCGGAGAATCCTTCAGCTTCCTTAACCCCGGACGGCAGTTTGAGATTTTCCTATTACGAGGTGACACCTTCTTCGTTGCAAGCTGGATCGCTCATCCTCCCTGACTCAATGGATGAGCTGTCTGCAGCCTCCACATTCATTGCAGTGGGAGCACCGTGAACGCACAGCATGAGGATATAATGTTGCATTATCAATCCGTCAAATACAACTGGCACACCATGCGGATCTAAAAGAGTTTGTGACTTTGTCTGATGACGGTAAAGAATAATTACTGCACCAACATGAAACGTAAACAATCTGGCAGAGGCTGCAGTTTAAAGTCATAAGGGCGTAACATTTTTCTAAACATCATTATTATGACTGCGTAAATTTAAACGTTGATCAATATGAACGTTAGTCATAGTGCTGTGGATTGTTACCATTGTTATTGCTTTTTTTTACAATGCACAATGTGTTTGTGTGTGCCCATCAACCGTAATATGGATCCAAAAGGAAAAGGAAAGGCATAAAGTCTGTCTGCTTCTTCAGCACCACGGACAGCGCCGATGATTTATCAATACGCTGCACAGTTAAGGCTGCTGATATTTCAGAGTCATAGATTCTTAACAGGCAGATAAAAGATCAATGAGTCAGGCGGACTAAACTCACACATTCAACCAAACGCCCTCAAATCAGCTGCTGTGTGTCTGTGTGCACTGGACTCACCAGGGCAGTGAGGCGGGTGCGGGCGCCCACAGCGTGCTTGAGAGCCAGTTTGATCATGGAAGGCACCCTGAGAACGACAGCCTCCAGGTCCTGCTCCCCTCTCATGGCGCCGGCCACCTTCCCCAGTCCGTCTACGTAGCTCCTCCAGTGCGGCTGCACCTCAGCCGCTCCCCCCAGGCAGCCCTGCATCACGGCCTGGCAGAAGCCCCTGCAGGCCGGCGGTCCCAGCAGGCCCTGGCAGTGCGGGCAGTACCACAGCCTCAGCAGGGCCCGCCCACAGTCCCGGCCAGGCCGCAGGTGGTCGGTGGTGTTGACCACCTCGATGCCCAGGTTCAGCGCCTGCAGGAAGACGCGCGTGGCCAGGAGGGAGCGAGACAGACGGGTCATCATCAGCTTGGGATACGGGCCGAACGCTCCAGAGTCCTTCCAGGCTCCTCTTACACACTCCTCGGACGCGGAGGACACGACGCCGCCCAGCAGGCGGCGGTAGGCCAGGGGAAAGAGGCGACCGTAAAGGGCCGCCACCATATGGTCCACCTGTGGAGTCCGAGCCCAGGATGTAGAGCGACATGTCCAGGAACAGCTGCCCCACAGAGCTCTGGGCTCCGCCCCCGAGACCTGGGAACTCCGACTTGAGCATGGCGAGCGTGAAGTTGCGGCCGTGACGCAGCACCAGGTCGAAGGCCTCTGGGAGAGAGCAAAACAAAACACGAGGAAAGAGTCAGATGTGTGTGTATGTGTGCTGGTGGAGGGGGAGGGGGCAACTTTTTAAAAGCTAACCCATTTCGAAAAACTGTTGCACTCAGTAATCACAAGCTACGCCGAGCTGTCATAGAAATATATGCAGCAATTTAGCTCAAAAACATGACACTGATAAAGATGCAATTCCTCCCAAAACACGATCCCGTCCTTAACGATCACAGAGGGAGAAAACTTCCCACGCACAGACTCTCTTCCCCTTTTCCTGCCTTTTCTCGATCTATTTTCTCTAATGGGGCTGTTCACACAAACACCGGGCGAGCACACACACACACACACACACACAGACAGACACACACACAGCTGCTAGAATAGACTACGGCTCGGAATATAAAGGGAGCAAAGCTCCTGGAAGAGATGAAAATCCAGATCTGGGGATTGACCTTTCAATACAATTTAAAACTGGAGTAGAACTGAGCTTGTGTGATCTTACCAAAGAAATCCTTTTTAAAAAAGAGTATTAATGTTGACGATAGGAAGCCTGCAGGGAGAGACGCATACGGAGCATGACAGGATGGAGGGAGGGGGGCCAGGCCAACGTGGGGAGGGAAAATAATCGGTGGCGTGTCAGTGAAGTCTTATCGACAAGGTGGCAGTAGAAGTCAGAGCTCTATCATTGACGGCGGAAGAAAAATGAGCGAGGACCGACAACAACAGAGGAGATTTAAAGCTCCATTACTGAACTTAGCGGGGGGGCTGAGAGTCAGTGAAATGAAGCTTTGCACTGGAGAATGGCCCGGGAGGCCCGAATGGCATCCATGCTGCCGCTATAGTTCACTGCATCACTTTGTTGAGAGCGATAGCACTACTGCTTTTTGAGGCACGGGTTTCAGAGATTGCTTTATGCGCCACACAAGCCTTTTTGCCTTTGTTATTTCATTTCTTTTTTCCTTGCCTGGGTAGTTTCATTCCTTTTTTCCATGTGCGTCTCGAGGAAGCACCGGGACCGCGTACCGCACCGGGGAACTGCGTGACACCTCTGACTTGTCCGCGCACAACGTATAATGAGTTTCTCTGTGGGCAATTTCGGACACACAAGGGGGTCCATTGGAGGATATGATGATATCAGAGAAGAGGAAACAAACATCACGCCCCTCCGTCTCACGGCTGCTGCGTCACACAATCAGAACAGATGCCAGATTGTTCCGGGTGGTGTGAGATGAGGCGAAGACGTCCACATGTGTTGACTACATTTCACCTTGATTAAAATATGCTTTTATTTTGAAGCTTTATGATCAAATATATTATCGTGCAGACACAATTACAGGGAAATTTTGTTTTTAATGCTTTAGTATATAGTTATATGAATTCTGTTTGCAGTATGTGGTGTTCGTTACAATAGTGTACAGGAAGTAAGAGTGTCTGGGTTTAAAAGCATCTGTGTTATCAACACAAAATCATTTTATTTGATATTAATTTACGATTTCTTTAAAGGAGCTCTGTGTAGGATATAGGGGTCTCAATTGGGAAAAATGGAATATGTTATGTTCAAAACTAATGTTTTCATAGATAAAATGAAATAATTCCTTACTAGTCCCCCCTGGTAGAGGAAATCTGGAGGATTACCACAGCAAAGTGTACATAAATTGAAAATGAATAAATAAAACCAAGTGCAATAAATCATCCAGGATCGTTAATAACATTGTCGTTAATAACAAAAACAAAAGTAAAAAAATGCCAGAAGCTAAAAATACTATAACAATAGATGGATTAAAGTGCTTGAACGTAATTGTGTATTCGCTAAATAAGACGTTCGTGTAAGCAACAGGGGCGGTGGCTTCGCCTCCCATGTTGCACCGCCCGAGAAGGGACAAAACAAACCCTCTCTAGATTTCTCAAGTAGTAAGCGGATCAGCTGCTGGCTGGATGAACAAAGGCTATAAAAGAGACATTTGAGGATGTTGGGGTGAGTGTGCAGAGGAGCCTCGGGAGCGGCGCGCATCTGTTTAGGTTTTTGAGGCCGCTGCCGCTCCGCTGAGCCTGAGAAGCAGTTCCCTCTGTGATCAATGAGCAGACAGATGTGCAGAATGTCAGTGGAGACAAGGAGACCGACTGGGAGGAGGGAAGACAAGCCCACCCACACACACACACACACACACACAAACACACACAAACTCTACATGCTCAATTCCTGGTAACTCCTCTTATATTTGGTTCACTGATGGAATATTGAATGCGGTGAGAAAATGCACATCACCTCAAAGCTATTTGCTTCCCCGCTCTGTGAACATCAACTCCTGTGATTCATCAGCTACCTGTAGTATCTCTTACGCTGCAAAGAGGAGAGCCACTTTGTAACGGTAAAGAGAAAGACTAGAAGGCTCTTCATAAATGCAATCCAGTTGCTTTAAGTAGCCCGGGTCACGGTGTGGAGCCGCTACGAGCCCATTTCCTGTGCGCGCCGCTCGCTCTCTTTCAGCATGCGCGGGATCAGGTATCCGCTAATGGAAGGGAGAGGGGCGGTGTGACATGGCCCTGTGACATCCTGGGTGCAGCCGTAGGAGGGCCGGAGGCAACATTAAAGTCAGCATTAGCATTTATTTGTTAAGTGTGACAGATGGAGACAGAAGGCTGGAGGCTGGAAAACCGTTTGTCCTCTAATACCGAAGGCTTTTTACAGCGACATCAGGGGATTGTCTCCGCCTATCTTCTTCCACATTTGTCCTCGCTCTGCAGCAACCAGATTATATTTACTCCAAGGGGTTCCAGGCTACAGCCCCATCACGTTGCCATCGATACGGTCACTCTGCAGTCTCGCAATACCTCTTTGTCTGCATCACGGGTCATGAATCAAAACCCCAGAATAAAATGTGATGAAGTCCCGTAGGTCGTCCAAAGCGTGAAAGAAAGCTCATAAATTTTACGGACGGTGAGGTCCCTTCCATTCTGACATCAAAAAGGTCCAGGTCACTCCTTAGAAACAGGCTTTTCGCATAATCTGTGAATGGCCTGTCGAATGAGCATATTTCAACTCAGTTAGGCCCATCAGTCTTCGTGTTGCGCAAGTCCAACTCCGGCACCGTCTGCCGGCTGTGGCTGATGCGCTGCGGAGGCTGACGTGCCCCTTGTGGCATCAATCAGCTGCCCTACACCTATTGTGCCAGGGGGAGGATAGCATCAATAAATTACCCCACCAACGGGACTAATGCGTTCGGCTGACGAAGTGTCACCTCTACCCACCGACGGAGACGGATGTAGAAGCCGCCGCCACCTGTTTTTTCGGTGACAAAGCAGTAGCTGTCCAGCACACGGACTCGCATGTCGGCTGGAGTGACGCTCGCAAAGAGACACGCCGGCGGTGCATCCCAAGTGGCTCTTTGTACGCTTGTTGATTGTGAAATCTCACCAAAGGGGCTTCAGAAAGAAAACGGTGGCAGAAATTCTTTGCATGTGGACGCGGTAATAAAAACCTCCCAGCATGCTTTGCTTTCATTTAGGACATCATGAGCCTGAGCACCTGCTCATTGAATGTAAAGAATATGCTGTGGCACAGCGAACAGGTAACCCGAGAGCAGCTCCACCTGACGGGGAAAATATGAAGCAAGGTGCCCCCTGTGTTCACGGCAAGGGGGGGGGGGGTGCGTTGTTTCCAGAAACAAAGCAGACGGAGGGCTGGTAAGGTCCAGATAGCATCGCCAGCAGACCAAGGGGGGCGATGGACAGTGGGGGCGAGGGACATGTGCGAGGTTACTCCATCTGTTGAGGCCCGTGCCACACAAAAAGACAGGCGCATGCCCTCAGACGCACACCTTGCCATCACACGCCGCACAGCAGCGGCCAGGTGGTGACGATGTGGGCGAGCATTTGGGAAGCCCGAGTGGGAGGGCAAGGTGGCAGTTAGGTGTAAGGACGCCAGCTACACACAAACAGACACACACACAGAGGCCGATTTTCTTTCATTTCTCTGCCTCCCAATGAGCTTCTGGAAAATGTTTTTTCGCAGTTGGAAACACAGTAACCATTCATCCACTGCTTTTTTGTCACCTCCAGCCTATTTTAGGAACAAACAAGGTGTACAGGTGGAAATCACTCATTTAATAATGTGTTAATGATGAGGCCTTTTCTGACTAATCAAATTGTTTTTAACAACGTATTACTGGTTGTGTCAGGTTTCGTCTGACGAGAGGAGACGGGGAGAACTCAAGCGCAGATTTCCAAAATCAAAACGCTTTATTTACGGAGGCCAGGAGTACGTGCGCCAACCAAAAGACTACCCAACTACCCATCTGTCACCATTGACTCCATTGATCTCTGGCGCTGCAGTCCTCGGCGAGGTCAAAGTTGAGCGGTGCTCTTTGCCAGAGGACACCGTACAGTCGAGTAGAGGACACACTGAGGTGGGAAGGACGAAAGGGCAAACGTGAACCGGGAAAACACAGCAAAGAGCTGCGGGGGAGGAGGTGGAGGAAGGAGGGGGTTTGGTGAATAGTGCCAGAACTTGTGGAGGGAAACATTCGGCGAGGCAAGGCTTTGAAGCAGCATTCAAAAGGCAGCTGGAGTCAAGCGATGCCAAGGCTGCGCAACACATCGCACACCTTCCTGGCCAAACTCGGCCGCCGGTGAGAGAACTGAAACCCCATCCCCGCACCCTGAACCCCCTCTTCCCACCACCCGATCAAAGGCTCGCCTCGCAGACAAAATGCACATACATTCGACACAGATTTGGACTCGAGAGGACTCTCTAGCACTCACAAGTGAAAGGCTACTCCAATAACAGATTCATTTATTCCCAGCACACAGGCCGAGACGTGATACACACACACACACACACATACACACACACACACACACACAGGGCTCTCCGGGGTTGTGATTGGAGAACGAAGGTAAAAAGCCTGCAGCCCATCCAGAGTGGAGACGGCATGATGTGAGAGAGGTCACGACAAACACAGCTCGAGCGCACCACTCCGAGTCCAGCATCCCAGCTTCATTAATCCAACATGCAGAAGGAACACACTCCCACTCATTCAGCCTCAGTCCATCACGCCTTTACGTCGGCTCGATTCTGCAGAGCGCGCTCCCAAACGAGGAGACAAATGCAATGAGAAGCATTTGCTTTGCTCCAACAGCAGACGAAAGATGAGATTTTTCCCTGTTTTGAAGGCGGCCTTTTAAGACATAAAAGAGCGTCGGACTGAACCGCAGCGAGCAGCGAGGGGATACGGGGGTAGTTTTTGAAGTTCTTGAAACAGATTGGTGCACAGTGTGAGTTAGAGCGAGATGGAGTGAGACTGTGAGAAGCGGGAGGCCTTCAAGCTTCATTATGAGTGCGGGGGAACTTTTGAGTGGGTTTAGAAACTGTTTAAAAGTGTCCTTGAAACTATCGTGTCAGATTGTTGTTCCCTGCGTTCAACACG
This sequence comes from Apeltes quadracus, assembly GCA_021346845.1. Lineage (NCBI taxonomy): Eukaryota > Metazoa > Chordata > Actinopteri > Perciformes > Gasterosteidae > Apeltes > Apeltes quadracus. Next base: position 14,478,713 of record CM037920.1, on the reverse strand, counting down.
TTCACGTCAACGCTAGCTCTGACTGTCAAAGGTTACTGTTGAAACACAAGTTAAATTAAAATCATGAAGTCATCCCCCCCCCCCTTGATGCTCGGATGTGTGTGTGTGAGTGTGTGTGTGTGTGCGGCTTGGAACAAATCCCACCTTCCTTCTTAATTAACACAGGCACAGTTTAATAAAAGATTAGAAAGGCCGGGGTCTGGCCGTTTTAATAATTAACCGAGTTATTCATCGGCTTCTTTACAGAGTGAGAGAGTGCGACATGTACTGCCACGAGATTACTCGAAGATGACTTCCTCTTGTCAGGAGATTGAAATGGTGGTTGTGTGTGTGTACGTGTGTTTGTGTTTGTAATTCACTGCCTGAACCCCTGAGGGTTGAAGGACATCGATGACAGTTTCATTGCAGACGGCAGGGTGCAGGTGTGCGAGATCTCTCCCCGGTGACAGCGTGGGTCCAATCACGACTCAACCCACTGAATCTGCGCACGTTTGAAGAAAGGCCCACAAGCTCAGCAACGTTGGGGAAAAGAAGTTTGCAAATGAACCGCTCTATTTCATTTCATTTTTTCATCAGGGATTTTTCACCTTCAGTCCTAACTTTGCAAAGGGAGGTACGGCCTCGGGGAGAAATAACACTTTGATGTGGAATGTGAAGATGCACAGCCTTCTACCAGCAGCAGTGAAAGAAAAAAAAATAGGTGGAGGATAAGGAGCTGTAGCTGAGCTTTTTGTGGCTGGTAGAAAGTAACCTTAACAGGCGTTAAAAATTAAAGATGGGAATGTTGGACCCCGAGGCTTAACAAAGGGTTGCAAACTGCACAATCCGGTCGAAGCCGTCACAGAGAAGCGAGGCCTCGAGGCTGAAATGGGCAGTCGGGAGGCCGCAGAGGTCAGGCGGCCGAGGACCAAGCCGATCAGCCGGGGCTAAGTGACAAAGTCAGAGGCTGCTAAAGAAAAAGGCAGCGAGACAAATTGATCTGTGGTGATCTGTGAAAAAGCGAAGGAAACCTTCTGAAAAAGTGCCAAAGTTATGAGAGTAAAGATACAGAGGGGAATGTGTGAGTGTGGGTGTGAGGACGAGGGGGGAGGGGGGTGGGGGGAACAGTTATAGGGGGGGGCACACATCTGGGAAACAAAACAATTAAACAACAACAACAACAACAACTTGATGAGCAAGAAGACAGCACGAGAAGTCAGACTTCAAAAGATGAAAGAGGGTGAAGGAGGAGGGAAAAATGGAGGAATCCAGTCGTCCCAGAGAAAGTCGGCAGAAGGAAGAAGGAACCAGAGGAACGGGCTGACACAGCGACTCGCACGGCTCATTCAGAAAATCATTAAACCATGTCGTCACGTCGTCCGTAAAGCCAACGCGCAAGCTCGACAGAGTAAACAGCGCTCCCCGCCGCCTTTCTTAAAAGCTCTCATGTTGCGGCTGGCAGCGGATCAGCCTCCTGCTGCCTCCCTTCACCCTCTCCAACCTTTTTGTTTCGAGACGTTTCTCCACTTTTAGAGACACCTTAAGTCACGTTCAACCTTCAGCGAGCGGTGTTTCCCCCGGGTGCTGCTGTTCCCACAGAGGCGAGTGTGGGAGGAGCGGTGAGGCGCTAATTAGTTTGAGGAGAAAACGTACAGCGAGATGAAAACCAGACAATGCCCAAAATCTGAGCACAACATTGCAACAAGTCTCCCTCCGCCCCGATCAAACATCTCGCACGGACACAACGAGTCAAGCCTTTGTTTTAGATGCAGGGGAAACCAATAGAAAAACAAGGACTGGACTGCACAGATTCGTTTAATTTACCAGCACGTTCTCTTTAGTATTCGTGTGAGAGAACATTCGAGTCTTGGTGTATTTATTATTGTTTACATCTGTGAGTTGGTTCGCAGATGTAAGCTTGAGAGAATGTAAAGTATTCATAGTGAACTGAAAATACTGAAATTCAGTGGATTCAATCAGTCAATGGCACCACACACTGTGAATACATTATTTCTACAAAGCAACCGTACTGACATCAATGAGGTGAAACGATGCTGGCAGTCTAAAACTAGCTTGTTTAACATGCAGTTATGAGGGTGACCAGATACACAAACCTGTTGGCATGCAGCTGTGTTTTATATGCACACAACTCAGGGGCGACACAGTGACTGTTTTTTGTTTTCACCTAACGCAGTTTTTAATGGTGCGAAGCAGGTGAGTGATCAAGTCTATCCTCACTTCATCTTCATGTTATCCGATTAGACATTTGTTTTAAATTATCATAACAAAACCTGTTTGGTGAGGTCTCAGTGAACTTGACATTTGAGAACCAAATCTCAATTTGAAGAAAACCTCCGGAAGCGGCAAGAATACCAACAGCGAGAATATATTGTAGTCTAATATTGTTTATAATAAAATCTTGACAGTCACAAAAATAAAATAAAAAGTTTAAGAGCCAAACCTGAAATTAAATCTCAAACACAAGTTTGACCTGTGGGGTTTATAATCGGAGGCATCTGTGGGCATAAACCAGTGTCCCTGACCGCCAGCTGGATGAGAGGAGAAGAAGAGACTCTTCGTCGGCATTGAAGCAACACTGGCTTCAGCTGCTGCTGGCATGTCGACTGCTTTACTATCGCAGCCCTTGAAGTCCCATAAACACACCAGATGCCCTGAGATTCCAGCTTATGAAATAAAATTGAAAAACGAGAATCTCTCAACCAAATGGGTCGAGGAGGACTTCTCATCTTAAGAATGAGGGGACTCCCTTTGTGCTGCAGGAAACCGTTGGAATTTGAATGCAAATAATGCACAGTGGTGGATTCATTTAATTGAACCAGCCAATTAACATCCATGATTGGCTTGTGTGTTTAAAAAGCCCAGAAGCACCTGTCACAAAACAAATTCATTCAGAAATAAAAACAACGAGCGGAAATACCCGCGGTATTTTACAGAAAACAAATGCATTTGGCTTAGCGGTGCAAACATCCTTCAGAGCCGCAAACATCAGAATCTGGTTAAAGCCTTTCAAACGGGACATTTAAATGTGTTTCACTGCTGTAATTTACCGCATCATTGCATCACATGAAAAGTGTCATTATGGTGTGTGGCATAATCTCCCTTTTAAATTCAGCAAGGTGCCAGAGGAGTGTGCGTGGAGAGACGTCAGGTCACCAGCAGACAGGATGCGGATTAGAAAAGGCGGTACAGCAGAAAGCAGCAGGGAGACTGTGGTCCCTTTAATTAACGAGCAGTGGACCACTCATTCAGTTCATATTGTGTGAGAGAATTGGGGAAATACTGCCACTACTGCTAATAATGAAAAATGCTAGTTATTTTGGAATGTATGGTAATGTATTGTTGAGCTAATGGCTAACTCAGTATAACTCAGGCTAACTCAGTATGGCTAAGTCATGCTAACAGACACATGGTCCTTCCGTGCTTCGTTGTGCGTTCGGTTCTCGACATTTGGTTCAGAGGTTTGTACACTCATGAAGAGTGGGAAGAAGAAACATTGGGAAGGGGGAGAGTGGGCTGTCTGTCAATTAGCAAGCGTGTTAGTTTGGCAGCTAAAAAGGACAATAAATTACATCACACAAAATAAGTAAATTACATGCTACTAATTGTTAGTTTGGCTTATACTCTCCCTTCAGTCAGATGACTTGTTGGAATTTGTGAGTCAGAAGTTTTACTCAACAAAAATATACGCGAGGGTTTAAAATCTACTCGGTGTATTGTAATGTGTTCTCTTATAAACAGGAATGAAAAAACTACAAATCAACTATATAACAGTTTAGGGGTGTTGTTAGGCAAACCTCGAAATGTTACTATTTATAATTCTGTATTATAAAATAATGTAAGTAAATAGGACAAAAGAGCCACCAAACGTTGTGTATCATATTTCAGTAGTCCCCGTACGTGCATGTAAACAGCTTTGGGTCTCGCACCATCTCAGTCATTCACACAGCGATCACCATCAAGCTAAAAACTGAAAGGTCAAACAGTCGCGCAAAAGCTAACCTGTTACTTTGAGTGTGCAGTGAACTGGAACGCTCGGGTCTATGTGAACAGGTAATGTATATTATCGCTCAATATTGCACACCCCGTGACTCACTCTCATCCAATCACAATGCTGCATGTTATCTACCCGTATTATGAAAGTACAGTGAACCCTCGTTTTTCGCAGAGGTTACGTTCCAAAAGAATCCCGGGATAGGCGAAATCCGTGAATAGTAACCTTTATTTTTTTACAATTATTATACAATGAAATACTCAATTTTTGTTACAAATAACTACTGTACTGTAAAATAATAATTTTAATCATCAATACGAACTGAAGGCTTCAAATTGCGGAGATCAGCACCGCCCACCGCGACCCGAGTCATTGGATTAGAACGGGAGAAAATGAAAAATGATTATGAAAAAAAAATACAAAGTACAGTAGGACCGCTCTTCTGACTGAGCCGCTGCATCCTGACTTCGCTCTGTAGCGTTTTTTTCTTCTAAATCCCCGCGGTGCAGGTGTGTTTTTTCGAGAGAAGAACATTGTTATCGGTAGTTGTTGTCGCTCTTTTTTCTTCTGGGCACAAAGATTCTTATAAACCGACATGCTACAATCGATTATGTTTGAGAACTGTAATGAACGTACGTGTACAGATTAAACCGCAACATTATTGACACACACGTAGAGAAGAAGCGGAGAGACTGTTCAGCCAATCAGAATGCAGAACACAATGCATGATGCAAATCCGTGAAGCAGCGAGACCGTGAAAGGTGAACCGCGATATAGCGAGGGTTCACTGTATATATATATATATTATATATATATACATATAAGCTATCTCCCAGTTCTGCTAACGTAAGATAGCTAAACAGGCAGGGTAGTAAATCTCCAGGAGCAGGGTTTAAAACTGGACGGTTCCTTTAAAAACAAAGCTCCTCAGCTATCAGAGATATCGAAAGAAACAGACACTTCAGCGGGAAGATTAGAAAGGAATATTCCAATTTACGTGATTAACTCCAAATCAAAGTGCTCCGTTTGTCGCACTAGAAGCGTGGCCCTTCAGCAGGCTGAGAGGGCCTTGATGAGTAACTCAGTAAAGCAGTAGTACACTTAAGTAATAATCTTTTCTTTGGTTTCCACAGCCGAACAACAAACTCCCTGGCCCTAGAGAATAGGGGGCCTCTTCTACTTGCTCCTCCTCTTCTTCTGTCAGATCACCACACGGCCTCTTGTTTCTCACACAGTCGAGCTCTCTGAGTCGTGTGTTTACTTAGAAGTTTATTGGTAAAAGAGCACCTAATTAAGTGATCCGGCTCAACCGGCACTTCTATAAATAGGTGAGCGTTAAGAAAGGCTGTTTTACATGAAGAGGAGGAGGGGGGGGTGGACTTTTTGTTGTTTTGTGTGAGAGAGATGAAACACAAACGCCTACGCAACCTGAGCGGCTGAGACCTCACCCCCTCCTCCTCTACCCCCTTTTCATCCTTTCTTTTTTGCTGCCTCTTTTCTTGCATTGCTGTCATCCAACTAGCTGAACAGGAGCCCTCTCACAACAGTTACACGCATGCATGCACGCACACACACACACACACACAGGCGCACACACACACACACACACCATTCCGGCCTTCAGCCATCTACAGTGAAAAAAGACATCTCTGGCGGAAATAATAGAGGAGGGGGTGGGAAACAATGAGAGTCCCAGCGCTGCACTACGTTGGGCGATTTATCTCCAGGTAAAGATGCGTCTCATCCCCCTGCTTTCCGTCCCAGTGCTGCACTCCCACGAGCCCAGGTGATCCTCTTCAGCTGACTCACCCCCTCCTCCTCATCCTCAGAGAATCACCTGAGCAATCCATAAGTCCGTTTCTGGACCTCTGGAATTGGCGAAACGGCAACACTTTTTAAATTTTAATCAGGGCCTCGCTCAGAAGGGACCTGGCTTTTTCTTCTCCCGTTGTCCCGCCACCTTTCTCTCACCTTCACTTCCATCCTCTCTCTCTCTCTCTCTCTCTGTCTCTCTCTCTCTCTCTCTCTTTCTCTCTCTCTTTCTCTCTCTCTCTCTCTCTCTCTCTCTCTCTCTCTCTCTCTTTCTCTCTCTCTCTCTCTCTCTCTCTCCCTCTCTAACTCGCTCACGCACACCACATCCCTCCTGTCTACCTTCCCAAAGTCACGGTGATGAATTGGTGAGCGCTGCCATCTCCGTGCCCACCAGCAAGAGGCCGGCTAACACGGCTCAGATGCTGTCGGGGATCACAGGGAGGGAGGAGAGTAATTAATCCAGTAGGATAGGAGGCAGTGTTGCAGGACATAGTGTGAGCTTCAGCTGTGTGTATGTGTGTGTGTGTGTGTGTGTGTGTGTTGTTGGTGCACACGAAACAAAGGCTAGAAACTCCACGGCGTAAAACCTGGGGGGCGATGTGTTTCAGAATACAAGGTCAGGCTTGTGCATGTGTGTGTGTGTTGGAGAGCTCCTTAAATAAACACCACTCGGGTACAGACAGAAGCAGCCAGGGGCAAAACATAGACGCCTGTCCTTGAACTCCTAGGTCAGACACCGAGAGCGCCACGCAAACATTCCCCTTGGATCCAAACATCGGTGTGAGGGATGGAGGTGGTGGGAGAGCTATTATTTTAGGTCCATTACTGATTACTAGGGTTGTAACGATTCGTTTTTAACAACGATTCGATTCGATCACGATTCATGGTTGTCGATACGATTCAAGGACGATATTGGTTAATTTAGAACGATACGATCCGAAACGATTCAATGACTTGAAATCGATTCAGTAACTTTTTAGCCAAAAATTAGAGTAAACAACAAGTAAACAACAATGAATGGCAAATGCATTCACATTTTATTTGAATGAAGTGCAAACACTGCTGTAGCAGTGTAGCAGAAAAAAACCCGTATTAGTGATATACACAAAAAACACCCCTGCAATAATGGTTTCCCCCTAACAACCGCCGCAAACCCCCCCCGCTATTTCAACCCTTTTGTAACATCCTCTCGGATTTTCCGTGAAACCCGGAAGTAGAATCGGGGCTCGGGACGGCGGGACCGGCATACTGCGTGAGCACGTCACGGCTCAGTCCGCGACAGCCTTTATCATTAAAAGTGCTAAGAAAAAAGTCTGACGTGCTTAAATCCAACAGGTTATTTCCTAGTATCGATACAATCTATTTATTACATTTTAAATCGATCTTTAATTGATATATGTCGTCCATATGGCCAACTCGCCGAGCACAGATCAAAGTAGTTGGATCGGAGGAATATAAATCGATACATCGATCTAACAACTGAATCGTTACACCCCTACTGATTACTAGTGCCGAATAATGAAGAAACCGTGATTACATTCACCTTGATAAGAGAGTCTGGCCGACAACAAGTAGTGAAATGAAAGATGAGTTTGGAGTTGGATGTATAAACAGGTGTGTTCTTCATCAATGCTCCACATTAATTGGGCCAATCCATTACCGGCTGCAACGTGCTTAATGGTTCGGGGGATGACCGATTAGGGTGCCGAACACCGGGGCCCGACTTGTTCCCTCTAGTCCGTGGCGTCTAACCAGGGGCAACAGCGCCATGCATCATTAGTCCTGGCCTAGCCGGCATACCAATCACATGTCCCTATAGCCCTAATAGGATAACCCAGGGCGAAATGGCTGCGATGTTATGGAGCAGCTCCGAGTGTGATCTCCTTGGGGTTTTTTTCGTGTGCACACACAAACGGACGAGGCCGGAACAATTATAGCGCAGAATGAAACAATGGAGGAAATACGCCCCTAAAAAACGTGAGTGAAATAGACAAACGTTGGACTTTGACATTGTGGTTGAGGCAAATCAGTGTGACACTATCAATTGAGGTTAAGGGGTAATGAAAAACAAAATAGAGGCAAGGTACTTGAGGCTTATTGGACGTGGTTGTTCGCGCAGCACGAGCAGTGCTGACACTCTGCCATCCACATGGTGCTGCGTGTTTAAAGGGATCTTTAAAAGTTGAAACTCTCTGCGCAGAGAGAGGAACGTGGTTGAGCATCGCCACTCAGCCTTTGCTGGCCCGCCGTCTTTACCCGATGAAGGGAGATGCCGAGCTGCAGCCCACATGACATGACCCATTTCTTCAGACAGGAGGAGCAGCAGAGCCGAGGGGGTGCACGCAGTCCAAGAGGACGGACAGCTACTATGGCACAAGAAATGCAATCATCCAAAAGCCCAGAGGCTGAACATGGAATTTGGCAACAGCAGAGCAGAAGGAGTCAAATCCTCACTGGCTGTTCAAAGATGCTCGTCCACCTGTAAGTGTTGGCGCGCCAAGCTTTACTAGAACTGTCAAAAGAGAGACACAGGATTTTCTCCATCATCATCCATCATTCTCTTTAAATTTCCATTGGAGATTACAAGACTTTTAGGAAGGGAGCTGCTGGTTTCCAGAACGACCATATAAGGGAGTGGAATAGAGAGAGGAGGGATGAGGGGATGAGAGGTCACGGCGGAGGGGAGAGCAGACCGACAGATATGGAAATGAACTCAACGGAAAGACAGAGATAGGACTTTTTCTTTGCTCCCTCTTTTGTATTTACCCTTCAAAAAAAATAAAAGATTGATAGTGAGGCCTAATAAAACATTTATCATTCCAGGATAGCTCTTTAATGTCTTTGACATTAAAAGGCCGAAAGGAGGGAAGGAGAGAGAGAGAGAGAGAGAGAGAGAGAGAGAGAGAGAGAGAGAGAAAACAGACAGAGAGGTGTGGAAGGGATGGGAATGGAAGGTGGTGAAAGGTGGAGGAGTGACGAGGCTCGAAAAGGAAAGAGAATAAGAAAGCAGAGGTAAAAGGTGTGACAGTGCAGTAAAAGAAGGGCGAAAGGAGAGTCTGGAGAGGAGAAAGGAATAATCCAGTCTGATTCATCTTTCACTTTGATGATCAGACCTTCCTTTGTGAAGATGAACAAATCTCTGTAAAAAGAAATAACCAGACTACTAACTACCTTTAAATAAAGATTTATGAGTCCATACCTGACTTTAAGGGCTTGCCTACCACCTGGAAAAGGCATATCTGTTATAAACTACATCTCTTCACAACCTTGACCAGTGATGCTGGAAACGTGAAATACGTAACCATATTTTCACGCTAACTATTGGCATTTATGGATAATCGCTTTATTATAGCAACTTCTTTTGGTGGTGGGAGGATCTGCCGTTTCTGCGCTGTGTTCAAACCACGAGGGATCAACAGGAGACGAATGCAGCATGATCCCGGGCTCAATTTCATCTCATTGATGGCAAACTCACTGTTTATTCCTCTGAATGAGGTACCCTGTGCTGTTACACAGCCAAAGAAACAAAAACAAATACAAACACAAACACACAAGTGTTTATGTATTTCATCCACAAGGACAAGGCGAAGAACGACGCATGGAGCAAACTTGATGTATATAAAGATGACTGGCTAAAATATCAGGCCTGATATCAGATTATAAGATATCAGATATCAGGCTTTTTAATGCAAAACGTTTTGGTATCAATAAAATCCTCAGCATTAAGTCCATTTTGTTCTGTTCTTTTTGGTTTTGGAAATGAGATGTTATAGTTCAAACAGTGAGAGTGGGACATTAGTTCATTCTTTTCACTGCTTTCTCAGAAATATTTGTCTGGATTAGTGTGAGAGGAAAACATACAGACGGACAGAGTGACAGACAGACATAAAATAGATTGGAAAATGAAAGTGAGTCAGACAAAAGGGAGCAGAATACGGGAAAATGGTTGTGTTTAATCATCTAAAACAAACAGATGGAAGGGCTGAACACGATCGAGAATGAATCGGCGGAGATTTATCTCTGGCTTCATGATTAGATGACATTTTGTACTCCTTAAAGCTGTGACGCAGGTCACTGGGATGTTCCACTGGGGCACAAGCAGCACTAGATGCTAAATGCAAACCGAGTCGCTTCCATTAAATAAGTCAACATGCACCGCAAGAATAATGCCCTCCCCCTACACAATGCATCTTGATTATGAACTTCACCTTCTCAGACCTCTGCCAGCTGTAAGACGAGAGCGTGGGTTTTTCACTGCTGCAAAGGATAAATGTACGGGGGCATTGCAACAGATATTTCGCTGTGTGTCACTAAATGGGTCCACAAGAAAGAAGGAGAGGAAGACAAAACTATTTTTTGTTTAGAATCATAACCAATTATTGCGAAAAATGACATACAAGAAATTTGTCATGGCGGTTCGTACAAAACATTGGACAATAAGACGATTGAGCACAGCGCAAGAAAAATGAAAAGATTCAATTTACAATGCTCGTCATAGTTTGCGGGAGGCTGTCGACCTCTGACCATCAAATTCTAATCAGTCCAAGTGGACATTTCTGCTAGATTTAAATAATTTTCCTCCAGGCAGTCCTGAGATGTTGCGTTCACATGAATTGGGACTGACAGGGAGGTCAAAGTTGCCTTCACCTTTTTAAGTCTAAACTGAGCGTCCTTGTGTCCTGTTGGAGTTTTATTTTATGGGTAATTTCAAGAGCGTCCCTCCAGGCAGTCTCGAAATATTGTGCTCATGAGAACGGACCTGATACCCGAGACCTGATGCGTCCGGTCAAAGCTGTCGTGACCTTTGATTGAGACGTTGACTGACCACAAGAATAGTTGTGGGAAATACACAAAACTAATCTTTCATATTTTACCTTATGTAAAATGAGAGGATTTATGAGGCAGAAAATATAACGCCATGGTTGCTCAATATGAACGATATCAGTCACCACAAACAAATGGAAGCTTGAATACTCAAATATAATCACATATGAAGTGAGCTAAAAGATGCATTAGAGAGGACACTAAGAGGTTCCCCTTTAATTTGGGATTATGCTTTGGAAATCTTCTGGGAGTAAATTTCTCTTTAAACTCTAGCCTCTTTTATGGCCTCTGCTCCGAAAATGGCATCCCCATAATAAAAATGTGAATAACTGTAACTGTAAATACTTAGTCTATTTGGACAATTTTTTTCTGTAGGATAAAGGGGAACCTATATTAGTGGTAGGGTGTGAAATAGCTGTATACATGTCACTAATTAATAAATAAATGAAGATGGAACACTGTTTTTATTTTTTTATTTCCAAAGTCCGCCTGTAAAAAAAAATGCACAGTGTATCCATCACTATAAACCATTGAGAACCAAGACTAGAAACTCATCAATTTCAAAGCGCAGGTTGTATACAGTAACTGTGCAAAGTCTTGATTTAATTGAGTGAAGCAAAACAAATCTAGAAGAGTGTGGTGGCATTTTTTTGCGAGTGATATTTACATATTTCTTTTCACATGTTTGTGCAATGCTCTTGTTATGTTCGGAGCACGTTCAAACGGGTTTCATGGCTTTGTAGCCCAGACTCTGACCTTTACAGTGATATGCAGCATTAATATATCCGTTTGGTCTTTAGTTAACAATATGTGTCTGTAGTGAACAGTTGTGAGTGTTTGTGTCCATTTGGGGCACCCTCGAGTGGAAAGGTTAAAGCAGCAGAGCTGAGAGTACAAATGGGGGGACACACGTAAACACACACGTTAAATGAGCCCACTGAGGACCGGGGTGGTGGTCCTCGCTCTGATACACAGCGGTCGATTGACTCATGAAGGAACCATCAAAGGGCACAGGGAGGCAAAGGAATGCATTTAAATATGTTCAGCTCATAGTACTGCAGATTAATAACTCTAGTGGAGTATTAGATCACATTGGTGCTTTCAACCAGGGGTCCCCAAAGGACCAGTATTATGTTAGGCGTAAGGAATAAAATGTAGAAAAAGGTGGCGGGTTCTGCGTCCCGGTACCAAGTTGTCCCTGGCCAAGTGGACGGGGGGACCTCTGCTTTAAACTATCTTGTGTTTTTTTTTGCCTACATTTAACTTGTGAAGACAGACTTTTCTCATGCAGTTCACATGTTATCTCATAAAGAGGAACGTTGGGATATTTCCAGTCATACGCGGAGGACTCTGATTATGTTACTGATCTGGTCTCTGTACACAAAACATCTTATAATAGTATAGAGTTTTTTCTCTGTACATCAAGTAAATTTGCATTAAAGTAAGAGCATATTTCCTCCTTAGAAGAACCTTATAGAAGTTCCTCCAGCTCTGATGAGTTGATCACAGAGGAGAGAGACTTAAGAGTGGCCACCAACAGCCTCTGGTCCGGAGCCATGAGGGCCGAAGGTTCAGGTCTCACTGGGGGTCCCGTCACATTTCTGCCCGCTTTAAGTAGTTCCAGCAAAGCCTGAAGCATGTGCACACACACACACACACACACGCACACACACAGAAACACACACTCCTGGGTCTTGTTCTTCCTATTGCTCCAGTCTGCTCCGGTCTGCCACAGACTGCCGTTTGTCTGTCACACCGTCTGCGCCGAGCGCGGCAGTCGGACCCTGGGGAGGAGTTCTGGCTCAGGCAGCCGGGCTCGAGCCTCTAGGGATCCCGCCATGACACGCCTCGCCACTCAGAGCCGCGAGAGGTGAGCGCCGCACTGTTCCGCTTCCAGCCGGTACTGACTGGAGTAGAGCGAGGTCCTTGCACACGACACACAAACCCTAATCCGCTCACATGTTTACTGCTCCTCATTTTATGAGGTACTTGGAAACGTGGGCCGCAGTTAAAAAGTGAGAGGACAAAAATGGTCACGAACAACATACTCTGGAGAATTAATGAATTAAAACCTTTATGTTCAGAAGTAATTGGGTTTTGCAGCATATTTATGAATGGTTCCGGCGTCGGCTGCAATTTGCTCCAGGTATGTGCAGCACAAAATGTGGAATGTGTCTTTGTCACGTTAGAGGTGGCTACGGGAAGCTGAAACAACAACATCTCAAGTTTATTCGATAAGCCACTTAAAACCAGACGGACTACTTTAAAAGAAGGAAACTAGTATTGGGGTACGCAGAGACCACTTCAGTCTGGTTTTCAATCCTTCATACACAAATACGTGACATAAAATAAATCCTACCAATATATAAAAACACAAGATGCTGAAGTCACACTAGTCCTGACCCTGTATAGTAAACAATTACATTGATGCAAAAAAACATGAATCAATCACAAATAATAACATACCTAATGCAGATAATAGGTCTATATTTAAGGGGACCAGATATATTTTCAATGTATGAACGATGCTCTAAAATCAGCCTGGGGAGGAGCCATAGAAGCAGCTGTTTCTGGTGCATGCAACAGCTGTATGCAGCTATAGTCTCTCTCCCCCGCCGTCTCCCTTCTGTCCGAAAGCTCTATTTATAACCACAAAGAGCGAGCAGGACAAGAAACCGTGTCTCTGTGAATCAATCTGCGCTCCATGTCAGTGCTAGGGACAGCGCCGCAACTCCATACACACACGAACATTATTCCTCCACAACAGCTGAATAATAGCGGGTTTATCTCCAATAATGTTATTTTTACTGTTCGATGACAAAGACAAAAAAAGGACATTAATCAGTGATCAACAGACAAGACTCAACCGATCACACGGTGTACCGAGTACTGGAAGACCTGACATAGCTCATTGTGCCTCGAGCGGACCATATCCCCGCCGTCGGCCGTAGCGCATGGCTCTCAATGAGATATATTTCGAAATATTTGGCTTTTATGGCTCTCCCAGTCAAAAAGGTTGCTGACCCCGGAACTAGAGGGTCCATGTAGATGTCTAACATTACAAATAAATGCATTTCTGGCAAAGAGTGTTACATTTTGGCGAGAGAGCCAGACATCGTCTGAGGATATTGCTTCTACAAGGGCAGGAGCCAAAGTCATAATCATGAAGCAAAGGCAGAGATGCATTCATTTGAATATTCATTACATTCAGCATGCATCCTGCCAGAGGCCCTGCGCCCTGCATGTAACTAATAATGTGGAGCATGCACTTAATATATCACTTGCGTGCTTTTGTGCAAAGTTGACTTGAAAGCTTGAATAAATGTGTGCTAAGTAGCTAATTGATAAAACTGTAACACAAGTAAATTTATGAAAGCCGTTATGCCTTTCCTGTTCTTTGAACACCCGTTCCTACAAAACACTATCTATTATGTTACTATGTTGGATGAATCTGTTTCTCCACAGTATTTATGAACCCTTTCGCAGTATGACTCTGTATTTTATTATGTGTTTCCCAACATATTCCTTTTTTTATTTTTATTCCTGGTCACAGTTTAAACTCTTTTCACATATATATTTTTCATTTCATTTATTTGACTAAAAATAACAATTGGCCTGTGACAAGGTTGGGGGGTGAGTCTGCCAGAGTCGAATGGAATTAAAGAAACTCCCTTCTTTGATGAGCTGATCAGTTCTACCATCGCACAGTAGTTTGGGATAAATGTGGCCCGAGTGTAGTTCGTTAAGAGACTTCAAAGGGGCCCCTTGAAACGAGGCCATGGAAATGCCAGAGCACTGGTGGAGCGCCCGTCTGTCCTCTAAAGTTTGCTCTCGCCTCCGTCGGCTGCTTAATGATGAACAGATAAGATATCTGTATCTATTCAAACGAGCGGCGTCGCCGTGTGTCTGCTCGCTCCCGTCGTGCTCTCTTGTGCGACCCAGACATGTGCGCACGCGCGAGGGCAAGCGTCCGTCTGCCTGAATGCCCTTCAGCGCCATCCAGGGTGTAAATGCAACCGATTGTTCCATTTGGCCTCCGAACAAAAGGGCCGCGGATATGCGCCCTGCTATTAGAGCGTGTCTGAGTGCGAGGCGATGAGCTGCCACATGGGAGAGGGGGAGGTCTGTCTGTGTGATTATTATTATTTTTTGCTGACTTTGATCCAGAGCAGCCTTTTCTGGACACCTGTTGGTCTCTAGCTGCATCTGAGTGACAATAATTAGACCCACAACAGCACGACCAGCGCTTGCACACACACACACACACACACACACACACACACGCACACGCACACACACAAGCAGTCATGTGCCATCATCCTCTACCTACGTGTGAAAGGGAGTACGGGTGAACTTGGGCTCAGCCGTCACAGTCGTAGTGCGCAGTCGCGGTGCGTCCCCACTGTCAGTCAAACTGTGCAAACTTTCAAATGACATTTACAGTCAGAGTCTCTCCTGCCGCGCCAATGACAGAAACAGCCATTGATGGTGCTCTCTTTTTACACAGAAACACTTTTCACTCAGTGCTTTTTTATGTTATGTTACAGAGAGAGATAGAACATTTTTAAGAACAATCGTTTAGAGAGAAAGCAATTTCCTGACGTGCCTCGTCTTGTTCTTTCATTTCAGTACATTTCCAAGGCTGCCTATTATTTTTCAAAGAACCGCAGCGCTTTCTGCCAGGATGAACCAAAGACAGACAAAGAATGTGCCATGGCCAATTTCTACAATCGGTTGCAAAGAAATCTTTGCTGTCGGCACCCGGGAACATCCTTTTAACATTGTTGACTGAAGAAAATAAACATACATTAACTTAAACTAAATAGTAGTCAATGGCTGTCAATACATTTTTAAAAATTAATTAAATCACACATTTTGAAATTCATTAATCCTAATTAATGAATGAAAAATTAATTTTGAGTAATCACATGTATATTAGACAGTGTTGTTTAATTGTTAGTGTTATTTTAAACACAAAACTACGCACACATGATCATGTTGGAGGCAGAATTCCACCGGGCGGAACATGTTGAACTACACCTGCGTCCTTGTACAGTTTGCTCTCAACTCTGCATCATTTGACGGCTGTGTTTAGCCAGGACGTTTAGATGTTAAGATGGAAGTAGACTAGCAGCTAGCTTAGACGCTAGCTTAGCATAGCGGGGCTTTGAGTGGTCCGTTTGCCACTCACTTCCCTTCTGTTTGGCACGTAGAGGAATTCCTCTGCACAGTTCTCCCTGTATCTCGCGCCTCTGTTCTACTTCTGCCTCTGCAAAAAAGCTTTCTCCATCTTCAGGTGCCGTCTTGCTTTCTCCGATGTAACTGACTGTAGCTGGCGGCCAGTCTTAGACCGGAAGTAAACACTATTGTTAACTGCGTTAAAATATTTTTTTGCAACAATTAAATGGCAATACTAGTAGACAGCTATCTGTAACATCAAAACTTAACCTGCAACCTCTCAGTTATTATATAGTGTCAATTTGTCAGTGTAATTGTTGGCGGCTAGTAAGAGCGCTTTAATATAATAAATAAAAGACATCTTACATATACACAGTTCATTCACAGAATTGCTCGTGGCGGTCCATGATGTTGGTGGCCTCTATACTGATTAATGGACTGCCTCTGATAGTCTCTGTTGTAAAGTAGAATATTCATTGGCTAACCTGCCTTTGGTTTGAGCTCAATCTCTCTACAAACAAAAAACGGTCATTTTTGGAGATTAGAGTTGTGGGTTTGCATATCAGTGGCTGGATTTCTAGCTACTGCGAGGGGTTAATGGCAGTCACACATTTAGACACCTGCGTCGTCGATTTTGATTTTCAGTGCGGGGGCGATTTCACCCGCTGCTCTCGCCTCCAGAAAGCTAGACGCAAACAAGGTCGTGACCGCTTTGATGATGCTCCCCCATGGAACCCGCTTAGCATTTGTTTAATTTACTCTGATATGCAGCGGCGCATTGCCACGTGGACTCTCACATTCTGGTACCTTCTGTTCCACCTCGTCTCATTATCGAGAAGGAGACGACTGTTCGCGTCATTTTCGCTGTGACAGAGAAGCCTGATCACAGCGATTCCTAAATAATGCTAAGCGACTTCTGACAGAAAGGCTTTTTTAAATGTTAACTTCTTAGTAGCTGTAAATGAGTATAAACCAGCAGTATCGACAAGGTCTGGAGTTAAAGGTTCTGCTCTTACCTTAGAATTTACCAAGCGAGATCTCCTTGTCTCAAGGGCAGAGAGAACAAAAACATCTGCAGTACGGCTTTAATGTATTAGAGCAGATGCTGAGATGTCTCGCTGTCTCAAATGCAATAAAAAAAGTCCAGGTTTTTGCCAGACGTTCATAAATCACGTTCATCAGGCTAACTAAGACATAAGGCTGCATACAGCTGAGGGTACTGCACAGCTGGATGGGTTCGTCACCTTTCATATTGCAGATCTGATGGACTCTTGTCAAAGATGATGAATAAAGTCCTGTTTCCTCCCTGCAGTCGGCCATTAGCTCACACAGACACTGCTCTAATTTTTCTCCTCACCTCATGAGGGTATCAGTACTCGTACCAGAGTGTTGTAAGAAGATCCAGTCACCACTGCACCCGAGGGTCTTGTCTACAGTTTGCTCTGAAATGTCGTGGTTAAACCCAAAACCTCTCCCGAGGTTTGATCAGGCGTTGAAATAAGTAAATAAATGAGTGCTGCCATCAACCCGTACACTGCATCTACCTGAAAGTGACATTGTTTTATGTCAAAGCAGCCAGTGTTATAATACCTATTCAATATCAATAGAGAAAAGACGATAGATGCAGAATGAAAAGGGTTATGACGAAACGCAAATAAACAAGATCAAAAGAAAAAGGGAAACAAATGGACAAGCTGTGCTGTCAGATAACCGGTTTCCCTTAATGACCTTCAGCTTAAAGGCACCGACTCTCATCATCCTCTACACGTGTTCCAGATGCTTACATCAGGCGGAGAGTTACAGTTTAGTCTTTACTCATGAAGCGACATCCAGCAGAAAAGGAACTTCTCAGACGAGTCACAAATAGTTCCCAGTTTAAAGCATTAACATTTATAGGAATTGTACAAAGTAAGGCTGAGCTAAGCTGAATCAAATTGGGGATAGGATATTGTTTCTTTATAATGAATGTAATACAGGTCTTCTTTCATTACATTGCCTGTTTGAAGGAAACAAAGCAGTCCATGTGTGAGAGAATAGTGGAGCAGCAGCACAGCAGCTCCGTGCAGCTCGGCCATTGCGCTTTCTGCCGAGATTCGCCTTCATCAAAAGGTAGCACCATCCTATTACTTTTTTTTTTTAAATTAACTACTGGTTATGAAATGATTGCAAGTTTCACAGTCACAGTGAAGAAGGTATGGATCCCCTGCTGTATCGTGTAGGATTTTGTTTTATGTATTTGTTTGGCTGTGGAGGAAATTGCCTCCCAGAGATTTCAGTTTTTTAATCTGAATCGCATCTAAGAGACGTTGTTCATCAAAGAGACAAACCGTCCTCCCTCCACTTTTTTATAATGGATTATGACCCAGAGTGTGTTAAGAATCTCCAATGTCCTTCATTGCACCTGAATACGAGAATTAATTTCCCTCCAATGAGTACAAGGACGTGAAACGTTTCAGAAGCCCACATTCCTCTGCTTTGTGACCAGGCCTTGACTGACGATATGTCCAAAAGACAGACATACCTGCGTGTACCTATAGGTGACCAACAGGAGGAGAAAGGGTGAGGGGGGTGGGGGGACAAACAAACTCCTACAGACACACAAAGTACCTTGTGTGCACACAAATAATCCCACTTAGAGGAATCTAACTAGGTAGCAAACAAAAACTCAGCTTTGAGTAAAGTGTGCGAATGAAGCTGCAGAACGCAGCGCTCAACATGAATGTGCGTCTGCTCAAGGAAACTGCAGCACAATTGTTCTTTCAATTAATTGGGCATATCACCCACAAAAACAGACCGCACCACTCAGCCTGATGTGTTCTCCACTGCTAGTGAAGTGTGAGGTTTTATCGTATGCTTCCCACATGGACGAATGATACAGACAGGAAAACACTCGGCTACGAGCCTCCTGCTCAAACCTGGGACGAATCCTGCTCAACCGAGGGTAACAGGAAGCCTACAGGTGGTGCGAGAGCATAGAAGCGGAATAAGTAAGAAGGGAGGCTACCCAGATGGATAAAGAGACCATTTTAAATTTCCTGTTTTTCTGTCCTCAAAGAGATTTTTTTCCAAATATTTTTTTTTAACGTATGCCTATTTGCCAAAGTTGTTCAATTCCCTCTGCGGGCTACCAAGTCCAACACACTCGTAACCCCACCATCTTACAAACCCTATTCCTTCTTTCACCTTTTCAGTGCAAATTGCATATGAGCAGTGGAAGCAGGCGGTTGCCGTTATTTTGGCACAAACTTGGACACAATTGTGAATTGACGAGGTCTTTTACCCCCACAACACCCGTCATTATGGACCAGTGGTCCGACGTGCTGTCGATATAGTCACTCAGTGGGGAGTCAGGAGCTTCCCAACTGGGGAAGTTAGCTTATCTCTCATTAAAGCTAATATGGCTTAATTCTTTTCAATGCAAACACATGTGTTTTTATCACCCTCCACATGTAATTCGCACATTCTTTAAACAAGGTAAACTGTGCCATACCTGCAGATGTGAGACTTAAGTGAAAAAAAGGCTCTCAGCAATTAAAGCTGCATGAACTCGTGACCTCTGTCCGACTTCAGAGCAGCGATTCACGTTCCCCGTGAGGGGAAGGAGCACACCAGTGGCACGGCCCCCACCGGCTGATGGAGGAGGAGGGCAGTGTTTGGTACGGCCATCTATCTACTTGGATTGCTTACAGGTGACGAACAAACCTGCGCAGTGACACGTCGGCAACATCTTGACAGTGCAGAACAGAGATGTAACCATGTTTACAAATTGAAGAGAGAGACTACAAAATCCCTCGGCGAGCAATGCATTTTCCTTGAGAGCACAAATGAAAAATAATGAAAGTCACTCCAGAGGTTGACAGGTAGGAAGCTGCACGATGGGACTGTGATCGATGATGGATGGGGACCTCTTGGGAAAAGGTACAAGTAGCAGCACATCACCCACGAGGGGTGGTTTTTGGTTGGGAGGAGGGCAGTTGTGGACGGAGGGCAAGAGTTGTGGGAGATGGGGTGATGCTGTCAACCAGCCAGGGGAGCCTGAAGGGTATTCCGTTGAGTAAACACTCAGGTATTAATGGGGAGCAATCCCTTCCACTCGTCCTGTTCCAGCTGCGGATCTTCTGGCACGTCAGGCCTTTACAGAGCGAGAATCAAACCAGGGACAGCTTCCCCAAATCTCATTACTAGCTATGCTAACATACAAATGTACTAAATCACAGTTCCCCTCTCCTCGGCCTCCATCTGAATTATAAATCACAACATTTATTGCCCAAGTATGTTAGACATACAAGGAATTTGACATGGCGGTTGGCGCACAACGTTGGACACAGAGAGAGGGTGCTCAATCTGAGGGGATCAATTCTAGTTAGCCATGACACCGAGCATTTACCGGACAATCAAACCGCAATGAAGTGAAGCAAATAAGGCAGAAACGCTACTTTTACTGCCAAAGTCGCTACAGAGGCAAACGTAGCTCATGAGGCCGCCGGGGAAGGGACAAGGCTCTACCTCTCATGATCGACCCGCCGCCCCCCAACATCTACCTCATCAACCCTCCACTGACAGGTTGGACCGGGGGAATTTGCTGAGAAGGAGTAATGGAGCTTGTAGCAGAGCTCCCCGCTTCACACCACTTAGCCCCTCAGCCAGGGCGGTTGGAGATGTAGGGATGTCGGGATGTGGAAGGTGGGGCGGGGGGATGCACCACTGATGAGGCTCCGCTGGGAGTCCTTACCACCCAAACATTTCTCCTCGCATCAGTCAGACCACGGGGGCAGAGAGGCGTGCAGCCGCTCCTTTTACCAACACAGCTTCTCTTTTTTCTGATCTTCCCTTCGTTAGGCGGCTCAGTCCTGGCTCGCCCTTGGGCCACGGAGCCCTCTTCACTCACTCACACACACACACACAGACACACACACAAACACGGTCCTGCTTCATCGATAATTCCAGGGTGGACTGCCTCAATCTAAGCTGTGGCTACGGCCTGAACAGTGAATGTGGTGTCATTTTACAAAAAGATGACGGTTTCCAATGGGAGATAAAAATATGAGACAGAGGATGTAAAGTAGTGTGACAAACCTCCAAGACACAGTGACACAAAATAAAATAGATTTTCACATTTCTCACCCTGCGTCCCTGTGCTTTAATGAAATAAAATAATATTTCATCTCTTGGGAGGTCTACAGGGGTTTAGGTTTATTTTTGCATTGAAATATTCTCTCCTTTTCTCCTTCTCCAAAATGTAAAAATATTTAGATGAATCATTTTGAATACGGGGGTAAATACGTACACATCAAATTATCCCACATGTAGTTGTTTCTCCCTGCAAGGTCCTTTTCCGAAAATTCTTTTTATTTCGGTTTGGGAAAATAGGTCACATGTTAATGTCAGACAGAATGAGTCATTACCAGTGTGACACCAGAGCGTCTGATGTCTCCACCGGTAGCCTGACAACCTCTTTTAGGTAGACTTTACTGACCGCGCACCTACTTCAGCATCAGAAACCTTTGTAATTAAAAAAAACATTGGACATCGATGGATTAATGGATTAATTTGTTAGCCTCCTGTACAAAAATGTAACAGCTTCCATATCAGCACCGCAGGTACGCCATTGCAACCGGACGCCGTCAATATCTATGTTCATCCACCTACGCCGTCCTCTGAGGCTATTTATTCAAATCTTTTACTACTTTTAGTGGACTCAAGAGCTGCTGGAATTTCAATCCCCACAATGGTCTGAGGCTCATGGGAAATTGCATTTGTCTAAGACCGATAAAATACATTTAATAAAAGACCAATTTAGAAGGTTTATGGAAAATGAGCACAACGATCTGATTTTATATAACATATATAAATAAATATATAATACAAGTGGAAGACGTCCCATTTCCCGTTGGTTTTTGGACTATGGTTTTGGATGCCTCAAGGTTGCTTTTTTTCCCGCCATTCTGGTTTTTGACCGTTGACACCTGAAACTAGAGGGTGGAGCCACATATTCCCTAACGTTGAATAAGGCATTTTTAGGATGCCAAGTCGTAGATGAACTTTCATGAACTGTGAGCATACTGTTAAATAGTTAAACGTGTTGATTGGAGCGAGGACATAATAAAAAATGCTCGCGTCTGCAGCGCCCACTTTATATTAATAGCCGATCAATAATGTTTTGACCAGGGCTTGAAAGTTCGTCTCGGACTATGAAGTAAGTAAACATCTACGCCTGTATCCCTACGAACGTATGTTAGCTTACGTCATCATGTAAGCTAACATACTTCAGTTAGCTGAATGTATCGGCTAACTGAATGACACTGGCTGGCTGCTGACATTTTAAACACTGTTGGCACTGTGTATTTCGTGAAAATTGTAATTTCAAACGCTGGTTATGAGAACATATGAGAATATGTAAAGGAAATGCGGTCCACATGACCGCAGTCATAGTTCTCTCATTGGTCGATTATAACCCAAGCCTCATACATCGTTGTCTTGTGTCCTGTCTTTGACTAGGAAGAATTTCTGATTTCAACACACAAAACTCTGAGTCTATGTCATGGTATTTGACGTTCTGTACATGACCACAGACAACGTATTCATAAGCATCCAGTGATTTATATGCTCGTAAATTCTCTCGGGTGTACACGGTCGGTTTCTAAACTAAATACGTATATATATATATATATATATATATATCCACTCCACTATAGTACACTAGTCTTATCTGGTAGCCGGATACCATTTGAGAAAGTCAACTTTTTAAAATAACTTTCTCTGTGTTGCTTAATCCGCTCGCGTAGCTTGACATGCTGCTGATTCTCGCCATACTTCCGTTGCCAATATGCGCGCGCATATGTTGCTACGTCATCATTGTGTACTAACAGTAAGGGTGTATGCAACCGGGGTTGATTTTCCAGCGAGGCTCCCCCCAGAGGCCGAAAATAAAAGTGCACTGTCGTAAAGACGCTTATCTGTTCTCCGTCAAGCAGAGGTGAAAGTAAGCCGGTACTGTCAGGTACGGTGTACCGGTAAGATATTCGGACCCGGTTTGCCGTACTGGAAAGAAAACTATACGGTCTCTGAAAAAGATTGCACTTTTAGCATGACAACACAACTGCTAACGTTGCGCGAGTGAATGCAGAGTGTACGCGGCGGTTTGGCGCGGGTTAATGCAGAGCGTATGCGGAGGTTTGTCGCGGGTTAATGCAGAGTGTATGTGGAGGTTCAGCGCGAGTGAATGCAGAGTGTACGCGGAGGTTAGCGACCGCTACCAACCGTTCCAATATTACTTACAATCTCATCAGCAGAAACGCGAGGTCCGCTCAGCCTTGCAGGCTTCTTCCTCTTTTAGCTCTCGCCATTCGGAAAAGGCTTGGCCGATGTTCACCCGTGTACGACTCCTCTCTCTGTCCAGAGCCCTTTTCCTCTTTCTTGTCTGCTCCGACGTGGGCTTTCGCTGTTTTGTCGCTGGTTCCGCCATGATAACTGCACAAATATCGCCACTGCGCTACGAGCCCAAGAGTGTATGGCTGAAGCTCGCAGCCTCCCGTCTCATGCCGTAGAGCAAGACTTTCGCAATGACGACACTTCAGAGCCTGTGGGGGCGACCCGACACTCCTGCAATTACAAGTACGGTATTTCCCCTACAGAACTCCAGGGCCAGCCGAAAAACTGTCGTCAAACCCTATAATAGATTTATTTTCTACCCCCTGCTGGCCAGTAGAAGTAATGCAGTTTAAGAAACTTCCTCATTAGCTTCAAATTTAAGGCCCCAAGGTTGCTGCCCAAGCGGCGTCACTGAGCCATTATATCATATATATTACAACAGCATCAGCATCAGCGTCACCTTGCTTCTTAGAGAAACCGTAAATCACTCTCCAGACAGCAATAGGTCATAGTCAGAAGGTTATACCCAGGTCACGTTATAGAGTATAACTGATGACAGTGGCCCTCATTAAAAAAAAAAGTTATATTTGGTTATTTATATTGTTGTAAATAAGCCATGAGGTCCCAAAGATGTAAGATCAGCCCCTTTGCCCGACCCTGCCCTGACATGGCTGTTATGCCTGCATGGCTGAGCACATGTTGCGTAAGTCTTTCAATATTTCATAGGCCAAAATGAAAAATGCATCCCTTTGAACCGTAAGTGCATAATTGGGAGAAAGAGGACATTGGGCAAACTGTTGGGGTCGCCATGCAGGTGAAGGAAGAACTACAAACTGGGGGCCGAACAGAAACGAAAAGGAAAGCCTCGCAGCCGTGATATGCCACCTGAATTGGGTTAAAAAAAACTCCAACCAGCAAGTGAACTGACAGCAGAGTGCACTTTTCCAAAGCGGAGGATGCGTTTCATAAACAAGGAGACCTTGAAGATTAATTCTTGAGCGGGCGTCCCATGCCACAGCCTGACAAACAAGGTGCACAAAGAAAGAGACTGACAGGCAAGCACCTTCAGGTCTTAAGGTTCGCCCTAACAGAGCTGCGCTCAAGTAACTTCAGATTGAGGAAGCGATACCTTTGAGTGAAAGGGAGAGGGAACTTTTGTCGCGACAACACATCAGCAGCGTCCTCGATGGGCCTGCCCTGGAGTGAGGGTGAGTATAAACAAAGTGACAGCCGGGAATGGCCTTAATTCGGCTCGGTATGAAGACGAACGATTACTTTCTGAAAAAGAATCTTGTTAATATATGTGGCTGTTAAAATGCGATCCTGCATTTGCATTGATTCGGCCCGCAGAAACGGCTTTGATTGAATAGAACTGTGGGCATTTCTGGAAAGCAGATTTGTATCATCCATTAAGGGGAGAAAATTCCCACATGATGCATGGAGATGCTGGGTGATTCATTTAAAAGGAGCTCATTAGCTCGGTAAGAGCCGTGTTCATGTCAATACGCTGCGGTCACTCTTCACCTTCTCCTCTTTTCTCTCTCTTCTGCTTCCCTGCTCTTTTCTCTCCTTTCCCATCATATCCTCTCCTCTCCTTTAATCGCCTCACCCCCTTACTTTCCCTCCCTCTCTCCTCTTTCCTTTTATTTCCATCCCTTTATACGGTTTTCCTTATCCTGAATCTACTAATCTCCCATTTTCTCTCCTCTCCTCTTCTTTCCTCTCCTTGCCCGTCCCTCCCTGCTTCTTTTGTTGCCTCTTCACTGTTGCCCCTTTCCCTCATCCTTCCTTTCCTATTGCCTCCCCCCTCTATCTCCCTTTGCCCTCCACGCTCTCCCGCTCTCCTCTCCATCCCGGCATACTCACATGTCATCAGACGTTGAGAGAAACAAAGGCTCCTTCTCTCCCCGCTGGAGCTGGGAGGAGCTGTCAGTCCCTTCAGCTCTGTTTGATGATAGCATTTCAAATGACACTTTGATCCTCACTCCACACTGTTTGTTTTTGCTCTGTGATGAAATTCAGCTCGAGAGGCGTGCAACAGGGCACATCATTAAAACGTGGCTGAAACCCAAAGAGCCCCGCTTGGCCGTAGAAACCACTCGTGACAATTTTCTGACTCATCAGCGTGAAGAACAACAGGGTTGCCGGCGAAGGAATTGTAGAGAAGAGCGGGAATCGACTGCTCAACGTACCCAGAACGCTCCGCTGAGGTGATATCACAGACGAGTCGAACCTCAGGTGTCTCTCAAAAGGATGAATAGGAACAACTAGATCTAATGAGGCAGATCTGTCAGAGGAAAGTGTCTTCTGTGGTATGAGAGGAGAAAACCACATATTCCGGTCTTAGATATTAGGAGAAGATACATGAGAGTATATGGAAAAGCATACAGGTATAAACTCCATTTCAATTCCAGAAAAGGTTTCTGTTCAACAACGAAGATATTGTCGTTCATAAGAAAAGGTTCACGGTGCCGATGCTCATTTATATGATCATTTCTTTTTAAACCAAGCTCAAAAGCAGAGGGACCCAATCCTTATCTCCACAGATATTTTCAGAATGAATAAAAACATAAAACACACACCTCTTAATCTCAGAGAAATCAGCATTTGTTTAAAAATAAGCACAAGATCAACAGCCCAAAGTGTAAATCTGAAAGAGCTGGCTGTTTCCTCTCTGGGTGATAATTCTCCTATTGAAGATTTCCAGACCCACAGCTGAATCCTATGCAAATATCCACCCCATGCTGTGCTGCATGGCTGACAAATTATCTGCAGAGAGACAGACGTGGCTCTTTTTGGTTTTGAGTGCGGTCATATCAAAAGACGGAGGCGCGCTTAAAAAAAAAGGTGTGCCGCGAAGCACACGAGACAAAAAAAATCCACAGCGCAGTTAACAGGATACCAGCCCTGTCGGGAAAAGGATGCTGAGGCCCCCCGTGGAGACAGCAGCGGCTGGCAACCTACATAGAGCCGCGCTAGATAAAACAAGCGGTTTGAAAAGCCAAACAATGAAAACGGAACGACAAGAGGAGAAAGGAAATAATGAAAACCAGAGTTTATCTGGGTGAAGAAACAATGAGGGTTTCTCATGTTGTTCTGTTATTACCCACCTCCTTCCACAGGTGAGTTACACAAGTTTCTACACCGTTGGGGCAGGAAATACACAATGGCATCTCTTAATATTCAAAACGGTTCAATTCATTTGATGTCTAACACAAACAGTTTGTATTGATCGATGCTCTAGAAACCATCTCCCACACAATCGTACTACAGTTTTTGTAATCAGCTATCATCGATTCACAGCTACCATTGCCTTTACTTAAATGCTACATGCAGGCCTTTGTCATCAAAGACATTTTCACTTAATGTAACTAAATAATGAAAATAAGGACGGCTTAATTCCATTTATCTTCTTTGGTTTCAGGCTCTTGGTAACGTGCACGTCGGCTCACTGATTAGCAACACCTGTGCTTTATCTACCACCACAATTAAACGAGGCTTTTTTGTAGCAAACTGGGAGAATGTTGTTCTCTTTGATAACTTTAGAATTAAGATAACTAAGTACAATGCAAAATCATGGCCTCAGGTGATTTGTGAAGTGACTACACACACAGGTAAGACTTTGTAAAATACAACTCCAGCTTACGGTCGTTTGTCCAGGTGAGGCAGAGGAGACACAAAATTGTCTTGCGGGACAATTTTGATGTTAATGAAGCTCCAAATATAATTACAATAATTTAACAAATTTTAAATACATTCCCATTATCTGCTCAACTCCTCTTTTCTGTTTCTGCCTCAAACTACATAGAGGCAGACACACGCATGGGGGAAAGTGGGACACACATAAGATTCACAGCGGCAAACTGCACACATTTTGTATTTGCCTTTGGTGATTCACTGTTGCACAAGCAGCAGACAGGATGAATGCATCACTGGTGAGTCTACCTGGATGTTTCTGCACTCACAGTGTTGCGTGTTTAGCTGCAGAGGATTTTTCTTTCTCCGGCTGACAAAAACCTCAAATAAACTTTCAGGCACTGCTAAGAGACAGTCTGACTAAACTCTGACTAAAGAGCATCCAGAGAAACTTCGATCCCAAAAAGACAGCATCCTTCTCTGAGTGCTTTATGAAGTGTCAACCTGCAAAAGTTTGCCAACACAGCATTGCTCAAAAAGGTACAGGAAAGAAACTCATTACAAGCAAACCAAGAAGTGACGCAGAGTGATACAAACACGGCAATTAAGTGGAAATCAAATTCCGAGTTGATAGAAGAATATGTGGTAATGGCGGGTAAACCCCATCACGTCTGGTAAACGATGCTCGAAGGAATCCATTGGACTTAAAAAGTGCCTCTCCCCATCATTAAGTTATTAGATTACCCCGGTGCAGCAAGTAAACAACTTCAGACATCTCGCAGCAGGCATACATCCAACCGGTCCCCGCTCTTATTGGATTACTACAGGAGACTTCTCCGGGAGACAAAACGACTCGATGATTATTGGAAAGCGGATGATGGGAGGCACAGACGCACGCAGCACTTTGGATCGAGCGGCTGGCTAACGAGCAGGAGACAGGGAATGGATGCGGAGGGCAGCGAGATCCCATTTTGATTATTGGGCCCTGGACGGAGTGGCAGCTCTGGCCTGCCGGCCGCTGCATCATCCGCCTGCTGCCACATCTCATTTGGGTTACTGCCACGGCAAGCGTCCATTCAGCACTATCTGAGACAAATGAGGGCAAACGTCTGTCAAGGTCAACAACCGATCCCACCAGTGGCATCGGGGTATAATGCCTTATACACTTAGAGTAATTAAAAGCCGTCCAGAAGAAGTCGATATAATTTTTTGAGACTGCTAATAAGATGCAAATTTGTTGGCCGGCTAGGAAGGAGGTATGACGAACTCAAGGACACAAAAGTGAATTTGTTGTTCCCTCACTTCTGTTGAGTTGACTTTTTCAAACTAAGGCACGTGCATGTGTGCGTTTGTGTGTGTGTGTGTGTGTGTGTGTGTGTGTGTGTGTGTGTGTGCAGGCGTGTGTTTCGCCCTTGCAGGCATTCTGCAAATTTGTTGGGCAGAGCGCGGGTTGCTCGTTGTGTTTACGTCGGATGAAGAGACACGAAGCTTCCTTTCAAGCTTCTTCGAACTCCCGCTCATTTACAGAGCGTGGCCAAAGTGAGTTCAGAGCAAAGTGGAGAAAGCTCTCCCGCCTCGCAGGGACGAGTGAAGCCACATAGATTGCCCTCATGCTGCCTGAAAGTAGTCCAAGTCAGACCTGTTTTGGAACCCCCCGCTGAGCCGGCCTTCTATGGACTCATTGAGTCATTCCAGGAGCACCAGGCTGGCTGTCCCACTTTCTTTTTTTCTTTTTTTTTCGGCGGATATCACACAGACTCTGATATCTGCACACGCTCACGCTGCTCAACTTTCCTCGCCGCATGTTTGACTACATAAGCAATTGGGCCAACCCTGTCCTCTCATGTTTATTAACCAGGTTGGCTCTTTGGACTCCAGTGTGACTCCCCTCGGGCTGCAGAGGAGCATGGAGCTTTGCTGAAACCGAGCAGACAGCGGTATGGTCTCTCCACCGGCACGGCAGTCAGGAGAGGCTCCTTTTCTGATGCGTCATATTGCACAAACCCTACACAAACTAAATAAATCTCACCTGCGGTGCGACAATTATTTTTAACAAGGTGGCAGCTGATTTACAATTAGTAAATAAATGTATTTGCAATGTTTGATCGTACAATAAAATCTTTTCTCAAAGCAGCATTACAACACTCAATGGTAATGTTCACGCACTCAAAGCACTTGGTTGTGGCAGGTTGCTATGATTGTGATAATTCTTTCTCTGCAAAAGAACAGGTAGCAATTAAATTCATTTTGAAAAGCTTTAGTGTACAAACCAATATGTAGTATACAAACATAATTTATAGAAGAGTATGCAACTCATTTATTGCTGGATTTCAGCATCAGTACTGTAGGTGACACACTGGTTGAAAGACAGTGTTCAACTTTCTATTTCTAACACGTTGTATTACTTATTTAATTAGTACAATACCAGAACAACTATTGCATTAAACTTCACCCAGATAAACTTCCTGCTGGTACTTACTGTGACAAGCAAACTGATGCTGATGTGCATAATCAACGTTATGCCCTTTTAAGACTCTTGTGCTACAATCATCACTTATCCCTCTGACTAAAACTCCGCCAGAAATGTCATGTATCCGCTCATCTCTTGGTTGCTTAGTGATGTGCAGTAATGATGTACACTCCTCAGAAAATATTGGACTGCGTTTATTTTCTAAATTAAATTCTCGCCATGCGCAAGACCTGCTTCTCATTTGAAAAGATTAAATTTAACAATAGCCGTCCTGCACAGCTTTAGAGATTCTCATCTCGAACTAAATGGACAGCATCAGCACACAGGGGAAGATGATATGATCTCACTGATGCGAATCAAAATGAAATCTCAGAGTCTGTTGCATATCGGAGTGGATGCTGCAGTTTATCCATTACGTAGGAGGTTACCCAGTTTACCTAGTAAGGAGGTTATCAGATCACGCTGCGCTAGATCCACACACATCATTAGAAATTCCTAATGCCGTACCTATTTCTTGGTATTGATCTAGAAGAAGCTTTAGAGTAAAGCATCTCTTCATCTCACCACTTAAAAGACAAACATAGGGAGAGAGAGAGAGAGAGATTTTTTTCGATTGTTGGAGATGTTGACTTCAAAAGAGGGAAAACCTCTGGTGGAGTCTGAGGCTTGGGAAAGCGGAGCAGGGCAGGTGGAGCTGCAAGGAGAGAGGGATGTGGGGATAGAGAGAGCACTCAGAAAGATGGGAGATAGAAGGGTGGAGAGGGGAAACCTTTGATCTCTGGCAGAAGCGGGCCTACCGAGAAAAGAGATGGAGGGCGGCAAAGAAGATTGCAAACAAGGCATGCACTCAATTCCCAATAGCAGCACGAACACGGGGAGAGTAGACAAGACAGAAGGGAGGAAGAAGGAGAACAAAAAGTCACGCAGATTGAGCGAGGCAGAGAAAGGGTGAGCGGATGACAGGGTCAGAGAGAGAGAGAGAGAGAGAAGAAAGGAGGAAGAAAAGAAAGGGTGAAAATGAAGTAGAGGGAAACAGATAAGACCAGGATGTTAAAAGGATTTTGGTCCGGGGGCTGTTTGGGGAGTTCTCTCAAGGCCTATGCTAAAGCAATTAGCATTGAACCCCTTCCAGGAAAGCGCAGCCAAACCGCAGCGGCAGTCTCTAACAAAGTTAGTGTGTAACAAGCAAGTCAAGCAAACCCCATGGTCCCCATTAAACCTCAAGTTTTAATTGGCACGGCGCGATGGGGCTTTTTTTTTAACAACCTGTGAATGTGCCCAGTGAACGAACACGCCCCGCTTCAATTGGTAATCCGCAGAAAGTAAACAGAGCCGTAGCGCTGGATAGAAAGGGCCTGTGTAGCGTGATAACAAAAGCTCAACATTAAATGTGAAAGCGATATTTCTTACCAGCTGTTGCTCGTACGGCTGCACTGTTGAGCAAAATGTCATGTACGCCTTTGTTGTCGAGTTAAGTTTACTTGAAACCAGTTCTTAAAGTCGACTTAACGGGAAATTAAAGTTTTGATTAAGTGAGCTGATGCAATGTTTTTTGGAAAGTTAAAGAATGACATTAGAGTAAAGATTAATATTAACACGATTAATATTGAGTAGACGAGTAGCAGAAGGCTTAATGGCCGTCGCTATCTCGGCAGTGACAACACACCTCACCTCCACCCAATCCAAAAGTGAGCAAACAGTTGAAGTTGGAGCTGGAGCTGAGGCGGGCCCAATCCAACCTTGTTGCTAACAAGCTAGCTAAGGCTAACAAGCTAGGTCATGACCAGCCAGCTAACTCTACGGTTCTGCCTATTGCTACGGGTGCTAGCATATAAATCAAAATAACACTCCTCCTGCTTTCTTGTTGCCAGATCAGTGTGATCTCACAGGACGTCTGATACTCACAATGTTGCGATGTCACGTATCAAATTGATGGTTGCAACAAGGAAGTCCTCCATTTTATTTTTTTCCAACACGATGCACAACCACAAACCCGGTTCGGCTGTTTAAGGTAAGTGACGGCTCCCACCTTTCATTCAAAGTGGAACTATTCTATTCATTATTAGGCATTATTAAAAGGTCTTTGTTGCTGCTTGATTGACAGTTTTCTTAACCGCTTCAGAACATAGATGAGAAATTTGAGAAATGAGAGGAGGCAGCAGAGTTCTTTTAAGCTTTCAGGAAGGGGGATACTGATTTAATAGCGCGGCACAGTTCCTGCTGACTGCAGCGTCCACTCGCTCACCTTCAGCAGTCACCTGCCTCCTCCCTGCTGACAGCAGTCCAACTTCAGGGTCTCCAGGTTTGATCATTCCTGCTTTTCTTACATCAACTAGAACCAGTCACACCAGTCCTCTGACCTCGCGCCTCGGAGTGTGATTCCCAGTTTCCCACCACTGCTGACAGGCGTGTTTTTCACACTGTAAATACATAACAGCCTCCACTGCACAGTGCGCCAGAATCTCCGGAGGCTGATACTCTACGGAAACAACATGTCTGGCACCGACAACCAGGCTACATCTAAAGTCACTTTAACCACATGTCTCTCTGTCTGTCCAACATTTAGTGGAACAGCAGCTGAGCAGCTCTTCCCTGTCTCCGTCCATTACACCTTCCGTTCTATTGTTTTTTGTGTGTGTGACTCACGGTCTGGAGGAGTGAGACGCAGACGTGAAAGGGACATGTAGCCAAGAAACTGGATACTTACCATGCTGATTTGAGGCCATCAGTTATTGGTTTTGAAAAACAAATGCAATCGTGGTGGTGAAGCTTTTCTGTCACAGTGGAGACCAACTGTGCTCACCGCTTACCTTGGAATATGGCGGCGTTCTGGATGATGAGACGTTTGAGTTGAGCACTGAACACCTGCAGACCAGACTCCAAGTTGCTGCGCGCGGCTACCTGATACCGCTCCTCCATTTTCTTTGAACAGCAGGTCGGGCCTTTGGTTTGGCATACCTGCAGATCTGCACCTGGCAGATAATCAGCAGAGAAAAGACAGAAGGCTGGATGAGCGAATGTGAGGGAACTGCAAAAGCAACAAAACAAAAAAAATGTTTGCGTAAAAAAAAGATTCAGCTGCATGCTCTGCATGCTAAACACAGGAAGCATTACAGCAGATTCTGCAGCCTTAATGAGTGTGATCGTTATGTAGAGGCTGTTATATTTAGCGTGGCCACAGTACAAAAATAAGAGGTATTTATATTGCTCATTCAAGCAATACTTCCCGAGCTGGATTTGGTCAACTGAGTTTTTCACACCGAGGCTCAACAAAAATCAAAAAGATGAGAGGAAAGAGCAGTTCGGCGTGCACACAGAGGAAAACCCCAGTTCCAGTATACGACATACAAAGCATAGTAACATTGAATCAAACAACACTGACCTGTAACGCTGACGTTACAGGTCATTTACGCAGATAAGGCTTAGTCGGAATCCCACAGCTCTTTTGAAAAGGTGAGGATGTAAACTATGTTACGGCAAAACGGAAATGATGTCCTACAGGAGTAATTTGAAAAAACAACAACTAAATCTTAGTGAGGAAGACCCTGCGGTTTGTATATAGCCTGATTAAGGATAGCGAGGAATCCTCAGCTGCTGCGACAGCCGTGACGGTGAACTGCAGTTTGGTGTCACGTGCACTGGGGGGGAAATTCTTTTATTTCTGGAAAATGCCACAGCGGCGATGTCACGGCAAGGCTGTACAACACGTATCAGAGAAGTTTGAATAACAGACTTTAAATGTAGAGTGACTGGTCCTTTGCCGAGGAAGCAACTACTCAAAATGTACGCGGCAGTTCTCCCGATCGTGTGTCAGAACACCGCTGTTGAAAGAGAAAGGTACTGGAAGACACGCTCTCTATACACAAGCTATAGATTTCACTGCCTTTTCCCAAATCACCCCTCCTAAAACGATGCACACAGACATCAGACAGACATAAATAGGCCACAACCATCTGATGTTTAAATACAAAGAGGAGCTCTCTCCCGTGTGGCTGTTGAAAGCTTCGGCGGAGGCTGCCGTGGTAACGTGCCAGGCTGCGTCTAGTTGTCAGCGGGATCTGCTGCTGCTGCCTCAGAGGCATCAGTGACAAGGGCCTGATGGATGGAGTGGTAAACAAATGTCAGGGGAGTCTGCCAGCCACTGGTTTGGGATGCAGGGCATAGGGAGCCAAAGGCTGGGGGATTAATGTGGAGGTAGGGCCCTAAATTGTGAATACATATATATATATATATATATATATATATATCAGAAAATCTTGGTAACAAGCGTGTCAAAAGACAGACAAAGGCTTTTGTCGAGGCGAAGGGTTCATCATAATATGAAATATGAATCTCTCTATTTGAGGATTTTCCTCTCTTCAAACAATAGATCCTTAGAAACAAAAGCCAGACTGCAACAAAGGGAGCAGTAGGAGGGAAGTTAAACCAGCAGAATATGCAACAGTCCTCATAATTAACAAGTGCCGAGAAGTCGAGCGGCGAACTGCTTTAAGATGGAGTGTAATGAGTGAGCAACAGCCAATAAAACTGTCACATGGCACCTTTTTATATGGTTACTGACAAGCTTAAAATCTTAAAGCAATACCAACAAAGTACTCCTGACAGATAAGATCAAGCTAATTTCAGACTGCTAAGGTCTAAATTATTAAGCTGTCAATAGCACCGTAGGTGGGAAGAGCGCGCACGGTACAGGGGGAGGAGACGGGGGATTTAGCAATTATCTCCCGCAAAACACACAGTCGCATCTGCACTATTATCATTGCTGATTCTTTCTTTTTTTTGTAGATGATGAATGTGTTTCATTACATCGCACCGAGGAGTAAGTGAAGGATTCGACGGGAAAAATATTCCCTGTGGAGCTTCACAAATAATAAAAATCCCACCGCCTAAGTAAAGCCTTCTTTCTGACTGACAGGTCACTTGGGGACCTACTTCCTGCTTTTCCTCTTTGCTTTAGGCTGAGCTCTCTCATCCCAGCCTCCCCCTTATCTCTCTCCTCCTCATTTCATATATATATATATATATATATATATATATATATATATATATATATATATATATATTCCCTGTCATCGCTACACAGTTTTGTTCCAAGCACGTTTCACTTCACCTACCTTGAGCTTAATAGCGGCGCACGGTCAGCACGTGTTCTATCAGCCTCGTTATTGGCTAATTACGGTTCTTCTTCTGGTGTCCTGATGGCCGTGTTTTCAAAGAAAACTAGGGCCGACAAGGTGCAACGCAGCAGCAATATGGCTCCAAGGTGAAGGCTTCAAATGATTACCTTCAATCAATACCGTGAAGCGAGAAGGCCGGCCGTTCAACATGCAGAGCAGCTGTCGTTTTCATGAGTGTCGAGGCCTTAATGGCTTTTTGAAAACGTATTGATCGCCCTTAGTTTTGTCACAGTGTTTTTTTTTTATCCTTATTGGCTGTTTGGCCCGTAAAATAAAAGTTTCTCTTGAAATACTAGGGGTAAAAATGAGAAAAAAAAAACTGCAGCGGGGGCTCCCACAGTCCTGTGTGCACGCAGAGAGGGGTCCTTTCACATCTTTAACAAGCTCCAAGCAAAGGGAACTACAGGGCAGCCACAAATACTCTGTGTGTCTCTTGGCTTCCCAGCACCAATTATAGAGCTACATATGCAAGTTTAATAACCAAGACCATGGGGTAAAAAACAAGTCGTATTAAAATATAGAATATGGTAAAAGCCGTTGATTACAGGCACACATTATGAGTTATCAGTTAGAGGTGTTGCATGGAAGCAAGTGGGACTGCCTCTGCAGGGCAAAATGAGCCAGTGTCCTTTTGTGGAGACAGCAAATGAAATGTAGACAAAACCCCATATTCCAATCTTCCAAAGGAATGATAATGTCATCAGCTACCACAGACTAAAATTGTCTGAAGTATATTCTGGCTTCGCTGACTGCTCCACGTTGAAAGTGTTTGTTGAAGCAACAACTTGAGAGCTGGGAGCGTGACTGTGAAAGAGCCCGGCCCCTGTTGTCTGAACAGTACACAAAACAACGAGGCAGCAAACAAGAGTGCCCTTCATTACAAAGCGGGCTGTTTCTAAAGAGGAAATGGGAATAGACGGAGCACAAATTGCTGCTTAATGAGACAGAAAGACCTCTCGCGTCAGGTCAAACTTATCCACCGATTAACAACAAGGGGAGCGTTTGTTCTTTTGTTGATGTTTCCGTAATAAACAAACAGGTCACGTGACCCCGCAGCTAATTAAGAAAGAGGTCTAGCACCTGTCATTGAAAGTAGAGGAGAATAAAAGGGGGGAAACTGTTCAGGAGGCGGTGAAATATACGAGGCAGCTGGATCGCCTTGGTAGCAAAGCGGTTGCGTCCACACACAAATGTGATAACAGCCTCCAGAGTGCACAACACGACAAACAATATTGTTGGGATCATCTTATATCACTCTCTTTGTCCTCAACTCCATGCAGCTAAAAAACCCACGGCAGCAGCAAATTTCAACTGTTTTCTTATTAATATCGCCATGTTTAGTCCTTCCTCTGGGTGGCGTTTACGTCATTGTTCATTTTATTTTATAGCAACATTGTGGGAAAGGAATGATATCAGCATCACGATTTAAAATATCATTATAATAGATTAAATTAAAAATTGTACTTTTCTCATTTTCAATTAACATCTAAATAAAAAATAGCCTGATTTATAAATGAACATGTAGTCTGACTGCTGCGGCCTGGGCCTTTTACTCCCCGTCACTTACCGCAGTTATTTATTTTTACTGCACACAAGTAAATGTACACGATAAGCTCCGGTGGTGAACTGTAATACAGTTACAATCTTTGAACCCCTTATGCCACAACCTCTCTTCCTTTTCCCTAATCAGCACCACCACAATGACACGCGCACCCTCCAAAAAATACACATCTTAAATAAGTGTACAAATAAGTGCCAGCGTTCGGCTCAGCCTGGTTCTATTCTTCCATTTAGTGAGACTGTGATGCTCCTCCATGAATCAGGTCAGCTACTGCTGTCAGAGATCCGCCACTTCCTCCACACTGACGCAGCCGCTCTCACACTCATGTCCCGCCATAAGTGCTCTCGCACATACACGACTACCCGGCGCCGAGTGAACCGACACCCAGCCTCCATTTCCTATACCGACACTCCAACCACCCACAGCAACAACAAAGGCATGAGTGATACTCCTCCAGCACAATTCGGATCGCACATCTCCATCGTATAATGTTGGGTTGTTGCTTTTTTTTTTTCCTGCTCTCGCTTTCTTATCATGTTGGCAAAGAGAGAAACTTTTGTATTCTGGTGTTTTGCCCCTTGGCAACGCATGCAGCGTTATTAGAAATCTGCTCTGCCTTCCTGCGTACTTCTCTCCGAATCAGCCACCTCCTCCACACCATACAGCATATCGATACAGGCTACTTCATGGCTTTCCATCATCACACACACAGATGGGTAGATAGAACATGATACTTCTTCCACTAGTCACATCTCAGCAAGCCATCCTGAACAAACAACAGTTTTTTTATCTTTTTATTGGTTGTAGGCCTCAATCGTGCTAAAGTCCTGTTTCACATTTACTCATCTAAATGACAACCTTCAAGTTCTTCTCTATCGATTAATGGGAATGACGGATGACTCAAAAAAAAGGGGAACCCAAACTGTAGTCAGTCAAATCGAGTATGTCAGAAGTGGCTGGATATTTCATGATTTTGTAAAAATGTAAAACAAAAGCTCATTAAGAAAAAAGTGGAACAGTTGGGAGTTCTGAAAATCCAAATGAACGAGTAGGCTCAATAACTCGGTCTTATTCAGGAAATTAAATTTTCATGCATCACTTAAATATTGTACAGACCGCTGGAAGATTCAATGTCATTGCAGGATATAATGGACGCAAAAAACACAGGAAACATGAATGGAAAGGGTTTTTTTAAGTGATGATGCGATGATGCAATGATGCGGGTCTAAGAAGCAGTTCAGCCAATTACTGATTAAAGTTAATGAGTGACATATCATTTCAGATTCCTACAATACATTGAGATTTGGGCATAGCCCTTCGTTGCGCTCTCGTCAGGTTAACAAAACGAGAGCAACGACCGGCAGTGACCTTCCAAGAAGACCTGACCAGAACTCAGTGCGAGGGATCAACTTTATACATATTCATTAATGTACTTGATTGTTTGAAGAAGATGTCCTCATTATGTTAAACTATTGGAATAAATTAAATATTTAACTGCAAAGTAATAATGCATGTGTTATACCTTTTCTTCTTTGCATTGAATCATACTGGGATGTTTACACCAACAAAAACTCCACCAGCTGCCAATGCTTCTTCAGAGAAAGACATTGTAGTGCATTTATCAGAGAGCGAAATGTTGCCCGTTTCGTTGCCGATTCACATTTGACTCACAGAATATAACAGGCCAACCACAATTGCAATACAGTACAGGTTAAATTAAATTATATGCGCTTGAGCGTAATACAGTACCTCGAGTCTCCGTGAGCGGCGCGCGAGCTACCAGTACGCGCCAAGCTGTCAGTCTGCTGTCAGTGTTAAGCTCCGCCCCCGCCGAGAGGCGTTCACTTGTTTATCCACAGTTAATGAAGAATGAACATGTGGAGTTATGGAAGGGATTTACACACACGAGCCTACAGGCACACAGAGATTCTGGGCTTTATGTTGAGATAAAAGGGGCCACACTCCGTCCTCTGGTGGGCCTGGCTCAATGTGTGATGTGGGGATATGTGCTCTTTAAAGCTTGAACACCATAATATTGATTTACAGCTGTGTTGCAACCTATTTCTGCCTCAGTAAAAGCACTCGGTTTGGACATTAAGTACTAATCTCACATTACATTTTACTACAGTAGCTCCTGAGATCCCTCTGGAGCTGGGAGGGGAGGGTTAGCAGGGCTGCACATAGTCTACGGAATTGTTTGCTGCATTATGTCTAACACATTGGAAATCAAAAGAGGCAGGTTATCTTTCTTTAACATGAAGACAGATCCGACAGAAAACAGAAACAATAGGAGCAATATTAGACAATTATTTGTTCCATTTCAACCAAATCCAGAAAGTATTCTCCAGAAACTCATTTGAGGAAGATGGTAAAATGCAGAGAAACTCATACATTTTTATGCATGCATGAACACAGACTTATTTGGTTTTACATGCTTAATCTGAACCCAAATAGGTGCAACTCCTTTTAATTCCAAAACTTTAAAGACGAATTAAAAATGCACAGCATTGACAACGTAAAACAGAAGTAATGCATCATTTTTATTTGCAGGATTTAATACGCCATCCATCTAGAATCGCGTTTGTAAACCAAGCTGAAAAAACAGCCGTCATCCAGACAGCGGAACAAAGGTTTACGCATGTTTGCTGAGCTGACTTCCGGATCTCAAACAGAAGAAATGGGGCCAGTGCTACAGCTCTTTGGTTTGTTGCGTTGCCATTGGCCACTTGATAAAGCACCGTGGCACTATATGCCCACTTCATAAAACCAGCAATCACTGCAGCGGAGGAGCCGCGGGCATCTTGGGAACGTGTAAACCAAAGTAGCTCTTAACCGGTGAGGATGAATTGTCCCTCGGCTGACTGCCGGATTGATTTCCGGGGTGAGTAATGGCTTTAAGCTGCCTGGTGTGCACGCTGTCCAGAGCAGACTGACCCTTGAGTGAACGTGCACAGCTAGGCTTCTCTCCCGCAGATTGTGTGTGTGTGTGTGTGTGTGTGTGTGTGTGTGTGTGTGTGTGTGTGTGTGTGTGTGCGTGTGTGTGTGTGTGTGTGTGTGTGTGTGGAGGGGTGGGGTTATTCATATT
Organism: Apeltes quadracus; assembly: GCA_021346845.1. NCBI lineage: Eukaryota > Metazoa > Chordata > Actinopteri > Perciformes > Gasterosteidae > Apeltes > Apeltes quadracus. Next base: position 14,439,608 of record CM037920.1, on the reverse strand, counting down.
TCTTTTGGCCTGCCACGATGACTTAAGCTTTGCTGCACGGAGGCCTCGGCGGAGGTTGCGTGATTAAGTATTAATGCACAGAGAGATGTAGGACGCAGCGGTTGGAGCCGCGTGGACGCGCCGATGGGAGACGGAACAGGACGGATTGAGCGGCACAAAACGCGCGTCAAAGTGCGTCGCACGTCTTCCCTTGCAGTTTGATTTAAACGTGCCTGCGATCCACCCCATCTTTGTGTTTGCAGCGCACATATGGAGGCTATTCGGCCAAATCGGGTGCGGTGCGAGATGGAGGGAAAACGGCATTAACCCTGCAGCCCCACAGCAACCCAGTTAACATGTTGAAGTTGGTTGTGGGATTTAACAACCCGCAACACCCGATTAATTCCTCCTTTCAGCGCAGTGTTTTTTTTCTTCTCACGTCTCAAAAGTGAAGACGCATCCCTGCGGGGCAGACTCGCTGACATTTGAGCTCCAGGGAGCAGAAATTACATCTGGAGAACCGCTTCTATTACAGATGATTGGAGAGTGGGAATATCACACCGCTGTGACGATGTGGAACAAGGGGCCGTTGGATCGGTGCCTGTTTGTCAACCCGTTTAAAAAGATGAGTGCTGTTTTGTGCAGGACATCGTCATCCTGGTAACTTAAAACAAAACTTGGCAGGTGCAATGCCCCGTAAAACAAACTGCTTCCAATGTTTTAAAGTAGAAACTAAATTAGTCTGGCTACACGTTGGGCTCGATAGGGAAGCCGATGGATTCCGTAAGCATGTTATTTGTCAGTTACTGCAGGCTTTTATAATTCAACCTGGATTTTTAACACAATTCCTAACAAGCCAATACATTTTTTTTCGGGGCAGATTAATGCATGTTCAGCCATGAGTCTGTGAAAGTGGGACTAGAGCTCCGCTAAGGGTTAGGGTTAGACAGTAGATATTGAAATTGCAGGGGGGGGAAATACAATTTTTAACCTTCTAAAGTCCCAGCAACCCGCAGATGCAGTAACCACACGCGCACGCCGCGCGTAAAGCCCGCAGAGCCACAATGTGCACGAGCCTTGCGGGGAGGACAGTTACCTGAGACCGGCGTTTCGGGGACCCACTTGGAGCCCGGATGCAGGGACTGGAACACAGTGCGCACCTCCTGGCACGTTGGCACCTGTCCGCCGGGCATGGAGAAGAGCTGGAGGGAGACGCACAGGAGGAGCGCGCCGCGGACCGATGAACCGACCATCGTAAAAGGGAGAGCGGCTCTTTGCGGGGAAAACGGGCAGGATGGAGCTGCGGACGGCGGAGATCAAACTTCACAGGCGCTCTAAAGTTACCGGAGCATCTCTAGTTGACATGTGAGACTGCGGCTTCCGGCTCAGCATCTTCGCGCTCTTTCCACCGCCCCCTCAAACGGTACGCTCCACTCAGATGCTGATAACTTGAAGAGTCCCTCTAAGCTTGCGGGTCTGACTTGCTGCACAGATCGACGAGCCCCGGATACATGTGCTCGCCCCCCCCCCCCCCTTCCCCCCGTTTCCCTCGTGCGTAAGAGTGTAGTGATGTGGGGATTTGATACATTGGCTGCAGGTCTATAAGAAGGGGAGGAGGGGGGCAAATGCGACGCACGAGCTGTGCGTTTGTGTGTCTTGGATGCATGTGCTCATTCTAATGATGAAGAGGACAACGCTTCGGATATCATCTGAAAGAGATTTTATTGTTCAACCACATGGAGAAAAAGTACTCAAATATAGCGCAGTGAATATGAACATCCTCTTTAACATAATACACGAATCTAACTCAAACAAATGTCCTACTGGCATTTCATTTTACGCCACTTTACATCACCGTCTCATACTGAGTGGACATCTAGTTCACTTCCACTCAGCTCCTGAAAGGGCTAATAAAGTAGAAATGCTGCCACCTGGCGTTCAGTCTGACCGGGAGCCCAAAATGCAGAGCTCGTCCTCTGCAGACGGAGCAGCACATTCATCCCACTCACCTTCCATGCTCCATGCACAAACTAACACACGAGTAACTGTTCACAACATCCGGCGGCTTGCAGATGGATACTGTGCAATTTCTTTCAATTGTATCAGAATTGAAATTGGATAGACAAACAGTAATCAAACACCCCCTGAAACTAAAGTGCCCGTTCTAACAGGGAAAATTTGCTCTTATGCTTGGCATGAATACAATTTTTCATTTCAAGTGTTCACCGAAGCTTAAACAGAAAACCTGCATCTCTTCTCTTGGCCGTGCGTCTGAGAAACAAAGAGCTTTGCATGGATTTGCACAGCAGAGACTGGCAGAAGCTGATAGCAAACCAACAAAACTCCCTGTAAACCCACGAGTTCCACCTGCCATGGCAAAATCGGGCTAAAGCCGGCTTGAGGGAAGGTGACCGGCAATACCCGAAGTGCACAAACTGCAGTAGATCTGTGTGCCCTACCTGCACTGTGAGCACTTTGGGACTGCAAAGTCCACGGCACGTTGCAGGGATCCTTCGGCTGGGCTTTAATGTATTAAACGTAATGGTAGGCACCTTTTATCTCCGTCTTTGAGGTTTTGAAGCAGAATCTGCGTCGTGCTTCTTCTGTCAGTCCATAATCAGTGGAGGTTTCCGGCACATGTTAGCTCTTAGACTTAAAACATTACACATGAAAGCGATACAGAGATACATTGGTTTTCAAGGTTAATGTAATGGAGAATATTTGCGATGCAGAGACAGAACGAGCCCTCCAGCCAGAAGGAGCAACTAGTGCAGTAGATACTGAGCTACTTCACTGACTACACTAGATGCACCTTAGCTGGAAGACCATGAGAGTTTGGGGGGATTAACGTATACTGGATTACTGCAAACTCCTGCTGGCAAGACGCTTCCCCTTGGGCAAATCTGAAAAACAGAATAAAAAAATCAATTGATAGTAATGTAGACAATTATTGAAACCAATCCACTCAATAGGAGGAGAATGAATACTATCTTTGCAAGCTGCAGCCTTGTTGATAGATAGAAAGATGGAGTAGTGACGTTTTTCTTCCACGGCTATTCAAGCTTACAAACCTGGAAAAGTCCCCAATAAAATAAATGAAAACCTTTCGAAAAGCAGAATCATTTCATAATAAAATATTGGTTGCCTTGCAATGATCGGAGACATGGAGACTCCATCAATGCAAAGGAGGACACCATTTAGCTTAATGGTCTGTAACTGATTAATTTAGATGTTACAAATAAACCAGTCTGGAAATAATCAAGCTGTGTACAAGTACTTTAATGTTTTACTTAAATGCTGGCGTAAATGCATAGTTCACCTTCCACCGTTCAAAATACACATCCCGCTTTAATATACATGAACTAGGAACATAGTTGGAAGACGACACATTTTAACGTCTTCAAATACATTCCCATTCTATTATGAAATAAATCCCAGGTTGCTAAAACATAACCATGCAAAAGCACACACGTGGAGGGGGGAGGGGTGGTTAGCACAAAAAGTCACAAAAGAGACCAAAATACTTCTTATAGCGCAGACTATGGGATGTAGTATCCGAGGAGTTCACACATGCGGCCCGAGCGTCTCCGCGTGCAGCTTCAATAAAGTGGCGCCAACGGCGAATTTGTAACGCGACGATAAGCGCGTCATCTCAATTAAATAATGATCTCAAATCGCATCCGCGTTTATTCAGTGACGTAACAACTACACAAACAGCTGGCGAGCGGCGGTGGATGGATCTGTAACACTTTGCGGATTAATAAAATAGAACCTGGGTGAGCCCAACGTGTCAGCGGCGCCGCCATAACAAAAGAGGGGAGCGGAATCCACTTTGAGTCAACTTTAACGAGTCTTTGGGACAAAACACACACACACACACACACACACACACACGGATCATTCAAAAATGCCTTAAACACATCAACATTGTAATGCAAAAAAATGTTTTTCTGCATACCATTTTTTTCGTCACAGAATTAAAATGATTTAGAAGGAAATAATTATTCAAATCCACACGCGTGGATCTGTGTCGGAATAAAAGAGCCTACCTACTCGAGTGACTGCCCGCTCCGCGCCCCGCACAAACCTCCCGGTGTCGCCCGCACGTACCTTGTACCACGCAGATGTTGTAGCCCCCGCAGCCGTCTGTGCCCAAACCAAAAAAAAATGCTATCATGCATGAAGTTGTGAGAGCATCTTTTCGTGTTGTTTTACCATGTGTGGGGGTGGGGAGAACGCAGGCAAAGCGCACGATGCGCAAGAAAAAAAGAAAAGAAAAATCCCCTCACAAGCGGGATTTTAGGTATTTCAAAAGAAGTTCTAGTTTTTCCTCCTGTGTCCATCGGGGAAGCTTTTCCCTGCACATATTTACAGACTGCACCTCGGAGAGTGTTTAGCAACCCAGATGTCGCTCATCCATTCGGCGCTTCGCTGGTCAAAAGGAACCCAGGGGGCTTGTGACCCCCTAACCCCTATAAAAAAAACCCTGCCCCCGCCTCGTCTCCTGCTCCATCTGCAGGCGCGCGTCCCTCCACCACCCCGCCTCGTGTGCAGACGAATATCACTCACTACGCGCTTTCTAGCTGGGGAAGTTTCGAGAGTGTTGCGATGAGAGATGCAGCCGCTCTCCTGAAGCATGGTGGCACTCCCTCCTCGGTGGCAACATGGACGCAGCTTCGCCTCGCTGGCCTTCTTCCCGGGTTGAACTTTAACCTACTTCGCGTACACTTGCCTGTTCGTAGTGGAGTTTAAAAAGGGAAAGAAAAATAAGCTGCAGCTGCCCATTTTTCCTATGTTATTCCACCCCCACGTGTCTTTGATGCTCATGAAGGACTGATAAGGGTTAGTCAGGTTTTTTTGCATTTTCTTTCAGGTTGAGTCCGGGATTATCACTGACCTCCACACAGACAATAGGCTGGCAGCAGGCCTCATGCTGGAACCCTCATTGTAGGATGGAATGTGTCACAGTGTTTTGAACTGGGCTTACAACTGGTTGCGGGGGTATTTTTTCAGCAATATTCATTTGCATCACTGGATAAATACGCAATGCAAGTGGCCAATTTAGTCCAGTTTGATATTTCAGAGCGAAAACGCTACGTGTCAATAGCAAACATCTTAACTTGACTAGAACATTTTCTAACGAGCAGAAAAATACGAGACCATGTGGACTGATTGAGAGTTGCAGAGAACTAGGCAGCAGGTCCCCAGGTAAACATTTCCATCAGCATTTCTTTAGAATGTTGGTTATTCAAGTCTATGAAATGTTAGAGGAATTGCAAAAGAATGGCCAATTTCCTACAGCCCAAACATTCTCATTGAGGGAATCAAATGCTTTGACTATAGACTGGTTCGAGACAAAGACAACGATTGAGAATGACCTCCTTGTCAGACAATGTAAACTTTTTTACTTTATATGCTTTTACAATACATTGTTATGTACCCGTTATATGCCGAAAGGGGCTGGAATTGCTTTCTAAGTACCATTGCACTAACCAGGGAAAAAAATCTGTGGCCGATTATAGAATGCTAACCCTATACAAGGTATAGGCATAGCATTCGATAATGGACTTGTACGGACTAGTACTTCGAGAAGAGCTGGTATGGAGTCATATAGTAAGTGTTCTTAAAAGTCTTCTGTGATAAATTCTGGTTTCGCAAACTAGGTCGTTGGTGCGTTGTTTTATGTGTAGGGACCCATTTTGGTGCCGTTTTGAACAATATTACTGGTCGAAAAAATGCTATTTAGAGCGCGTTGGGCTAACCGCCCCATCTCCGCCACTGATTCGCGATTTGGGGCTGTAGTATATTTGGCTGTATTGGTTGATCGACGAAAAATACTGTCTCCACGGCTTATTTGACGTGGTTTAATGCAGAAAAGAGCTTTTGGTCCATTAGCGCTGGAATTACACTTTAAGTTCTATTTCCAGAGCAAGATCCCTCATCCATTCCTCAATGGGCTGGTACACCAAAACAGGTGTGTTCACTTAGCTGATTAGACCTGGCTTGGGAGGAGCCATGACTTCTGAGTTAAGACTTATTAGAATCAGAATTAGACGCCCAGACAGATTAAACAGTGGACACGCCCACACGGTAAGGAGAAGAAGCCCGATCAAGTACATTAGGTGAAAACAGCAGTGTGGGCGGGGGCACCTGCCTCAACTAAACTGTCGACCCCACACAAAAATAAATTTGCAATAAAGTTTTTTATTTTCATGAATGCTTTCACACTTTTATCTTTTATAAAGTTATGTACACATTATTCGCTCCCTTGGAAAATAGAGAATATCCGCAGTGTGAAAAGAGATGGGTAAGGAAAAGGAAAAAGGAAGGCAGAGTAAAAAAGGAAAGCAAAAGACTTATTTAAACAGAGAACTCTAAATCATGAAATATATAGTACTGATATTAAGGAATTTGTGCTGACGTCTACATAATATCGCCAGTGACTTATAAACTCATAGAGGTAGGGTTATAGAAACAAAAATGTTTTGTTGGTACAACTTTTACAACAGCACGTTGTAAATTGGGCTCAATTTAAATCATATTAAGAAGGATTTTTATTTTTATGTGAATGTTATTTTCTATTAGAGCCTATTATGCAACAGTTTCTTAGCAAGCTGTATGTTTCTTTGTGCTCATGTAATATATATATATATATTACATGATATATATATATATATATATATATATATATATACATGTAATATATATATATATATATATATATATATATTACATGATATATATATATATATATATATATATATCATGTAATATATATATATATATATATATATATATATATATCATGTAATATATATATATATATTACATGATATATATATATATATATATATATATACATGTATATATATATATATATATATATATATATATCATGTACATGATATATATATATATATATATTACATGATATATATATATATATATATTACATGATATATATATATATATATATATATATATATATATAAAAAATTTAAAATTTTGTAAATGGGGTAAGTACGTTGTTTTCAAAAACTGGTTTTCACATTAAATAATCAAAAAGGAGTTGATCAGACAGGATTTTAAAGCATCTCAAACACACTTTCAGACCAACTTTCTCTCGTTAACTGGTGACATGATGGTGCACCGTGTGCAGGACTTAAGTCTTTTTGTGCATAATGTACCACATTCACAGCAGTCCCCAAATTGTTTTTTTTGCTCCGTCAAGGCCTGCTGAGACAGTCACTATCTGGTGCAGTGTGCAAAAATAGGGATTTAAAATTAAAAAAACAGAAGCTGTTAACTTCTGAGTATAGTCTTTTAAAATATACAACCCCACTCAAAAGAGGACCTCACAGAGCATAATGCATAGACTACACTAGATGTGGATCTGAGTAATTTACTTGTATTGCATTTGGGACTTTAAATGCACATCTTTACCTTTTTTTACTTTGGTCATTATGATCCGTTAAATGTCTTTAAACTTTAAATAAGGCAACGTTCATTACAAGGTAGCACACTGAAATTCATTATGAATTAACGTTTGTGTGGCATCACCCAATGAAATTTTCAGTTCAAAAATCTAGTTTTCCATTGTGGAAACCAGGTCCCAGTCCCAAGTTTGAACATATACTTTTGTCAAATTCCGGCATGCATTCAAACGTCTGCTGTGTATTTTAAACAGTTAAATAAAATAGATATTATCCACAAAAGAAACTAGCAAGAGAACACAGCATTTGCAAACTCAAATTCCATGGAGGTATACACTAGAAGACTGAGAAAACATTTCGGTGATTTCAATGGCTGAAGTAAGGCAATTATTTGTTTTTAAGAAATGTAACTAATCGAGGATACACGCAAGGAACTCTGTGCTCTGTAGAAAAAAACAACCTTTGTTTCAAAAACATGCGTGTGGTTTTGTGTTGACATCTGCTAGGATGTCCTTGCTGATGCATCAAAACACATGTTAGTGCATTTTAATCTAAATGAGTCATTATAAAATCAGACCAAAATACTTTTTGGATTCAACAACTGCATGGATGAGCGTTATTGTTGACATGACGTCAAGGGGATGTAGTTTGTCCTGTCAAATGTCCATTACCCAATTTATACCGAACTGATCAAGACTGGTTCAGTTTGTGTGGAATAAAAACCAAATGAGGGAACTTATTGAGTAAAAAGAAGAAAAAAAATGTCTTTGGGCATTTGCAGACTTTAAATGAAACCTAATGATATAATGATAGATTTACAGTGCCACATTCATAATGATGCATCTGCATGGGCAACACCTCCGTATAAACTGCCTTCCTAGCGTTATTCAGTGCTTATGTTGTAAAGCAGAAATTTCCAAAATGTGTATCAGTCCATTTAAATCTCCATTCATGAATTGTTGACTAAATCATTGTTTCAAATGAACGTTTTCTATCCGCACTTTGTGTATAAGGACAAGATCAATTGCAGTGAGCGGATGGCTGGTCCCCTGCAGCGTTATCTGATGCCTTGCTTCTATTTCAGTCATGTAAGCCTTGCTGAGCGCGGCCTAAAAAGAAAATTACAGCGCAAATAATTGATTCTTTTATGGTTTTGATTTCCCTTCCTGTGCCAGCTGATGTATCTGCAAGTACAGCACTGCAGGATCATTTGTAACCTCTGAAACCTCACACAATGTAACCCAAAGGCCTACCACCTACACATTAATGACCAAAAATTACTATGTACCGACCAGGCCAATATAATCCACATGTCTCGCTGCCAAAGCCGTAATTCCGAAGATCATTCAAGTCCCTGTGCAAAACAATAGCTTTACAATAAGGCAATACATCAAACCTATGCTAGTAGTTTGACTAATCATTGTTCAGAGAGGAGTTTCTGTCTTAAACGGTTTACCAGGAAGATACAATCGCTAAAATTAAATATAGACATGTAGGAGAAAGCCTTCCAAGAACACACATTGGCTGTGAAAGGGTTGGTGGGGGCAGAAGGGGGCAGTTTTAGTCATTCTAAAGTCTATGTCAGCGACCATGTGGGTAGAAAGGGAACAGTTTAAGGTCCAATAATACAAGAATGGACTAAAATGCATTTCATTATCACTAAAGAAGAAGCACTATGGTTTAAATAACAGTCCTTGGCCCACACCCAAGTTGCTGGATGGAAATCACCTCCAAACAAAAAGGAAAAAAACAGAAAATGAAGGAAGTAATCTTTGCTTTCCCCTCAACCCCCCTGTATTTTGTAGTTAATTACATTTTAATGAAGCAGGTCTTTTAGACTCTCTTAGCCTTCTGCAGCCACCACCTGTACATCTACCACCTGACGGGAGCGGCCGGCCATGCCGCCTTAAGCTTCCTCCGGTGCTGCGGGCCTCTTCAGATCCCGGATCTGCTTTATCAGATAGTTCTTCTCGTCGCAGAACTGCTCATCCTCCGATCGGTCGGTCTGGAAGTGGCCCAGGAACTCCACAAGTTTGGTCTGGTTCTTCAGCAGGATGTCGAGCACGGGCTGAGTCTTGTTTGGGTTTGCAACAAATACCTTTAAGAATAGGGGGAGAGCATCGATTGGCCAACTTTAAATACGTTACCAGCAAACGTCAGCAGGCTATTTTATGAAACTGGATTGTTAAACAGAAACTGTTGCACTGATGACATGTGTTTTATTAGCCCACCTTGAACACATGGAATGCTTCAAACTGGATGTTTCGACTGTTGTCTCTTAGCAGGTTCATCATCAGCTTCAAGTTCTCAGCACGACTGATGTATTTAGTCATGACAGTGAAGTTGTGTCTATCCAGCAGAAGTTCCCCGAGGAGCTGAAAAACATTATGTTATTACGACAAAGTTGTTTTTGTATCGCTGTAGGTAACCAGCAAAAATAAAAAGTGATTTGGATGAACGGTTGAGCGTCTACCTTCAAAGACTGACGCTTGGTGACGTAGTTCTCAGAATGCAGGAGCTTCTCGTATTCTGTAAACACCTGAAAAGACATTTCACAAGTATATTAAAACGCACAAAAGAAGTGCTCTGTTGATTAAAGACAACCATTCACAAAGCTCACCCTGTCATAATTGTTCTCCAGGAAATCTGCACACATAATCTTGTGTCTTGTGAGCAGGTCCTGAGAGGAAACAGAAGCGATATTAGAGACAAATCGTGAAAAGTGTTGAAAACAAGAAACAAAGTCCACCACTGAACCTTGAAAGAGGCGAAAGCGTCTGAGGCGATGTCAAAGGTTGAGAGCTCCACATAACCGAAGAAGCAGTAGAAGTCTTCAGAGAAGAGCACTGTCCTCGCCAAAGGCTCGTGACGCAGGCACTCCCTCAGCATCATCCCACAGTTCAGGGCCACTTCTGCACTCTCATATCTGCATAGGCAAGGACATGGCGGGGCAGCGTCAAGTCATTTGCCTCATCAGAAGTAAATATAGGCCAGTTATAAAACAAGCAATGTAATTGTAAAAAAATTCTTTGAGGGATTCCATTTGGATTTGTACTGATGAGCAGTACACTCACTCCTAGGTCTTATTTTTCATGGTGTGAAAGGGCTAAATGTGGGCAATTAACCAAAAGGGGGAACCTGTTTACAGGTGAATCATCTGCAACATCAATGCTGAATGATGTCCATCTCTGCCTATCAAAACTGGATGGTATACTTTACTGTGTCCTTCTGGATAAAAAGCTAAAAAGACAAGTGGCATTTCCTCCACCGAAAGCAGCTTCAACCGACCACAATGCGATGCAGTTGTGAGACATGTTGGTTTGCGAGTAGGCAAGGTGACTCAGTTTTTCACAGCTGTGAAACCAGCATTGCCATCACCCCCTTCATCAACATGCGTAATCCACAGGTAAATGTAACAAGTTCCCGCTCGTTCCTCTGGGAGTTGTTGAAACACATAATAAGTAATGACGAAAATAATATGCCATGTTGATGTTGTGACTTCTACCTTTAAAAAAAAAAAAAAAAACGCTTTGAAAAGAGCCTTAAACAAACCTAAAAAAGTAAAGTATCTAAAGGTGGGACTTGCCTTTATTACATGTAATGTACATATAAAGCACCTACAGTCAACATGTTGAGTTTCTGTAGCCTGAAAAGATTAACTTACCCCTTCAGCAACATGAAGAGGATCTTTTGTTGTGTGGAGATGTATTCTACCGTGGGTGTTCGGCTGCCAATCTGACGTCTCACAATATTACTGAACAGATGAACCACATCCTTCTTCCCCTGTGAAAAAAAAAACAACAAAAAAGCGCACAAAGCGGTGAATGGCCAACTAGTTGCAAATGACATACAAAGACATTGATGTTCAAGTCCTGCATGTAGTGGGAGCAACCCTGATCATTTAAAGGAATCAATACAGTATTCACAAATTACGTCAGTGCAGAAAGTAGGTGCCTTTTCCCCCCCACCTCAAAATCAATCCTCTGCAGGTTTGCAATGAGAGCAACGAGGAGGTTGGTGTTGTACAGCTCTTGTGCAAGCTGAGCCACAGCTTCGGTTTGAGGCTCCTTGTCACCTGTTCCACTAAGTACCTCCTTCAGTGACGCCAGGTTTTTGGACACCTCCTCTGCGACCTTAGTTGTGGAAAAAAAGAGTTATTAACTGTGACTATCAGATGGAGATGAGAATAAAAGACAACATGCAAGGCAAGACAGTTGCGACAGAGCTGACCTTTTCACACTTTTTGCTGTCCCCAGCATCCATCTTTTCCATGTAGGACACATTCTCCTTCAAACTCCGCACTATTTCACCTGGGCTCTTCTGAGACTTCCCGAAAGGAAAAGGCATGACTGGAGGATGGTAATCCAAGCTGAAATCTCTGAAGAAACGAAACCCACCTTTATTAAACTAACAAAAGCGAGCTATTCAACTTCCCGTAACGTCTTTGCACCAGGAAATGGCTGAACAGCTTTAACCTGACGGATGCCACAGCACAGCTAAGTTAGTTATGTCGTCAGACCGAGAATCGACAGTCAAAAGTTTAACTGTTAAATTACAGTGCTGAAGACCATGACAGCATACGCAGCTAATTAGCCAACCATGCTAACTTGGTGTTAGTTTTTTTAAAGATAATATGGGGGTACATTAGCGCTTGAGTAAGACTTCCACGATAGGGTTTAACCTCAGTCATGAGTTTCGCTAAGTTAGCATTGGCCTAGGAAAATAAAACAACAACTTTCTGAACGAAACAGGGTTCTGACGGAGAAGTGACGGTTACAACGTCAACGTTACAGCAATGTTCAGCAGCAAAGTTGAGCTAGCGTGTGACCTAATTAGCTGTAGCGATAAACACGAAAACTAGCCGGAGTCCGTCCGCGGGCGCACAGCGAGTAAAGTGACCGCAGAAAACACTCGTACACACTTCTGACATATTCAGTTAAAGTTGTCAAGACTTACCGAGCGAACTCTAGTTTCGAAGATGAAGGAGGCTCGGCGGCTAAAGCTTAGCTAGCGCGCTAGCAAATTGTCCCCACTCTTTTTCTTCACCGTAGCCCTATTACTTTGAAATGTCTGTAACGTTATCTGAGATCTTGTGGCTGGAGGAATCTAGCGTATTTCGATCGTAGCTAAAAGTTGCTCAGATGGACGACCTTCATAGCTGTGATGTTTCATATGAATCTCTTTAATCGTGACCGTCTGTCCCCTAACTTGCTAGCTGCCTAGTTGGGAAGAGAGAGTTGCGGGGCTAGCCGGCCTGACAACTTCATTTCCCTGTTCTCTTCTGCTGAAACTCTCGCCCTCCCTTCATCCCGGGGACACTGGGCGGGTATGTTTTGTGTTACAAAATGACTGACACTACAGTTGTCCAATCGCTTAAACCAAGGCGAAGTGGTGGAGACGCCCTCTGCGCTCTAGGTACGCATGTTTCATTACTTACAGATTTTTAGTGGGCGGACATGTTTAAGAATGCAAGGGAAGGCCCTTCAGCCGGACTGCGCTGTGATGGCAACCAAGTGCACCTAAGTCCTCTTCAAAAGATAAAGCCTAAAATGTTTTGGAAGTTTTGAGAAAGACCATTTTATAATATGTATGCAGAGCCTCTCTATTTTGTTGTGTAATTTATACGTATTGGCATAAGGATACTTAGTTTTTATTATTCCCAGGAGTTCCCGCGCGCCAATTGTCAAGACAAATCCCTATGTGTAACATTGGTGGCAATAATTATTGCCACCAATGTTACACATAGGGATAAATGGCTCTTAATTGAGCATTTCTGGAAAATAGTAGTGAGTTTCACTTTGAGCTTTTGATTTTGACCCGGCCATATAGTATAATAATGTCAAGTTGTGCTGCAATTTTTGTTCAACAGCCAGCTTTCGATACCATTGATCACAACCCTGTGAAATAAGCTGCTTTGTTAACGGGTCCAGGATTTCCTCTGATGACTATTTTATATAATAACTTGCCTAACAAAAAATATTTATCAATCATTTGGTATATCGATGTCTTATTTCGGCTATCATCTGTTAAATCCATGGCCGTGTTTAACCTTTCAGGAGCCTAAACTAATGACCACACCATCCACTCTCTATTATGAAATATATACACAGACATTTTTAAATTAATATCCCATGAATTAGCAAATAAACTAGGGACTCGACATTAGGTATTACATGGCAAGCACTTAAAAAATGTGTTTGTCCGATAAGTAGTCCTGAAAAAACTCCCTATTACATCTGCATAAAACCAAAGTCCTTATATATAGTCTCTGATAAAACATAGCCTGGCTGGATAGTGATACATCAAAAATAAAGCTATTTTTATGAGATGTTTCCGTAAAGCACTTTCGTCTCCTTCACACTATGACCTCCTTGGAACACTGTAACGTACGATCACCAACAAGACCTTTATTTAGAAATCCCCGCCCGGAAGTCCCGCTGCCAGGAGCACTGTAGCTAGCTTGATGCTAGCGCGAAAAGCTCACGATTACTTCTGAAGGACGGAAAGAATCCCAGCCGCTGCTCACAACACTTTTTCATCTTCCCCACCGCCTCACCACTTTACATTTGTATCATCAGGTAAGATGTGAGCTGTGTATTAACGGCTGGACGACGGCCGCTGAGCAGCCCGGCCTCGTATCGTCCAGGCCGTACTGCTGGCGTACGAGCCGAGCCGCTCTCTGTTCACGGGGAACATCACGTATGGCGCTCTGTACTTCCAAACGGTTCGACCCGCGCCTGTCATCACAATTTACCAAATTTAAAGGGCAATATTCGCTGTTTTACCGGTATCCAGCAAGAAAATAATGTCGACACGGGGTCATGTTTTCCAACCACCGACATTTGTTTCCCCACATGAAGAGGCCTTGGGGGAGATTCCAGGGCGTCGAAATGTTTGAAATTAGTTTTCAGTTTTTTCCGAGTTAGTTTCGTAGAGAAAGCGACACACACACCCCCTTCGATTCAAAACTTTGCAGGGGGGCATTTTATGTCACTTTTTTCCCTCAATGCTCGTCTTGTTCTTCTCGCACATCGACCTCGACGCCGTCGTGTGACACAGGGTTGTGTTACGGGAGCGTTTCTGTGAAGACCCGAGGTGTAAAAACCCCGCTATTTGTGGTTATTTCCCCGCACGGGGTTGTGTGTCTGCACGCGGGCTACGCTGATGTAGCCGCCGCAGTGAAATCCCGGCCTTGCTATCAAGGCTGTGATGGCTTTTTATTGAGGCGTCGCAGCACAATGCTGCTGTGATATAAAGCAGAGATGGTCCATAAACGAATGAGCTTTTGAGGTTTAAATATACTATTTTATTGCTCTTATTTAATTTATCGGCGGCGCGTGAAGCGCCTGTGGACACCAGCACAACGTCTCTGCAAAATGGATTTGATCTAATGTTTCTCGTCAGCGTTGAACAACACAATGGTGGAATAATAATCAATCTCGCATCATTTATGATAACATGTTGTTTACAATACACAGGTTTAATAAAAATGCATCTGAAACGATGCACTGTTAATATTTAAATAATCCCAGCTCATGGTAATGTGTGCGTGTGTGTCTGTATGTCTTCTCTGCTGATCAGGCATTAAGCAAACTATTGCAAATATCCACGGATTGATCATTCAAATAGGATGGTTTCAGGTGGGGCAGACAGGACGTGCTAGCATATTGAAGCAGACTGCAAAAATACAAAACATGTTCCATCATTTGCAGAAAAACTACTAAAAAATGGGAAGGTGGGTGTTTGGGTGTAATTAGAAAAGCCCCTTTGAGGGAGGTAACTTAATTTTCTCTGGTTTCCATGATTCTATATCCCGTTTGGTCTGATATATTCCCTGCAGGACTATTGGTAAAACATACACGGGACCCCACACAATTCTGAGATTGGTTTGCAGTTTTACCAGACACACTTGGGATTTTGGTAGTCACACTTAAAACCAACAGAAAGTCTTCATAGACAAGGGGAACTAAATCAACTGGGACCTGAAGTGGACAAAGCATCAAGCTGTGGTTCGCTGTGCTATAAGTTTAGTAGCTATAATGGATGATTCGATAAGGTTCCATTATTTAACCACACACATATTTAGTATCGACAAACCCTGATTTTCTAAAACAAAGGTTACTAATCTGCGAGGGATCTTTTGGTAATGTAAATCCCTGGTTATGAACACACAATAACTAAAACCACTCAGAGCATGTATCATATCACCTTTTTGTTTCTTCATTCACTCTACTCTCCGTTGCAAAGGACCCTGGGAATCACCAACATATTCTAGACATTTTAAGGTTTCATGTCATCCAGTTTGAATCAGGTGTGAGCTCTGATTAGTACGAGTGCGTTCACGTACATGAACGCTGTTGTACAGAATTATAAAGGACACGAGCAGGCAGTGTTACTGTACGACTGAGCGAGTTTTACAATTTGATAGTAACGATAAAAAGCGTCTACCAGCCTGTGTAATACAAGTAATATAATAATAAGTTATCTTGTCGTTGTTGTTTTTTTTCTTTGTTTTTTCTATCAGAGACGTGGCTCTCCAGATAAAAGGCCTTTTGTCATGTCGGGACAGAAGAGAGGAGCTGCAGCGCGGCTCCTTAAATGTTCCTTCTGCAGAACCAACCGGGACAAGGAGTGCGGGCAGCTGCTGCTGTCGGACAGCCAGAAGGTGGCAGCCCACCACAAGTGCATGGTGAGGAGAGCACTCTGGTCTGTAGTAGGCTATGACCCATCTAGTCTACACCAAGGCATGCTCACATTGGAAACCTTATCACTTCGGCACAAACCACTTCGACCTAAACAGCTTGAGCTGTTTTTTGGCTTTGGTGTCACATGAAATAGCAGATATTGCACATCTCATCCTCGTAATAAAAGACTGCACAAACCAATTTACATTTTTCTGTTAATAAATGTCCCATGCAGCTTTTCTCCTCTGCCCTGGTCACATCTCACTCAGACAGCGAAAACATCGGCGGATTTTGCATTGATGATGTGAAAAAGGAGATCAAGAGGGGAAATAAATTGGTAAGTGTCCCTCTTCAGTAGAATTTATCATGTGGAAACCATGAATCTATTTAAATGGATATGACTCGTCGATGTGAATAGACATGTCACTGAAAATTGCACATGTGCAGCAGCTGCTTTATTGAGCTAATGAGAATGCTCGCTTCGTGGATGAGTGGATGCAAACGCAACACGTATGCATCTACAGGCACGGTGTTGTTGCTTGCTTGTAGCATTACAGAAGATCCCTCGTGAATAATCTCATTTAGGGATATAATTGGGGAAGATCAGCTTCTTCCATCTGAAATACAGTTCTTTAACTTGTTTTAAATATGTTTTGCAGGAACACGTTGAGGCTCATTCCTCAATCTGAGGATCTATTAGACTAATGGTTCCTCTAATAATTAGAGGATGACAAGCTGCACACCAATGTCTGAAGCTAAAATGGAATTTAATCTAATTAAATGAATATCACTGTCACACATTATACTTGAGTTACTTTATCACAGTTGTTCTGGTTCACGCCCTGTTATATGAACATGATTCTGTAACGGAATGCCGCTGTGTTTACAGGTGCAGTGTTTATTCCTGCACGTATCTCGACGGGCTGCGTGGACTATTCTTATACTTTTCATATAGTAATACAGTGGGGGGAAAAAAGTATTTAGTCAGCCACAAATTGTCCAAGTTCTCCCACTTAAAAAGATGATGGAGGCCTGTCCTTTCTATCCTCAACTATGAGAGACAGAATGAGAAGAAAAAATCCGGAAAATCACACTGATGACACATCAGTGTGACTGTCTGATTTTTAAAGAATTTATTTGCAAATTATGGTGGAAAATAAGTATTTGGTCAATAACAAAAATTCATCTCAATACTTTGTTACATACTCTTTGTTGGCAATGACACAGGTCAAATGTTTTCTGTAAGTCTTCGCAAGTTTTTCACACACTGTTGCTGGTATTTTGGCCCATTTCTCCATGCAGATTTCCTGTAGAACAGTGATGTTTTGGGGCTGTCGTTGGGCAACACAGACTTTCAACTCCCCACTGTATATTCAATACAAAAGTATATTTTGCTTTCTCTGCTTTCAGTTAAAGAAATGTACATAGTGCCTTTCAGACATTGATGTCCATCTCAAATTATTAGCCAGACCCACATGTTTCACATTATTATTGGACAAAACACATTGCTTGTTTCCCGCTATTTAAAATGAGCACTTAAAGATTGTGGAAGTGTCTGCTTGTTTTTTTTCTTCTTCTTAAAGATGTAGGTCTGTTTCCTTCCCCTCAGATGTGTTCCTCGTGCCACCGGCCGGGCGCCACCATCGGCTGTGATGTGAAAACGTGCCGGAGGACGTATCACTATTACTGCGCTTTGAAGGACAAAGCTCAGGTCAAAGAGAATCCCTCACAGGGGATTTACCTGTAAGTCACTTTGCCGTTGCTGCCGCACAGAACGTTGTTCTTTGTTCGAGTTCCATGGAATTGAAATAGTTTTCTTCTGCCCCCAAACATAGTGTTTACTGTCGCAAACACCGGGATGCCTCTCGAGATGGCATTCAAGGTAAAGTATGTTTATCCCTTACGTTATTCGGCTGCATGGGGGACTGGATCCATCTGTCATTGGATATCAGATTATAAGTAATTCGCTCACACAGCAATCAACAGTCAGTTTTGTGCTTAGTTGTGTAGCCTGACGAGGGTCTTGATGCGTTATTCATCTGTGAACTCTCATTCTGAACAATTCCTGTTTTTTTTCCCCTAATGGTCGACTGTCGGTTTGTCGTTAGATGATGAGGGAGCTGTGGCCAGTGAGTCCGAGTCGTCGCCCCCCCCGCAAAGCCGGGGAAGAGGCAGGTTTGAGAAGGGCCGAGCCAAAGGATCTCGTGGCCAACCGGAGGACACCCGGTCCACTTCCTCGCAGGCAGCGGACGAGGAGAGCTCCTCCCACGTACGGCGGCGGAGTCTTGATTGAGCGCGAGGTTCTGTCGGCAGCATGTGACCCCCCCGGTTTTTATCACTGTTGTTGTCCGTGTGTTCCAGCGGGATCGCTCCCCTCTGCGGGCCAACGTGGGAGACGGCGGCCAGCGCTGTGGCTTCTGTCACGCTGGCGAGGAAGAAAACGAAACCAGGGGCATGCTGCACACCGACAACTCCAAAAAAGTGGCTGCGCACTACAGGTGCATGGTAAGCTTGTTGGGCGCGTGGGTGGGTGGGGAGATTTAATATGGCGTATGTACTTCACTTTGTACAACTCTTTCATCTGTGATCTCCTCGCAGCTTTTTTCCTCTGGGACGGTGCAGCTGACCACAACGTCACGCGCTGAATTTGGAAACTTTGACGTGAAAACGGTCATCCAGGAAATCAAGAGGGGGAAAAGAATGGTGTGATGATATGTAGTTCCTGCGATGGCCTCCAAAATCAGCAGTTTTATTTTTGACAAATAAAAATGTTGTTTTTACAGAAATGCACACTGTGCACTCAGTTGGGTGCTACCATCGGGTGTGAAATCAAGGCGTGTGTGAAGACCTACCACTACCACTGTGGCCTGCAGGACAAAGCCAAGTACATTGAAAACATGGCGCGTGGCATCTACAAGTGAGCGCAACTAGCTTCACAACCACATTTTGACCGTATTATTGTATGATATTGTATGATGATCAGATCGCATCTTGCGTTGAACTATTATTGGCTTAGCTACTATTGTGAGATTGTACTTTTTTTTTTTTTTTTTTTAATTCTAAGACTATACTGCAAGAACCACAGTGGCAACGAGGAGAGGGATGAAGAAGACGAGGAGCGGGAGAATCGCAGCAGACAAAGAGCGGCAAACAACAACAACGGCGGAGACACACCTGCAACGCAAGTCAACGGCAACTAGGTTGGTCGGCCGTTGCGCACACAAAGGGTTTTTAACACGTCCAAATTGTCCACCATTTATGTCAAATGGTCAGTGTTTCCCCAGAGCAGGAATATCATCTGATATATCATTTTAGTTTCTAATAGACCCTGGTGTCAGTATTATGGTTAATATGCTTAATATTGATGAACCTTTTTATGATTACATTTTCTTGTTTTTATTAATAATGTTGGAATTCACTTTCTCTATTGTAGTTGAATTTTAGTTTTGACTATATTTATCTTACACTTAATGTTCTATTTTTCACCGATAATAGTATTCCTTATTTTAACTATTCTTCATTTATGCTCATAATTTAAATATATTGTTTTGACTTATTCTTCTCTTGCAACCTTTTTGACCAATGATTTTTTTCTGGGATTATTAAAGTTCTATGTTGTTACTTGTTAATGAGCAGGGTTTTAACATCGATGCCTCTCCCACAGGTCCTCTGATGGGCGTGGGGAGAAACCAGAAGGAACTCCAAGACAAGGGACTTCTTTTTATACCAAATCTTAGCCCGCTCCCAAGAGTCCTTTTTCTACACGTTTTCTCCTCGGTAAAGGAACACGATGTCCCGTGTGAACCAGATGTCGTGTACGTGTAAAACCCTCTTTTGGCTCGACCGCGTGGGCCGCTCACAGGCCGGCGATTCTTCCAGAGCGCCCGACTGATGCAGGATGACCGAGAGCCACGCTGCTCTTTTCCAGGACGAGCTCAATTTCAAATACATGTACTGTTTCCCAGAATAAAAGCTGATGGGGCTGATCTGTTGATTGTCACTCACTGCCCGTGCCCCCCTCGACCCCCCCCTCAACTCAACCTACCTTGCAAATTACATGACACACATTTGCTGAAACAGATGCATTCTGGATCTTCTTTTGCTTCTCAATGACTCCCTTTTAAGCGGGGTCTGTTTGTTACTAGTCTCTCTATCAAGTTGTGCAGTTTGATTACCATGTTTCTGTAATCACGTCTTATGAATACTCTTCTCATGTTAGCCTTTCTTTCTTGATATGGAATATTTTGCTACTGTATTATCATTGTGAGTCATTTTTGGAATATCTGGATTTCGGTCACAGTTACAAGTTTTGCCGGCATGCACTTGAATTATCCTTCACTGTTCAAGGTGGCATTTTTTCATTTAGCTACAAAAGAGCAATGTAGAGTGCTTTAGAAGAGCTGGCCTGACTTTGTTTGATGTACTGTTATCTGTATCTCTACAAATGTACCCATGAATGATTCGAAATAGAAACATTTTTATTTTACACATTGACTGAGTGATTATTTTATTATTATTGTTTTGAAAGT
This sequence comes from Apeltes quadracus, assembly GCA_021346845.1. Lineage (NCBI taxonomy): Eukaryota > Metazoa > Chordata > Actinopteri > Perciformes > Gasterosteidae > Apeltes > Apeltes quadracus. Next base: position 14,418,983 of record CM037920.1, on the reverse strand, counting down.
ATGTCCGCAGGGCTTTGGAAACACAGTGGGATTCTGGGAAGGTCCCAGGATGTTAAAGGTAAAAGACCTCTGGTGAGGTTGGAAGGGCTTGTCGCGAGCTGCAGTATTGTGAAGTCAGAGCTCAGAGCATTCCGGCTCCTGTTAAACTACCTTGCATGGAAAAATGTGGCCTTTTGAGTTATACAGATTGAGAATCCTTTGTCCATCATTAGGTCCATACTATAATATGTAGAAACCTTGATAGAATATGCTGGCTCTAAAGGTGTTGACAGTGATTATAAAGCCTCAATGTTGAAGTACTTTGTGAGATGTTAAATCCCAATTATGAAAGGCTGCTTTAACATTTACACTCAATCTGAGCTACACCAGTGACCAGTACCATAAATTGACTGCGCCTTGACCACCTTTACCGGTTATCAGTTTCTGTTTTTACCCGGTCGACACCCTGATCTAACAAAGCTTTGACCCCACAAACAACCATCAGAACGATCCGCTTAATGGTAATACACACACACACACACACACACACACACACACACACACACACACACACACACACATATATGCACGTACGCCACACTGCAGACACACGCGACCACACAACTGGGCGGGCTTGACCCAAGCGGGCGGCTCCCGCGTCACCGTCCACGCTGCTGCATAGCTACACTAGAGGCGGAAGAGGGCAGAAGCCCCCATTAACATCGGAGCTAGCGACCTCCATGCGTGGGCTGTCAGCAGGAAGCTCGCGCGGAGCCAAGCTTTAGGGAACCATTTGTCTCCGTTGTTTGAAGACTGCTTTCAACTGAATGGCGGCGACTGACGCGGATATGGCGACGGCGCCATCTAGCCCCTGTGTCGTGGTAAGCCCCCCCCCCCCCAGCCCCCTCCCAAAAAAACACACGCAGAACGCATGAGATACGGAAGGTGGCCATGGTAATTCAGCAGTGCTAACGTTATATATGCCTCCAGTAATGAATAAACACTGTGCGCAAGCTGGGGCCGCTACACCTTCACCTAGCTAGCTTGGATTCGGGGACACGTTGTAGCCGAAGCTACATTACTGTGGCCACGGTGACGTCACTAAACCGCGAAAGGGTTTGTTGTGCGTAACTTGATAGGTTTCAAAAATATAGTCTCGAGATGGCTCTTTAAAATCAATGTAATTTCCTTACAGCAAATTGGTATTATCGTACATTAATATGTATTTAAACTCTCCAAACGAAAATGTTTTTGTCTTTAAGCTTTAATCAGAGCTAAAATGGGTGTCAGATATTATTTTTTCTTTTCTGTAGACAGGGTTGTTTTGTTTGGTGTAAAGTGGATTTTGGGATTCTGGAAACTTTTAAATGGAACGTTATGTCTTTTTAGTCTGAGTCACACCACAAAGTTCTTGAGGAAAATTTCCACCACAGAAGTACCGCTGAGAATTTATGACCTTATGAACTTATGACCGTTGGCGGGAACCGTTCAGAACTTATGAGTGTTGCAATACACAGATGTACTTAAAGTCGACCAGCCACAATGACCTCTATGAGAGTTGGAAGTTGCCTGTACTCTCTGCTCTACACAACATTTCAAGCATTTGAAGTGCAGGTTTGTTACTGCCACGGTTGCACCAAAATGGAGTAGAAGTTCCTTGATCCAGTGTAACATTTGAAAGGAAATGAGCCATGCAGTGTTGTGAAACATTTACTTTGCTTGCACAGTTCAAGGAGGCCTCTTCATTTGACCTCGGATTACTTCACCTGTGTGTTTGCTTAGTGTTCGTCTTTACGACTCTCCTCACTCAATAACATGGATCGCCCGCGTCTAATGGCGGGAAACACGCCTTAACAGCGCGTTTCCACAAGGACATCTGCTTCGTATCGGTCGTCATTTTGGAGTTATGGGGGTGTAGCCCAAACAAATGGCCACGTCTTTTGTTTTTCAAATGCTCTATTCTAATTAAACCATGTGTAATCTGAGGACAGGCAGCGACAATTTGTCAGTTTTGGGGAATCCAAACTCCACTGGTATGAATACTGCGAGCTTTCTATTGGTCCCTCCCACCGTTCCCACAGTACTCTACACTCTACGCTAGCTCGTCAGCTGTCACATGATATCGGTTATGTTGTCTGGGTTCATGAGGTATTCGATTTGAGAATCTGCGGTTAGTATTACCCACAACTGACCACTGTCGGTTGCTCGACAAGTTGTACAGAATCAAGTATTGTTCTCAATGTTTTTGGCCGAAAAGACAAACAAACTGGGAGGCAGTCAAAAATAATGAAGTCGTGGTGGAAAAAATACCTATTGACCTCCTCCTCTTTAGCTGCCTGTATCCGATGAGTGTTTTCCATGTTAGGTAATACTCCAGAGATAATTATTTTTAATCCTTTTTTGTTGTGTATTATTTCAGATCAGTGATGATGAGCAAGGGTATGACCTGGACCTTTTTTGCATCCCAAAGCACTATGCCAATGACCTGGACCGAGTCTACATCCCACACGGACTCATTATGGACAGGTCAGATTTTTTGCAGCCTGTAGTAAGATAGTAAAACTGGGAGAAATTGCCCGCGTCGGCGTGATGGGCTATAAATACATTGACATGATATCCTCATGATATATTTCGACTGTACCGGTTGTAAACGCTACATTGCAATAAAGTGATGAAACTATGCCTGCTGACCCAAACAAAAAGGAAGTGGTAATTACTGCTTAGTGTTGCTAAAAACTGAGCTGACCCTCTTTTCCTTCCCTCCCACGTGACCCCAGGACAGAGAGATTGGCCAGAGAGATTATGAAAGAAATGGGAGGGCACCACATTGTGGCCCTCTGTGTGCTCAAAGGAGGCTACAAGTTCTTTGCAGACCTCCTTGACTACATCAAGGCCCTGAACCGGAACAGTGACCGCTCCATCCCAATGACGGTGGACTTCATCCGCCTCAAGAGCTACTGTGTAAATACATCCGTTTTTTATTTTTTTATTTCTTTGTATACGTTTTTGAAATTCTGCCTTTTTTTTTTTTACTTTTTAGAAACCTGCATTTTGTTTTTAAAAGAAACAAAACATTTCCACACAGCAATTAAACCATTGCAGAGGAGGAGCCGGCAATGGGCACCGTATGAAGTGTTAAGCAGTGGAAGACATGGCGAAAAGAGGCCTACTTTGAGGAGGAGGACTCATCGGTCCGCCCATATATTTGTCATTTGTTCAGTGCTGCAGAAGCTCGCGGGACAGATGACTAACGCACACTGATTTCTCTTTCCGTTGTACATTCAGAGATGTGCAAACTTTTCCACCACTGCTAAGCTTAAAAACTTGATCCACTCAGCAGGGGGTTTTGCACACAAAATAAAATGTTCTACTGACATTCCAAATGTGTTTAGTGGCAAAACCTTGAATCTAAATTGTTTGTTCCTTGATACTTTCTGCACAGCTTTAAATGTATAGTGTGACGTCTAAAATGTCCGCTTCGTTCTTGTACTCGCAGAACGATCAGTCGACGGGAGAAATCAAAGTGATCGGTGGAGATGACCTATGTGCATTAAAGGGCAAGGTAAGAAGGATGGAGGGCACCGCGATCGTCACTAAACGTTGTGATTATATTAAATTCACGGTGGTGGTTAATGCTTTCATGCAATGATCCATACACTCATGTTTCCTCCTCCGTAGTTTATTTGCCTAGAAAAATGAAATGTTTCTGACTAATGTGATTGTTCTTTTCTTTTGACACAGAACGTCTTGATTGTGGAGGTATGTACCAATGTTTCTTTAGTAAATTGGATGGCTTTCTATTCCAGGACTAATGTAATATTCTTTCATCTTGTGGTTTAAGGATATTATTGACACAGGAAAGACGATGCAGACGTTATTGGAACTCCTTAAACAGTTCAATCCCAAAATGGTCAAAGTTGCAAGGTAAATTGAGCATGCATATCATTTCTCTTGTGGAATCATGTGATGATGACGGCGGCAAACACATTGATTTTCTGGTTGCCTAACAAATGTCAGGCGGTTTGTTATCGTAGCGATCTGTATGATCGATGATCAGCTTTGTTTCTGTCCTCAGTCTGTTGGTGAAGAGAACACCAAGAAGCGTCGGCTACCGACCTGATTGTGAGTTCAAGTCAACGCTTTTCTTTGGACTATTTGTGAAATGTATTTTTAGTGTGGTGTATGTGTTTTTTTTTTATTATTTATTATTTTATTATTATTATTTTTTTTATTATTATTTCAGTGTGTTGTGACTTCATCACAGCTGATTTTATCCACCCATGTTTTTCAGATGTAGGATTCGAGGTGCCGGACAAATTTGTGGTGGGGTACGCGCTGGATTACAACGAGTACTTCAGAGATCTGAACGTAAGTATTCAAGGAGAACAAAGAAACATGATTGAAGTACCTCCCGTATTCATGCCCATCAGAGTTTGTATGAACAGTTTGTACTTGTTTGTGAATGCAGTAGCACTCATTGAGCCTTTTCTGTTTCAGCATATCTGCGTCATTAATGAGGCGGGGAAGGAGAAGTACAAGGCATAAAGAGCACTTTGTATTCATTTTTAACAGTGATATCTTATCACTTCATATTTGTTTTATAAAAAATAATCTGCTTGCTCAGGGTCCCTAAGGACATAGTGCTGAAGTGATCTTTCTGTTTTAGCAACCACACACACACAGTAGATTGATTGCCTTGAATGGAACCACGTCTGGCTGGTTCTGCACCCCCCCCCCTCCTCCCCATTTCTTTTCCTTTTTTTTTTTAAAGCAATGATTTAATTCATTCAGAGCAACTCTGCTAGCTTTAAGGACCATTTTGCAATTGTTGGCCACATTGATTTGATCTGTCAAATATTTATATAAATTAAATATTAAAATATTAAATATTTGAGACCGAACACAATTCTGTGAAGATAAAGTATCCTCGTGATTGAGTATCAATTTTGTCTTTTATGTTGCACAAAGAATTTGGATGCATGACAGCTTGGTTCCAAAAATATAATGGTTATTCTGGAGGATTTCTTTACTGTGCAAATTTTTGAAAATGTATAATTACATCAACTGCAGTTAAAAGTTATTACACTTAAATGACGTATTCTGTATTTGCTTATTGAATAAAATAATTTTAGAAAGCCCACATTCAGTGATCACTGAACAAGTGTCAAATTAATTTTTGAATAACGATCATTAAATGTTCCCAATCAGTACATCCTTTGTATTTAGTTAACCAAACACTCCGACCATTGGGATCATCCTTGGTACAGGAAATGCTGGTGAATGCAGTGGGCATGCAGAAAGATAACTTGCCCCCAAAAAGAACCTGATCTACTATTTGTATTATTTATTTCTAAGAGTTAATTAAAGTTGAGAAGAGTTGACTGAAATAAATACCGGCAGAGCAGCATCCTACTTTCTTTAATAAATAGTAAAGATGAAGCATGCTTTTAATGTCCCAAGTTATTTGAAATGATTTATTTTTGGACTATTTCGTACTGCGCCTGGATGCCTTGCAAATGAATGATCTGTTAATGAAAACCCTAAACATGAGGTACTAGGCTTAATAAACGCTTGCATATTCTTGTTTTTAAGTTTAGGTTGATTCATATTGAATCAATACCAGTTGTCTGTTAGTTACATTAAAACTGTTCACACTTCGCTGACTGGAAAAAAATGCAGCTCGATATAAAGTTATTTTCCAGGTAAACATTTGAGGCAGCCACATCAATCCAGCTATTCTTGAGATGAAACCTCGTTCGACTGGCATTGCATGTTGAGCACATGTAAAAGTGCCGTGGAGTGCAGTTCTTTGGCCCTCCACATCCCGCTGCAGCATGCCGAGAAATGAAGCCGTTTGATTGGACTGCGCTGCTAAAGATAAAAAGAGGCGTGAGCTTCGCTGCTAGCAGCTAACTTAAGTTAGCTCCTCTGTGATCATCTACCGCAAGGACCTAATTCCTTCTTGGCGGTGTCCTGCGGAAACGAAAAAGGCTACTGTTCAGCAATTGTTTGAGATATACGAGGTTTAGTTCACTTCGCTGACCCGTACAAACTTTCAGGCTGACGTGCAAGTACAACTACCGTTAGTTGGTGAAATGGTGCCTCGGCCTCTGTGGACATGGTACGGCTATTAGGGGCTAGGTAGCATGGCTGCTAGCTGCTGATGGAACAAGGCAGCGGGAAGTGTAGCACAACATTAGCTGGACGGTAGACCCGCGTTGTGAGAATTTATTTTCTTCAGCGTAGGTCGACCTCGTCACTGCATCCACGCTAGACTCGAGGGGCAAACATTTGATTCGCTTTTAAACTAAGTAGCTCGTCGGTGTGGCTAACGTTAGCGTTCTTAACAAGCTAACATGTAGTTTAGCGTAGTCGCGTCTCAGCCGTCTTCCGATTTGGCCTTGCAGCAAGAGACTTAACTGGTCGGCAACTATCCGATACTGGGTATTGTCCGGTGTGTAGCCACGGCATGCTAACCACACAGCAGGTAACTTTGTGTCTGTTCTTCACGGAACAGGCAATGCTTTCGCAGACCAGTTCTGACTGATGCTCGTGGTGTGTAACAATCTAAAGATGGTGAGTGATGGTCAGGGTTAATCGGTTAGCTTCAACGCAGGAGTTGTAGACGACCGGGCCTTGCGGATTACAGTGGGTTCGCTACAATATGTGTGGTTGATGATGCGTTCGGACAGTAACGATGTAGACCCATTTAGCTAATTAGCCCTTTTGAGTTAATGAATTGGTGACTGCTGCGATAGATAGCGAAATGAACAATTCAGGAGTCTTTCCACAAGAAAAGATGGAACTGGATCTGGACATCCCATCTTCTCTCGTTCAGACTGAAGGACAGTTGAGACGATCCAACAGTGCGCCGATGATAAATGGCTTGAGGTCTCTACAAAGTTACTGTGTCCTATTTGCTTGTCCTTTTTTAGCATCTACAATTGCAGTGGCCTCTCATTGACAAGACTCATGGTCGGTGTGTGAATTTGTCATTCCAGTGATCACACCCAGGTGTTCCAGAGAGAAGTCCTGCGCAGCAGGAGAAACAGCACAACAGTTGTCAACAGGCCGAATATGGTACCAGACTTTATCAAGCTCACGCTCCCCAAAGTAACGTGCGTCTGAATGATTCAGAGTTTAATGTTCTCTTCCCCATGCACACACTTCTTCTCAGGTCCCTTCTTCGCCCATCCGCGTCCCCAGCACCAGGCTTCATCAGATAAAACAAGTAAGAAGGGGAAGCGTTGTTTTCGACAAACCTTTCATCAAACATTGCATGTCAGACCACTGTCTCCTTCTCCAGCCGTAAGGAGTGATGGTGTCTTCTGAACCATGCTAGAGTAACACATTGGAGTCCACAGGGCCACTGATCCTAAAGACTCGATCAATTGGTAGTATTGGACTGCAACAGATAAAATGGTTGGCTCGGATGGAGTCCATTGGCTGAACTAGTAGGGATAAAAGATTTAGGGCTTTGACGCCGAGTAAGGCCTCACTGCAATGGAAATGCTACAATGTTCATTTGTTGGGGTTTTTGATTTATGTGATTCAAGAAAAGCTGATCCTTGGTAAATCACAACCGTGCAACTATTAACCCTCTGGTGTGCTCTTGCAGGAGGAGGGTGTAGACGTGATGAACAGGGAAACTGCTCATGAGCGGTAAGCCGTGTTTCATGAATATAGTTTGGTTGATAGATTTTTTTTTATTTGCTGTAAAATTCATATTCTCTTTTTGACTTCACTCAGGGAGGTTCAAACCGCCATGCAAATAAGCCAGTCCTGGGAAGAAAGCCTCAGTTTGGTAAAGATGGACTCTTCTTTACAGCTTTAGAGCAGTCCAAACACCTCCCCACTCCCAATGTTTCTGTGTTCTGTTGTTTTACAACCTTGGGAACCAGCTTTGTTTTTCACTCCCTCTGCATGTTTTGGCCTCGAGCCGTCGTCGGCCGCTCCGTCACAGTGGAGAGTGGACGCGTACAAACATGCTAGATTAACACTGAAAAGTTTGGGAGTTAACAGGGCCACCAGTCTTTCAAGGTCAGGCTGAGTTGGTAGTATAATACTCCGACAGACACTCCTCATGAATGCTTTTCACCTACTGGCAGTGCTGATGTGAGGCCACAAACCCACTGACGCTTTTGACCCCTTTTGTGTGTTGTTAGAGTGACAATGATTTGGAGAAGTCAGCGTCTTCGTCTCCAAAGCGCATCGACTTCGTTCCGGTGTCGCCCGCACCGTCTCCAACCAGGGGGATTGGGAAAAAGGTACGTCTAACCTCATTATGGCTGCATGCATACAACCCGATTAGACACTGAGAGACCAGGCGGAGGAAGCGGTTGAGGCAATTTCATGGTTTGCAGTCACTTGATTTTACCAACAACTTCAAGCGGAGTGATGACTGGAAGCCTGTGTGGTTGCTAAAGATGGAAACATTTGTTCTGTTTGAGTTCGAAACTGTTCCTTCCGAGGAAGCCCAACCAGCTCTAATTGCAAATGAGTCGCTTCATCTTTTTTTTACTGTAATTTTTAGATAAAAGTGCAATCAAGGTTGATCTAAATGTTGTTAAATGGCTCTTTCCGTAGCAATACAATAACACAATAGCAACACTGAGTATTTTGGTGAATTTCTTCCAAGCAGCAGTGTTTCTCTCCATCACTTCAAATCCTTGTGAGCAGCAACGGCCTGACACCGAGCCCGATACCCAGCCCGACGCGCCGCTTCAGGTGAGTGCCAATGTCCTGCGGTTACTGTACGATCTATTTGGTGGTGACTGATTTGGGCCGAACCTTCTATTCTGGTTTGAAAAAGTGTTTTCTGTGCTCTTCAGCCGACGGAGTCAAAGCCCCATCAACTGCATCAGAGCCAGCATACTCGGGCCAATGAAACGCAAAGGTATGGGTCCAGGCAACGGTTCAGTAAAAGCTGTACAACGCTTTCCATGATGTCATTTGAAGGCCACTTAATTTGAGATTAAAGGCAGTTGAGACATATTATGAATGGTGTTTTCTGTATGCTGAGTCACTAAAATGTTTTAGCTATTTCTGAAGACATTCCAGTTCTTGTGTTATTCAACAAATTATCTTGGCTTCATGTATGACAAAGTTCTAATTGGGACCGTCTTAGAGCATTAGTGGCTAATGTAATTATTCAGGTGTTCTTTATTGAACCCATCTTGGGTTTTATCACATTCAATGTTTTTTTTTATTTTTTATAAATGCTTCTTGAAATTGTATTTAACTAGAGATCCCTTGATACAAATTTACCTTTTGGGAGTAAATGTCTAAATGTCCTTTTACTCTGCAGGCGAGATGGAGACGGAGAGTCAGCCCAAGAGACTCTTCCAGGGCACCACCAGCATGCTGTCCACTGACGTCTCCAACTTGTCGGAGCTCAGCTCCTGGTGAGGCAAATGTCCTGTTACGATGAGCCCCCCTCCATTTCTCCCCTGAAATATAGCTGTCGTGTCATTGACTCAAATTGTCTTTTTCACTTTTGATTCAGAGAGAAAATGTTTGTTTTGGCAATGTGATATTTATTCAGCTGTTATCTTTTTTTCCCCTGTTCAGCCACTCTCCCGATTTGCTGGACGGGAGCCTAAGCAGCGTCTGTTCCTCCTCGGACTCGCCGGGCAAAATGGAGGGAGTGTCGCCCTCGTCGTCCAGCAATTCGCCCTTCACTTCCCTGCAGGATTTGTCCCCGAAGTGAGCACGCCGTGGCAAGAGACTCAAAGACTCCATGGGCCGCAGGCGGGCAACAGCAGCAGAGTACCCTTCTCAGACTCTTGTATCACCATCACCTAGATTTAGCGGGAGCTTTCTATGTTTATGTCTGAGTGGCTGCTGTCATGGCAACATGTTAGCTATGTTTCAATTAAGGGAGTGAAAGCCATGGGAGAGTTTTGTTATAGAAGCCCTGCATTGCTAGCAATGACTGAAGGCAGCATGAGCACCAGCTGCTAGTTCCGGATGTTGGATGGTGCTCGGCTTTATTGCGGTATTGTGTCCGTAGGGGGCAACGCGTCAGTCTCACACAAGATACACTGAGCACCGAACACATAAAGACAATTTGGATGTGTACATTTTCCCCGCTATTGTGTTGGAAAACTTTGGTCCACGGGCAGTCTTGTATGTATACAGCCTGTAGATTTTGTAAAATAATATTTAACTTATTGTTTTCCGGCTCTGTTTGTAATTCTGTACATGGAACTTTTGGATGTTGTAGATAGTTGTAAGTTTGTAAATGTGTGCACAGATCTTGCGCAGCAAAAGTTTTCTTTGTAAGGAACAAGCTACTTTGGATGTACATCTGCAGGGTTTTCCTTTCCCCTTAAGTTGTTTTTTAGCTTGGCTTTCATGCCACGTTTCCCCGTAACTTGCTATAACATTAATGGCCAAGTATGAGCGGTTTGTGCAGTTGACTGGATGAATTGAAGATGGTCATCACTGTTGTGTTCGCTCCAGTTTTTGTAGATAATCTGTGTGGATAAGATTTACTTTCTACTAGAGTAGTGTTCTTATTTATGGAAGAAAATAAGTTTATTATAAGACTCAGATGGTGATGGGTTTCTAACTATTTGTTAATCGGCACAAACAATGGCCTGTCACAGTACGAGTGGAGAGACTGCTGTGGTTACTTTTATTGAAATAGCTTTTTTTGCACAGGATGCACTCCTGTGAGGTTTCAGACTGTGTGAGCAGAAGTGGAACTTGACTTTGTTGTAAAACATGATTCACTGATGCAGTGTGTGGAGGTAAAGCCTATACTGAAAATGTATATATATTTTTTGAGCTGCAGAAGCCTCAGTGTTTATATTCTGTTTGTAATTTATGGATCCGTTCATGGCTCTGTAGCCTGTAAAAAAGGATTTGCCCTTTCACTAAAATAGTGTGGCTACATTTATTTTTTAAGATTGTCTCTTTTTGTGATACAACTCAAAATGGGGAAGCAGTCAGTTTGCCCTGTTAAGATGATATTCAATATTTTTGATTATCTGACGTGTTTAGGGCATGAAATGAGCAAATAATCGTATGAGTGAGGGGCTGTAATCTGCCACGCGGGTCATGACTGCTGTGCTGTCTTTTTGTGATGCATCTGTAGTGGACGATGGGACTAAATAAATTATTTCTTTATTAAGAGCGTGAACCTGTTTTAAATGTTTTTGTTCTTGTCCTCGGCACTAAAACCCATGTCATATGTATGTTAGTATCATTTACTGCTCTGGAACCAAATGATACCTCAGCTTTATAACAGCTGGACACTGCAGACCCTCCTGATCAAACTTGTACGCTATACCAAATAAATTAACTTTACATTTGGTACCTGACCGCTGTATTGAGACTTTATTACCAGTTTGATAAAGCGTTGGTAAAACTGCAAATGAGCCATCGTCTTTGCATGGTTTTGTATGTAAAATTATATAATAAAAAACAACGTATCCAAACATGCAAATAACTGCATTTAGTCTTCAGCATTTAAAAAAATGACTCAATATAATGATGGACTCGGGTCAATACCCAAAATAAAGTTGAATGGCTTTATATACACATTTAAAATGTTTGCATGTAGATTCCTTCACTCAAGTTAATCCTAATCTGGTACGTGATGGCAATGGAAACCAATCGTTCTGGACCTACACGCTGCCGCTTTCTGCGCCAGTTTATATACAAACAGATTGAAAAACAAGTATGTTAATATGTATTTTGCAGGGGGCGGAGCTAACAGTAAGTACAACGCCCCTGCTGTCCGGTGTACTCGTTGAACCGTAAAAAAGCCTCAGTTCTGAAGGCGTTTTCGTCCTCCTTGTATCATTTTCACTCCTCTCCACTTCGCAGCCCTTCATGTGCGTAGGATGACCATCGTAAGAAGACCTAGATAGATAGAAAAAGGAAACAAAACAATGTAGTTCACATTTAAACTTTTCTTTTAACAAATTGTACTACCGTAGCCTTTATTTTTCCTCACCGAGAACGTAAGCAGCTACAAGTTTCTTGTTAATACTCAAGTGGAGGTAGACAGGCACAGTAGATTCTAGCTCCCCGAGGGTCGGGAGCATCAGGGCGGCCATACACACCAGCCCAAGCAGCACAGTCAGCAGGCTGGGGCCCCCAGCGGCAGGACGGCTCTCTGTTAGGCACATGCACATAAACCCAGTCGGGGACAAGCTGTTAAAAGGATATGAACAAATCCCAAGAAAAGACCCTAATCATTAACGCGTTTGTTATTAGTAACCATGGTGCCACACTATCTGAATCTTTATGGAAAAGGGGTAAGAGTCATTTACATCGTGGATTTTTGTGGAAATTGACTTAAGATAACCTATAGACCCCTTTACTGTTTGTACACAATGATGACGTAGCAACGTATGCACGTGCATATTGGCAACAGAAGTATGATATATATACACACACACACACACACATACGTATTTAGTTGAGAAACCGAGCGTGTACACCCGAGAGAAATTACGAGCATAGAAATCACTGGATGCTTATGAATACGTTGTCGGTGGTCATGTACAGGACGTCAAATACCATGACATAGACTCAGAGTTTTGTGTGTTGAAATCAGAAATTCTTCCTAGTCAAAGACAGGACACAAGACAACGATGTATGAGGCTTGGGTTATAATCGACCAATGAGAGAACTATGACTGCGGTCATGTGGACCGCATTTCCTTTACATATTCTCATATGTTCTCATAACCAGCGTTTGAAATTACAATATTCACGAAATACACAGTGCCAACAGTGTTTAAAATGTTAGCAGCCAGCCAGTGTCATTCAGTTAGCCGATACATTCAGCTAACTGAAGTATGTTAGCTTACATGATGACGTAAGCTAACATACGTTCGTAGGTATACACGCAGGCCAGCTGACGGTCTTGCCTGGGCCCGGGACAAGATAATCTTAGATGCCGCCCCCCTCCCCCTGTCCAGATCTCTCCTTTTCCCTTGCTCTTCCTCTCCTCTGCTTTTCCTCTCATGTTCCTCTTCCTCTTCTTTCATGTTTCTCTCCTCTTCCTCTCCTCTCCCTTTCATGTTCCTTTCATGTTCCTCTCCTCTGCTGTTCCTCTCCTCACACCTTTCTTTGCAAAAGAAGTGACAGGCATTGACAATAACGGGCAACATTAACAAACTACACAAGCTGTTGCCAAGTACATTCTTCATATGTATTGGAATTCTGACTCTAGCAGGAAATAAATGAATATTACCATTGTATTTTAGGGTACTGCTGGTGTGACATGTTTAGATTTGAACTCCAAATGCCATGCGCCGAACTTTTCTTGTGGCCAAATCATCTATGAGTCTTTAAAGTCCAGTTTCTTGGCAAGTTGACGCTCTATGGAGAGCATTGCCAAACCATTGAACCATTGAGCCATTGAACCATTGAGTAGTTTTTTATTATCTTATTATTTTATTTATCATATTTTATTATATCTTCATTTTACTGAGTCACAGGCAGAGTTGTTCAGCTGTTTATGTGCCAGTGAAGAAAGAAAGAAAACATTTCTCATAAATAGCAGGGTGTATTCCAAACTTAACACTATGGTATGTTTTCCTCGTTGTTCTTCTTGGACGCAGCTCGTTATCCAGCACTGTTTAGAATCTATTTCGCCCATTTTTGAGGATATTTGGGAGTTTTCCTGTTTATCGCTAACGTTGACTCTCAACACGGGAGCCGCCATCTTTCCATTCTGTTGACATCTACGCGTGTATACATGCGTAGATGTTTACTTACTTCATAGTCCGAGACGAAATTTGGCTGAAAGCAAATGTTACTTTCAAGCCCTTGTCAAAACATTATTGATCGCGAGCATTTTTTATTATGCCCTTTGCTTCAATCAACGCGTTTAATCGCCTGCAGCCACAGGCGCCGCCGGTTCTTCTGAAACGGCCGTGATCCTGTCGGAATCCTATAAAAACTTAAGCCCCTTGGTGGAATACCGATTAGTGCAACCGTAAACGCAACAACCAGACATTTTGAAGCTTTGATGCTTTTCATAAGCTTTTGGAGTGAGTTGATAACACGTTAGAGCTAGTGTGGGGAATACCACTTCCGTTGCCAATATGCGCGCGCAGCTACTTCATCCTGTGGGTGAGAACATGATAGGTCTGTGGGTTCACGATGACGCAACACTGATTTTAATTAGATATTTCACAACAATTTGGAATACACAAACGGATCAATTGATTTGGATTGCATCATGTGCTGATACTATTGCAACTCATCAGGCTGTCCTTTATCATTGGTAGGTAAACACCTACCTATTTTGCGGAAAGCGCAAACGTGGCAGTGGTAACAACATGTGTTATTAAAGACAAACAACAAAAAGCCATACATCACACATTGTCCAAATTATATATTGAGCATTTGGCTCCATCTAGTGGTAAAATTGTGCAACTGTCCTTCGGCCTACCTGTCTGACATGCAGTCTGCTCGAAAAACTCGCTGACTGCAAGATGCTCTTTAATTCTGCGCTCCTCATCTTGGACCCGGGGGCTGGGGAGCTCCTGGGAGGCTGAAGGGCGCAGCGTCGCCATCACCACTTTGTGGCCCAGGGCTTTTCGCTGACTCTGCTCCGACACTTGCAGTCGGAACTTGTCGTACACCCCGTAATGGCACGCACGCACATCCCTGTGTCGGATTACTCTGTGAGGACATTGAGAGTTAGATCAACTCCTTTGCTGACCAGATGGGAAAAATCAGACTCAAAACATATGGTCAAATTTCCCCAAGAAAGCTAAACACTAATATGTTTAGCAAAGCAAGCGATTAATAGGAAGGAAAAAAACATGGCTGTATAAAGAAATCTCATGGATAGGGAATGTAGTGACTTTAGTGCTTTACCAAAAAAAAAAAAAAGCACACAAAAACAAACTCACATGTCAACACAACACTGTGGCTTGACAGCTCCAGTGGCATCAACCACAGCGTATTTGTTTGGCGCTGTGCACAGCACTAGTGAAGAAAAGAAGAAAAAAAGCACACCAACTATCAACATTATCCAGTGTCTGGCACAGAAACAGGACAACGTATATGGAAACCCGAGCGGCTTGTGTTTAACCCTACCGACTGACCTTTAAACTTGAGGGCGAACTCATACGGGTTGTAGAGGGTGAGCACCTGCTTGTGAGACGTCTGCTCATCAGCGTAGAAGATGAGCTCAGTGGGGAACACAAAGACAGGAAGGCTTCCTTCCACCAGCTCAGGCTGTCGATGCTGCTGCTGCTGCATTGACTCCAGCTGAGCTCTTCCCCTTGCCCGTCCACGGTCTGCCTGTCCCCCCCCCACGCCTCTCTCCCTCTGCAACTATCACGCGGTGCAAACTCCCTTCAGCTGGAAACGCTACTTCCTCTCTCTCATTGCCTAAGGGCCATGACGTGTCACTGTGAAGAGACAGATTAATAAATCATAAAAAGGCCCAGACAAGCAACTTATTTACATTTTGTGACAAACAAAAAATCCCAATGCATTTCCAGAAGAAATATTGCATTTGTTATTCCATTTATGCATGCGGAAGCTGTCTGTAGTTGTAGTTACCCTGCATCTGAAGCTTTTGCATGTGACAAATGCAATGAAGCTCATCTAATTCACTTCCAATGATTCAACTCAAGCCAAATTCTTACTAGGTGTCTGAGGGCGATCCGTAAATTGATATTTAAGTTCTAAAAATGTAATCACCAATGATTCTATTAATGGTGATACGGATAATAAACAATGTAATGCTGAAACTGTTTTGAAAATCAGCGAATATATTTAACCAATCCCAATGCTCTGGCAAAATAGCACTTTAGCTTCCCAAGAACACACCTACCCGTTGGTGAAGGTGCTTATGCCCTTCCACCACTCATCTATAGAGTTTACTGACATGTTTTTCTACAGTGTAGCATGCCAACTATTCAGGAGCAGGAAAGGAAACCTATAAAGTCATAGCCACAGCCTAGAACATAATTGGACACTCCCCACCCTTGCTTAAAGAGATCCTCTGATCTCTTCTGGCCTCCTCAAAGGATGCCACTCACCCCAGATGTCTTTGCCTTTGCTCTGAACCCCTAAAAAGTCCCCGACCACCAACATCACCACACTAATGGACTAAAGCTGAATAAGCTTAAATTAAAGAAGTGTGAAATAACTTTGTAGCTGCAACGATATATTTATACAGATAATAGTAGCTCTATATGTCATTTCTATTATCTATTGATGAAGCACTTAAACTGCATCTTAAAAATATTTGTGTTGCTATGGCAGTTGCATGTGTGTGTGTGTGTGAGAAAAGCTTAATGTGCTATTTTAGCACAGCAAATATTGTTGTACAATGTTCTTAATCATTTCTTGTTACTTATTGAACAGCATACTGACAAGTGTTACATGCATGTCAAAACTGTACAAATAACTGCTAACATATACATTTCTTAAAGACTTAACTTAGAATCAGGTGTAGATTATAAATCAAGTATTTGGTTGTTGTCTCAAGCCAAAGAAGTATAATTCAAACAGGTTTAGAAGCTGGCAATCATTCAAGTTCAAGTAACTTCAGCTCATCCGCTCAAATATTTAAAAGTTGACTCAGTGTGGCTGGTCACGTGCCATGATGTGTTTACGTAGATATGGTAGAGCAACTCATGTTGTACACACAAATAACATCACACATTATTGATATGTGATAGGTAGTTCCATTACTATTTATGGTATAATAATTAATGTTATCTTGCCTTCTATGTATTCATATTTGTTTAAGAAGTAAGCCAACTTTCCCTTAAACAACTGTGGTCAACTAAGCAGGCCCTTGAATTTTAGTGCAGCTATATAATGACATTTACGATACTAAACATGGAACCTGAATTAGTTACTAAAGCAATAATTCCAGACAATGACTAATGTATATATGTTAAGGACTACTCTTGCATTGAAAATAAAATATCGTCACTGTACAAAGTAGGAGAATTCTCCAAAGTAAAAGTCCTATAACTGTGGGTTCAAAAAGATAATTTCTCAATATTGCTAAGAGAAATAGCTTAACTTGTACAGTACATTTATTTCATTTTATATACAATAAAACCAGAAAGACCCTCAACACATGTAACATTAGTCATCGTTTGGTATTATTGAGAAATGATGGTCACATATTTAGCAACAGAGAACTCATATTTAGAGATACATTCAACCATACCTCGGGTGACTCGCTTACAGAAGTCTACAGTTTGGCTGCATTTGATGGCTCTGACACCAACAACACGCAATGATCGCTCTGGTATAAAAATAACGCTGTTACATTTAGTTAGCCAGCATTAGCCGGCTAGCTCAACGCCAGATGTTAGCTAGCCGAGAGCCACTTAATGGTGTCCGCCCGCAGTGTCATTCCAGAAAAAAAGTAGTAAATAGTTGTTTCAGGTCTAAATAGAAGTGAGACTTTACCTTGTTGTCAGCACACGGGTTCGCGTAACGTCAGCCGGGCTTGTGCGTCTGTTCCCACCTTGTTGTTGTTTCTCTACAGCCGTTTTTTTCTTTGTCAATAATATACCGCAGACCTCGCAGTGCATGCTGGGAAGGCCGAGGGCGAGACGCGTGACAGACGTCAACAAGAAAGACGTTACGTATTCCAAGCAAGACGTAAGATGTTTGTAATAACTTCATAACAACTTCATCGAATTAACGCCGAAAATGAATATAAAGTCAATTGGATATATTTGCCGGATAATTTTTTAAGGTATTAAATGACTCAATTGTTAATCATAAAAACGCCAAATATTTGTAATTCATAATGAAATATATTTTAATGAAATATATACTAAGTGTTTCACCACGACGACCAAGAACGGTTAGCATGTTTTTATTAAGGCCATTTCACCTCTTTCACGGAAAGAGACAAGTTTAAGTTAGATTTAGGATGCTCAGCTTTCCGTGTCCTAACAAAAATGATTCCGTCATCCAAACTGCTTTTCTTGTTCAGAAAATGAAAAGAGATATTCAAGTAAAATTGTTGTATGCAATTGCAACTGACGTGGGGATTACTACTGGGTTTGGGTACCATGACTTTACACTGACACATCTTTGAGGTATTTATTGTATTTATTATAACTCTTGTAATATAAAAGTGTAAATTTATAATCAACATACATTTGCAGCAATTTTACATGGGAGGGTATTTAATCACGTGGTAATATTGCAAATCAACAAGACCCTTAATGTAACCACGATGCTGCCCTCAAGTGCTCAGGCGTTACCCCTTATGGTTCTAATTGTGTAAGTGACTTTTCCACTATTATATTTCCATTGTGTTGACTGATTGTTCATTCCAAAGATTTAAAGGTCATTTTAAAGTTTTACATATTTTTATTTTCTATAACGTTGCAGTTTTTAACCAACATATGCATTTTGTCTTCATTCTGCAGCGTAGGCTGTTAGTACAATACGTGATTCAAAGACTAAATGCCTGGTAAGGTCAAGCAACTGCTCGTGGTGTTGTCTTATGTTTCGGAAGGACGTAACTTTTGAGGCTCCTTGAGCGCAGCGAGAGCGAGAGAGAGAGAGAGAGAGAGAGAGAGAGAGAGAGAGAGAGAGAGAGAGAGAGAGAGAGAGAGAGAGAGAGAGAGCGATAATAAGAGAAAGAGAGACGTTGTTTGTGTGCGCGCGCGTGTGTGTACGTATACATGTGCATGTGTATGGGAAGGGGGGGAGGGGGTGAGGAAATTAGCAAACCATTTGAAGAGATGTCAGGAGGCCTATAAATGCGTTATATACAGCTAGAACGTTATCAGTTGTCTTTTTTCAAATAAGACATACATATGCCTTGTAATAAGGAATACATGTACTATTGATAGACACACCAAGCTTGTAAAATGAAAAATCCAAACCATAGAGGACGCTCTAGCATGAGCCCGCTGTGCGTATCTACACTGGAAGCGGAACGCTGATGTGTTGATAACCACGCACCCACCATCTCGACCTCGATATATATTTGATATATGGCTTGGGGCGTGGCCAATGCAAACAGGCTCAGCCAATAGCGTCGCAGTGGAGGCAGCTGGGCGTTCCCCTCTGTTGGTAGCAGAAGTTGAACAGCGCGAGCCGAGACAGAGCTGTAGAAAGGCAGATAGGGAGAGAGCGGAGGCGACGGCCCTCTTTTGGAGGGGGGGGGCTTATTATATCAAATATACACACACATGTGTGAACTGTTTGGCCGCATGATATAGGTCACATGTGGATAAGAGTAATTTTAGAAAAGCATACAACTGCGGCTTTACATTTAAAATGCCTATTTTACTTTTCCTGTTAGACACGTCCGCCTCTATGAATCAGCGCACTTATTTGGGTACGACGTATCTGGACGTTGCTAAAGGCGCGGTTGAGGTCTTTATGAAGGTAAAGAATGATTTCACCCCGACTTTTTTCAGCAAGTATGCAGCTTCGGTGAGCTTAGGTTTCGTTGGGCAAGGTCGGTCGAAATTAATATATGTTGTTTTGGCTTTCTTTTTTGACAGCTGCGTGCCCGAGACCCGGCTAGTAGAGGCGACAGGTACATGCTAGTTACATTCGATGATCCGCCGTACGGAGTGAAGGTAAATAGCAACTGATACAATGTTTACATTTGACCAGTCGAACGTATTTTCTGTCAGTGAGACTTTATTGTCCTTCTAGTTCGTAGTCGGTTTTGGGCGGCTTCCCGGTGGCAAAAAAACGGCATTTTTTTTCTCCAAAATACGCGCAGAGCCGGAGCCGCACTGCCTCCGACCATCCAGCGGACATTTTGCTTTTGTGTTGAGAAAAGTCTCAGGCGTTGAGATGGAGGCGGGGAGATTTATTATTGCCTATGACGTAGCTCTTTTTTTCAAAGGAAAATGCCCCGATTGGCCAAAGTGCCCGCCGATCATTCTTTACTCCTCCCCTTGCATCATCCACGCATTGCTATTGGCCAGTTTGGTCAAAGTTGATCGGCCCTCTTCATCATTTTTTGTTGAGTTCGCTGTAAGATCATTATCGTTATTCATATAATTATTTGTCATACCGATACTATGAGCATCATGACCCTCAATACAAACACGTGTTTTCAATCACACAGGCAACTAAACAAAAACATATGAATCATTCCTGGGGTTTCATCTCAGCAATGTTATGCCCACCAATGATCAATTGACCAGTTTAATGACCTGGCACACATCTCTCTGAGAGCTTTTCAAGCCCAATAAAATACAATCCTTAGTACTCTAGAAGTCCCTCATCTGCGTCAGTGGCTGGTCTGTGTTAGGAATCTCTTTGCTTGGGTAACTGTCTACAAACAACACTCTTTTAGTCTCATCTCAATATGACTGACTTCATACTATGACATCAATAGCAGCAGACATATACAATGGTTGGCTTTCCCTGCCTTTTATGTTTTTCCTGCATGCTTCCAAATGACAAAAAAGAGCCAGGTCGTCTTTGATAGTCGCAGTTGGTGTGAGGCTTTGAAGATGAAGGCAATGTCATAAATTATTATTAACAACTGGTTAATTCCATATTGTTTTTGTAATGCTGTGTAAATAAAACATGTCTGTGCACTTGGTTGAAGCTTTTAGATGATAAATAGTGTAATATTATGCAGTCTTCATTAATAAGCCCATAAGGATAGAACTTGTGATTATCACACAAACAAGCAATTAGTATATCGTTTTATAACTTCTGATAGATGAGCAAAACCAAATTTTAATGTAAGAACTCCCCCTTTCTTTAATAGCATTTTAAACAACAGGTGTTATAATCCTTTTATTGCAAAATATTTTAGTGTACTTTCGTCTCAGGTTTTGATTTTCTTTTCTTTTAAATATTGTACGATCTTGCTTTGTGTTAATATTTAAAGCAGTGCATGAAGCAAAATGTCACTCAGGCCACATGTGGCGTTTTATTGACCGTCGAAAGCACCATTTTAGCTCAGCGACCTAGCACCTGAAACATCCCTGCGTACTGCAGTGGGCCTTGTGTAGGATCAGGGCCATGGCATTGTGTAATGAGTGGATTCCTTTGCAGCCTTTGTGTGATGCTTCCTTATACACTCAGGCATCGACCTTGCCGTTTTCTCCAAAGTCCAGATTATTGCTTCCTGCGTCCCACGGAAAAAGTCTAGTCTATTTTAGTCGAATGAGCCGAGAAGTGCTACTCGTTGCAGAGTCTGTCCTCAACTCCTTCTGCTTCCTTCAGCTCTTCCACCCTTTGTCTTTGTTGCATCTCCTTTGTTGGTTCTGCTGGCTCTGTGCACCAAGGATTATGATGAAAGGACAAGGTTAAACCGAATGGGGATTCTCTGATTGCAGTCACAGAGGCAATAAATTGTTGATGTAGAGCCAGAGAGAATGAGGCTGTGTGAGAGGAAAATGCAATATTCTGTAGTCTGAATAATTGAGTGCCATCTAAGCGTTACGAATCCACTGAACTACATCCAGGTGTATGACTGAGGTATTACTTGGCTGCTATTTATTTGAATGGCTTTCCACCTTTTGCTCAGCTTTTCCTCCATACTCCACCAAAGTGTGTGGTTTAAGAAGGAGATCCCACCCATAATAATCCAGAAATACACCCACTCGCTGATTCCACACAGCACCCATGTAGACACTGGTGCTACTCTCTCTCTCTCTCTCTCTCTCTCTCTCTCTCTCTCTCTCTCTCTCTCTTTCTATATGTCTTCGGCCTCTCCCCCACCCTCTCCCGATAAAGGAAGTGGTAAGCTTACAGGTCATCCTTAGATTAAGCATGAAGCTGCTGAAGTAAGGTACTTGACCCTGCTGGATAAAAGTCTGTAACCCAGCGAGTGGATCCTCCCCATGCAGGACAGGCAGCGGTGGGACGTGTGTTTACGGATGCCTGCTTCATAGGAAATTGAACTCTTTCTTACAGCACCATCCAGCTCAAATGTTGGCCTAATTTTCAAAGATATTATCTTCCGTTTCCAGAGCTTGACATAAGCTGATCTCATTTTATGGTTTCTGTGGTTATGTCATGCTGCGCACAATCAGTGTGTTGCTAGTCGTAATGCTCGACACAAATCACTTTGTGGCCGCCAGGGAACAAAACTGAGTTTTTCTTTGTAATGAGATGGCACGGGAAGCCGTGGGTGTGAATCTATTTTGTATTGGCCTCCTCTGCCACTCGGCTGCGTCGCCCGTTCAGCACACTGATGTGTGTGTTTCAGGCCGGCTGGAAGGAGAACCACGCCACCTTCATGTGCGAGCTGAAGAACCTGCAGGCGTCTGGGCTGACTACATTAGGGCACGCTCTCCGCACCGCCTTTGACCTGCTCAACCTCAACCGCCTCGTCTCAGGCATCGACAACTACGGACAGGTATTTTGACGCCAATGACCAAACAACAAAACACTTTGCTCAGTACTCTGTAAGGGGGGAAAGAATGGTTGATTTTTTTATTGATCGTCAAGAATATGTATCAGCTTTGTTTTCGTTTTTGCCCTGTTTTGAAATTGAAGATTAGAGATGAAATAGGTTCCACCAGAGAAAACTTATCGTGACACACCACATCGTAACTGAGTGTAAAACAACACAGCATATCTGGACTTTCCCTCGATATACGAAGAGTATGCTCGAGATAAAAGCAAAGCTTTCAACTGGCCTTCCGTTAGTCCTACACCTGGAGGCACAGAGAACCATATTGACATTTAATGGCAGCTTAATCCACTCTGTCGTACTCGATTACCGTCGTCTGCTCCTCACACCCTGCACTGCTGCAAACCCCTGAGAAAGATTACTCCGCTCAAGTAGTGTTACAGGGTCCATGCTGCAGGTGTGTGTGAGTCTACTTAGGCATAATGTGAGTGAAATTAGACAAGGCCGAATCCCACAGCACCGGGTGAAGGCCCTTGTCCTTGACGAGTAACACGAGGACAATCTGAGATTTACAGATGCAATCTGACTCAATGCAGATATTTAAAAACAGCAACAGACAGTTTATGTTATTATTCACAGGTTTGGAGCTGATTCCATATTTACTATGTTTAACAAGATTTCGGTTCAAATCACGCACCAGTATTTGGCCTGTTGTTACCACGAGAAAGAGAGTTAAACTTCCTGTTGTAGGACATGGGAATCCTGTTGTGACTCACACGCTGGGAAGGAAAGAAAGCAGACTACTGAGAATAAACACAGGTATTCTTTGCTTGAACTTAGACGTTAATTGCTAAATGTTCCCGTTTCTGTCTCAGGGCCGAAACCCTTTCTTCTTGGAGCCGTCTGTGATCATCACAATCACTGATGGGAACAAGCTTACACACAGCTCGGGCGTGCCAGAGGAGGTGAGAGGCTTAAACAAACCTTGGGGTTACTATTTGCACTGTCTGTGCCAATATGATCTGTTCACGATTAATGGTGAGGTGCATGAAAACAGTGACCGGTGACGGCTTTTACACAAACAACTCTCCCACCCTCCCTTTGCCTCGTCGCCCTGTGCGTCGTGCAGCTGCACCTGCCTCTGAACTCTCCATTGGCCGGCAGTGAACTGACCAAGGAGCCCTTCCGCTGGGACCAGCGTCTGTTTGCGTTGGTGCTGAGGCTGCCGGGAGCAGCCTCGCCGGACACGGAGCAGCTGGGCAGCGTCCCCACGGACGAGTCCGCCATCACTCAGATGTGCGAAGTCACCGGAGGTTCGGCCTTTTTGTTATTTTACTGGGGACCTGTGGAAATATCGCCACACGTCTGCATTTACAAGCCTTTGTATTATCCGTCATGATTGTGCCCTTGTTGTTTTTTGTCTTTGTCTCAGGGCGATCGTACTGCGTGCGAACACAGAGGATGTTGAACCAGTGTCTGGAGTCTCTGGTGCAAAAGGTTCAAAGTGGCGTTGTCATTAATTTCGAGAAGACGTGGGCAGATCCACCTGTGGTGGGGGACGGTGAGTGGCACACCAATTGGACCCAAAACAACAACCCTGCCATTGTGCAAATATGGCCGTCGCAATGCTTTATGGACACGCTTAAAATCACACATTGCTAAATGTAGTCATTACATTTTGACGTTCCAAAATATTTCCTGTTCGAAGGCCCAGACGACGTTGTGAGCACATTATCTCCACCCAGCAAAAGAGACCTCTTATGACCACGGTGCAGCTAAACAATACAGACCTAAGTGCATCTCCAGCCATAAGGCAGAAGGAGTGTCTGTGTAGGGAAATGTCCCTAAATCATTTCATACTAAAATAATTTTACTGATAAACTGGAAAGATTCAAGGTTAAATGTTTCAAAACAAACAAACCATTCTTGAGAGCGCTAAAAAAGTATTTCTCAGAGTATGTTGGACGGCCTTTGTGCTAAAACTCACGTAAACTGTTTTTATATCGAGCTCAGAAATATGTTCTGTTCTTTTTTTCATTATCCAGACAACCCAGTGGAGGCAAGTCGTCCTGTGTCGTCATTCAGCGCTCAGCCGTGGCACAGTTGCCACAAACTCATATACGTTCGACCGAACCCGAAGACGGGGGTCCCAGTTGGGCATTGGCCCATTCCTGAGTCCTTCTGGCCAGACCAGAATTCTCCAAGTCTGGTGAGCAGAGATGCAGAGATCCCAGTAGCACCTCCAGTGGGTCATGCCACAGGTCCACCCAAAAAGAGATGGTGGACACAAGCGTCCTTTTTTCTTTGACATGTTACTTTATCTGTCATTCTTTCTCTCTTTAAATTGCTTCTTTTGTTTTCCTCTCCTACTGTAATAGCTGTGGCTGGAGACAGCGTTTTCCTTTTGGGGGGTTTGTCCGTCAGGTCCATTCTCGTGACCACGATATCTAGGTAGCAATGTGATAGAATCGCCTTACATTTGTGAAAGACGACCAGTAATACACAAGGCTGAACTTGTATGAATTTGATAGTCAAAGGTCGTTGTGATCTCACAAAACCCATTTCATTTGCTGAAATATTAAATGAAGTTATGGTGTATCGGACATACGTGGATGTAAGCTGCAACAAAACTAGTCTTCAGAAGCATCCTGAGATCTTTGTAAGGAACACGCCACGTGTTTGCTTTGCTTTGCATGTTACAAAAAATGTCTAAAAACGTCCTCCATTACCTCTGTCTCCTGCCACCAGCCACCTCGCTCTGCACATCCCGTGGTGCGTTTCTCCTGCGTGGACTGTGAGCCCATGGTGATTGACAAGCTTCCCTTTGACAAGTATGAGCTGGAGCCATCTCCACTCACACAGTACATTTTGGAAAGAAAGTCCCCCCACATGTGCTGGCAGGTATGGCGGACATTCACACATCCATCAGCTGGTTTCCCCGTTGTTTCAATGTAATGATTCTCATTCCTGAAATACTTTAGAAGTGTCCTTATAATATTCCTTGTTGTGCTCAGGTGTTTGTTAACAGCAGCGGGAAGCAAAATGACCTGGGACAGCCATTCGGCTACCTTAAAGCCAGCACCACTCTGACCTGTGTCAACCTGTTCGTCATGCCTTACAACTACCCAGCGCTTCTTCCACTCCTTGGTAAGACACAAAGGACGTCTTTCCTTTAAAGTGGCTGGAATACATCGACCTGAATACGGATGAGTGTATAACTGTCTGAGGTTCAGGCGGGGGGGTCACTCGACACTGATCCAGAATGCTAAAAATATCGTCTCCCCCTCTCTTTGTCTCCTTCCAGATGATCTGTTCAAAGTACACAAACTAAAACCAAACCTTAAGTGGCGCCAGGCCTTTGAGATGTACCTGAAGGCTATGCCTCCGTACTTCTTCTTGGTAAAGTGATGCGTAATATGTCTCCATGGCTGCCTTAACTGTAGTTAAGGAAATGGATCTGGTTCTGCATGTAACTAATATCCCTAATTTCCTCTTGCCATCTTCTGACAGCCCTTAAAAAAGGCGTTGAGGATGATGGGTGCGCCTAATCTTATTGCAGACACCATGGACTGTGGACTGAGCTACAGCGTCATCTCTCACCTGAAGAAGCTCAGCCAGCAGGTAAAGACTTTGACACTGTTGAAATACAATGATGCGATCATTCTCTGCTCAGGTAGAGGACTCGGTCTATCTTCACACATAGAGTAGTTGTGTGTTACTATATTAGTGCTCAAAAAGAGAAGCTTTTAAGAGAATAAACCGTTATTTATGAATGTTAAAGTATTCTATAGTCATCTTAAAGAGCCAAAAGGACCATTGTAGAAGAGATGTACCGCAGAATGCATTGTGGGTCTGTGCTCTAAAGAGCATTCCTGTTGCTCTCAAGGCAAAGATGGAATCAGATCGTCTCATCGTGTCCGTGGGGAAGAAGGCTCCTCAGGAGCCTGGCATTAAGGTGAAGAACCACATCGTCTCTCTCTCTTTGGCCCACCGGCGGGACTTCAAGCAGCTGCTGCAGGGCATCACCGGGGAGGGGCCTCTTCGCCTGGTGGACATGAACTTCAAAGAGTTTGCAGGCTTCCAGATCGCCCTGCTCAACAAGGTGGATTTCTGAAGAGCATGATGCACTTTCAGGCTTCTGGCTGTTGTATTGTATTCTACAATAAAAAAGAAAAAAATATATACATATATTAATAGACAAGGGAGATGTTGTCTATAAATAAATATGCTGGTGTGTTCACAGGACCTGAAACCTCAAGCTTATCGAAATGCCTACGACATCCCAAGGCGGAACCTTCTAGATCAAGTCACCCGGATGCGCTCCAATTTGCTGCGGACATCACAAAAACTGATCCGAGGGCAAGATGAAGGTAAGTCCCACAATTCCGTAAACTTCCAAAAGGAAATGTGATGTGATGTTAAGCTAGTTTAATTTTAATTGAGCGTTATTGTTCTGCCCCATCCCGATAAAATCAGCCCTCATAGGACCACATTTTTACAATGCAGTCAAATTTTGCAATGCATCTCATATGCAGAAGAATTTAAATTGTATCAAGGGTTTGTCAAAAGACGGCACCGTGTACCAATAGCACTAACTTACCCCACCCCCAACAATATGAAACCTCCTCAAGGCATCACAAGTGATCCTTCCAGCCTTCTGTTGATGCTAATAAGATTGCTGTGTGGTTGCCAGACTATCTGCACAGCATCCCAGTGGCTCAGATGGGAAACTATCAGGAATACCTCAAAATGATGCCGTCTCCTCTGAGAGAGATCGACCCTGACCAACCTAAGCGCCTGCACACGTTTGGGAATCCTTTCAAGCAGGATAAGAAGGTAAAAATACATCAGCTCAAACTACAGCTCGATGCATTTTACACATGCACGGTCGGGTTTGAAGAGACTTCGTCGGCCAATAATTGGTCCCTTCATCCTTCACTCCCGTGTTTTCTCAGGGCATGATGATTGATGAGGCAGGATGAGTTCGTAGCTGGCCCTCAAAACAAGAAAAGAGTCAATTCCAACGACGCCAACTCGAGTACTACTATGAAGAGAAGGCGGAGCATGTCCCCGTTACTGCGGCGGCCGCAGACTCCCCCTGCAAGCACCAACCATGTGGTGGCAGGAAAGAGTCCGGTAGGGGTTCAGGCACCGCAGAGCCTCCTCAAACCCATCCCACAGCACAAAGGTAACATCAACGAGTAGAACATGAGCGTTGTCTTCAATCTGCATCCACGAGTTTTGAGTTGTGGTGGTTTTGCTTCCCTCAGGAGTGGACGGCAACGACATGGCGCTCCCTGAAAGCACTGAGAGTAACGGTGACAGGGCTCTGGAGCCTGAGTCGGGGGACAACTGGCCCGCTGAGATGGACACAGCAGACAGTCCACCTCCACCGAGCTCAGAGGAGAAGGCCGGGCTGGCAGCGGCAGAACCGGGAGAGGACGTCTACCAGACGGAGGTGGGAGTGGTGGACAACGGTATAGAGGAGCGGACGCCGGAGGAGCAAACCAACTGTGACCGAATGAGTCCACAGAGCCATCTGGAGGACTCTGACGCTGACCCCGCACTGCTTGAGACCATATTCATAGCCCCGCTGGATGGGAGCCACGCAGAGCTGAGGAGTCAGGTCGTCAAGGAGGTCCGCAAACCTGGGCGAAGTGAGTCAGTGCAGCATAGAACATTGCATTCTCTGTCATTGCCACTCAGTGACCGTCTCTTCATCTCTGTGTGGTTTATCTTTGCAGACTATGAGACAATACTCAGTCTCCTGCAGCAGGTCAAAGGTCCAGTTGATGTTCAAAGGTACTTCATCCATCATGCAATCAAGGAGGCTGTCAGGTAAGAAGCATAACTCATTTTCAAGATTTCAGTCTCTGACACAAGGCGGTCGTCTTCTAAATGAAGACTTGTGTCACTGCAGGAACGTGTATATTGTAGATGTATTGTCTTTAAAGCAGGTATACAGCTTTTCCTCTTTCATTCTTGTTCTATCTAATGTCATTTTGCCCCTCTGGCAGGTTCAAGAAGCGAGTGCTGATCCAGCAGCTGGAGACGTTCCTCGCCGAGTTGGAGGCCAAACAGGCAACATCCTCACAGCTTCCAAATGACCACGGAAGTTAATGATGAACGTCGCTACAAATGGGAATCAAATATCGGATTAAACACCGTAAAAAAGGCACATGCTGGTCGACCGGTGTCAAAAAGAACTGGGAGGGAGAAGAAATGCACTGGTATCAGACACTCACTGTCCCTGCGCTGTAACCTCACATCCTGTTAGAGGTGGAGCCTAAGAGGTTCAGCTGGAGGAGGGGCCTTGCGGACTGATCCACCGAGGATGAAGTATAATCCTCTTCTTTTTGACAGATGCCTTAAACATCCGTATGTATTTTTTCTGTACCGGCCCAGTGTTTAGTAGACACACACACACATACTCCACAATACAATATGCTGTATGCACGGGATGAACAGGCACATTCCTGTTGTTGATAATATTCTAGAGCAGACCTTTCTTCAGCTGGTCTGAAAAGTGTTTGTAAGACCTCAACCACTTCCTCAAGATAGAGGACAGATAAAGATAGAACATGAGCTGAGAACGCAGCCGTTGTTGTCCATTTAGAGAGAACACACACACACATTTACTGGCACACAGTTGAGTAAATTGTACTCCACAAACACTCCATTGATTCCCACAGAACTTCATTAGGAGGAATTTGTGCATCTGTCCTGGTGCAGTTGATGGAGTTGGGGATTTAAACAGCTGGTAATCTGAAGTTAGTGCCCCTTTGTTTTCCTTGTTTTTTTATGACAGATGTACACTACTTTTTAATGTTCATAAGGAATATAGATTATTTTTATGAATTTATTTCAGAGTATAAAAAATATTTTGAATGAAATGTTTAAAGTCAATTTTGTATAATGTTCCAAATACATATATAAAACTGAATGTTCTATGAACCTCTTTTTTTACACCAAACATAAACCAGTGTGAAATAGTATCCCCATCTGTGTGTCAGTGTGCGTATTGCTACCCATTGGTCAGTTTTGTATTATGAGTATCAGATTTCAGACCGAAATGGATTGACTTTAACTGCAGCAGTCCCCAACCTTTTGGCTGGTCAAAAGCAAGACTCTTTTGTTGCCACCTGTCCAACAAAAGAGTGACATTTTCAGGGGCTGGACTAAATCAAAGTATTCAGTCATTCATGGGAAAGAAAGGTAATTCTAAGTAATATTTTCTTTATAATATATTTCAAAAAACATCAGAATTTTCATCAGATGGATCACTACGTCGAAACAGAAACTGCCGACATCACTTTGTAACAAACCACACGGAGGTGAGGGTAAATGGAAAATAAAACGCGGAAACGTAAATGTTAGATCTCTGGACAACAGGCTCTAAAAAGCTGTTTCCACTGCCACCTAGAGCCCAACAGGAACATGCGATCAGATGGAATTTTTTGTGACGCAACAGTACACCAACAAGGTCACACTCACATCTCTCCCTTGTCAACATTACTTTAATTTCCCTCACAGCAAATTACTTTAATCTGTGATGAGGATTAGTAATGAATTCCTCCTCCGGATTTGGAAGGACGTTATTGCGCTGATGTAATCCCATTTATCTTTTCACCCCTACAGGTTGCAGTAAAGATTTATTCCCCTTCCGTCAGGTTGAACAAATATTCCCATCTCTTATGAGACACAAGACAAAATTATTCTGACATCTGATAAAATCTGTAAGCCTTTTATTAAATTAAAAACATCTGTTGAATCTTCAAATGTCGAATGAAAAAAAAAACTTGACCCAAATTAAAGTACCATTACTTTCTAGTTCGTGTTAATGTTCACAGTATCCGTGGAACGGCTGTCTGACGTTTCCTGCTCTCACACCTCACCTTGAGAGACTTCCTGTGGCCCAAAGCAAAGCTCTTTAATGAAACAGGATTCGCAGACGAGCCTTCATGCTTCCAGGAAATCAAGGAAATAAAGGATCCTCAGTTCACACGACAAAACGCATTTCCATTCACAAAATGATGGCCTGACAGTTGCCAAGGACTGATGTGCGTCTGAAATAAAACAGTAACGAAAGGGGGGTTTTCAAGCCCCTCGTACAAAGGATACACAAAGGACAGCAGTATCCCAATTCAGTTCAGATGGGACAAAAAGGGCCGACGTCTCTGTATCTTAAGACTCCAAAGCAATAACATACTGTATATACAAACACATCCGCTTGAAAAATTGAAGGGGTTGGCACAGTCACTGTTGAATATTGTGGTGACCACTTTTATGGAAAGAGATGCATGTCGGAACAGCATATTAGTTTATGTACAAATACAAATTAAAGTAGAGGAAGGTGAATTCTTGCTTTGCCTCCTCGGTCTAACAAAAACAAATGTTATCTGACGTTGATGTCGTTACAGGTGTGGAAGTCTCAGTGCAAATGCTCCAGCTTGCGTAGCCGTAAGGGGTCAGGAAGACCTTGCTGGTTGCGTACGGAAGACGGCTCCTCCTCCGGCGAGCGGAATAGCACCCGGCCCCGGTGATTGAAAAGGTAAAAGGATGGGTGGTTTCTCAGCGTATCAAATGTCCTGGGAAAGAAGAAAATGATCAGGAGGGAGGCACATTTCAAACGGCCGATTCATCTTCTACTGCGCCAGATGCACTGTAACGCATGGGTCGCACAGGACGATCTTTCGTCGTCCCAATGACATGTATCTGCACATGATCGAAAACTCTGACGCATTGTAAATTGAGACTTAACAATTAGTAATCTTACAATTCAAACCACATGCATTCCTAGGGAAAAAGTATATGAAATCGCAAAGGAATCTGTGGTGCGATGGCGTTATTACCCTCACGCTGTGCACTTATTTTTTCCATTTCAATACTTGGGACTAAAATTCCATTGATTGTGGTTAATGTGTTTTTTTTGTTGTTTTTTTTTACATAAAGCGCGTCTTTTGACATTCCTCACTTTTGTTATGTTTCTCCAATGCTGCCAGTACATTTGATTATTCTTACATTGTCTTCCATGTACAATGTGTTTTGCTATTGATTATGGAATATTTAAAAAAAAAAACAACACCAACCCTGGGGGTTTAGTGAGCATCAGTGGGAGTTCATCACGGTAATGGTTACTATAAGTGTAATCTAGGCGGTGAGCGCACTTCCCCTGTGACAGAGAGCACAAACAACTACACCATCAAGGGAGTGAGGTGCTGGTGCACAACTCACTTGTTCTTGAGCTCTGAGGAGGCGTCCATGTCTTTGAACTCTCCAGCAATGTGAGCGATACCGTAACAGGTCATCACAAAGGATAACAGGGTCTGTAATACAATCTGCATCAAAAAGAGAATGATGACGTACAGAATGAGCTTTGTGAATTGTTGGTATGGTCAGGCGGTTATTAAAATGAACGGAATTGTAATAAAAGTCACTCACATCAATTGGTAGTGTCTCGTTCTCCTTCTCTGTGAGTCGCATGTATGATCGATCTAAATGGGGGATGGAAGGGGGAGGAAGAGACACGTTAGCCAGCAATTCAATGAACACCATTAGAACTGTGTCATAGATGGTAAAACAGTGGGTGAATATCGTCTTCATTTGTAGCACTATGCTAGCAACACTAGTAACACTTATCATTAGCGGAGATGACTGCGGATGAAGATTCCGCTCTCTCGTCGTGAACGGGGCTAAACTGCGCTAACGTGTTAATTAGCTAGCCGTAGCATCGAAAGGCCCAACCTACGGTTTTATCCCCATGTCCGGGGACCACGGAGCCCCTCTGGCATACTGAAAAATGCCGGTACCCGTGTTCGCACTCCCTGTCCGGACACTTACGCTGTGCTGCTGAGAAAGCTGCATGAGCTAAGGCAAAAAGTCCGACGCCGACAACACCTTTCCAAAACGACGAGGCCATCTTCTTCCAGGGTGATGAGGAACCGTGTGCAGTGTCGTAAAACACTGTCGTAAACAGCCGCAACCATGACAGGGTCAAAAAATATTAATAAAATCCACAAGGATATAGCTAAATTAGATCAACGTTAAAGGAAAATATGTGGAATATGAGGGATTTTCATGTTTGCTTGTTTATAGATATTTGCTTATTTCTTTGTCATGATAATAAACCTGAAGTAGTGGGGGCTTTTACTTTGAAAGATCAGTTAACTTCCGGATTAGCCCATGTGTCATCCGGTTAGCTAACGCAGAGGTTTCATCTCATTTAACATTCAGCTACTCCACATAATCTCTTCAAAATACTCCCACGCAGTCCTTAGCAAGTTTTGAATAAGCACAAAAATGGCCGAAGCCCTTCAAAAGAAATTGAAAGCGGAAGTAGATAAATTTACTTTGATGCAGAAAGGTAAGATAGGTGCCAGCTAGCATTGTGTGGTTTCTGATATCGTGCCATGTTGCAACGAGCTAACTGACCATATTAGGGAAGCTAGCTATGTGTTAAATCAGCGTGTGAGAAATGTACATTATATTATTCATGGTTGCATTATTTTCTAATACCATTCTGCTGTGTAGATGTTAGCAAGAGCATGTCAGCCAGACAGAAGCTGGAAACGCAACTGGCAGAGAACAACATTGTGAAAGAGGTAACTAACGCTAGCTAATGTCCCCAGCTCAGTGGGTTTTAACCCCTTTATTTGGATGTTTAATCCCTCTCTTTCTGTCTATCCAGGAGCTTGACCTGCTGGACACCACAAACACAGTGTATAAACTTATTGGCCCAGTATTAGTGAAGCAGGACTTGGAAGAGGCCAAAGCCACCGTCACCAAAAGGCTGGAGTACATCAACGGAGAGATGTGAGTGGCTACAGCGGTGTTCCCCTCTGCAGTGGTCATGTCCGTAGTATTACAGTATTACTTTGGTTTATGCGAGCAGTAGTATATACGTATATACATTCCATACATCCAGTATGGTTCCAGTTGATGGGGGTTCATTGTATCAGAACTGAGCTGCAGTTTCTGATCCTTTTAATATGACATTTAATCTGAATAGTTCATAATACATAAAATGACATGTCCTGAAGGGGCACCTGTTGTTTGAACAGCTTGCTATTACTCAGCTTGTATTCATTATACGGTTCTTGTCATTCAGGTAAGTGTGTCAGTTGGGGAAATATCAAAATTTAATACAAACGATGCTCACCTACTATATTTTGCTTCAGGTGTTGCGTTTCAAGACCACGTCAATTCTAGACTGAATGTATTGTTAAAGCCCAGATAGACATGTCTCATTTTGAAATGCTCCTCCAATTTTGACTGAGAAATAACTCTATATAAATCAATAAATTGATCATCATGGAATAACTTGTATTTGCACTTCATGGCTGGGATTTCACTATTGCCATACCATAAACATTATCACAGCTAAATATCAGACTTTAAGAAAGAGCTCTTATGGTAAAATAACGTCATAAAGAAAAATAAAATGTGTCTTAATCTGGTAAATATTAGCATCTAAGTACTTACAAATAGCTAAATGTGGATTTTGGTGCATAGCTTAGCTGTGCTATGACGTTCATTTACATGTAGAGGGCAGTGAGGAGCTGACATCCTTATTGCAGCCTTCACTACCGTGTGATAACAGGAGCACTGAGCGTCCAATTATCCATTAGGAGAATTACGCAACAACATCAAGCCAACCGCAGTGTTGTTTAGAATGAATTTAATAGTGGACCGTTGTTTTTGGTGCCGTTTAAATGGGTTTTCTTTAAAGCGTTTGTGTAATTCCCATTGCCTTGTCCCTTATGTTTGAGTCAAAATATTATTACCCATAACATGTAATGTACAGAAAATGGAGCAAAAATACTTGTGAAAAAACACATCAAATTTGTTTTATTTAGTGATGCACAGTTTTATATTATAGTTTTTAATATTTTCCCTAATGACTGGCATTGGATTATCGTGCAAATAAGATTCCCATTACAGATAGCAACAGCCGGTGTTTATCTAATGTGTCACACTTCTGTTGTGTTGATTTGCAGTTGGACAACAAATAAAGAGATGTCGCTTCTATGGGAGTATAATAAGAGAAGGACCAGAGACATTCTGTTTTATTGGGTGTCTTTCTGTGCTTAGGCCCAATTACCAGAAATGGAACTGTACGCACACTGTCACTTTATTAATCCTGCAATGCACGTTTTTCACTACAGCATAATTTATATTTGTGCACAATATGTAAAAGGGCACAATATATACAAGAAAGTATAATAGAATTAAATTAGATGAACTAACTAAACAATACTGCAAAGATCAACCTAACAAATATGTTGGGTGATAAGATAAATGACTGAGCTGCACTGGGCCAGAGATTCTTCCACTATCTGTAGTTCTATTGGTATATTTTTTACGATACTTTTTTGGAAATAACATCCGAAACAGAATGACTTGATTCTGATTTTTAACTTTGTAAGAATATCCCTCTTATTTCTCTTTATTTTTCCTTTTACAGTCAAAGGTATGAGACGCTCTTGAAAGACTTGGAGAAGAAATCCGATCAGCACCGAGAGCTCTTGTCCAGTTTACAGCAGGAGTATCAGAAAGCTCAGGGTCTGGCTGTTGGCAAAGTCTGACCAAGTGATCCGGCTGTATTCTCTCTCTCTCTCTCACACACACACACACACACACACACACACCGGGTTATTCATGATTTAATGTTAGACCTTAAACATAAGGCTGAGAATACTCTGCCTTCGTCATGTCAGTTATTTGTTTATCACAGTGACTCCTCCTTTGTTGCTAATAAACTTGTTTTTCATGAAACGTTGTACCTCTTTCTTTTAGTTTTGATTGTGTCACAGAGTTTTCTCTCTCATTGTCGATCACACAGAGCAGGCTGTTGGACGTTCGCTGTAATCACCGGGGCAGTCCGGTAACCATGCGCAGCAGATGTTGTCCCGTTTCGACCCGCCCCCCAGATTTTAGCAGCATAAAAAGGCGCAGCGGTGCGGCATTGTTCCCTTAATGGTGGGCTTTTGCCCCCGTCGTCTACCACCAGCGGAGGATTTAGGGCACATGAATAGTTAAATACTTTTAAAAGTCTTTCACGGTCTTAGGAGACCAGACCGTCCCGTAAAACTGCTCAGGGTGAACTGGGCGCACGTGACTTTACATTTAGGGTTGTAATATCGCAACACATCGATTAAACTTTAATAAGCTAACGTGAAATCGACGGCCGGGGTCTGGTAATGTCTACGTTCATGCAAACTAACGGTGGATATTCTGAATGTAAAGGCACATGTCCAGACTGCATCGGGAGTTTACATTTTATAGTTTAATGTTTAAGTGTTAAATCATTGTGCAAACAGCGCTGCTCTATAGAAGCACGGGCTCCCATTACAATGTCGTATACCCTGTATTTAATTTGGGCCGCAAGACGACACGCAAATGCGCAACCATACAACCACCCCCAAACCTAAAAAAAGCCTTCTTCGTGCACGAGCCTGGCACCTCTGGCGCGTGGGTCTCAGCAAACCAACACGTGCAAGTGTGATGCTGTCTGACACTAGATCGTGGCACTCGCGCGCGCACACACACGCACACGCACACACACATGTATATATGTATTTATTAAACACGCCTAATCATCTGGAAAGTCATTTTGTCAGTTCGAGCTGACTGCGACTGGGATATTACATTCTTGATCAAGAAATACACTACAATAAATAACTCCAGAATGTGCGTTGGCTTGCCAACTATAAAAATATAGTGAAGTGAACGCTCGTTATTGTGGACAAGCATATGGTTTGTTATTGAGGCCAAAAGGGGGATTCCCCTCGTGTTCGCACTGATGTGGCAAAACCAACACACCAACAGCTGATTGAAACATTCAGGGTTGTTCTGTGTTTCTGATGCGATAGTAAGATAAAACTGACTCTTAAGAAACTTAAATTTAAGATCTAAACATTGTCTTTTGTAAAAAAAAAAAAAAGTTAGGACCTTTAAGTTAAATCATCCGCGCTCGACTAATCCTTCTCTATTTTGCACTTACAATAGATTCATTTATTCTGCATTATACAGATACCTCCCAGATTAAAACCTAATCTAATTTCCAATTTTAATTAATTTACTTAGTCCTGCTGGCTTTTCTTGGGGGGTTTAAACTCAAAGGCGCACAAAGGCGCACCCTCTGCAGCAGCGTTGGAAGGAGCGTATCCAGGCTCACAATGTGATGAATGGGACTACGTTCGTTTACCGCGTCAGAAAAATGCACACCCAGAATAAAGGGGGAATTCCGACAAGCGATTTAAAGTAGGGACCTAAAGCCATATGATTCCCTTGGGTTTATTGCAAATACAGCATCTTGCATAATAAAAAGCTAAAAGATCTAAAGATTTGTAACATAAATTGCATACCCGGATTAAAGAATCTTCTTTTGAAATCGTCATCACATATCAGCATGGTGAGATGACCTCCATGCCCGCATGCAGAGCTGATGCTGAACAATTTGTGAGACTTTCAAGTGTGCATTGATATGTTGATGAGCGGGAGGCCGCTGCTTCTAGCGCAGTTGTTCAGATGTAAAAGCGCACGAGTGGCCATCACCAAAGTGTCCACACTGCGGCATCCAGATGCCTCTAACCCCCCCCCCCCCCCCCCCCCTCCCCCCCCACCCCATCTCACACACACATCATCAGCTGCTTTTTAGTCACTCTCCCAACACCAACAGTGTCATTCTGCACCTGGGCAGTAGACAAACATCTGAGCACGTGTTTCTTTTTAGCCAAAAGGAGACACACTTATACGTTTTGTATTTCATTAAGAAATGACCAAACAAATTGTAGCAATTATACTCTGTACTTATACTCTTATCGATAAGCAAGCTGTAAATGGCTTATTTGATGAAATTGTCCTTTCTTGTTCTTATATTTCTTCTTGTGGGGTTTGAAATGCACTTATTAGTCGCTTTGAATAAAAGCGTCTAAATTACATGTGTACTAATAATTCGTTATTGATGAATAAACGCAACTTAACGCTGGCAATATTCCGAGTAAACTGGATAATTGCTAATGATTCCGGTCAGAACATTTCCGGCAGGGGGCTGGGCGCCAAAGGTTTTTTTTGTAAGTGTCCACACCTGATATAAGCTACGTTGGCCTTGAGCAGTCTGGCCGCTGAACAGTGTGTGAACAACTCTCCTTTGCTTTTCTACAGTTGAAAAAACTGCACTTAGAATCTCAGAAGCACCGGTGTCCCCCGCCATCAACATTTCAAAAGACGAATGTGTGCTCACTGCTGTCCAGCCTGGATGAAGTACGTGTTAACTGTCTGGTGGATGTCCCCATTCTTTTGAAAAGAGCAGCTGTAAAGAATGCTCACGTAAAAGCTGTTCACACAGCAGATAGGCCACTCCAAGTTGTGCTTTTTTATTTGAAATGGAAACAGAGAATTCAGAAAGCATACCGTTTCGTATAGAATTAATGCATGTCCCCAATTTACGCATGCGTCTGTATTCTCATTACAGCAAAAAAAATGT
This sequence comes from Apeltes quadracus, assembly GCA_021346845.1. Lineage (NCBI taxonomy): Eukaryota > Metazoa > Chordata > Actinopteri > Perciformes > Gasterosteidae > Apeltes > Apeltes quadracus. Next base: position 14,381,206 of record CM037920.1, on the reverse strand, counting down.
CATCCAATGGACACCACCGCATTAAAAAAACAATATGTAAAAAATAATAGCAAAAAACAAGAACAAGAAAAATAGATTATGCTCGTGCAAAACAGCAAATCCTAAAGAAAAAACACCACACGGAGGTGGAGAAATATTGAGTTTTCATGGAAAATATCTTCATTGTACACAAGAAGCGGCCTCTACAATTGAATACATATTAACAGTCTGTGGGCGTATATTTCGAAAATACAATGTCACTGAGGCCATGGTCTCCACACAGGATCGCTTATGTGCGTAAAGGTGGCCAAGGGGGAGAGCAGCTCCCTGGTGTCACAGTGGAGGCCAGTACAGCGGAGGCCAGCACGCTGGCAGTGTTGCTGGTCCACATTCTGAGGAGACGAAGTGGCCATGCGGACGTTTCCAGGTGAGGATGGGTGTGTCTGTGGTTCGGTAAGCGGGAGAGAAGCCTGATTCGCGGTCTCCTCGGCGCCCTCCAGCTCCTGGCTCTTGCTGGCTATGAAGCGGCTGACCCTCAGCAGACAGGACCTCATGCCGTTTTGGAAGCTGTGCTCGGGGCTGGATTTGGGTTTCTGCTCCCCGGATGTGGAACGGCGATCCTTCTCGTCCACTTTCTCCATGTTCAGGAAATTCACCACACTCTCCAGGATCTCTGCCTTCTCCACCTTTGGATTTTTTAGTTTCTAAAAGGAGAAGAGTACTCTCACTTAACATAGGACTGATAAGGCTACATTTTACGAACATTATTTGGCAGATATTGGCAGATATTGTCAACAACGGCGCACGGACATACCTCGTCCTGTGTGTTGTCCAGCATCAGAAGTCGCAATGTCTCCAGACTTTGATTGATCCGCTCCCGTCTTCGTTTCTCCATCAGAGGTTTGGGGACCTTGAAGTTGAAAAGTAAAATATCACAATTACAACCTATACGATCATTTAAGACAATATACTGGAGAATTCGGTCCAGGATTCAGAATACAGCATCTTACCCTCCTCATGCTCCTTGGCCTGTGAGACTCTGGAGAAGTTAAAGCTTTCATGCTCGGAGGGGACTCGTGTCCAATCGTTCTCACAGTGAATCCAAACGTTGCTGCTTGTTGATATCCCGGCAGACAGCCACGCCTCCGCGGGACACGCCTCTCCCCTTCCCAGAGCAGCGGGCCTGCTGAAAGGGGATTTTAATCTATTTCAATCTAATCCTCTTCTTTTCACTATTTTTCACTTCCGATCGGTTGTTAGCCTATAGGTTAAATAAAGGGAGCGTGCCCTGTGGTCTTTCATTGGTCACAGTAATGCGTTATGGGTGCCCGGGCCATAAAACATTAAATCTGATGCAGTGGCGAAGAAGACCAAGACAATTCATGTGTGTTGTACTTCAAATCAATTTCAAGGAGGTTCTAATGCAACAAACATCTGCTGAAACATATTGGCATAGCTTCATCACTGCAGTGCTGCTAATTAAATAGACACAATAATGTCACGCAGTGGAATTGTTTCAACAAATTACACAATGAAATAGCTGCAACCGTTGAAGGCATTTGTGATTTTTTATTTGAAACTAGCCCAGATGCCCCATTCACACCTAAAGGCTCGTGTTGGGTGAAGGAGACATTCTTGTCTGCAGACCCATCCGACTTCACTTTTCACTCCTTAAGTCAAAAGAGACTTGTTCGTTCCAAAACGAATTCAGACCAAAGTTTGAGCTGACTGGGCTTTGAGTATTTTTTTTTCGGGGGGTAGTTTTCTCCACAGTGCATTTATCGGCACCCTGATCCCTATAATAGGCTTGGGTGTGGAGATAACACTGGCATGATCGGATCACGGGCATCCCGTAGATTAAGTGGCTTTTCAGACGTAACGCGCACTTCCGCCTCAAGTCAAAGAGAGGGCGATTAGTAGCGGCTCAGAGACCACGGCTGTTAACCATGGGAGAGGGGAATCTAGGACCTCTATCTAGAACACATTTTAAATACCATCACCACTTCCATTAGATGCACAAGTCGCATTCCCCGTCTGAGTATGATGATGCAATAGCAAGAAGAAACGTATGTTTCATTTGTTTTGGTAAACGTAGGACTGGAGCGCCCCGTAAATACGGCCCATAATGTGCTCGGCGGAGCCTGTGATGGAAACAAATGGGTGAAAACGCGCCCTTTATTGTTGCAGAGAAACGGACCGTTGGCTTCCAATATCGCGACTCCTCGGGTGTGTCGGCCACCCTGACAAAAGAGGTGAAATCAAACGGAGCTGCTGGGAACGCGTAGTGTAACCAACAGCTGCTTTGATTTCCTCAAAGGGGGATTCTTGTGTGAAGTCCAAACATCGACCCGAGGCCGCGCACACGTTACACTCAGGTGCAAGAATCATCTTCGCACTTCGTCCCCTCGGCAGACACACGCGACGGGCTCCTCTTTGACACTGCGGGGCCTCATGTTGGTTTATCAGCTAAATTGCTTCTCAATTTCATGTGCTTGACTGTGAACGCGTGACTTGGTGACCACAGTTAAACATGTGTGTTTTCAAATGCTCGGCTGGATAAGTAAAAGGGACTTCGTGAGCAGCACTGAGCTCATTTGGTCTTTCCAGCACGTATTCAACGTGCGGATGCTTCACACATCATAAAAAAGTCCCCTCAGCTTCCCACTTTCTCACTTCATTTCAGTTCCCACGAGTAAAAAAAAGTTTTCCCACAGCATCACTTCTGGGAGGCGTTAAAGGGAATCACAGAGTTCGCAACCCATTTGGCCCGATGAGATCGATACATGAGATCGTGGAGACTCATCAGACAGTTTCAATATTCAGACTGAAATGTTTTTACGCAACAGAAATATTGTGGTCAACCTTTGACAAATGATGTGGGTTTATATTACTTACAAAACAATTCCGCTATTGGTCATCGGTAAAATTGTTTCCTTTAATATATCTTATGACTTAGTTTAGATGAATAATTGAAATGATTAGTATCGATCGTGTGAATTAATTCATGACACATCGTAAAGTTGCAACAGACCATTTTCGGTGTCGTCACTCAAACTTGTCAGCCAATCAGAGGACGCCTGAGCTCTCTTTATACCCCCCCGCAGGGTAAAGGAGCCCGTTTTCACTGCCAGACTCCACTCCACTCAGGACATTTGGACCGAACACGACAGCATGACCAGGAAACTACAAACTTCCATCCCAGAGGATGGCACGAGTAGAAAAAGGGTAAGAACTCATTTAATAGCCTACCACTGTTTGTGAAGGTTTCCCTTACAAAGGTTATTTATCAGGCACAGCTTTGTCAGCCATTCAGTCGTTAGAACACTTCTAAGTCATTAATGAGAAGTTGGTTAGATAATCGACATTGTTGCTGCAGCCATGATAATGGTGAGTTGTTTGGACAATACTTGGCAACAACGTCACCATGAACTCTCACATCTCTCCAGGTTCTCAAACCAGTGGTGGAAAAGAAGAGGAGAGACCGGATAAATCAAAGTCTGGCTGAACTGAAAAGTTTGCTGTTGAGTCATACATCTGATCCGGTGAGTAAAGTTTAACCACATCTCACACAGCCCTTCTATTCAAGGGAAATCACAACCGTACAATGATGACATGTATTTCCCCCCTTTATCACTGTTGTCACCCACAGCGGCTTCAGAATCCAAAATTAGAGAAAGCAGAGATTCTTGACTTGGCTGTGGAATATGTTCAGAAGTGGACAGGTGGGAGGAAACGGAGAAAGGGTTAGTCAAACAAAGAGGTTATTTAACTCCTTTTCATTTATTACATTTTTCATAAAAATCTTTTTTTTCTTCAAGTCACTGTGTTAATCTTTTTTTTTTTTCACCCCTCGACCTGGTGTCCCTGCAGACTCTACCAGCAGTCCCTTTAAGACTCGTCCTCCAGGGCCCAGCCTCCGTCGCTCAGAGGCCAACGCTCCCACTCTCCTGACCATCGAGAATGCGGGCTTTCAGCAGTGTGTGGCCCAGCTGACCAGCTACGTGCACAAAATAACACCAGCGCAGAGAACAAGCCTCATCGAGGGCCTGAGATATCGCGCAGAGAGCCAGCAGGCAAACGACACTAAACCGGACCAGAGAGGGACGGCGGCTGCGACGGCCACGGGACCGGACGGAATATCTGATGTCATTTGCACATCTGAGAGGAAAGAAGAGTCTCTTAAGTTTCCCTCCCACTCCCCCTTTCAGCCCCACTCTTGCTCCACACCGTTCCACGACTACCTGTCCCCTCCTCCCTCTCCTTGGCTCTCCACTTATGCCACCTCCCCTCCTTTCCCGTCATTTGCCTCTCACTTCCCATTCCCCCCTAGCCTGTCACCTCTGTCTTCCAACACCTCCTTCTTCGGCTTCTCACCCACAGCCCCTCACTCCTGCCCCCCTCTCCTCACACTGAGATCCCCTACACACCCTGTACCGAGGGAGGGGTTGCCACCAAACTCTTTTTTGACCATGTGGAGACCTTGGTTTTGATGGAGTTGCTTTTAGACACTGACAACCTGAGAGCAGCAGAGCCACCTGGTGGGAACGATAGCAGTGATCATTGCCTGTGGACAGGCTCAAGATCTCTCCATGCTGGAAATGTATAGTGTACATATTATTCAAATTTCCTATATTTTGTATTTGCCTCCTAAATAAAAATGTTGCTGAAGCTAACGAGTCTAAGTTTGTATGTTTACAGTCCACAGCCGCCTTTATCCATTGATACCACATGAGCATGTGGTATCAATGGTATGTCTGTGTAAAACTATTCTCAGAAACCAAATAATCTTAAACGAAACAAGCCTTCACAAGCTTGCATGACCCCTAAGTAACAACGAGTTAGATGATACATGTTTGGTAGGATGTACTTGATTGAATACCAAAATCTTTGAATCAGGAACAGGCCTACAAACCATAAAATACAGTTTTCCACTTGCAATCGCACCTCCCAAAGTCTCAAAATGCCTTGTTTTTGTTCACAAGCTATGGATTATAGAATTAAAATATCCTAAAATGCCATATAATAGTCCCAAGAATACTACAGTATATAGTTTGAGATTTAAAAAAAGTCCTCGTCTACAGCTCTCTGACCACAGCAAGGCGCTGTAGAGAAGACACCGGTGGTCCAGGCCAAAAGTCCACGTCTTTGGCCAATTTAGGCTGACTAAAACCAAACTATGACAACTCGTTATTTAACTTGAGAGTAACAACTCGCATGTATTCTTAATATTGGGCGGATGAATCTTCCCTAGTAGCAGACAAACATTTGTCAAATGACCTTACAATGCGCAATGAGAGACAAAACTCTCTACAGCTGCTGGATCATTGCAAAATGAAAGGGGAGTTGCGTTAGATTTATACTTTAAAAAGCTTTATTTTTAACCTTTAATTTACACGTTGAAGCAGTCTGGTTTCCTGAAGCAATCCCTGCTGGGACCTGAAGTTCGCTCCTACTTTTAATTTCGTAATTTATTTTTTGTATTAAGGTCTTAGAATTATCTTTAAAGAAAGTGATTTATTTTGCTAAATTATACTTTAAATTTATTTGACCTCCCATTATCCGGTACTGACTTGACTTCACATACCTTTTTTTACATACAATGTTTTCAACATTCTGATGACATTTTTTGACTGTAATTGTATTATTCCACTAATTTTTTTAACAGTACCATAACATTTTTATGAATTCTTTGACACACTTTAATTCTTTTATTGACACTACACAATGCAACCATGCATTTTCTCGTACTATATAACAACTTTTGATGATTTGCACATACTATATTTTCGACACGTCGTCCTTTATGTTGTATTTATGTGGTATACCAAGAGAAGGGGTATCCAAGCAGAATTGAGGAGGACTGCAGGTGAGGGGCATCATTTTAGATGCACAAGCAGTTGTGCTGAATTTTCTAAGGGACATACACAGTTAAAAACTATACATAATTATAACTATTAAATTCCTTTGTGAACCACATTTTCACCGTTTGAATATTGTTCTCTGGAAACCCAGGATGTGTTTGACGCTTACAAAATTGTTTCTGCATTGTACAATACTTACCATGTAAATAAATAAATAAATAAATCCATAAATAAATAATTATAGATACTATGATTTATTTTGGTATTTTGCTGTAAACTGTCCTAAAGGGTAACTTGTGGCAACATGTTAACTGTGACTGGCAGGTGTGAAATAATTTACCAAATCCATGTATTTGTAATGTGAAATGAGTTGAGCGGTGAAGAAGATGTTTAGCTTCTGACCAAAAGAGGGCAGCATTGACAAAGTCGAGTGATGCAGCAGCGCTCTCATTTGGGCCGAATGAAGGCCGTCATTTAGTTATTCCATCAGGTTTAGGCATAAAAAAAGACTATGATCATCTTTCTTCTTTCTTCTGTCTGTCAGTGCTCAACCATATCTTAACCTGAGGATTACATCTTTAAAACAACCTCTGAGCATTTTCAGCTGGGAGGCTCCGACAGGTTTGGCTTTAGCGGACAGAATTCATAACATGATATAACATGTCTTTAGATAATAGTTATCTCTTTCAGCCTCTTTTCTCTCCTGTGAACTGGAGAATCTCTCTCCAAGCCATTATCGATGAGATGGCCATTGTTCTTTGTCAGAAAAATGAGAGGGCAGGCACATCACAGGGAGCCTGATTCACTACACTGTCTCTCTCTTTGTTTTGATCATTCTGCACGCATATGCGAGCACGGGTCGCTCACGCCAGAGAGGACGATAGCTGCGGCAAGCAGCATAATTAATAGGTTGAGCGATCACCCCTTGGAGTGACCTGACAATGGTTGGAAACTCCATGGCGTTTTGTGAGGACACGCCGATTAGAGCTGATCCTGTTACCCTCTTTAATCACTGTTTTAGTTTGCCATGAAAGCACCCGTGCATTCTGGATTTGGAGAAAGCTCGAGACGTCCCTTTTGTTGTAAAGGCCTGCTGATAATCTGTGCATCCTGTTGTGTAGGTGCATTAAAAGAAAACTCGGTAAACCTTAAAATCATGAGCACAAACAGCAAGAGTGCGTAGGAACTGCGCTCTCACTTCATGGCTGATTCTTAGATAACTCAAACTGGGTAGTTGTTTTTACCCTGCTGTATGTGATCTTGATGAAATTGCACTTTATTGTTTCTTGTTCTTCTGGGTTTGTATCCTCATGGTGGAAATTATTATTATTATTATTATTGTAAATTGCTTTGGATAACAGCGTCAGCTAAATCTATCCAAATGTCCTTTAAGATTTTCCAAATTGAATGACATTCCCGTTCTCCTCTCCTCATTCCACATCCTAAACAGTTTGTATATAATAGCAGAAAGTTATCTTACACAGGTCAGAATAAACTTCTCTTTAGTGAACATCCAAGAACATTTCATACTGATTCAGACACATTAACCTTCCTCCAGATTAAGAAGAGTTGATTTGGTTTTAGAAAACAAATTTGTATTTGTGAGATTTAAGGACTACTGCAGACTCAGCATCCCTTGTAAAGAAGGCCCCTCACTCAGATCGCATGTCAATACTCAAGAATGCAGATCTGTCACTACCCATAACTAAATATAATTTTTCCTCCCTGTCATTTCTCTCTCTTTCCCTCTCTTTGCGAGGTTCTTTGAAGTAATAGTGAAAGGATCCCAGACTGTAGCAAATTACCTGAGGACTGAAACATTTTTGACATAAGTCCTGAGAGACGGGGTGAGCCACTTTTCCTGGCGGCCCCTTTACCGTTTTTAATCTGGGGCTGAGGGAGACAGCGGTGCTGACAGAATGATGGGACAACTGGACGTGCATCTAAGCCAGTAGCAAAAGAAAAGGCAGGAGAAGGGCCACTGCAGACATCTCACCGTGGAGCCAACAACTCAGGACAGCAGAGCGGATGGAGAAAGGCCCGTGTGCACAAAGCACATCAACCTCCTCCATCTTGGCTGAACATCTGTTTTTTCTAATCATGGAGGATAGAACTGTAAATTACAGATGCTAAACCCGTGAAAAAAGTAGGTCTCAACTTTGCATTCTTCTGTACTTACAAATCATATTTTGAGCACACAAGGACGTTGACACACAAGTATGGCAAAACACAGTGCACTGTGGGTAACCAAATGGTGGAAGACTGGAGACTTTTCAGCCTCAATGGCTATCATCTTGGCTACATAGTAAAAGAGAAGTAGTGGTAAGGTAAACACAGTATTATAGTAGTATACAAATATAACTGAATTATCCTGTCGGTGAAAAGAAGCCCTCAACCACTTTTATGGGGTTCAGTTAGCTGACTGCAAGGATTTGGTTCCTTTAAACCACAATGCTGCGAGCTAGATAGTTGAGATCGTCATTCCTGGTGCTCTTGATCTACAACCCCACCCTGACGAGAGTCCCATTTTACCCTTTACATGGTGAATACAGTGTACTTTATGGTATGGTTCCAGGTGATGAATCTGAATTGAGAGATAATATTGTTTCTATGATGGAAATTTTTCACAGGACCAAAAAAGGGTCCGAAGGGGGTTTTTAACAGTTGCATTTAGTCTACAGTTGAACAAAGACTGAATCGCTATGACAAAAGAAATGATCAAATAAATCTTATTTTCTTTAAAATACAAAATAGGTAAAGATGGGTCTGGCTCTCCAAGTTTAATTTTTCTAAGCGAGGTGGCTCAGATAATATGGGATTGTTGTTTCCACAAGCATTAATTGCCGCCACTCTGAATTTCATCATTTACATCATTTCTTCTTTGTTTGGCTTAAAATCAAAATTGACAAAGGTTTTACACGAAGTAACACAGGGAATGTCCCTGCACATAACCCCAATAAAACCACAGTATGTGGCTTTTACACTTGAACAGATAATACAATCAATGTTACGTATATGTATAATTGGATATTTTAATTAGTGGCCTTTAGAGATGCTGGTAGGCCGATGTTGTTACCAAAAGGGTTCAAGCAAAGAAAAGAAGAACAGGAAATGGGATGGTCATTACATTCAGCTCTTTGATGGACAAAGACATCAGAACATCCCCAAATCTCTGTAGGAGCTTGACTTTCTCTGGAAACATGGTTAAAGCAGACAGGAAGTAACTTGAGCCAAACAGGAGGGAATCAAATCAGACATCGCTAGCTTGCTTTTCAGGGCAGGACAATTATATTCGACATAAGGCCCTTTTCACTCATGCATCACTGCTCTCCACTTTCATGGGCTGCAACCACATTGGTCCAGTGGTTTGCCTTTCTTCCCCTTCACTTTACAAAGTCTTTCTGCTGAAGATGGCCAACAATGGCCACCTTTTTAGAGATTGTATAACCTTCCTAAAGATAGAAAGTGCAAGCAACTATGCAAAAGTGTTTTGTCGTTCATATGGCGTGCGCTGTCCAAATTGTAATCTTTCCAACACTACTTTTTATTCAGGTTTCTGCCAATTTGTTAACGCAGGGCTTTACAGAAAACCATTGAAGAATCAAGCCTGGCCTGTATGTCTGCCAGTGCCTTCCTGTGTTTTGTGTTTGGGCTCTGGAGCTGTCTACCTTGTGTCTGGGAACATGCATCCTCCGCAGCCTTTGTGACCCTGTATTCCCTCCCCCTTGGGTGGGCTGTGACCCAGCTTGCCTGCAGCTACCGCAGGTTACAAACTCTCACCCTGGAACGCTTGTAATCCTCGGGACGTACTTCAATACACTTTATGCTCTTTGCCCCTTTCTAAAATTCGGTAAGAACTTCACAGATCACAGGTCACGGTACCAAACAGAATCTGTGGTTAAAAATAGCAACTTATACATAGGTCATCTAAAAATACTACCTCCTGTCCATTCTCATTTAGAGAATACTTTGTTTGGCGGGCAACCTTCCGGGAACTTTTGACATTTTGTCCTGGTGTCACCAGAAACAGGACTGGGAGGCCATTTGTTTCGCAAAAAGGAGGCTAGATGATGAAGATGTTTTTTTTTTTCCTCGTATGTAACCTCATACTGCTGAGAAAATGTCAGAGTGCAGGAGAGAGAGTTTGTGGACATCAGATTCTCCGGGCCCTTAAGGGGCCCCCTGCACTGACGAATAGAGCAGTCTGTACTTATCTTGAACATGTAAGAATTCCATGGGGAACTGCAGCGTCCGAAGCCAAGATTTTGAACAATGTAGCACTCACTTGAGAAAGGTCTAAAATTAGTCTCATTTGTTTTAATTTAACCCAGTTGTGCTATATTTAACAGCGAAGCAGACATAAAATAACAGCTACCTTGATGCACATTTCCAAAATGGTTCTAAATTTACCACCACAGGATAAATCTATAATCAGAAACTTTTGCTTTTCTAGAATAAACTAAGTAGGAACAAAGAAAAATCAAGCAAGCATTGGAAATATTTATAGACTTCCCACTTGCACATTACGAGCTCGGAAAAATGTCTTTTTTATTAAGGCTTCACAAGCTGACACCTGGAAGCACTGGTGCAGAGGAGCCGCGTGTGCTCCGTCTTGGGAAGTCGGGGTTTCCCACTGCGGCTCCATGCATGAACAAGCACTAAACAAGAGCCACAATAAAATAGGAAATTACAGACCTCCCCTGCCAAATACCTGTGCTCTTCTCTGTGCTGGTAGTCTTTATTAACAGCACTGTCAAGGACTCAGTGACTGACCGGATAGCACTGACAGTCTAGGTATGGCAAACCAATGACTTTTCCTTAGCATCAGCACGCTAAACTAAGTATGTTAAAATGCCACTCAAACACAACGTCCCGCTTCTGTTAGCTTGTACTGCAAACTAGCTGCGTTTCCACCAGGACAATGGCATTCTAAAAAGGAGAGAGATAGTTATGAAAAGAGTTATGAAAACTCATTTTACTCTGTTATTGCTGGATTACTTGGGTATTCAGTCGCACAGAATAAAAAGCTGAAGAAATTCTGAGGAGAGGGAAAGGATGCTGCTGCATGAGCGCAATGCATCCCGGGTGATGTACGCAGTGCCAACACGGTTTTGTGAAAAACCCAGCTGTCCAATGTCAATATTGACAGATATACCGATGTATTTGTGGCATTGCTGCTTTTCATTGTTTATGCTAAAATGCCCAGCGCAAAACGCAACGGCATCCTGAAATGCAGCGTTGTCGAGCTCCAGGCCCATTTAAGAGATGAGCAGGCTATCTCCTCCTAAGAAGTGTTGCGTGAGACGATATGTGTGCAGTTTATCAGAGCTGTTCTTCTCTTCCTTTTCATCCAGCTCCGTATTTGTAAGCCCTTCATAAAACATAGATGCATCCCCTTGAATAGGACTCGACTTATCTTTCATTCAGACTCCCTCCTCTGTTTTCACTGTGGTCCTAAATGCGTGGACCACCAACCTCCCATCTGCCCGAAGGACTACAGGCGGGGAGATATGATGAAACAGATGAGATTCTGCTCAGAGCTACGGGACCTGGTGGTACTTTGTCTGGTCCGTCTAGATCGCTCTGATAGGGTGTCACGATAAGTAACATGAAAGTACCCTGTCATCAGCTTTTTTTCCTCTCCTCTTTTCTTCCCTACAACATCACAGCAGGGAGAAGCCTTCATGATTAAGATAATAGACAGTACTTCTGCATTTGACTACTTTTCAGACGTAGAATAGATTTAAAAAAAAAAAAAGGCAGGCGTCTGCTCACAGCTTTATAGTATCAGTACTGTTTTACTATCAACATGACTTCTGCAGATTCCAGGAAGGTTGTGAGTTGCTGTGCCAGGCTGCAACTTGGGGCCTCCTACACTGTCATTCGTGAGCTGCAGCGCCAGCGGATTTACATTCTGCATCTTCACCCTAAAAATAGCTTTTCTTCCAAATTGGCCGATTTTACCTCATCTGTTGATGACTGCGCTGTCAGACTGAGGGGCTTGTTTTGTGTTATTTTTAACACAAGTTATGCGGTTTCCTATGATAATTTAATCTTTTCTCTTACTTCTAATTACCATGAGAGTAGCTGTTTCTGAGATTTGGCAACCTCCGTGATAGTGGAAAGGAATGACGATTTGTTGTGAGCAACTCTAATTTAAATCTGCTCTCCTGTGTTGTAATGTGGAGGAGGCCGAAATCTCAGCCAGAACTATCTTTCAACCTCGGTCAACGATGAAGCACATTTACTCAAATACTGTTGTTAAAACTGCAGTAATCATTATTGTCATATCAATAGGGGATCAAATGACTATGTGTGTGATGAAGCCACAAACAATCATGGGGAACCTTCCATTGTACACACTGGTTGAGCACCAAAACAGCAAACCAGCAAAGCCGTTTGACAAAAACTACACTCTAACACCTGCATGGCTAGATATCACAACAGGCATGTAAGCAACTGCCCTTTTTTTGTCGTAAATTGGGTGTACTGACCCTCAGGTGTGCCAGCCATGATGGATAAAGGAACACGTTATTTATTTCTCAGTGCAGCCGTGACGCACTGTCCTTGGGAGCCTGGCACCAACATCCCCCTTTGGCTGCACCTTCACTATCATTAAAAACAACCTCTACTCCACACAGTTTGTATAAATGATGCTGGGAAAACAAACCATTTCAACGACCAAGTGAGAACCCCGGTGTCTGCACCGCTTGTGGGTTTACTTTAATAAATACATGTGCGTATACGTACAATCTCGATAACGCTCCCAGTTCCAGGGTGACAGCTCGCTTGTTGACACAGCAGAAGCTGAATGAATGTTTAACGTCTGCCGCTCTGCAGACATCTGAACTCACTCCTATCAATGCTGTTATGATTACACTCTGCATCCTTCTGGGTCAGACCAAAGGAATGAGGTGGTCCCTGTGAAAATAAACATTAACAGCAAGGTGTATTAGACACGATTGTAAAACATCCACCAATGACAACATAAACCCTCACCTATCTTCCTTCAGGGCTCGGGATTGTAACTGCTGGCTGTGATTGGTCACCACAGGTGAGGCATGTTGAGGAAATGGCATGCCTTTCTCCTCCCAAAAAACTGTCTTTGTTTGCCTCTGACAGGGGGAATGTGTGGCTAAGCATCGATGTGGCCCTTTGAGCGCCTGAAATGAGTCCCCTGTATTTTCCTAATGTGCACATAGAGGCACTTTGATCCCCCTCAGCGGGCGGCTGTCAACTATCTGACGGGCTTGTTTCTCTGAAAAGGTAACGTCTGTTCTACTCTAACTTGAGCAGGTAAACTGGTTTTGTTTTCTGTCTGCTCAACTTTCTTTACAATTAAACCATGTGGCGTCGTTCTTTCTGTCTGGTTTCATAACTGACCTGCCTGTGGGGAACAGGTTTGTGGTCACCATGCAGATAGGTTTCAACTCTATAATAAAAAGCCCACACCGGTTAGTGAAGAATAAGAGCAGAAGGAGACAGAGGAGAGCAAACATTAATATGGTAATATAAATGGCCTTCGACTCAAACCCTGGTACATTTAAACAACTACCTTAACTATTTGGTCAGGTCTTGAGCCTTTGAGGACTAATTTCTGCCCACTGAAGCAGACAATACTGACATCCTCATGGTCAAAGTAAGGGAACTGGACTTGGGAAGCACAGGTGAAACACTAGACAGCTTAAGTATGAGAATATGATATTTCCTGTGTGTTCAGCTACTCTTTTCTTGTCCAGATCTGTATGATGATTAGTTACTGGGACGTGGAGAGGTATGCATGCCTGCTGAGCAGGAGGAAGAGATGAATACCAAAGTGTGTTCAAACCCCCCCCCCCCCCCCCCCCCCCACCCCGGCCCCTCCTTCCCCATCTCCAAAGACTGCTAATCTATGTATTCTTGTTACACTATTCACTGGACTGTGAAGATTTCTCAAATATTATCTAGGGTCCCTTTTGCCTTCATGTAGACGATACCTATTATGGTTCCTCTCTGGCCAACACTTCAAATCACTTTCATTAACTCTCATTTGCAGAATCAGTTTTCTCTCTCAAAATCATACTCTTTATCACCCCATTCAATAAAGCAAACAAATGGAAATGTCTGTAGGCTCACCACTTTGATTCAGTCTGACATATCTCCACACAATGAGACTGTTTGTTATTAAAAATGTGTTTTTCATAATCACGTTGATCATCTTCAACTACTATATTAGGACCAAACACTTGCAAAAGTAATGTCCTTGCGATCAGCGTCAACTTTACTTTGTGTGAAGTGCTAATTAGCAAAAGTTACACAAACACTGAACTCCGACAGTGCACAGGGTAAACATTAACGTTCATGCTGGTCAACAAATCAGCATGCACGCTGATCTTAGTCTGCAGCTCAGAGCGCTGTCGTCCCTCACACATTGGACTCTTTGACTATATTACTTCTCAGTTTCCTTTGCATTTGGAATTGAAGTTGCTTTCAACTATGGCCTTGTATTTACTGAGTCAACAGCCAAGTGGAAATACTTCTATTATCCATAAAAGCTGCCTAGAAACCGTGTAAACTTTATTAATGGCATGCATGCTTGTATGAATTTACACTAATAAAATGTAAACGTGTGACCAGTACTGCTTGACTCGCGCAGGTAATCAATCGCCGCGGTTTGTAGCTCTGTGTTTGATATCGGGGGAAATGCAGGTTTTGGCTAAAAAAAGGCTGGTCTGAGGAGCAACTGAATGACCTCTAAATGTGTGTTGATTACAATAAGCCTGATTTGGAGGGATTTCTATTGATATGGTAGCTCTATAAGTAAGTTTGTGCTATGTAGTCTGGTGCGTTGCCTCTGGAGTGAAGTTATGTGTCTTTCCTGGCCTGGGGATTTCCTCCTTCCAGAAGCGCTCAAGGTTATTATTGTGGAGGAGGCTCTGAGCTCCACAGTAACTCCTGTTTGAAACATTTTGCGTTGCAAACACTCCCAGAGATTACAGCGAGAGCAGCCACAACAGTGAGCTCATTCACTGAAAAGTCAATCATCTCTTTCCTTTCATTCTTGATCATCATCCTGATAGTTGTGCAAACCTAAAAGAACACTGTGTGCGATTACGTAATCACACACATACCTAATGTACAGGTGATTACAGATTGAATGCAGACATTTGAGCATAACAGATTGCTCTATTTGGTCACATTGATTCCTCTGGAGTGGATGTTTGCGTTAGCTCAGACGCTTTCTGTGTTCTCCAAAGCAACCGGGACTCAAGCGGTTCTGTTGGATCACTTGTGCCTCTTAACTCGCCAGGGCTTGTTCACATTTAGCCCTGTAATTAATACAACGTAACTATGTAAGGATCACTTGTTAATGGACTGTATGGCAAAGCCCTGTTTAAACTCAGAGCTTTCACAGTTAGGCATAGCTGAAATAAAAATGAGTATGTTTGTTTCACTGCCCCCATGGCTAGCAGGTCTGCATCGCTCATATGATGTACAGCTGATGACGCCATAACGCTGTCATTTAGCGTTGCCTCGGCTCTCTGTGGAGAAGAAAATCCTTGGTTCCAAAGAGGACGTTTATTTTGCAGTGCAGCAGTGGGCCACTGAGACAAGGTGCTTACACAGCACCAATACAGTTATTATCAATTCCACTGCTTCTCTTGGCAATTCAAGCGCTGGGATTAGCCAGGCATTCATGGTAAAGAAGGGTCGGGAGCCCGTTTATTTAAGCCTCATACCCTGCACGAAAGCCAATCTAAGCCCGTCACTACTCAGGGTCAAATAAGACATTATTTGATTGACTTCAGCATGGGTCTCACATTATGCTGCACTCAAGCAGAAAAACAATTAAAACAAGCCCTAATAGATATGGATCTCTATTGATCTCCTGCAGACATTACTGCATTGTTTGTTTTGTGCACAGTGTACACACTGAGACACACTCCAAATATTTAATGAATCAATTCAGGCGTCGTTCCAATGGTTCACATACTGTACATCAGATCTGCATCAAACAGTCTCGGAGCCTCTTTGCGGGATTAAACGTGTTTCTATAAAGCAGTTGTTTTTAATGCGAGCATGCCAAACAACATTTAGAGTCTGTAAGAATGTTCTGTGGTCACAGCTAGGAATTACGAGTGGTATTTGCAGGGTTTGGACATTGGCCAGTACCTAGCAACTTATCTGCCTCTGTCAGCTAAACGTATATTGGGTTTAAATAAGCTGAAATGGGCAATAGACGTGCAAGGTTTCACAGTAAATTCTTCTTGCGTATCGTTTTTCCCTCCCATGTCTTTAAGTCGCTCGCTCTAAGCCCTCTTTTCTCTCTTTCTCCCCGTGTTTTGTTATTTTACCTGGAGGTGCAGGTGTGAAAGGGTGAGGCCGTGGAAAAACATTCGATTCCGTAAGCTTGTCATGAAGGAATCCATTGACTGACCTCTGCATCTTTGGCACACAATGACAAATGGGTTTGCAATTTTCCGCCTGACTGAGAGGCAACAAAGCACATTTCCACTTTCACCGGTGGGCAGTGAAAGTACAGTCTTCCTCTATCGTGCTCTTCAACCAGGAAGGGAGCATTACACATAGCTGGACTCTTTACTTTGGCTGCTCTAATGGTCAAAGTAGACAACTACACTCTGTCTGATCTATCAGGACACACTGACTTCACACAGTGAGGTAATCTGTTGATGAAGAAAGGAGAGCTTGTTTTTCTTGCATCCTAATTTTCAGACTATTCCCTAATTCAGAGAATCTGTAAATATGCCACAGATTTTTTCTTCTTCTTTGCATCAGTCATATGAGTCTGTGTCATTTATGTTGTTAGTTTAGACATCATCTTTTTTTTTATTGCTTATTACTTTGCTAGTGGCAGCAGGTCTTTCATTTGGTATCTTCCTCGACAGATTCTTTATTGTGACATGTAGTCCTGAATATCTTTTCTGTGTACATATGAGTGAAGAAATACATAGGTTGTGTGTACCCTGGAAAGAATATCTTCTGCATGGAAGATGAGGATCCTAAACATGGATTTAAATGAAATGCTCGATGGGCATGTTTTTCATCATAGGTTTTCCAAATCCCATTCCAAAAAAATCATATTGGTTTTGCAAATAATTATTGTGTGCATTTGTCTCTCCCCATAATAATGTTTTTTAGATATTTTTTCCCATTGTGCAATAGTGATCATTATCTCCATTAAGTGTTAATACCTTTCAGCCCTTAAAAACATCCAACTCATGTGTCAAAATATAGTCTAGCTGAACTCAATTTATGTGGACTTCCCTGTGGGATACATCCATCTTGTTTATGAGTACGCTGCATTGCTAAAGACGGCTGGTAATTCAACGCTGTTTACCAGTGTTTTTTCTGTTGATTGAATTGCTTCCAAAGCCTAAAAGAATGCTATGGAAATGAACCAATTGACCTTTTTGCTGACCCTAAAGATCCCTCAGCCCCTGTGGGAGTAGAAGCTGTGAGGCGGAGTTTGGAAATCAAAGAGATCTATGCTGCAAATCGAGACCTACGGCCACCTCTCCAGAATGTCCTCAGCTCATATAAGAATACCAAACTATTTAGCAAATATGTCGGCAGACTTTACGGCCTTTCTTGGCTTGATTGCTAACAACATAATCAATTGAACAAAGGAAAATAGATCTGTGTGTGAGTTGTTTGTGCCTGGCGGGGCACTGTGGCCCGGCAGCCCAGCAGGGCGTTTATGTCCTGTAGGGATAACCTGTCATGGTGCTGAGAGTCTAATTGATGCCTCATGCTTTTCAGGGGGCAATTATAGCGCCCAAATGTCAAGACCTAATTTGTGACTCTGTAATGTGGACACATGGGCCTGAGGAAGGGGTGACACGGCTGATCCAGAGGGACTCCCACATTGGTTTGGTCAGCAGATGTGAGGGGCTTGGGGGGAGATGGGGGGTCCTATTTTGGAAGATAAATCATTTTTGCAACATAGGCAATGCTTCTTTCTTCTTCTTGAATATTTACTTGGAAAAACATATATTTTTAAAAACAAAACTAATTAGTATGGAGTAGGAAAAAGGGTAAAAAGAAATTGTGAAATAACACACTTCATATAGATATTGTTTCAATAAATATACAGATAAATATAGATAATATAATAATATAATATAGATAAATAGAATGCAAATATTCTCTTGTTTCATCAATCAAAAGCATCACTGTTAAATACACAAACACAGTCAAAAACCTGTTACGTGAATCAAAGTCTGACTTCAGCCATTTAACATGTGTCTCTTTGTGCCTCCTCAGATACAGTGAAGTCAGATCCCTTTGGTTAAACAAGAGGTCAGTCAGTTTGTAGGCCTGGAAACGCACAGCGGTGTTGTTCACTATGCGTGCCTTGTTACAGCTGAGAAGACAGAACAGTAGAGATGACAGTTTCCCCTCTTCTTTTGCTCCCCACAACCCCAAAACGTTCTTGTTTTCTCCTAACGTCTCCATGGCGACGCAAACAGAGGAGCGTGTTTTCCCCTGGAGCTGACAGCTTGCGATGTGGAGCGTCAGTAAATCAGGTCTGTAGCTCTAATTGCGGCTCGCGGAAGGCCGACCGCAACATCCTCTCAGCTATGACACGAAAAATTATTGTGCTCGAGTACAAGTGTGGAAGATGGTTTTGTTTTTGGCCTGAAAGCTGATATTGAATGATATTTTGGACCCCTGGCTGCAGATTTGACTAGAAGTCCTCTCTCTCTGCGGACTCGGATAAAATCCCAAAAGTATCAAGTGGATAACGCTATACTTACACTTTGCTCTAATCCCTTTAAACACACATGCAGCTCATAATTTGTGCGCACAGAGCCTGAAATCAATAGTTGCAGGATTCAAATGACACAAAGCTGCAGACAACCATCCCTGCGCAAACACACTCTTAGAAGTGGCCTCGGCTTTGGAGCAACAGGTGAGCTTCTCGGCAACTCCCCTGTCCTCCCCAACGCAGCCTTCTAAATATAGAAATTATGCTCTCTGATAATTGGGGGCAGACAACAAAGCCGGCTATATTTCCACCCTCCTCCTCCTCCTGCTGCTGCTACTAAGTTGTGTCCCCAGCTGACAAACAGCAGGACTGAGATCAGAGTGTGAGAGCTTGAGTGCTAAGGGAACACCTGCGCTGTCTGACTGGACCGCGAGGATAGACACAGAAGATCACTGACTTCCACACCTGCCCATGGACTCATGCCACACACACACACACACACACACACACACACACACACACTTGGTTGGGTTTCCTCAAGAGCCCTTTAAGGCCACCGCTGAGGAGGTGATGAAAGTCAGGGAGTGTCTGTTAAGCGTGTGAGACGGCCCTCCAGAGTGGGTGCGGATGAGAGGCTTAAGTGTTTTCAGCGACCACCTGCAGGAGGAGGAGCAGCGGGGAACAAAAGCATCTGTCTCAAGGCCAGCTAGACTCCAAATCGGCCAAACAAGTGCCATGGAAGTTCTTCTGGGCATCTGGGTATCACAAGTCAGGATTTCCAGCACGCTCCGAAGGATGACTTTCAAAATGTCAAACGGGGGGGCGGCGAGGGTTACACTGTTTGACTGACACACGGTCTGCTCTCCATGGGCACGAGTGGTGATGCCCTGAGACTTTTGTCTCTTTGCAATGAGAAACACGCACAGTTTATAACGCTCTCCGGGGGTGCTGTCATTAATCAACGCCAGAAGCGTGTCGGTGTTCCGAGGCTTGCAGGTGGGAAAGTCCCCCAGCATCACTCTGTAGACAGGAAAGAGTTGGCCGCTTGCATCAGGACACCACCACTGGCCCGCCATCACATACACGCTGACATCACAAGCCGAGCTTTCGTGCTTCGACAAGGACCTTCCCCCGGCTGAGGAAACAGATATGCTAACAGTAGAACTACAAAACACTTGGGACAGCAAAAACAGCTTACATCTTGAACACAAAGAAACAGAAGCTACCTAAAAGGATGTAATTGAAGCAGCATTGCCTTGTTTTATAAGACATTTCAACAAGGCTATCATCCTCAAACTGTCTGCAGAGGTCACATGATCCTTATCGGGCCCGAGCTAAAGGTCAGATTTTATTTGGCCCTGATCGTGTTGTTGCATGGCCTTGTAAATTCAGAGGATTCTGGGACGAGGCTTTGAAGTTTTATGCGTGCATCAATTCTACGACCTCTCTCCTGGCATAATGAGGTCCATAAAGAAAGACAACATTGGTCTCGTAAGCGGGTTTATATGTTTAAACTCTAAAAGACCAAGGCAACCGATAAAGTCAACTTTTCACATGATTGCTCTGTTTAAAGTAAAAATGTGGGTCATAAATAAACTGATTATATCCTCATCTCGGATAGGATCATGGGATGACAAAGGAATAAAGCATTTCGATTACATTTTGAGTTATTTATTGTTTGTGTTGTCAGTTTGTTGACTTCAGATTCCTCGTGTAACACAAGTGACAGTAGTTTGGTGCAAATTGATTGGCCATTATAACGAAGACTCTTTAGAAATGAATTCATAGTTGCCATATTTGGATAAAATGCATTGTTTTCAGATCTTTTCCAAATGTTGCAGTGTATTCAATTTTTTGGTGACATTTCAGTTGATCTTTGACCTTTTTTTAAAAGTAAAAGACAAAGTAAAAGACATAATGGTACAGTGTCTCAGTCTTTACATAATCAATACAGTTTCTAGTGGTTTTTCTATATATAGGATGTATTTAACTGTAAAAATATATTCTCAATAAATAAATATAAAACATAAATATATGTATCTAAAATGAATAAATAAATTGTTACATTTTTTCAAACAGGTCTGGACACATGTAAGAAAATCCCAACAACCGAATTCCTTCAAAGTCCTTCTGAACAAACTGCAGCTTTCAGACACAATACCCAAATTAAAAGTACCATTTGAGTACAGCAGTAAAGACTCCCGTGGACAGCCAGTATCCCCATCTGACCAGAGGAGATGCTCCCTGATCGCCCAGCTGCCTTTTCCCATTCCACTCCTATTCCGTGCAGGTACTTTTTTAGGGTCGTCTAACAGAAACAGCCCCCTCATGCCGAGCGTGCAGACATTCTAACCCGTCTGCCTGGCTGCTGAGAGATGGCCCGTGCATTCCTACAAGAGGCCCTGGTGCCTTTATCCCTGCAGGTCGGGCACGCTGTCAGCCTGCGTCCCTCGTCTCCTCTATGCTCCCTGCCTGCGAGGGCCTAAAGCAGCAATTCCTGAACTGGACCGGGTCTCCGAGTCTCAGCTGTGTCCCAGGATATCCCTGTACAGCTCTGGCACACGGTCAGGGTCCACAGGTCTGGGCAAGAAGTGTGTAAATTTCTGGTGCCGCCTGGATTTAGTCCCGTCCCTTGGTGTCCCGTCTTTGTTTAACGCCACGAAATAACGTGTCCCTTTGTCTCCGTGTTTGTAGAGGTTTGAGGAGTATGTGTTGTACCAGTTCTCCTCAAACTGCTCCTTGAAAACACACTCAGCTGAGAGTTTCTCCTGAAAACAAAAGGACACAACATCAAAAGTAGTCCTGACTTGTGATGCATGAACAGAAAACTATTTGACAGTGTTTTTCATTATTTTTCTAAATTTAGTGTTAAATTCTAGAAACGTGAGAGCTGAATAAAAGATGTGTGGGTCATCTTTGCATGGTCAAAAATGAGGATATAGACGACATGAATAAGCAACGCTGGTACTTACAGAACCATACAGCTCCCCTTTGTCGTTCATCCCAAGATAGAGTCCACTGTCCACACCTCTAATGCTTATCAAGCCTACAGCAAGGCTTATGAATTCCAAAATACCTGCAGGAGATAAACACAGTTTTTCAGAAGAGACATTGAAAAAGATGAAAAAATATGAATAAAGACGTTCTAAAAAATATAATTAATTCTACACAATTGATGTTTTAAATGATGTTTGATGAAAATAAATCATTGGACTGTTATTACTTTCACCGTTGCTGATTCTTTCGGCAGGTACTTTATAATAAAGGGTAGGCCCTTTCTGTATATTTTGGGTCTCTAAATATGTGATAAGTACGCCAGGTATTTACCAGAACGACTGTGGTCCTTCCTCGTCCCTTGCACTGTGCCGTCCGGAAGTATTTCCAGATGAAAGCCAGTCCTGCAGTACAACTGTCTCCTCCTGAGGATCCCCTTGAGGTGGGTTAAATCCGCGGCGGTGCTCCGGGAGAGTCTGTCCCCAGGTATGAAGTGCTCCCCGAGAAGCGTCGAACGGTCCCTAAGTGGGGTCAGGAGGAAATGGGACCCGACCTGCGCGACACCATCGATGCCGTGCAGGACCCCACCAACTTCCCCCAGGACAGAAGCAGCAGCAGCAGCAGCAGCGGCGGCCATCGCGTCAAAGCGCGGCGGATAAAGTTTAGCGAGGAGGTCCGGAGGGAGAGCTCTTGCGTAGTGGACTACCTGGCTGCCACTGTCACTTATTGCATGCTGACTCCCACCTTTACTTGGCGCGTGAACCCGTTGCAGAAAGACACGCGTGTTTCTCTCCCCTGTCCGAAAAACACTCACAACTACCGCCGGTCACAGATTCCTCCTCTCTCCTTTGGTTGTCTTTTCTTGTTCTAGCGCTGCGTCTTCATCAGCTGCCTCATGCTGCGTACCTGTTCGCGGCGTACTGCGTAGACCCCGACGCCAGACGATTCAGTGGTAATAAGTGCGGAACGAAGGCTGCAGTGCAGGTAAAAGGAGCTCCTGGGGGGTTTTTGCGCTCAAAGTGGCAGGGGTGGCGAGGCAGGTGCAAAACCACAGGACTAGTAATGGGCGGGGCTGTCACAGTCCAGACGTGCCCTGGCAGGGATTGTTGTTCCCTCTCCATGAAACGAGGGAGAGAGAGAGAGAGAGAGAGAGAGAGAGAGAGAGAGAGAGAGAGAGAGAGAGAGAGAGAGAGAGAGAGAGAGAGAGAGAGAGAGAGAGAGAGAGAGAGAGAGACACGGGGTTGATGGTAGGCTTTGGTAAACTGGAGCACCTGCCTCGCTTTTAAAATTCAAATAAAACATGTAAAACACAAAACGGAATTACACTTTAAATACACTCACGAGGCGCGAGACATATAGGCCAGCGTGTGTTTTGGTACACGTGACGTTTCTCTCACTCTCACGAGCGTGACGGCCCGTGAGCCCGGAGCCGCTTGAAACACCACGTCTCGCGAGCTTCGGGGCCGCCGGCACAAGCCGCTCTGCTCTTTCCGGTGTGCGCGTGTGTGACCAGTTACGACGCCTTTCGTGTAAACAGCCATGGCGGCCCTGCGCAGCCTTATCCCTCTACTCACTAACAGCTCAAGAGCGAGGAGGTTTGTCGTGTGTGGATCCTGCGTCACCGCGGCGGCCGGAGCTGGTTGTTGTTATTATTATTATTACTATTACTATTCCCGCGGCTCGCTCGCCGGTAGACGCTGCGGGTTGAAGAGCAACGTCGAGGCTCGACTCCTCCATCTGGCGCTACCAGCGGTGTCTGCCACCGAGAAGGTACAGTGGGGCATTTTTCTATACGGTCGCGAGAGACGCTACTTTTTAATGCTGCATATTTGATTTAGCAGATGGCGCTATCCGCATAACGAGCGGGGTATCTGTATGTACCACTGCCCATCACACATCGGGCACGTTACAACTACATTAACGCTGATGTGTCGTCAGCACGAGGAGCTGTCCTGACCTTCGGTGCTGAAATGGCAAAAACGGTCCGAGGCGAATGTCAGATCACGTGACCTAATAGCTGAAATATGTGCGTGTCTTGTCTGCCTTTTGTGAAGACATGTTGCACAATTCGTATCTTCCGTAAGACAATTCTTAAAATGTCGATATTATAACAATGTGTACATTATACTGTACTTATATTAGATTAGAGGTAGAGACAAAATACAAAATACAGAACACTGCAGTGATGTAATCCAAAGCCCTAGTGGCCATATCGTTGGTGGTGTTGCTATTCCTGTTATACTGCTCCAACCCAAAGATATTAAATTACAGTGAATGAATAAAGTGTATATAATATATGTATATATTACGTATATATATATACAGTATATATATAGTATATATATATATATATATATATATATATATATATATATAGTATATATATATATATATATATATATATATATATATATATATATATATATACATATATGTATATAATGTACCAAACAACAGGAAAGCAGCTTACACAGTGCCTCTATTTTCAAGCAACAATTAGTCGACTTATTGATTATTACGCAACTTATTTGATAATTTATTAATTAAGCCGGCCTAGTTTAGGGCATAAACAGACAAGTAAACCTTGTGGTTCGCACACCTCTACCAGAAGATTCCTTGTTCTTGTGCGGGTTGGAGCGAGGGCAGCTATACTGTGGCCACGGGTCGGAGGAATTCAGGGATACAGGAAACTGGACACTGGGGCTTGGCGGAGGGGCTGACATCTGATGAGAGGTGGGGGTGGTTTGGAGGGGGTTTAATGGTTAAGCCGAGGGGGGCACACATTCCCTGGGTGTTTGCTCAGTGCCCATTGGACTTGGCACTTTGCCACGCAATAGAAAGATCTCCTCTGTCTTCACCAATCCGGCCTTCTGATCTGGCTGCGTTGGAACAGTGGCAGGGACATTATCTTGAGCACAGGGATGAAAAATATGGTTGACATAACATGCGATCCATTACTGAATAAAGCACAAGCCTCTTTGTTGTTCCACGCGAGAGAGGCTACTGGACAAGAAAAGCTGCTGTGGATTTTATATAAAGCCTCTTTCAGATATTATGCACTGTTGGTATGATGTGAAATATTTGTTTTTAGTGTAGGTATGTGTTTGTGTTTGCAGGCCCGCTCCTATGGCCTGGATGATGGAGATGCGTACATGTCGTCCTATGAAAACAGATTCCGTCTCTTCAGTTCGGTGGAGTACGAGGGGCAGCTCTACATGACGCCACTCAGCTTCATAGAGTCCGTCACTTTGAATGAACCCAGGAGTGAGTGCACCTTTATTACTCAACTCCTCCCCACAATACATCCTGCAGAGGAAGGGTGAACTACTGATTTTAGGGTTTCATAAACAATCAATAAATTAGTTTATTGTCAGACATTATCTGACATGCGGTAAAATGTGAGGCTTTGCTTTTTGTCCCTCTTTCGCTGGCGCAAATGAAACGTTGTCTGACTTTAGACCAGTGATCTGACACAAACAATTTTCTGACGTAAAGATGGGTTTTCTGAGGGGCATTTTTTTAGTTTTTAAATTCTATAGCCCAAAATATTAATTACAAAGCGAAGGAAAGTATTGCCGTTCTTCTCACAAGAAGTAACATGGATGTGATGAATCCAGTCAAAGGAGAAATGCAGAGCTCCACAAATTGTGTTCTGACACAAGTTGTAGCAGCCTCGACTTTGCAAACTTGAAACAGGCTTATTCTTTTAAAAAAGTAGAGAAGCAGAGAAACAGTCTGATGTGCTTACATTACTCCAAGACTGAAGTAATGCCTTTTAATAAAATGTTCATCATCAATCGCTTTTTCTGGCAGTTTACTTCACACAGACTGCCACTCTGCTGCACTGCAGATGCTACATGGCTTCTGTGATCCACATTTGTCAGCAACCATTTGCTTGATTACCCTTCCGTCAACTCATCAGATAAACCCCATTATTCCCCCATTTACTTGATATCAGAAGAAAAAGTCCTTCAGTTCTTTTCCTGGAACATGATTTGTTGCTGAGGGGCTATGAAGTGTCATCATCAGACAATAAGTCGCGGCTTGCACAGCCTCAGTCATAACACCTGCATAAAGATAGGGATCTTTCCCAGCGACCCCACTTTTATGGCTCATTTATGTGGCAACAAAGTCGCAGGGACCCGGAAAGACCAAACAACTGAGCATGGATGTCATAAATGTGATGATAAGACATTCGGAGTATTGCGATTGATTATGGTGTGAGGCGTGTGTGCGGTCTGCTGAAATGTTTTGGACATGTCTTCACTGGCATCTAATGAGACCAGTAAATAAGGGGCACTAATGTGTTAGCATAGCATGTGCCAATAACCTCTAATGTGTTGCAAAATAGCCCCCATGGTGTTTTATGGTTATACTGTGATCGTAAAAAGTGATGTGTTTCTGAGGGGATGGTGGAGTTCGGGCCATTTAAAAGTGAACCATTGGAGTCAAAGCTAAAGTGATGTCATGTAAGTTATATGTGAGTCATATCCAATCCATCAGGTATCTTTTGATGGAACAGGAAGTGAAATGAAGAAATTCATGCGCACATTGAGGACTAAAGCTTTTTTCAGAGCAAGTCATCATAATCCCAGCATTAAACACAGGTTCTGAAACGTGTCAGTTGAGGGTTATTGTCACGTTTTTATTTTTTACGACACCTCCATCTTATCTTTTGCTTTATTGACCACTGGAATGCGTTCATGTAGACATCGGTCCACATAAACACCCGTTTTCACTTTTGTTTTTTCTTAATTCATAATTCACCGTGGAAACGTTGCCCCACTGTTGGAAGTATGCCGCTAAGGCAAGTAAAATTATTTATATTGAAAGTTAGATTCATGGCGATGCACTGAGGGAAGGCTATTGAGTTTGATTTTGTTAACATACAAAAGAAGACATTTTCCAAAACAAGCTTAATCAGTTAATTCGTTTTTAGTTAGTAATAATTAGTAATTATGAATAAATAAAGTTATTTTTGTCTTCACTGCACAGGAAAAGTAACAATTCTGATCGGAAATGTAACTAAGCAGACACATGTAGTGGAGTCGAAATTACAAAATTGGCCTTGAAGATGTAGTGCAGTAGAAGTTTAAACTGTATAAAAAAGTAAATCACAAATATCCCAACACTTAATTTACTGTAAAGTCTTACTGCATGTACTAACTGTTAACCTTGTTTCCTTAGGCAGGAGAGCATGGAAGTCCCTCACAAAAAAGGCAAGTTGTTCTGTCATCAAAGCACTTGTGACTGTTTCACAGAATCTCTTCATCCATACAAAACCTATGTAATTACTGAAATGCCGACAACATTGTGTTACTTTGTGATTACTCAGGATTTAGATACGAATGAGTGATTTGGGATTTCCTTCTATTCTCACAGGACTTAGAAAAAATACTGTCTGATACCCCACCTGTTTGCAAAGGATCATCTAATTTGTTCAGAAATCTTCGTGAACAAGGTGAAGTAACCCGCTCGATCCACCACAGCTCGACACAAGCACCCATTGTATTTCCCTTCATGCTTCTATTTGAGTGTGTTAAACTTGTGTATAATATCTCTCCAATGCTCTGGTAACATGTTGTAGATTTATTATCAGGTAACCTCTGCATGGAAAGGTCCATTGGGGTTTTCTTGAGTAAAAAATGCTATAAGTTCTACGTCTACTAGAAGAAACAATCCAATTTGCTACTCATTACTAGGAAAGTAATTGCTTCGAAAAATAAGTTATATTTATTATAACTATAAAATACAGTTTAGAATGTGCCGTGCTGAGTTGTTAAAACACAGAAATTAATAGGAATAATGAATTCAACAAATTCACCATATTCCCTCTGACAGAAAACTATTTGCCACCCAATGCACCTTGAGAATCTTATTCTTCTTTGAGTGGCTTGTGAAACAATGACTGCACTCTTAACCTGAAAACTCAGATTCCTATCAATTAAGAAAATTAAGTTATAACTGTGAGTTGGATATCTTATGTAAATGTTCCCACCTGAGCCTGCATACTCAGTGTGTTGTACGAACCAGTGCAGCATTAGATCTCACTGCTGCAGCTCTCCCTCTGTTGCTTTAGCTAAGTGCCAATGCTGAGATTGTGGCCTTTTAATCCTGCTGTTAAACGTTGCGGCTTTGTGAGGGGGAAAAAAGGACTGGATTGATCTGCCAACAAAGCGTCGCTTTGGAGAATGAAGGAGCCGTTTGAACCCGACTGTGTCGAGACACGTCCCACCGACCACCCCCCTGATCACCACGGACATTATGAAGCCTAAGAATGGCATTGGATTACATCTCCGGGACTGCCACTCTGTATGAAGTGTTGCTGTGGAATTCTTTGTATTGTCTAACAGCATCTACTTGAGCTCAGAGGCTGAGCTGTGGAGAAGGGGGGTGATGCGTGGACTGGAGGTAGAGGGGGTGGGGGTGTGGAGGAAGGGTGGGCTCCCTCCAGGAGACTGAAGGTGTGTGGTATTGGCGAAACATGGCTGGAATCTTAAAAGTTGTTTTTCTTCTCTCCCGTCAACCCCTTTAAGCTTTCAAAGGCTTTGAAGCCAGAGATCTGTTGTCGTTATAAGACTGTTCCTGACAAACAGAGAGAGCTGGGATGACAAGAACCTTTTTTTTTTTTGATGAACATGTTTGTGGCATGCATCACTAATTCTCTTTTCACACCTCAGTTTGAACATGTCTTTCAGAAATGACATCTTGGTTTGCTACTTTAGTTTTTCTTTTCCTTGCGGAAACCACCTCCCTGTACCAGAATTATTTTCCCATAACAGGCAGAGCAGTCACCCAGAACTATCTGCGCTCGATTCTCTATCTTCCCGAGCAAACAAAGGCTCGGGAATGCTTTCAGAGTCAGAGGGTAGAAGCCTCCCGAGTCGACTGAGATGTCTCCTGACACTCACTCTTCCCTTCTCCGTGTCACACAACAAAGGGAGCTGAAGGACGCAACACAAAACCTGAATCGGCCATTCTCAATCAGTGACAGATCACTTGAGAGTGTATTACACCTTGTTACCCAAACGCGATCAGAAGCCGTGGGCCTTAAATTTGTTTGGGTTTGTGTCCCGATCGGTCAAGCTTGTGTTTGTGTGAGGGGGAACACCAGGCACGAGGTAAAAGGCACCTTTTAAGATGTTATCAGTGTGGGCGAGAGGATTACTCTTGTCTTAAGGCGTGCACTGTTTCTTTGGATGGCTTATTTAACCCAGGAGCATGACTTTGAACATCTGTAAACAGGTTAATGCCATCGGATGCTGTATTGTGTGCATAAGGGGTTGTTTTAGCTTTTGTTTGTCAGCTTGGCAATTGTTTTTTCTTTTTTTCCAGGTGTCATCAGCTACACAGAGTATCTCTTCCTGCTCTGCATTTTAACAAGTAAGTATAAGCTTTGACTGACTCAAGGAGAATTATCTTTAAAAAGGTGGCTGTCCATTGTAACTCCTTATTTGGTTTCAGAACCCCGTGCAGGCTTCAGGATTGCTTTCAACATGTTTGATGCGGATGGGAATGAAATGGTGGACAAAAAGGAGTTCTTGGCGGTGCGAGGCTCATTGATATTGAGATACAATGAAATGTATTTTATCCATCGAGTCACATTCTGCATAATAACTGTAATTGTCTTTTTACCAGCTGGAGGAAATTTTCCGTAAGAAACAGGCGAGAAAAGAAGTTGCAGAAGACATGCAAAGATTTGACCAGCAGGTATGAGTTGCTGTTAAATGCCTCGATATTTTTACGTACTGTATAAACCCTCGACAACATGGCCCTAAGCAAGCGTAATATAACAAAGTTTCTAGGTAATTATGAACCCACTGAAGAATATTGATAACCTGCAGTTCCTGACAATGTTTTTTCATTAAGTTGCCTGCACATTTCCCCCGTTCATTTGTTTTTTGGGGCAAAGGAAACTGATAAATCCACTGCGAGCTACTTGTCTGAAACTAAATGGCAGACAAAGTTAGCAGCTAGCTAGTGAAAGACAGGTGTTTGTGTTAACTGCTTTGGTGTAGACGAGATCAGAGCAAAATGAAGAGTGGACATTGGACTTATATGTGTACAGTCTAAAAAATTTGACTCTAAATGCTGATGTTGCTCTGAACAAACGGTTTGCTTTAAATGTTGAGTGTTGTCCTTTCAACCTGGTCTGCTGCCTCCATGTGGCCAAAAACCTTAATTTAAACCTCCATTTAAAATGTAGCTACTTATGGACAGCGCAATAAACTGTTAATAAAGCCGGGACATAATGTATAAACTTGATATGGCTAACATTTTAGGTTGCCTCTTTACACATTGAGCAGACACAGAGCAAAACATTCCTTTGGAGTCCTATTTCTGCTCTGTTCGAGTCCCCGACTCCAGAGGGAAACATCTGCCTTGTTAGCTGAACGCTAAATACTAAATGTTGCTAACTGGGCCTGTCTGGGCACCAGGTAGTGAACAGTTGGTTCATCAGAGCCTGGAAACATTAAGCCGTAAGTGCGGAAGGAGGCTTTGGAGTCAGTGATCCTTTGTGGGCTTCTCACTACAAGGGACACCTTTTTAATTCACACAGCACTTCTACCCATTATTGATAATATACAGCAGAAAAAAACTAGTGGAGCTTGACATTGATTGGAATCTGAATCTTGAACAAATGTCAAACGCGACATGACTGTGTTCCTAGAAGGAGTGCAAAGAGGTGAACGTGGTCATACAAGGTAAAACATGTCTGAGGCTTTCATCTCTTTGGGGCCGCCTTGTGTTGCATGCAGGTGGATGTAAACAGGCAGAGCTGAATACAGCGATAAGAGCGACTCTTTGAGGTCTTATCGCTCAAACACAACATGGAGGAGCTTACTCTGCAGGGACAAACGTTACCATCTCTGGACGGTCTTGCATTAATCTGTGGCCCGTATGAAACATCAAACAGATCATTAGAATGGGTACTCTAGATTTGGAAACAAAATGATGCCTTGGCAAGGTTGAGGGCAATGTCACGTTACATAAATTTGACTTGTATGACATGAAGAAAATCCATTTTTTAGCTCACAAACTCATTTCCAGAAACTCACTTCCTCTTCTAATATCTGCTATGAATCATAAATGAATCTTCTCTCCCTGCTCGTTTTTATTTCAGAGCCTGCAGCTGTACGGTCAACGCACATCACAGCCGCACAGTGTATGTATTGTTCTCTCTCACCGGAGGAAAATGCTACCGTTCTGCTTGTTGCATGTATTATTGGCATGCTGAAATCTATTAAACACACAAAAAAACCTGCATGTGTGTCTTTTAACAGAAGATAACCTCAGTAGCTGGGTTTAAAATAGACCTGTGTGTCATTCAGCATTACCTGGAATAGTCTGTGTATGTGGTTAGTGCAGACGATTCATCCATTTTTACACCCATTTTTCAGCATTCAGTTACAGAACCCACCTCAAATAACTTTTACCCAAAGACACTTGGCCGGACCCCCATGTTTTATTTTTACAGTTACTTGAGGATTGGTATTTGGGCTCAGGTTACCTTTTGTGATGGTTTGACCATGAAGATGCCAGTCAGAGCGGAGAACTGTGAAAAGGACTCCACACACACACACACACACCGACGCAAACACAGACAGACCCACAAACTAACAGAGGGACGGACCCGTCTGTTTGAAGGCTTAACCTCTGGGTGTGTCTTTTTTGTTTTGATTTCTTCTGTCTGTACTGTAGGTAGGTATCTTTTCCAGCAAAAACTTCAAAAGTCAAATCTTTTCAAAAATACGGGCTTTCCCCAAGCTCGTAACTACAAGTGTTTCGGCGCGGTGCATTAAAGAGTCGTTCATTGATTAGCAGTGGGATCACATCGTGAATCTCTCTCTCTCTCTCTCTCTCTCTTTAAGCATTCAGACGCAGAGATGTTTAATCAGCTGGCTCACATTCGCCCTCAGGCTTGAGAGATGAAAACAAAAAGTTGATGAGAGAAATAGATGTTATGAAACAAAGCAAGCCTTTTTCTATGAACACGTGTCGACACCAGCTGTCTGTTTCTGGTTGGCTGTGTGCTTATTTCGCTTTTGTCGAGAATTTTAGTGCATTGTTCAAATTGGCACCATCCCCTTTTTTTATTCAGTCTCTGAGCCGTACACTGTATGTATACAAGACGTGGCTGTGAGCGGAGGGGACCATATGGACCTCGTGGTAAAGAAACCCTGTTACTCTCTGGTAGCAAGTTGGCCGATTACAAGGTAGCCCCGCCCTAAAACCCACTGCTTTGGTCTATTTCACCCACAAATGATCATCATTTACTAAATGAATATAGGAGCTATTGAAACTATTAACTCATGTTTAGGAAATTATAGGGTTAAGGCAGCATTGACTCCACTTTTCAGAAACCGGAGGTTAGTTGAGCAATGTCCGATGACTTGCATTAACCTCTCAGTTTAGCATCATGTGATGACAACCTGGCACGAATCCTCCCTCGGCTCTCACACCTTGCATGCTTTGGACATGTGTCAGCTGTGCTGGCTCAGCGTCCTGCCAGGATGCTGCATGCCTGGCTGCAGAGGAGGCCCACGCCGCGGCCGATGGGCCCCTCAGATACACCGCCGGCAGCACCGCTCTGTTTCTGTCCGTCTGTCCCGATGTCTCTGATGGGTTTTTTTCGTGTTGTTTTTTTTTAATCTGACTCTTCATCTTCTTTCCAGTCCGTGCATCTCTGTCCTCTTGCCTGCCTCAGTGCTGTCCATGTTTCTCCGTCCGTCTTCCTTCCCTGGATGTGTTTTTGTCTTCTAACAGCTGTGCTCCAACTGCTGCCACAGGTTCTTGAAAAGGACAGTCCGCATGTGGAGGCGCGGGGCATGTGGGATGTTCTCAGACGCAGCACGAGTCAAGTTCTTTTTTCTGATCTCACCGAGGTAGCCGTGCCTTCTTTGCCTCGGTCATACAGTCAATACCGTGAGCCAGGTCATGACTGTTCGTACTGCAGGTACCATGTTAGCACGGTAGATAGTTTTATTTGGTCTTCCTGTTAGCAGGAGAACATACAGACTAACACTTCATCTGTAGCATGTTTAATTAAACTATTGCATGGTACCTGTTTGTATTGCACAGAAATGCGAAATGCTGGCCCATAGTTTGATTTCAGGCACAGTGAAAAATTAACCATTAACTCTTATTTGACAGCCGAATCTGAGTATGGCTACTACCTAACATGTTTGCTCCAGTGGTTAGATTAAGTCTTTGTTAATGTTTACCTGGAGTTTCCATCAGACAGTTTAAAACAGCTCATTTTGCTAGCTCAGATTTTGTGCAAATTGATGTTTGGATAAATAACTGCAAGTCTTTCTCCCTCTGCTGTCAGGTGGATGAAAAGAGAGAGACAACGCTGCTTGTGCACTTCTTTGGGAAAAAAGGCAAAGCTGAATTAAAATTTGAAGATTTTTACGAGTGAGTAGAAAACCTCTTTGTTTGCTTTGTGAAAATGATTATCATACAGTGTGACGGGGCCATTTGTCATTTTCATGCCTAAACCTTGCGACATTGTTGAGTGTTCCTTCGTGAATGAGAGTTTCTGGTGGTGGCGTTAGCTGTCAGTGGCGCGTCTCGCTCTTCCAGGTTCATGGACAACCTTCAGACAGAGGTGCTGGAGATAGAGTTCCTCTCCTACTGCAAAGGCCTGCCCACCATCAGCGAGGAAGACTTTGCTCGGATCCTCCTTCGCTACACCAACGTGGACGACGTCAACGAGTATTTGGAGAACGTCCGGCACAGCCTGCCGGACGAAAAGGTGAGCCCTTTTTTCCCCTTCTGATTCGCTAACATGCTTAAGAAGATGGATCTTCTTTTACGGTTTTAAGTCTTAGAAATAATTGATGAACTGCAGTTTCCCCGTCCTCCCAGTGAAGTGTCTCCCACCAACGTTCAGGCATAGTAAAGGCAGGTCAGGTCTCAGGTCTGGGTTAGGACTAACGCTGGTACTACACCGGACCCTCTTATCGTGATGACCACCGTCAATGACGTAATTGCATACAAAATAGTTCCATTTTACTGGTGTTTTTTTAACCAAATATTTACACAATTCTTTGATAGATAATAATCAAGTATGTGAGCATATATACTGAGCAGGTAAAAGAAAATAGCGGCGTAACTAATTTCCAACGTTCACATCACAGCTGTAAGACTTGTGCCCCGTTATAACGTTCAAAACTGAAGCCAATGTTCCATGATGTAACAAACTGATGTTT
Source organism: Apeltes quadracus (assembly GCA_021346845.1). Taxonomy (NCBI): domain Eukaryota; kingdom Metazoa; phylum Chordata; class Actinopteri; order Perciformes; family Gasterosteidae; genus Apeltes; species Apeltes quadracus. The sequence continues at coordinate 14,347,448 of CM037920.1, read as the reverse complement.
TTCCATTTGTATTCAGCTTGAATAAACTATATATAATCAGTTAATTATAGCGCTTCAGAGGCGCTAAGCTATGAAGACTTTTTTTTTTTAACGTTGCAGAGCATTACGCCTCCACGTTTAGCATCCACACATGAATGCAACCTTCTCATATAGACAAAAAGAGGAAGAAGTGTTTTTCCCAATGTTTAACTATTCCTTTTAATCCACCAGTTAGCTTTCACTGTGTTGCATTGTTTGAGTGTATAATCACGTATTTGTTCTGCTACCGCCTACTGAATTAGCTGTTGAGAGAAACATCCTCATTTTAAGCTTTAATTTTTTTTTTTCTCTATGCGTGCTGAAAAGACATCGGCAGCTCCTCAGCCACCCTGAGTAGCCTGTTGCTAGATCTCCATTGACCATCAAGTGGGTCTCGTGGTAAGGGGAACTTTATGGTCCTCGCCTTGTTAAAACAGCAAAGCGACACAGATTAGTCATTACTCCGTTTGTTAGGCCCTGTGTGCTGCTGTCTGCCGAGGCCCCTGGCGAGAGAAGGAGCTAGTAGCTGCGGGACGGTTGAGTGAAGATCAATGGACTCGGTGTTTGAGTCATCAGCCAAGCCTGAGATGTTTGGGAATTCATCACTCTTGTTGTTTTTGTTTATTCAAGTATCGGGTTAATCTGCCTTAGAAAAGTCTGCAAACGGGCCTGACCTCTCCCCAAAAGCTACAATCCCCCCCATCCCCCGTCGCTGACAGCTCAGCATGTCCGTACGCACAGGGGAAAATCCAGCCATGTGTACTCTGTCTGTTTGGGTGTGTTATCTATCTTCTGGCTTCAAGGTCCCTCACACACTAAAGGATTCCCCCGCGGGATGAAAGGAAGCAGGGGATGTGCCGTGTGAATCGTAGCGCCATCCTCTGCTGGAGTGTTGACACACGCAGCACTTTACCATTTTCTCACGTTGCATTTTGCGTGCTTTGTGTTCGGTGCATAAAGAGGCTTTGTTTTTATTGGTGTCTGCTTGCAGGGAATCAGCTTCGAGGAGTTCAGGTCCTTCTTCCAGTTCCTGAACAACCTGGAGGATTTTACCATCGCCATGCAGATGTATAACTTCGCCAACCGCTCCGTGGGTCAAGGTGAACACTCTCAGTTTGAAGTCTCTTAGTTTTAGTTTCGTGAGTATTAATAGAAAATAAAGAAATCCTGCGGTAGGTCAAACCAATGGGTTGACCATGCAGGTGAGCCGCAATCTTTAGGCTTTTGTCTCAAGCATCTGTCTAAATGTCATGTTCAATGTATTAAAATATTGGCAGCAAACATCTGTTGAAGACTGCTCTCCGATCGACTGTTCTTTATTCCCTTCCAGAGGAGTTTACCCGCGCCGTCTATGTGGCCACGGGCATCAAGCTGAGCCGCCACCTGGTCAATACGGTCTTCAAGATCTTCGACGAGGACCGCGACGATAAACTCAGCCACAAGGAGTTCATCGGCGTCATGAAGGAGCGGCTGCACCGCCGCGGCAAGGTGGGAGGGCACAGGCCATTTAGCGCTCTTTTATGGCTCAGGACGAGGCACCAGCACCGGCTGAATGATACCAGAGGCGTTGGCCTTTGTTTGGCCTTTTTTTCAGAACTAGTACTTAAGCAGCGATTGTCATCACAAACACCTACCTTCCTAATTAAACAGAGCTCAGAGTAAGCGCTAATTATGTCCCTCTTTTATTTAGGTTCTTAGTACCTCCACGCCGCAATTGCTAAATTACACTCCTGCCACTTTTTATTACTCGAAAAACCCCACAGCTCACTTTAAGTTGGCAATAAGTGATTTCTGTGAAATGATACTGCCATCTATTGGGAAACCATGATATTGACCATCCAATTGTATTCCTTTCTTTCTGTCTGACACGCTCCCACAGGGCATCAGAGTGGAGGAGAAGTTCACCTCCTTTAAGTCCTGCATGAGGAAGGAGCTCTCAGGCAAATAGGTAAAGTATTCTCATCCCGTCACCATTCTTTATTAAAAAACAACACCCTTAACTTGAGGTTGGCAAATGCTAGTGACAGCTTTTCCCAGGCACAGTATCCCAGTCAGGGATACTGTGATACTTCAGATAATATTTCAAAAGGTCCCCCCTGTGCTCGCCCGAAGCATTGAGTTACACTGTATTATTAACGCCTGATCAACTGCCACCAGACACCAGCTTAGGTCTGCACATGAGCAGTGGGGAGTGCATTTAAAGCTGCATGCATAAATGTTTCAAAGGAAATGCACCCCCTGGGAGAAAGTATGATAATCTGAGGAAATGACTTGATTTGGATGTTTTTTCAATCGGCACTGCAAAAGGAAAAATATCTATTTTCATTCATTATTTGTTTTATTTTACAATATCAAAGTGCATTGGACAATTGGTATTTCACTGTGGTAGTACTTACATTTTCTGACATGACTGCATAATCTTTCCAGCAGTAACAAAGAGAGACAGAGAGAATTACAAGAACGACACCAAGAGCAGGGAGACATTACCAAGAAACCGAACATTTGCTAATCTTCATCTACGATTCAAAAGATTCACGTACCAATTGAAATACAGATTTAATTAAATGATAAATGATTCTGTAATGTTATCACCCCCTCTCTCTCTGAGATCATGTCATCTGTGCTAACATTTTGCCGTCTGGAAAAAAGCATGAGGAGAAAATTGGTGTGTTGGTGTGCTCGGGTCAACACTCATGTGAGGTGAGGTCAGATAATCAAAAATCTTTTAATAGCAACGCCAGCACAATTAGTGTGTATTTACAAAGAACAAATCACATGCAAACAAGTAGACGACAACAAGCACATTTTTGCATCCAAATCAAAGTCACCACAGAGGGAATATGAGGGCCTTCGCTGGTTCCAGTTGGTGTACCTACGTTACTATGGAAACAGGAATATACTCTACAATAGCAAGCCGGAGGCACAAGCCAGATGATAGAAGTCACATCCTCTCAGCTCACAGTATTAAATACTCATACTTACAGTGTTTGAAGTAATCTAAGGGTAACCCTGCAGTAGTTGAATAACTACAGATAGCATAGCATTAGCCTTCATTCATGTGGAAATGTTTGCCAACACTATCAATATTTATACGTTGAGAAAACACCTTAGTCTTAATATGTGATTATTTAGTTTTATCTCCTTGTCCGTTATGTATACTGTATATATAATAGAGAGAGATGTTTTTTGCAGGTACCGGGTACCGAACACAATGCAGTTTGTAACGGAGTGTCGTTTCAGCCAATATGACGTAATGGCTTCTTATACGCACTTACCTCTGCTGATTTGAAAGAATCATTCAGAAATATATCCATCCCTTTGCTTCTACGTTCTTATGCAGCTGCACTGATTAATGGATGTATTATTTTTATTAAAGATAGTCATTTACAAAATTCAAAACACGTTCCCCCTTGCTGCAGGGAGCAGGTACCTCTGTAGGAGCCATCTTCAGTAAGCTGTAGATACAGATGCTGACTGCTAGCGCCACCACACGGCCTTACCTTTCACTGGTCCGTTTGAAAAGGTCCCAAATCTTTCTGTCTACTTTGGAGGTTGGGTTAGGTTGCTATGATTTATCTCTTATTCTGCAATTTTTGCTTAGTTGTTAACTTCTGAGATAATCTGCAGATGACATGACAGTGACGTTCAAAGTGCAGAGTCTCAGTTTGCACATGCAACCAAGAACATTGCCGGCATGTTCACGTAATAAGAGGCACGTCAAAATACAAGAGCTCAGGTTGCCACATATTACAGTAATACACAAATAGATTGTATACATTTCAAAAATAAACATTAAGGAAACAAATAAAGTAATTGAATGAATAGCATTGCATGCCATGTTATTCATTGAATTGAATTAAATAAGTGAAATGTTTCTACATGTGGGAGAACTATTGTCCGTTGCTGGTTTTATGCCACGCAGCCACAGCTGTGGTCACTGCAGAGGACCCACATTTGTTTCTGCACAGTTGCAGAACTGCTGCTGCACTGTGTGGCTGTTTGATTAAGAGGTGTCCTGGTTCCTGTTTCTCTCTGGTCTGTAGAGAGATAATATGTATAATGTACTCTTGTATTTCATACATAATATATGTAGGTATATGTAATTGACTTCAGAGTGTTTACAAAGTGCCCCTCTGGACCTGTATTTATCCCTCTTGCTCTGTTCTGCCACCAGGTGGACATCCCATCATCAAGACCTGTCTTAATTGGATGAGCGGTGCCTCCTCTTTGCACTCTACTAGGGACTGAAGGGTTAATGCATGGCGCAGCGTCTTACTGCACTCCGTTAGATGCTTTTAAATAAAAAGGATGATGCAGAAACAGGATGCGGTCATCCAAAAGAGAAGCTGTTACAAGTGTAAAAACCAACTGGGTCACCAGTGTTGCAGAAGTCTAATTGAAAGTAATCTGTCTGTCTAACTGCTTTTGCAGTTCAATCGGTTTAAGTTTGTTAACACTGATTTTCTTAATTCATCTTAAAGTCCAACGTTGTCTTATTTCTGCTCGGGCAGCGTGTGTTGTTGGCCTGGAATCCCCTCCACTCCAGAGCTCCATTGGGTACAGTGGCGGCGACATTGCTCAAATGCTTCACCCTCCCACCGGCTGTGCGTCTGCTCAGGAGAGCCCACCCACCCCTCCCCCCCCTCCCTCCTCCCTGTCCTCTTTCTCCTCCCTCTGCAGCTGAAATCCTTCAGGATCCCCTGGAGCCGCAGCAGGCTTCAACAAACTCATTTACTCTTTAGCTTTTTCACTGTGTAACTACAGGCAGCTAACAGCGTTACTCATTTCTTGGTCGGTAAGAGAATTGCTATTTTTGTGCCACTGGCAGGGATGACCTCTATATGAATGAATATTATTAGTAAATTAGTTCTGAAGCAATATATTGAAATTACCTTCACTTTATGTTCTGTAAAGGAAGACTTACGACACTTCATCTTATTTGTATAAATCATCACTGGTAGTATAGTTCAGTGCAGTGTGTGACTGAGGAATATCAATGACTGTTGTTTCCTGGTGTAATGTTGGATTTGGGATGGGGAGGGGGCTATGTACTGAAAGGGGTATCAACATGCTACATGCTGTAATTAATTAGCCTCTTGAAGAGTTTTTGTAAACTTCTCGCCGGGTGTCATTCTTTTAAACTAGGTCTTTACTTTTGTACCAATGCATTTCTAAAGACATGGTACTATAAAATAATGAAATTAACATGGGCTGATTTTGTGTTTTTTTTTGTTCTCACAAACACACACACACATGCCAAACACCTCTACTCGCCTGCCAAACAGCATCTTTGTAGCGACTGATAGCAGGAGCACAAAAGAATAAAACAGCAGTTGGATTATAAACTTAAAGGTGACTCATTATTAGTCATCCGGAAGCTCAGGCTGTGTAGGTGTATGAGACTAATCAGGGACATTTTAATTCAGCAGGGTAATCATTCTCAAACTCAGACTACTGAACTACTCAAAGTAAGATTAACGAGGTCCTTCAAAAAGAGAGAAAATGTTTAAGATCCCGGAGATCAAAGGAAAAGTTTAATTTCATCGTTCATCCATTTACCCTGAACAATTTAATATTTTCTGGCCTGTTTAAAAACACCATAATTATCAAAAAGATCTAATAGTTTGTTATGTTTTTATTGGCGAATAAATTAACTTCTGGAATTATTGTTTTTTTTAAATATTGTATTGATATTGCAATATGCACATTGTACGGCAAATAAATAAATAAATGCAGTGGACAGCGATGGCTAATCCCTTTAGCACATTTACAACACTCTGCCTGGTAAATCCCCCACACATTGTGTGTGTGCGTAGTTTTTGAACAACATTATAAACAATATTTTTAACACTGAGCCATCCTAACTGTACAATTGAGATGTGCATATTAGTAGTTTGCTGCAGCTACAGATGGAAAACCATAACTTAATGGCATTATAGAAAATGTTTAAGAAATTCTGAAGCAGAGGGCAGCTTTGCATGTGGGCTTTTAAAGTTGGCTAGAACCCCACTGTCATAATGATAAAACACAGTGTTAGCTCGACCTCTGACAAAAGCAAACCACACCAACAGATAGACCAACACAAGTTTATTAGTAAGAAGGGGATAGGATAATAATACAAGTTTGAAAAAAACAAATACAATATTTTAATCTTCCTCTAAAACCGCCATGTCGTTCATCCCGACATGCACGTGCCCGCTGTGCGTTTTCGCGCCAACGGGCTGACGTGTCCACACTCCAGAGTATGAACTTATTGAACCCATCTGCTCGGGCAAAAAAAAATGTGCCAGGCCAGCAGCATCCTGCGGACGTCATGGCAACCCGTGGGGAGGCAGCAGGGGCGGCGCAGACTCTGTGCGCGTGTGTGCATGCGCGTGCGTGCGTCTGGGTGTGTGTGTGTGCACGTGTGAGCAGTCTGTCACAGTGTTGTCTCCTGTTCCGGAGACCTGAGCAGGACGCGCAGAGGGGAGCTGTGCAGCAGCAGGGGCGGGCGCGAGGCTCGTGCGATGTTGCGTCTGAGCTACACCGATTAGGCTGATCAGAGCTGAAGCGCACGATGCAGTGACAGTCTACGGGAAGACACGGGGGCGCGCACACACACACACACACACACACACGCACACACACACGCACGGAGGGAGAGGGAGGGAGAGTTGTGCGGATGTTCACGAGAAATGATCCGCTCGTAGACTATGGCACCGTCGGGCTCGGGCAGCATCAAGAAGGGCTGTCGGAGAGTTCTGTACTGGATCCCGGTGCTCTTCATCGCCCTCATAGTGGCGTGGTCATACTACGCATATGTGTTGCAGCTTTGCATAGGTAAGAAACCAGCTGTCTGGGTAGTGGGTGAGTATGTGTGTGGGGGTGTGAAGGGGGATACCTCTGAATGGTGTGTGTGTGTGTGTGTGTGTGTGTGTGTGTGTGTGTGTGTGTGTGTGTGTGTGTGTGTGTGTGTGTGTGTGTGTGTGCGTGTGTGTTTTGGTAGGGTGGGACATTTGTGTTGTGGTCAACAAGGATTTTTGTTGTTGTTTTTTGTGGATGCAGACAACCTGCTTGTTTATGCAGTGTGTGGACCATGTAGGTCACATGACCACAATAGTGAGAGCAGGAATTGTCACCATATTGTTACAAGGATGTGAAGGAGGTGTGCCTTGAAATGAAAGAACTCTAGTTTAGTTTTATCATCGCAAAGTCAAAATTGTAAACAGCATGCCAATCTATTCTTGTTGTAAAGAAGCTGATGAACAGACTAAAATCAAGTCCATGAGACTGATTATCTGCAGTCAGCACCTTGAAGACTTACTGTAAGAGCTCTGGGCTCATGTCATTGCTGGGCTTCATTATCTGAACTGATATCCTCCAACACAACATGGCCAGCGCTATCTTTTGGCAAGAAGTCTGACGTTAATGGCTTTTGAGTCCGGCCTGCCTGCTTCCTTCCCCGCTGCCTGCGGCTGTTGAACGTTGGATGGTGCGGCTACAGACAGCAAACCTTCTCCATGAACGGTGAACACAGAGTTGACCTGTATTGTGAGTAATGGTTTCTTGGATGTCTTTCAGAAGAGGACTTTCAGAAGAATTTGGCAGCTTGTCAGACCACTAAGAAAACAGATCTCCTGCGTCAAAAAAGGGGGGTGAAGTGGAGACGATTTCATGAAACCAAACAGAGGGGAAAACACAGCGAGGGGGGGGGTGTTCCATGGTCTGATCTTCTCCAAATGGAACCAGGAATGTTATCAGTTGTAATTGAAAGGTAGTACCTTTATGAACGTCTTTGTACCAGTGAGACTTCAAAAGAATAACAGGGCCATGAGCCTGGTTCGAGGGGGATAGGTGCTTGCCTGTTAGTAGCATGGGTGGATTACTCAACAGGCCCCCCGCTCTAAAACCGTGCACCAGTCTGGGCCCCCGTTGGAACGTTTCTCCCCCCGACCCTGCTCACCCAGGATAAACGACTTCTAGGGTCACCGGACGCCATGTGTCTGCTTTGAGATATGGAGTCATCCTTCAGCACTGCGGGGACGACAGAAAAGCAGAGTCACTGTTTTCATCGGGCTGCTGCTTTTCAAACCGCCTTGTTTTGCACCCAGCAGAACAAAAGCAACATTGCAATGCACTCATGTCACATGCGGCGGACTGATGACAACAGCAGCGGCGGGGGGGCCAGCATGTGGTCCGCAGACACACACAGAGACAGCTGTGTGGAAGTATCGTCAGCTGATACCCAGTTGGGCGACTAAGTTTATCCCATTGTCTGATTTACATAATTCACCCCAAGCAGCCTGAGGTTGACCCACTTTCCTTAAAGCCTCAGTAGGTCCTTTTTGCCCCAAAATGTGAAATCGGGTGGTCATTGGCTTCGTTCCTGCACCGTAGGGAAATGTACCTTTTTCTTGCAAGTATGCAAAGAGGAAAAGAGACAAAGAGCAGCCATAACGCTCTCATGGACAATTTATATACATTCATGCACATGACCACACAAACACTTAATGCTTCTCTGTCAGATTCAGGGGCTTTTACCGCGGTCAAGGAGGCATGCACATGGGCTTGGCTCACCTTTTCTCCGTTTCTGCTTTGTACATATCTGTGTGTGTGTGTGTGTGTGTGTGTGTGTGTTCTGCTTCACAGGCTAACTGCTGAAGATGGATGACATGCTAAACTAATCCTTACTTTGATATTGGAACAAACACTGTCTGTGTGACGGGTGTGTGTATGTGAATGTGTGTGGTTGTGTGCAGGATGCTTTGGTTGTTTCCAATACCTCATGATAATGCACACTAATGCATATCTACATGAATGCAACAATGGAGTGTGTTGTATATTGATTTTGTGACTGCTGTGGCATTGAGAAATGACTGATTCAGCAGTCGTGAGTTCTGCTGATTTGGAGTCAGTCAAACATGAGTTGCGTAAGGTAAACGTGTGGATTTTTAGTGCCCGTGTGGAGGCTTGAAAAGACAAAAGAAACTTGAGTTTTCCCCATGTTGACCTGCTAGTTTGGTGTCTGACGGTCTTCTCGTTTGTCTTTCTTCAGAGACCATCGAGCACACAGGAGAGAAGGGTAAGTGTTTTGTAACGCTGTTCGACATCCATCACAAGCACCTTCAGCTGCTTATTGACATGAAATTAAGTCGTGAGTAAAAGGTTTCTGTTGTGCGCCCTACAGTGATATACTTGCTGGTATATCATGTCGTCTTCATCATGTTTGTGTGGGCGTACTGGCAGACCATCTTCACCAGGCCCATGAACCCCCTGAAGGAGGTGAGCGCGTGTCCGTCTGCGACGCCATGTTTTCTTTTTCTATTTCTCTCCATGAGAGAGGCTGAGTCTTGGCGGGGAAGTGCAGATGTAGGTGACGGCCTCCCCGTGTGATTGAATGCTGTGTTTAGACTAATAACACGTTCTAGCTGAAGTGCCTGTAGCTGCACTGTAACGGTTCGGATCCTGACCACAGCTCATCCATCTGAGAGAGGACACTCCAACAAATTCCACCCTCCCCGGAGAACTTCTCGTCACAGCACGTGTTCGCCAGAATGTGATGAAAGTCACATCACTTGTGTGCTGAATTGTTTGGCATCGGCACAGTTATTTTTGTTTCCAGTGTTCAATCATAAATTGCGTGGCTGAGACCAAAATTGCAGAAAGAACCAAAACTAATGAAAGAGGCAGAAATGTGGTGCCTACTGAGCTGCGGCTTCACAGCCTCAGACCGCATCGCTGAAATGAACACAAGATTTGACTATGGCAGCATACGATTCATTGAAATAAACGCCACTGCTCGCGGATTTAGCTGGCGATGCATCACGGTTGTTGTTTGTCTTTCCCTCGGTGTTCCGCCCTTCCCAGTTTCACCTGTCCTACTCCGACAAAGAGCTGCTTGGAGCGGGAGGACCGGGGGGAGTCTCAGCAGGAGATCTTGAGGAGGATAGCCACGGATCTGCCCATCTACACGCGCACCAACTCTGGAGGTACAAGCACAGCGCACACAAGGAGCTCGTCTCCAACCCCCCCGTCCCCCTCCACACACATACACACACATTATTACGTTTGTGGTAAAGTGTCCGGGGCTGCTGTTGAGGGCCTTGTGACTGAATTGGCTGTGTCTCCTCAGCGATCCGTTTCTGTGACCGCTGCCAGCTGCTGAAGCCTGATCGATGTCACCATTGTTCAGTGTGTAATAAGTAAGGCTCTCTGCTCGTGCTCCTATAGACAACAGTTCACACCGTGCATTGACTTCTGGCAGGCCGAGTAAGATTCAAGTACACTGACGTCTGACCCTGCTGCGTTACAGATGCATCTTGAAGATGGATCACCACTGCCCCTGGTACGTAGCGACAACAGTGCTTTCAACAAACACCGGGGGACGCTGCACTCGCTCGGTGTCGTTAGTTTAGCATAGACTTTTCATTAAGGGCCCCACAGGCTTCGTGGTATCATTACTCTAGTGAGCAGGACTCGTAAACACACATCACATTAAAGGCACAAATAGCTGGTTCACTGTCACGTCTCATCCCGCCAGGTGACACATTTTGGCAGCAGAGAGAGACAAAACAAATGTGTTCTGCAGCCCGCTTTTTAGGCCAAACGTCATTGTTTGTCTTCTTCTGTTGTGCCTTCAAGCAGCAAAGCTTCCTTTGCAGCAATAATGTGGTGGGGAGTCGGAATGCAATGTGCCTTAGGCTCAAAAAGCAGTAAGATCTAACCTAATTTCCAAGGGTGGTCCCTGAGACCAGAATACCAGTTCTGTCAGGCCCATTAAGTCAAGAACACGCATGACAATAAAAATGATTTAGGAAACATTTTTATCAGATAGATTGCATCCAGTATGAATTCAGAAGAATCTTTGGCGGTGTGGCTCTGTTCAGTGAGTCCTCCGACCTTTCATGAGCACCATGAAATAGCAGGGAGTCAGAGGACAACAGCGGCATTAGGGAACGCTAACAGCGGCATTAGGGAACGCTAACACCGTTTTAGGACTGTGTGAGCTGAGCTATTCCCCCACATGAACATAGAAGATGACATAGAAGCAAATGCCACGTTATGCATGACGAGGAGGAGCTGGGGAGGTGGCGGGCGGCAGAGAAGCGAACTGCAAGCAGGTAGGAGCAAAGCTGAATCCGCTTTAAACAGGGCGCCCTGTTTGAGTGTAGCCATTAGCGAGGGGGGGTTTGACCAGCTGGTGCGCTAATCCAGATCAGCTGATGCGGCTCAGCTCGAGCAGATCAGCTGATGAGACCGTGTGTGGGCCAATAGCGTAGCAGCGCCTTGACTACCTGGCTTGCCAGAACTGACGCTGACACTAAATTTCTTCACATGAAACAAACCTGCTCATTACGGATTGTCTTCTAAACATTAGTGATACATTTTCCTGTTCTTCAGCCCAAAAGAGACAAAAATAGGGCAGTTTGAGTAAAATGCCCTGAATAGTCGTGTGCACATACACCCTTGATATTTACTTCTATTCTGCTGAAATGTCTGAACCAATCACTTCATTTGTTGAATGACGACATTCTTGCACTGACCTGGTTCCAGGGTGAACAACTGCGTGGGATTCTCCAACTACAAGTTCTTCATGCTGTTCTTGGCGTATTCTCTGCTCTACTGCCTTTTTATAACTGCTACAGATCTCCAGTACTTCATTAAGTTTTGGCTGGTAAGTACAGCTTGTGCAGTAGAATCATTGATTGTATATGTGTATTTGGGGGTGGTCGTGTTGGCACAAAATGTATCCAATTTAACATCTGAACGGATATTTAAAAACATGCATTCTTTGGTATTTGACTATTTCTATTCATAAGGCTGGAGGCAGAGCCCATTTCCGTCTAAAGGAGTACCTGGTATGAACCAACCAACTGCTGTATTTGATAGATAGACACTGCTGAATGAGGCCCCATAGAACTGTAGCAGAGCAGAAACCCCTCACAGCTTCTTTGTGTCCACTCGGTTTTCAGTTGTGTTGAATGTTGGTTTGCTGTTCGTCCCCTCAGAACGGCCTCCCAGACACTCAGGCCAAGTTCCACATCCTGTTCCTCTTCTTCTCGGCCTCCATGTTCTCAGTCAGCCTGGCTTCTCTTTTGACCTACCACTGCTGGCTTGTCTGCAAGAACCGATCCACCCTCGGTAGGTGGCGCACACGTCATGTGTTTTGTTTGTGGATGCCGTGATGATGCGCTGTTGTACAGCAGCCGGGTGTGTAGTCTCAGTCTGCTTCTGGTGTCTCTTTTGCTCCAATGATGAAGGCCACATCGCTGCATTTTTCCCCCCATTAGTCACTGCCGCCCTCATCAGCGCAGTGATTGGATGAGCCACTCTGGGCCGCTATCAGACGCAGCAGTTTCTCATTAGGCGTGCACAGTAGAAGACCTTGTCTGTGCGTTGCAAAGGCCAAATTATCCATGGGAGTATGTTTCAGCGTAATGCAAAGACACAAGGCTCAGAGCAGTAAGCAGCTTAGTAACATGCACTGCCAGGAAGAGAAGTCGCACACAGAGAATCAGCCTTAGACCCGCTTCTCCTTCGCCAAACAAAGACACTTTTCATTTCGGTTCCATTTGGCAGAAAACGTTCGACGGGAGTCGTCCATAAGCCGCCTAAATGAGCTCCTGCTAACGGTCTGAACCGTATAGATTATAAAGGGAAGGGGAACGAGGGCGGCATTTATTCATCTTTACTCCATGTGTGTGCTCTCAGAGGCTGTGCGTGCTCCAGTGTTCCGCCACGGCACCGATAAGAGCGGCTTCAGTCTGGGCTTCAGTAAGAACTTCCGCCAGGTCTTTGGGGATGAAGTTAAATACTGGCCTATTCCTGTTTTCTCTGGGTAAGTTCCCATGGGCTTCGGCAAAAGCTGCTGAGGAGAATAATAACACAAGTCTTTGTGTTAACTGTTTATAAGTAGCACCCTGAGCATGTTGGATAGGAGGCCCCATCCTGAGTGCAGACTGGAGGACAAGCAGGTCCAAGACTTCTTTAACTAGAGAGGTGCTATCAGTAGAGGGAAGTGTTAGATGTCGGCCAAACCCACTGCAAAGCCATTGTCCTCCAGTTGTGAAACAGATTCAACATTTAAACCAAAGGTTCACTTTCTATTGAAAAGGCTTCCGTTGCTCAAACCGTTGACTCCCTTACTTTGAATGACAGAAAAGTGATGAATGAGTAAAATCGCTTAGGAATTAGAGTGCTGTCACTTATTTTGAAACAAAATAGTTCAAAAGAGTTAAAAGTCCCAGGAGGGAACAAGCGAGGCTCAACTTCGATAAACAACACCACAACAGTGAATTCGTGCAGAAGCAAATGATTAATTCATGCTGACAGAAGGAATCATATTGATATCCCCTTTAGTAGGAGTAGCTAAACATTAAGCTGTTCTTTAAACTGTGTTTATTTCTCCTCCAGTTTAGGGGACGGCTGCTCGTTCCCAACCTGTCTGGTGAATTTGGACCCGGAGCAGCCTTCATCATCTCCCACTCGCTCCAACCCTGTTAGTAAGAGGTGAGTTAAGCACGGAGCAGGAGAATCCTTATCCGGAAGTGGGCTCAGAAATCATCCCTGCCTGTGTTTCCAGTGCGGCAGACGGCCGCCAGTCGAAGCCACTGACGGAGTCTCAGAGTCGGCTGCTCACCAGCACCCCCTCCTGGTCAGAGTTTGACAATGCAACAGATAGGAAGGGTAAGATAGTTATATTACATAGCTACTTGCTAAAACACATTATTTTTCTCAAACTGTCTGAATATATAGCTGTATACACCCTCTGAAATGCTCCATCTAGCCTGTTTTCCCAGACGTGGGTCCATCCTTGAATCGTGTCAGCTCATGATTCAAATACGGAGCAACCAGAAATAAACTGGGACACATTTAGATTGTATATGAAATAGTTTTGATCCCAACTATGAGTGTACTTCTCCATGACTGAATTGTATTCAGATAGAATCTGAAGCAGCTTCATAATAAATAAATAAAAGTATGAACATAATTATCTTTCCAATATCGGAGCTTAATGTGGTAAATGTGTGTTCAGGCGCCAGTAACCAGGGGATGACCATAGAACATGAGGCGTAGAGAAAGAGGGCACACCTTCCTCCCAGGAACAGTGAGTTTGCAGTAATGTAAGAAACAACCCAAACATCAGGATGGGAAGTCAACATCTGTTCCCATGTGCTTCATCCTGCAGGTCAATGCCTCCTCCTCCTCGCTGTTTGAACATCACGTGGTATTTGTTGTTTTCCGTGGCGCACACTTCTCCAGAGAGGTTTCCCTGACTGACACGCCCCTTCAAAGCAGAAGAAGAAAATAATTATCATCAGTATTACTCAGTAACAATTTCTGCTGCCATCTGAGAGTATTTAGTACAATGACATTTACTTTTGTTTGTTCATGAATAAGCACAGAGCGACAAAGGAAGGGCCTGTTTTGCCTTTCGCATACTTGTTCAATCTGAGCTGCTTTCGTGTGGTAAAGTTCACGTAACAGAAGTCTGAGTTTTTCACGCAATTTCTTGTTTTATGTTGTTTTGGCAGCTCTGCACGGTAATAAATGGAGTTATGCGTTCACCAAATGTTTGCACTTTCAGTATTAAGTAATAGTGGTGATAATGTGATGTAGCTGATATTTCTTTAGCCATTTCCTTTTTATCCATCTACCATGTTGTGTTGTGGAAGTTTAACAGTTGCATGCTCTCATCTCAGGTGTAAACACAAACACGCCTTGTTGTATTGAACTGTATCACCTGGTGTTCCCACCTTTGCTTGGATAAAGGAAGAAACAAAAGTGTAGTGATTAGTAAATCCATTTGAATAAGGGCTCTTCTGACATAGCATGAGTGAGGATGTTTCCGTCACACTGAAACAACTGAAAGCTGGTTGCTGCCAAATATCTAAGCCGCTGTCTGGTCGCCTGCGGCACCCTGAAGCTTCCTGTCTGTGGAGGCGCGTCAGTGGAATCTCTGTAATGCTGTACATCTTCCCACCATCCAGAGGCAGCAACACTATGTTGTGGATCTCCTGCAGAGCAAAAACAGACGGCTACAGATGCTTTAAGCAGTATATTTACAGCCGTAACGGAGAATTACTTGGTAGAATGTATACCTGTTTGTGAAGCTTCTTTGTGACAGCGTGTCAATCTATATTTTTCTATTTTTCTGTCTCGTGTGTGCTGAGAGAGGATGTGGATGTGGGAGGAGATGTACTGTACAGTTGTGCTGCCTTATAACAATAAAATGAGCTCATCTTCAACTATTTGTTTTGCAAATTGAATCACTGAAGTGACGTAACAGACATTTTATTGTAAAAAAAAAAAAAAAGGTTCAGGCCTTTATTTACAAAATAATCTAAAACAACCCTCTTGTGTATTGCATATTTTTCTTCAGCTGTTAAGAGTGTGAAAGACGTGATGCTAACAGGAAAATAATAAGTGCTCAGTTGTCAGTCTTTGCAGCTCGTCAAGATTATACATGGCGTTGCCAACATTCAACACACACCTGTTGGAGCTTCAGGATACTTCTTGTATACAAAACTGTTAATACTGATTACCAACACAGCATTTATTCAAACATTCTAGTACGTGCAGCTCGGCTACGCAGCATGAATGAACTAAAGTGCATTACAAAATCTGAATTGAACTCCACTAGAAACAAAAGTTCAGCTTTCAACACTCAAACTCTACATAACCTCAATTAAATAGTTTTACTCTCAACAGAGTATTTCTGGGTAACCTCCGCACATCTTACACTTAGTTTTTCAAGGTTTGGTGAATTAGGTTGAATGCATTGTAAAACCATCTAGAGGGTTCCTATGTGCGTGTGTCAATGAGGGAGTTTACGTGCACTAATTACCCACATTCCTGCAAGGAAAGCCATGTGCATGCACATGTCCATGTGTAGGAAGTGAATGTTTAGTGAATTCTTAGCATTATCATGAACAGAAAACGGTAAAGAAAAAAAAAAAAAAAAAACACACTGCATAAGCAGAAACACCAGCATATTTGTCTTAAGGCTTATCACAGTGGGCTCAGAATGAGGAGAATGAAGAAACATTCACTGGCGCTTAAATACACTGATACCATAGAGGAGATCTAATGGCAGATGAAATGTGGCGCGCCATGTTGAACAGAGTATCTGTTTAATGTCAGATAACCAGCACAATAAATTAAAGGTTAAAAGAATAAACGCAGGTAATCTTAAGGCGGAGAGCGGTCCTCGAGCGATTAGTGTTCACAAAGCTAAATGGGAAGGCAACAAATACCAATAGAAACCCTTGTTCAGCTTTCCATATAAAATCAGGTTAAAGCTTTAAAGTGCAAAACATTTCTACAGAACATTTTAGGAAAACTAAAATCCCATCTTTTCAAGCCTTTCAAATTCAAGTGACCCAACCGGGACGTGTACACTGCTTTGTAAGAATATACGACTGAACTCACACAGCATCATAATCAGTTGTCTAAAGTGGGCAGGGCCAATGGGAAGCAGCTCGTTAGATGATGGGCGTATGCTTTGTAACTGTCCATATGACCCGCGGGGGGTGGAGGTGAGGGGGATTTGGGAGTGATGTCACGACGGCTGCTTGTTGGCCTCCTCTTCGTATGCGTTGCCTGTTCCGTTCTGGACGTAGGCGGAGCTGGAGCCCAACCCGTACAAGTGACCACAGTACTTTGCATCGTCGATGTGATCCTCGAAGAACATCTGGGGGAGAGGTTCATAAACACAGGCTACAGAGGACAGATACGCACTCATTCAACTCATCAAAATATTCAATATATATTAGTTCATTGCCCTTTGACCATATAGGTGCTTCTTCCAGGTTAAATGTGGGGAAGAGCTGCACAGACTGAATAGTTTAAAATCAGTTTTTTTTGTCAGCCATTTAAGAAACTCTGAATTCGGAGTAATGGACATGTTTAAGTGCATAGTAAATAGTGCAATGTTTTCCCAAAATAGAAGAGGGAAAACAAGTGAGTCCAGTTCAATCGGATAGAATACTAATCAATTTATCATCAAGGTCATTTTCTTAAATTAAAATGTTATGTTTTCAAAATGGGAGGATCTGCAGCCGTGTCCACTAAAGATGCCCCTTTCTCGTCCCGGCTTCCTTTCATAGTATATGTAACATTAGTGGCTTCATCCCCATGGCACAATGCCATGGGGATCAGGCATTAACGACTCAATGTTTCTCATGGCTTCATCCAGACTTAAAAACACCTTTCCTGAGTGAGAGGCGTGACCACATTTGCCACATGGTGCAACGAGAAAATGAGAGGTGAGGTCCAAATGTTACAGCGAGGGAGAAGAATGTTTTCTTATCTCTCTCTCAGCATTGACTGATTCTAAAAGTTATTGTTTAGTTCAAACCTTACTGACCGCCGGGAGGGAAGCTCGCTGTCTCTTGTCATAGTAAATCCAATACGTCTCACATCAATGTCATCATATGCATTCAGGGAAAAACGTGATCATGGTGCTCGATCAGACACAAGCATGTTAAAGGGCCCTGAGATCAACATGAAGGCGTGCTGGTCTGAAACGGCTTCACCACACTCATTCGACTCCTCTATGACAGAGGGAGCCTACCTCTCTCATCTTGAAGAAGGCCATGCCTGTGAGCAGGGAGTCAGAGCCGGCCTGATGCTGCGGTCCGATCCTCTCCAGCTCCAGCTGCTCAGCTACTTCCTGCAGCCCGCCCTGGAAGCAAAAAAAATGAATGAAAAGAAATTAATAAAACAGGAGAGACCCGGTGTTACCTGCTGAATTATAGATTTAGATACCTTCAGGTTTTTACAACTCTTCATGAGGTACTTGACATCATAAATGATGGGAAAGTACAAGCGAAGAATCTCAAAGAAGTCCACCTCTTCCTCAGGCAGGTTTGCGTTGGACAGAATCTTGATCAGGTATCCAAAGTCATAGCCACTACAAAACAAAATAACTAGGTTTCTCTTTTTCATAGAGAACATAGCAAGAGATTTTGTCACTTTCCATCTGCCACGACACAAAGATAATGAAAGAGTCGTTCTAACGCCTGAACCGGCAACTAAATAGACACTGGCACTTGGCTTTTCCCCAAATACTTTGTGATTTGGGACATTGATTTTGCAACAAGTATTCTACTTGTTCTACCAAAAGACAATGAATGAGATGTTTAGTTCGTTCACAACAGACCAATTATCCAAAGTGATTAAATAGGGTTCATTCACAAGAAACAGAGGACGAAGTTACAGAAATTAGATGTTAAAAACAGAAAAACAAAAACAAAGTAACAATCAAATCAAAATAATCAAAAACAACATAACATTAAAGCCTCTTGTTAAAGGTGTGTTCTAAATACCTGAAAGATGACAGTGGTGTTTCAAACCTAAGCTTTGTTTATTTTCCAAAGCCTGGTTATCTTTAGCCTCAGTTTGCCATGGAGACACAGTGGGAAACTGAGTACGAAATGAAGATGTTAAGCAGCAGATTTTAGAAAATACTGTTAATAAACAACAAAATAAAGTGTCTAGTCACTACAAACCAATATCAAATACGCAAGTGTTCATTGCACTTCACATTAAAATGAATAGCAAATTTCAACAGTATATTTACTTGTTTCAACGTGTGTGTAGGAAAACGACCATAGTTCTGCGTAACATCTTCCTTCTCACTGACACGCAAAGAAAGTAAAAAAGAACCAAAGAAAAAGAAAAACTCTTTTTTAAACAAAAAATATTAGTAAACATTTCAAAAGAGGTTTTTCTGCGTGCAAACATGACAAAATATCCCATACAAGGATGCCCATCGGTGCAGTGTCCAACGTATGCTTGTTTCTTAAATAACTGAAAGTAGGACATGTTATACCTGCGTCATACAACTTTGGAGTTCTGGGAAAAACAAATAGGATTCCTGTTGTTAGGCAGACACACGGAAACAGCTGCTAATTACTAAAAAGCTGAATACCTGTGAAACGACAGCCACCTGACCCCGTCACAGAGCACCACCCCCGATGTCATCAGCAGCTCTGCAAAGTACAGCGTCTCGATGCCCTCGTCCTCGTGCTTCTCAAACTGAATCCCTGAAGTGGTCAGGAGCTCAATGGAGTCCTGCGCATACATGTCTTCTCTGAAGACAAAGACATGTCACATTGTTATCGCCCCCACCCACAAAGTAGGAATGAGAGCAGCAGTTTTTTTTTCAGGATTAAAAAAAACTGGGATTTTTACTGAGGTGTTCTGCTCTGTCAGTGTTTGCAGTTGAAAGGTTTCTAAATTTTGCCCTGAATTTTGACAAGTAAAATGAACAATAAACACTGCAAACTGTCCCATCAACTTGTGCAGTTAGAAACCAGCTCGGATCCCCTTCCCCTAATACTCCTGTGCATGCTATGGGTGTACGTGAAGACCACACAAGAAGTGAACAAAGATGAGGAGCAAAAAAGTCGTCTTACGTGATGTTAAACTTAAAATTGAACTGCCATGTTGACGTTCCCGGAGGGTATTCGCCCTGTTCGTTCATAAAGGTGAGGCCAAGCTGGATGATCTTGAGCAGATCCACATTGCAGCGCAGCAGTTGGTACTGATAGTCGGCGTTGCTCCTGAATTCTCCGATAGGTCGGGCCACCACACCTGGAAACTCTGTGTCCTGTAGGGAAGACATTGAGCTCTTCAATGCAGGACAGAAAGCCAGCTGAGCGAGACAGAATTCACCCTCCAAGAGTATCACTCACCATTGCAATGTAGTTGTATTTTCGGATGACCCTTCGGATCCTCTTCAGCTCCTCCTCCAGGTTATTGGCCCAAACCTCACATATCTTTTGGTTGTGATCCACAGTAGCAGCGGGCATAGTGCCACTTCAGGTACCGAGATAGATGCAAGAAGAAAAAAAAAAAAAAAAAAAAAAAGACAGCTGGTTCATAGACCAACCCCAACCTGCTGACCAGGGACAGACCAAATGATGAGAAGAGGCATACAGCACACGATCCACAGACACTATTAATAACATGAGAAGACACAACCTGCTATGGAGATCGTATCAGATATCTCAACATGAGGGAGGCTGGTCGGTGCTTCCCTTCACCTGAGATACCACAGTGACGCAAACAAACGTGTTAGCAGCGGAGTGAGAGCGTGCGTAGTGCGCTTGGCTGCATGCTGTTAACATTAGCTCGGCGCAGGCAGATTCTCGGCAGTTAACGTTAGCTAACGTTAGGCTACTCGATGCAATTAGCAGCGGGCTAAGCTAACATGAGGGGACGCTATGCACAGGTTCAACACGTACTTAAGAGTGTGCGCTTAACGTGACGGAGACGAGAAACTAGAGCGATGCACACACTCAGTCCCTCCCTCCCTCCCCCACTCTCCCTCTCTCCCGCTCTCACACACGCGCACCCACACTCAGAGCCACCGTGACACAGCGGTGCTCCCTGTAGCGCGTGAACTTACCGTGTCCCCAGACGGGGCGGATGCGTGTTTATTAGGTGTGTACTGTATCTGGAAGCTGTTAATTTGTTCTGCGTTATTGTCTCGGACGGGAGGAGGGGAGCGTTAGCGAGGGGGAAGGGGCGTAGGGGGTTCAGCTAACTTTTTAAATAGTTTATACTCAGTAATGTATCGACGTCAAGCCACTGCTGCCATCATAGTTGAGCCGACAACACGACGTCATCACGTAAAACGGACGCGTCACGTGCGCATGTAAGGGCGGCTGCTATCGGCGTCCTCCCTGTTCAGTGCTCCTGGTCCAGAGCGGAGGAAAAAACATAATTCGGTCGATTGATTTTTTTCGATTTTTAATTTGGGTTTGAACAAGTTATTAAATGTTCAATCACTATTAAATTGTAATATCTATTATTACATTTTTATTTTTCTAGCCTTCTCAAGATTAGACCAGCCATCACACTACATTTTCTATTAATTAATACAAACACACTATCACAAGGTCGAACTACATATACAAATTGTAATTGTACATGAATTACAGATGTGGTCGCTAAGGAACACACGATTATTGACATTTATTTATTTCAAATGAAAATTGACACAAATTACACAACTTTGCATCAAGATCAGCAGCAATATTAAGCGCTCTCTTATGCAAAGTCAAAAGTCTGTATAAGACTTTGTAGTCCCTTTCATACAAACAAAAAGAACATGCATTGAAGCAAGTAGTCAAAAACATACATTATAATATAAAAATATCTTAACATGCTTTGCTAAATAACCTTGGTGTTGTTCAACCTAATGTTTATTAGTGTTCTTTTTCAATGATGCCTTTATAGTTGAGATGGAGCCAATAATGAAAAAGTCAGTCACTAATCTGCTACACTAAAGCAGCATGGCATTTGTGTTCACATGCTCTAGTCTGTTTGTTCAGTCATCAGTAGTGGAATCACTTCTCATACGAGCTGAGGGTTGATTCCCTTTGGTGATATTTTTAATTTGATCACAGCAAATCTGGTGTTGAAATATTGTGGACAGAAATATAATGAGTTGCTTATTCAATAACATTTAAAAGCCAAGGCATTGTGTGTTAAGTTGAAAAGCCAAGGTGTTCGGACCCGAAAGTGTCAATCAACTGCAACTACCCACTGAGTCAGTGCAGTGTGATCAAACCCCAGCCGTGTGCTCACTATAAATGTCCAAGGGGGTTAAAACATTACTACAGAGTAGCCGTGATCATAAGGTGCCATAGATTTTAAATGAGACCTTTTGAAATTCACCAAACACAAAAAAAGACATCTTTGCTACAGAGGCATGTCCTTCTGAATGCCGAACAGCCTGTATTTTGTACATAGTCATGATATAATATATCAAATAAATAATGAGTCTGTTGTTTTGTTTCAACTTCCTTATTGTCATTTCTTTTCCATCTTTTTGCACAAAAATGCTACTTTAATGCAAAAGTGTTGACTATGTCTCTCTGGAGCTCTGGTCATTGTTGTTAGTCATCCTAGAAAAAAAAAAAAAAGTGTGAAAGCATACACACCTCAAAGGCTCATTACTAACTTGATGTGTTGATACACAGACACATTAAAGTGCATTGAATTGTTCATTGTTGTTCATTGTTGTTCTTAATGAAGTTAAATTAGAAACATTATGTTTTGTAATAAAGTTTTGCGCACACTCCTAAGGGTCAACTCGGCCTTCAACAACAGACATGAAAGGAAGCGACATCCAGCTTTGCTCCCCAGCGGGTTAAGTGAGAGGGGAAATGTGGTCGGCTACAGTAAACAACTATCAACTCGCGTGTGTGTGACAACAGGGAGAGTCCCCCTCAGCACATGTAAAACAAAAGTGCAAGTTACTTGCGTCTCTCAAATAAGACTTTTCACTGAAGTAAGCAAATAGCTGGATTACATGTGGAATGTAAAGTAAAGGTCTGATAGGTGGCACAGTGGCTGTCTGGTCGCTGCTACACCTTCCATCAAACGCTATATTTGTCTAGGCGGCTTCGTCAGAGTCCGGGTCCCTGGCGCTGTCCTCGCTGAGGGGCGATAGACAGCTCACGTCGGCGAACCCCGACTCCTGGTCGCTGCCGTTGGAGAGGTTGCAGTCGTGAGTCAGAAGAAGCAGGCTGCCGTCTGGCGCTTTCTGCTGACAGGGGCTGCTGGTGACGAAGGCCCCGACGTAGTCCTGAGGGGTGTTGGCCAGGCCCATGTCACTACCAAGAGCCCAGGCTGTGGGGCTTTTATCAAAGGCGACGGCTCCCCAGGTAACACTCCCCTCCTGCTCCAGCTCAGCAATTTTCTATTGTAAATTCAAGACATGAATTAAAGACTACAGTATAGTACATTTTCCAGGAACCAGAAAAAAAAATGCTATAATCAAGTTTTTTCATAAGGAATTGGGAATGTATTCATTTTTTAGCCATGTTCTACCCGTTGGTGTGAAGCCAGCTGCTCCTCCAGCTGCTGCGTCTCCTCCTGGATGGCACTCAAGTAATCCTCTACAGACTGTCGAGGATGCATCCCTTGGTCAAAGCGGTTGTACAGCCCTCGCCAAGACCTGGAAGCATTTACCCTTTATCTGTATTGCTTACAAAACAGTTTAATACCGCTGACTGTTTAACTGGGGAACACAAGTCTATGCCAGGTATACTACGTCGGATGCGATGCCCCCGGTTGACACAACCTACTTAAAGCAGTAGGGGGCAGTAGAGGGCCGGAGGAGCCCTCGGCTCTTCCTGTGGTCTGGTCGGTACAGAGGGTTCAGGTAGTCGGCCTTGTTCTTCCACAGATAGCTCCACAGAGAGTGAGTCCTCTCACGCAATCTGAATGAAAGGCAACATGAAAGACAATGCAAAATAAAGTTTGATGTAATAAATTGGTTGATTTGGAATAGAGCTGAGCAGTCACTATTGGCATAAGACTGGGCCATGCAATAAACCTCTGGCTGTCACCTACCATCAGCAGTCAGTCTGCTCTGACAAGATGTCTGCACTGTGAAAAGGAAAATGAACTGCAGGTTTAAATCTCACCCCAGCGCTATCCTCTCCCGTTGATTGTTGCCAATGAAGTTGCCGTACTGGCAGGAGTAGACGTGGCTGTGAATGGTGATGAGGAACCTCGCGTTGAACTCAAAGGCACAGGGGAACTGCTCCATGATCTGCCAAGCGCACTCCAGGAACTGATCGATGACGGGGGACATCTCTTTAGGGTCTCCCACCAGGTGGTTGCATCTGAAGAAGAGGAGAGGACGGCTCAAAAGATCTGAAAATCATAGACGCAATTACGAAAAAATACATATTTGTTAATAGCAAACCTGTGAGAGAACTTGTGTCCAAATGAAATCCAGTCTTTCTCTATGAGAACCTAAGAGGAAAAAAAACAATAAACTTTACACTGTAACTCAAAACAGTGGAAAAGGTAAAAGGTTGGTTATCTACCATGAATCCTCTGAGGGTCCGGTAGTCAGGATCCAGCAGCACACAGGCCACTGAACACACCTGAGCGGTGCGGTCCCAACCGTCTGAACAGTGAACTAGTACACTGACCCCCTCCTCTGCGATTGCCTGCACGCGCGCACACACACACACACACACACACACACACACACACACACACACACACAAATAAATAAATACACAGTGTATGCAGTGGCACAAAAATACTCTATGTACTCAAAGTGTAAATATAAGCATCCATTTATAACCAACCAGGTAAACGTGGTTCTCTGGTTATGCAATAAAGTTGTTAAAATTAATCTGAAGTGAAGTGGGAACAACACCAGTGCTTCAAGAAGGAGTTTACCTCCTAACTCACAACCGAAGGGCCAAAATGTTAAACTGATGTCTCTGTCATGCTTCTCCGCTAATTTCCATAGGAAATAAGTCAGAAAGTGCACAGATTGCATGATAAGAAAAATATATTTAAAATAAAAAACAACTGTCAGAAATAGGTGATCACATTGTGTTGTGTCTCTAGTTCCTCTTCTCATCCGTTACAACCCGTACATACAACCACGCACACACACCTAAGCTAATATTGAGTGGCACGGTGAGGCAGACAGCAGGGATTGACCTCCAGACTGACCTTGGCGATGAAGATGCCTGCATCCAAAACAGCTTTGATGTGCTTCAGCCAGCCTGAGCTCTCCAGAGCTTCCAGGAAGTCGGACATGGAGGGGGAACGCAGCTCACACGCTGTAAGTACAACACAGCTGTCTCACTGGCAGGAAACAAGGAGCATACCTGATCACCAGCTATATTACAGTAAACCCCACGCCAACTTTCACATCACCGACAACACCCGCGACGGGCGGCATGAGAAGATATGGGTTTAAAGAAGAAGAAAAAAACAAGAATACAAATTCCTTTGGCTTGGCTTAAAAAGATAATAACATGGGAATGTCTGGATTTAAGCAATTAACACACTTTTGCCTTTTCTTCGAGACCCATTAGCAAGACAAATACGTCCAACGTGGATTGGCCACCATCATTTTTTATACATCTATTCATTGTTCCCAGATGATGATCCTAAGGACATTGGAGATACCTGAATTTACCTTTAGTTAAAAGGTAAGGGGTTAAATGCCTAAGCAGCTACAAAGAACTTGTTATTTAGTGCAGACATCCACAATCCCCTCATGATGAACTTCAATCACAATGGCGATTTCCTTCACTTTGCATCGGAACATAATCCTGCGTAAACAAATGCGTATGTGTTTTTAGCCAAAGTAGCCAATAATGATTCTATATATCAGCATTTATATCAATTTGTGCTTAGCGCTAATTAACAACAGTGAGCTTGCTGATACTTGCCAATCTACAACAGTGAACGTGGAGAAGAGAAACCTGCTAAAAAAATAAAATAAACATATGACGTCAGCATTGCCAGTTAGAAGTTAGCATTTAGCTTAAAAGAACCACTAAGCCTCACATAAGCGCTAGCATGGCCGTACACTCTTAGTCTAGTCTCGTTATTGTATCAATACGTCCCTGACCATTGCTTGTATATACTTATACTGTATATACTTGTCTTTCCGTGTTTTGCAGACAGCCCAGCGGAAAGCTTAGTTGATGGTCCATCTCGATTCATAATATGAAAGACAGACAAATAACAATAACACAGGCAAAATTAAATATGGATCTACAGTAACTCTGTACCATTACTCTTCCTGCCTTGTTTGTTGTTCTTGTAGAACTGAAGCCTACATTTTTTCCTCCGGGCTTCAGGTTTCAACATCAATATTTCCAAGTTGACCGAGGGGCAGATCGACGTGAACCAGCTTCTCCTCGGTTGCCATTTGATTCGCTCCGGACAACTGTGCGACTGCAAGTTGGTCACTAAGACAGGTTTACAGAAATGTGTGCAAACATCTGCTCGCTCTGCGACCGAGAGGACAGCGCATTTCTGCTGACCGTGAGGCCTCAGATAGGAGAGCAAGCAGGTGAATGGGTTCATTCCACCTTTAATAACTCCTGTAGGGCGGCTTTCCACTTGGAGGAAATGTTTGAGCCAATGCTGCCAGGCGGGGGGTGGGCTGCTGAAAATCCAGTGAAGTGTGTAATCGGGAAGATAAAAGGAGTTGGGCAGGCTCTGAAGGGCAGTTGCTGTCTCCTTTTTTTTTCGCTCCTTTTTTAAAAGACTTCCACTGTGCTGCCAGGGGGCAAAGAGTTATCACAGCGGAGAACAGCTATAACTTTTCAGACTTGAAATCACATCATTCTCACGCCCTGGGTCTCTCTTTGGGGGATAAGGTCCCGGATTGTCCACTCCGGGAAACCAAAATAGCTCAGAAATAAAATCCAGATGGATTCAAAGTCCTCCAAGGAGAACCCCTCCACACTACCCAGAAATTCTCCTCTGGGCTCATTAAAGGCCTGATAGCAGGACTGTCCAGTCCGCATGAGTGCATATGAAAGCCACAGGGGTAGTATGGGGTCCCACTCGGCTTCATTATGTGAACAAGCAGAGTGCTTTAAAACAGCCAGAGCCAGAAAGGAAATGTGTTATGCAAACGCTGATGTGGTGAACCCTTTCTGCCACTGCTGTGCCCACCAAGCTGTTTCCACAGTGGAGACATGATTACAGTGACATAATTACCTTCCAGCATCTTTTGCTGACTGTTCCTCATGACGTGGATGTTCTCGATGCCGATGAACTGGAATTTAATGTTGGAATAGTTGTCCTCGTTTTCGTAGCCTTTTCCTGCAGCTCGGTTCGCCATTGCATTCAGCTAGAAAGACACAAAATCCCTTTTTATTAAAAAAAATAAAAAAATGTAAAGAATTGCTTGGTTTTACCCACATGTAGGTTACACAATATTGACTGATGGTTTAGCCAGAACATAGCCAGGATGTTTCCCAGCCTTTTGTTGTGAACGCGTCCAGCTGGCAAAACGCAGTGTCGAGAATAAAGCCCACCTGAACACACAGCACAGTACTGCAAGGGCTCACCTTAGGCCTGGTGTCCACCACATACATGAAGTCGCTGCGGGGATTGGACCTCAAGATGGCCTCCAGCATCTGTTCATCCTCCAGGCAGCGAGCGCTGAAGCCAGACAGGGGCTGGCTGCTGCGGCAGATGGCGGCCTGGGGAGGAGGCAAGATGATTACTCGTCTAACATTTTGATTTCTTAAGATAATTAATACTTTGGGTCAAATTCCGAACTACAAAACATCAAATATGCAAGAATGCGGGTGATGAAAAATTCCCATTAATCTCATTTCTTGCCGTGTTAAATATAAATATCTTAAAATCTTTTCTTTTTCAGTATCCACAAGGGAGTAGACCGTTGTGTGGCTCACAAACATGAGTGAAGCCCCTTTATACGTAGCGAGCGCCACACACTGGACCCTCAGCCCTGGGAAGCTGACCTCACACACATAAACCACTCACAACTGTCCAGTCAAGGATTAATAGAGGGGATTAAAAATGTTGAGATACTCCCCGATTCAGATTCATACAACAATGAGGACCTTAACCTTGATTTAAAAAAAGGTAGCATGGAAGGTTCTTGTGATACTGACAAAGTGTTTAAATGTCACGCTTACAAATGTCCATTTGTTTTATCCTGTGATAGTCGTCTTTTTCAAAACAGTAAATACTGTAATAGCAAAAAGACGGGACACCTGTGTTATGCTCCGTGTCTCCATGACATTCTTAGAAGGCCCTTTAGCTCCCTGTGTTGTAGCACACATATTATTAGAAGAAAGCCTTTAACCCACTTGACAATCTGCTAATTATAACAAAACAAATAAAGAACCTAGAGCTCCTCTGGAGCCATCAGAGCATCAGGAATTTAATGCATTTATTTATTGGAGGCCCATTACATACATCTGATGGAAAAAGAAATGAATGCATCTTACATTGTTTTCTTTGGAGTAGTACGATAGAGTAGGAAATCTGCCCCTGCTCCTGAACTTGGAGCTGCCCACTATGACCGGAGGCGTGGCCGACTGAGGCACGAACAGGTCAGCGGGGTATGTGTCGCTCACCTTTGAGGAAAACCAACACACCAGACAGCTTAAGCTTCTGCCATGGCCAGATTAGGATAAAACACAACTACTGGTCGTAGATGTCGGCTCACTGACCTTGTAGTGTTGGTTGACAGCGGAGAGTTTCCACAGGGAGTTTGGCAGTCCCATTCTGCTGTAATCAGCCTTGAGGTCCAAAAAGTCCCATTCCTGCCGTCGCTCCTCCTCATCTACGTTGGGTTTGTAGGAGAAACAATACAGCTCCTCGCAACGCTCTGCAAGGCACAACCGTTTCTGATAAGGTTTTCAGAAAGTGTTGCCGAAGCAGTGGGCACACTGGGCTTTGGGATCGCCACTGAAACAATAAACATCTACTCATTCCCTTGCACCAATGTGATCATTTTAGTGCTGATGTTCACCTGGCTGGGAGAGACGCTGCAGGGACAAGTGAACATCGTGGCACTCCCGCTCCCCAGGTACGACAAAGTGAAGAACCTGGAAGTTCTTGCAGCGAACGAGCAGAGAACATCCCGAGCCTGTGGCGGCTTGTGTCTCCACGCTGCACACCAAGCTGTGAAGCACCTGGTGGGACAGACGAAGGCCAACATGGAGCGGTTTAGCGCGCCTTGAATGTTGCATTGACTTTTGCGGAGTTTGATGCACATGCAAACAGAACGAAAAACATGTAATGTCCATCAAAGCATGGCCCCCGTTACAGGAGGCCTTCTGACAACATCTCACCAAGAGACGTTAACATAACAACCAAAGGACTGTTTGTCCCACATCAAATCATATAAAAGGCCTGAGGATATGGAATGACTCATTTCTGGTGCTTACCCATGTTTCACTGCGCACTGCGGCTTCGTTCTCTACGAAGATGGTGTGCGTGGCCGTCAGGTAGAGGGTTCCCCACCCTACTTCTTCTCGGGGAGACTCTGTCTAGCAGCCTGACCTTCTCCACCTGGAAGAGGAAGAACAACCTGAAGCTGCCTCATCCTCACATACTCATGTGTTATCAGCAGTGATGAGGAATCACACCCCGCCGTCGGATAGCAGGAGGAGGACCGTGACTGGCTACGTGGCCGACACGGCCCACTCAGCCTTTAGTACAGCACTTTGCTTTATGAATGGTCTGCATTATGACTCTGCGGTCACCGTGAACGCACGCGATGGTTTGTGTTGCGGTGACACCGGAGGAACTGTGCGGGAACCGGAGCTAATGGCTGCAATCACGTCCGCAGTTTACCTTCGGTAGGCGGATGTGCTCCATCGGCGAGCTGAGAGATGAGCCGCCGCTTTCCGCGATTACCGGACCCGAACCCAATGCGACTACCGGAGACAGCAGCGCAACATGTGTACCGTAGTGTCACGATATGCTGTCGGTTTACGTTAACTTGAATGCTTAAGCTTAGTCGCGCAGGTGAACGCTGCCATTGTATCGCTGCGTATTAAGGGTCCAGATAAGCGCTGCGCCGCCGGGTCCTAAAGCACTCCACATGTCAGGCTGCGGCCTGTGTGAAAAGGCTACGTGCGTTTGCGCTCGCTGCTTAACAGATTTACTGGTTATGTTACTGAAGTGTTTACGACATACAGGTTAATTCAAGACATTTACTGACCTTTAGTCATTCAAGACACTCTTCTTTGTCATACTCATGTCATGTTGATAACACACAGCTGTTTAATGAAGTAGGGGTAGGGCTGTCACAATACCATTTTTACAATTTATTGCGGTATGCGATATTTTTGCAATTTTCAGACCATTTTATGCCACTGATAACATAATGACAATATAATAGCATAGTAAGTACGCTATTTCAAAGAAAAATAATGTTTTATTTGTCAGAATACTTAATAATAATGTTTTAAAAATAAATAAAACAAAAAATTGTGCAAGGGACACAGAGCGGGCGAAGCATCAGGCTTAGTGCGATGAGGTCGGGTTTGAGAAAATGCATATAATACTGGATAGCTTAATTGAAATTGACCGAGAGACATTCAAAATCCGAATTACATTGAAAGCACCAGTAGAAGGCCCACAGCCATTTTTAGCACACCTTTTCTTTTATTAAATACTTTTACATAACTTTCAATCTAAGATGTCTTCTGTCTGTCCGGAGTTTCATTTTTTAAATTCAACACACTATTGCTAACCACTATTCCTTGACCTCAGTGGAAAACGTCATGGGGTCAAGGAAAGATGGTAAGAAGAATTCATAAGGAGTAAGGAAAAGAAAAGCGCGATGTTTAAGGAATCCAACTCCACTTTCATTAAGCTACGTAGTTATGAGGCAACTGGAGACGCATGTTATTGATGTCAGTGTGAAGAGGCGAAACTACAATTTCTCCAAATGCCTTCATGTGTTGCTACAGTGCGGAGTCATACAGACGGCACAGGCAACCAGTTTGTGTATTAACAGGCGCTGCAACATAAATTAATAATGCTAACGGTTACTTTCATAATCCGGATATCGCAGCCATGTTCGCTATTTCTCATATTTAAACATTGCACGGAATTGTGGGACGTAATTCTCTCCTTTCCTTTAGTAAAAGATGGTCTAGTGGTTCCTATGCTAAAGGAGTTAAGTAGGGAAGCATTGAAGCTCCTTTCCTGAGCATCAGAGAATTTAAACAGCCAATTAGCCTACTTCCGGGTCATTTCACTCAGTTAGAAACCTTCCTAAGCCAAGTTGACAATTTGAATCCAGCCTACCTGTGCCGGTTATAGGCTGGACATTTGCTTAGGTTCCTAACTCCTCATGAATTCTCCTGACCACATTTCCTTGACCCCTTGACGTTTTCCACATAGGCCAAGGAATAGTGGTTAGGAACAGACATAAGTAGCTTATTTTTTGACTATACGAATCCCCCTCCGGTCTGAAAACAGGGGGAATGTTTTGAGATATGCAGAAGATGTGTTCAGTTTCAGTCTAAAAGACAACAAATTAATTTCATATTTTTTTAAATGATTGTGATAGATATGATTCAGGTGCTTGGTATTTGGTTTTCAATAAATTAGGCGAAGCTTGTCTGAGAGAAAAGGTACAGGTATCAACCGATATCAGCACCGAATGCGCTTTACATGCGGTTTTCTGACTCCTCCTTTGTGTTATCTCTAAGCTTTCGACTGACTTTTGCAAAGCTGAGTGTAAATTATATAAAGGAATTTACATATTTACATATTTTCTAACACTGTTGGGCCTAGTTTGAATTGTGTTTCGACCATGTACAAACAGCTTCAATATCCTTGTAGCTCAGGCTCGGATGTTTCCAGGGATATGGGGCTATGGCATATTGGTATTATTATAGTATTTCTTTTCAAGGTACGTGGTGTAATTATCGGCTCGACACGATTCTGTGTCCGGAACGGGGTCGTTGGTAATCAACGGGTAAACCTGTAGGTAGTTAGTTAAACTAAGCGAGTGATTGACTTACTGACGCCTGACGGCCTTGTGGCTCCCCCGCTCATTGTGCTGTGTTCTTGTATAAGGAACCGAAAAACTCTTGATTGTCAATTGATTATAAAAAACAATTCAGTTCTGATAACATGACACGGATCAGATACCTCATCTCTGTTTGTATGAGCAATTATACTATGTCCATTATACTAATTAATACAAACCAGCCTTGATGCCTGAACTGATTTGAAATTCGTTTATGGTTAGTGTCTATTTTATGACTCCACATGTCAAGTAGGTACAATATGTGTAATCATATAAAAGGCCTAAATAAGATATGAAATAATAAGGATAGTGCTCAGTGATATTATATTTAATTAGGGCGGTCAACTTGTGAAATCCCTCTGTTTTAATCTAAGACATAATTTAGCATTCTCACTTCATATTGGGATGTCACTGTATCCTCAGTCAGACATGAACATAACAGATCATAAGGAAATTGTTAGTTTGGCCAAATGTATAAAAAATAGATATATACAATAGATATATACAATAATACAATACTACTCTGAGCTGTGCTCACATCCAAACTGCTTCATAAATCATCAACGTTATCTCCATTGCATTAGAATTTGATACAATTGCAGTTTTAATTTTTCGGTTCCTCTACACAAAATAATCACAAGTTTCTGTATGCGCAGGGCTTCTTCTCTGACATAGATAGAGACAGGAAATCACTTTTAGCAGAGAGAGGCGGCCTCCAATGAGGATGAATACATCCATAGATAATACTCCACCCTCCTACCTAATAAAAAAGGGTATTAAGTCAAACTAAGGACAGGTAATGTCCCTAGGCTTCATTCCCCAGACTGTTCTTAAAATGCAATATGAAGAGTCTTTGTGTTGTTCCATTAGATTCAGCTTGTAAACCATGGCTAATACTGGCCTCCTAAACGAAAGTCCAACCTATTTTTATCCTATGTTTATACATCTTGTATAGTGAATACTGTGTTATCTGTGATCCTGTCTTCTATCTGACTTTGGCACATCAAAATTACAGGTATGTTTGTATCTTTCTGCCCAAAAGATGCTGTTTTTCAGCCTAAACACCACTGAGTCTCATTGCCTGCCTTATCGGTAATTGTTCACTCTTACATTTCCTGGCGACAGCGGTGTTAACTGGAGCGAACTGTGCTCAAGACAAACACCACTCAATATGTTGACCATATCCACGTTTTGGAAGCTGGGTCACTCAGCCATCGGAGAGCAAATGCATTCAATTGGCTTCACCGAATTAGCGCATGTCAACAACGAGACACGGCGAGCCAGTGACTCCTTTCTATCCTTTCCATGGTTACAGTGACCTGCTCCATGTCTCAAACCAAAAGGAAATATTTCTTTTAATGGAAATCTCAAAAAATCAGTGGAGCTTTTTGGCTGTGTTTTGGTTAATATAATATATGTATTTTGGTTTATTTTGTACAGCAGAACAATGTGTGTGCTTTTAAGACGAATAGCCAGCGTCAGTACTTGTGTCTCCTACTCACTGTAAAGGAAGACAGTGGCATCAGCATGCAGAGCAGATAATCAACCCTGCGGCCAAACTTTGGTGGACACTGGGCCCTGATATTTGACTGCTTGGCTGGATGGACAAACTCAGGGAGAGTCGGCTGCTGTAATGCCTGATTGCATGGCGTTCCCGGGTGCCAGCTGCCACCTTCCCACTGGGGTCTTTTGATCTGGTTTGAGCTGGTCTTGGTAGAAATAATCACCTCTGCAAACTTAACCAAGTTCTAAATCGCAGGCAGTGTTTATGGAAAAATGTGACTTAAAAAAAAAAAAAGACGAAATTCCTACAGGAGCTCAAGTGAAGTTGCCGTGGAGATGCCGAGCTCTTGGTGGTGCACGACAGTGAGCAGTGTGTTATTGGTTTTGCAATGTTCACGGGTCCAATAGCTCAGGAAACATTGAGCAATACCTTCCATTAGGAGGACTTAACCCCCGCACCGCCACCCACCAGGTACTGTAGCTCGTCCACCCTTCGTTGACCAATCAGCACCCATGCTTTTAGCAGCACTTGGGCAAACACAAGTGTCTGCCTCAATGTTTGTCCATGTCCATGTCAGTTGCCTGACCATTTATCAGCAGCCAGTTAGCAATCCTTCTTTCTCTTCTCTGTCCCGCAGTGTGTGTGTGTGTGTGTGTGAGCTGACAAAGTTTTACATCCCCAAAACCTCAAGCATGGAAGTGTAACACTCCTCCCATCCTAACCATTCCCCTGGGCCCCCTCCCCTCTTGCCTCCTCTACTCGGACGTCCCTCCACTGGCGACTGTGGGACTGGAGGCAAGGCAAGGGGGGGACAGTGAATGAAGAAACACTGTGGACAGAGGGGCGGCGTGAATGTTCTGCTCAGTTCAGTGTACCTGCCAGCATATGAATTGAGTTGTAGTGGAGCTTTGGAGAGGCAGCAGTTCACAGGATCTAATTTGACATTTACCTGCGCTGATCTTCTGTGCAAGCCGAAGGAGACACACTGACACTTTTGACTTTGCCTTTTTTCCAGTGTCCAAACGTTGACCAAACATCCGCAACGTGTCGCTCTGACAAGGTATGTGCACGCCTCGAATGAGACACAGTTAGGTTTGAATAGTCAGACTTGTGCAGCAGTTGTTTCTGAACTTTTGTTCAGAAATTAAACATCAGGATACGACGTATGTTGAGGTCACTGTGCAATTTAGAAAAACACATGTGATGTACGGAATAATAGTGCAGGTAATGTATTACCTGAAGTTTTCAAAACTGGGTTTTTACGAGCTTGAATCGGATTTCGGTCTGCAATCTTCACTATTTCATTCACTGTATCCTTGGAGATGCAGCCCACATTGTAATGTTAATAAGATGTCACATCCAAAACTCATTTTCCACCACACTTAAATGGAGATCAATGCATATTTGGACGGTCGTCAGTATTCGTTTAAAGTCAAGATGACCACAATTCAGGTTCAAAGCAAAATCTTAATCTTCAAATGAACGCTAGAAACTATTCTTCCGTGGGCATATTTCTTTCTCCAGCTGTCCCATTGTAGGCATGCACATGTGTTTTGCAGAATGCCCAGCAATCATGCTGAAAAGAGAACTGTTCAGATAAAAGACAATTAAAAACAATGGTTATTGTACGGTTTCTTTGTCCTTTTTTTCCCCTGTGTAATTCGTAACGACAGCTACTGGAATGTGTAGTGGTGCATTCATAGCCTCCTTATGAATGCAGCTCTTTGACTACTTATATCTGCACCATAATCCCAAACAATGGATTTTATTGGGACGCTTACTGTACAAACTTCACCAACTCTTGGCAGGGTTGCCATAATGTACGTCCTCGTTCAAAGCTTAATATCCCTTTCAACAGTCCCCATCCAGCCTTGTTTCATGCTCACATGTTATGCAACTCACTCTTCAGCATACTTGTCAAGAGAACAAGCTGTCGAAGTCACTCAAATAGCAAAAGGGACCGGAGTTTAAACTGCTGACGGACCTGACCTTTGCTTTCACAATTCAAATATTGATGCTGCGATAAAGTGATTGGGTGAGATGAAATCATCTTTTCCATGTGTGTCACAGCCGAGGCCTTCATGTTGCGTGCACACAAACTCACCCACGAGATCCAGCCAATCAAACAATGCATTTGCATTAAATACGTGTTCAGGTTCGTGGCCCTGGCTAGAAGTAAAACCTCAGGCTGAGGCTCCACAGGTTTTGGGGGTTTTAATCTCTCTCTCTCTCTCTCTCTCTCTCTCTCTCTCTCTCTCTCTCTCTCTCTCTCTCTCTCTCTCTCTCTCTCTCTCTCTCTCTCTCTCTCTCTCTCTCTCTCTCTCTCTCTCTCTCTCTCTCTCTCTCTCTCTCTCTCTCTCTCTCTCTCTCTCTCTCTCTCTCTCTCTCTCTCTCTCTCTCTCTCTCTCTCTCTCTCTCTCTCTCTCTCTCTCTCTCTCTCTCTCTCTCTCTCTCTCTCTCTCTCTCTCTCTCTCTCTCTCTCTCTCTCTCTCTCTCTCTCTCTCTCTCTCTCTCTCTCTCCCCCTCACAGCAGGTGCCGACATGCTGGAGCAGGTCCTGTCGTTCAGCCGCTCCCTGGTGCGCAGGAAAGTGGTCGACATGAGCAACCTGGAGGACTCGAAACTGTGCCGCTGCCTGGGAACCGTCGACCTCATCGCCTTGGGCGTTGGCAGCACTCTGGGCGCGGGTGTCTACGTCCTGGCCGGCGAGGTGGCAAAGGGGGACTCAGGCCCCAGCATAGTCATCTCCTTCTTAATTGCTGCCCTGGCCTCCGTCATGGCCGGCCTGTGTTACGCCGAGTTCGGCGCGCGAGTCCCCAAGACCGGCTCTGCTTACCTCTACAGCTACGTGACCGTTGGAGAGATCTGGGCCTTCATCACCGGTTGGAACCTCATCCTCTCCTACGTGATAGGTGAGTTAGTGACTGTCATTGAATCACGTGTTGTTTAAATGAAGATGCTGATTTGTTTCTGTGTTTATTTTCTTTTGCTTCCTCACAGGAACCTCCTCGGTGGCCAGGGCTTGGAGTGGCACATTTGATGAAATGATAGGAGGACACATTGAGGTGTTCTGTAAGACCTACTTCAGCATGAATTCTCCGGGTCTGGCTCAGTACCCTGACTTCTTTGCCGTGTGCCTGATACTGTTGCTTTCTGGTAAGACCGCAAATAAAGGCTGAAAATCATAAAATCCAACTTTGTTTTGTTGCTAGTGAGAAAGAACGGAAACCAGGATTGGTACTTTTTGTTCAAAACATGCGAAGGTTCACGAGCCACCGCTGACATATTCCAATAAAGAGATAGCACGACATTGTGTGTGACGTGCCTAACGGGCAATGTGAGTGCATTGGGAGACCACATTCCCCCCTGCTGTTTCAGAAACTACTCGTCCTCAGCAGCACCCAGCTTTTCTTTCCCACAATAACACACAATGACATCTGGGAACTGCCCAAACACAACTTCACAACTGCATGTCACTGACCAGCTTCAGCCCAGGTTATATTGTTGCCAGTTGTTGTTGATGACTTGCAGAGATCTCCAAATGAATTTCCCATGGTCAGATTAATGAGAGGCCTGGGATTTGAAGTGGACATGATCCTCATGCTAAAACCGTTGGCCTGCTATTGTAATGATCATGTTAAGTCAGTGCAACCCAAAATCCATCCCAATCGTGGTTGATTGTCTTTAAGAATCACAGATGTGCAGACGTGATGCAATCTGTTCATCAAAACAAGATGAAAAACAGATCAAATATATTTCAAAACAAATTCTTTCATGAATTAATTTATTTTGTAGAGTTCTTTTGTAAAATAATTTTTAGGTTTTTGGGATGAGTGACACAACTCATGACGATGTTTCTTATTAATAATTATGATGACACACATTGTAACTGCTAGACATTACCACTTGGTTCTTGCTCATTTAAGGACTCCTGTCGTTCGGCGTGAAGGAGTCGGCCTGGGTCAACAAGGTCTTCACTTCCGTCAACGTGCTCGTTCTCTTGTTTGTCATCATCTCCGGCTTCGTCAAAGGAGACGCACACAACTGGAAGATAACTGAAGAATCCCTTATAAATGTAACCATAGTTACAAGGTAATATATCTGTTGCAGTAATAATTGCAAAAAGCACATGACCGCAAAACGTTGGGTTTGTTGTTTCATAAAAGCTTGAAATTGCTGTGGAATATGTTTCAGGAACTTGTCGGTGACGGCCAATGTGAGCAGCGATTATGGAGTCGGGGGCTTTATGCCTTTCGGCTTCAGTGGCACCTTGGCTGGAGCCGCCACCTGCTTTTATGCTTTTGTTGGATTCGACTGCATCGCCACCACAGGTGAGCCGTCGATGGGTTGTGATTTAGCGTGACCAACGTGGAAGCCAAACGTAAACACGCGTCGTGTCTGTGTGCGACAGGCGAGGAGGTGAAGAACCCCCAGAGAGCCATTCCCATCGGCATCGTGGTGTCACTGACTGTGTGCTTCCTGGCGTACTTTGGCGTGTCCGCCGCACTCACGCTGATGATGCCCTACTACCTGCTGGACGAGAAGAGCCCGCTGCCCATGGCGTTTGAATATGTAGGTTGGAGCCCTGCCAAATATGTGGTCGCTGCCGGGTCACTGTGTGCCCTCTCCACAAGGTAAGCACTGGATCTGCTCTCCTATAACTAGTTGAGGACAAAATAGCCAGAGTAGACCAACGCATTGAGATGTTATTTACAATACGACCTTCAGTTGTGATTGATGTTCATGCTATACATGGGGATGGTAGTGAAGTAGAACTGGTCAAGTCTGACCACAGATCTCGATCTATCGGATTGATTCCTGGCGCTCAACTGGACATAGTTGGTGCAGTGCTTGTTCCCTCTGGTTTCTGACAACTGCATGTTTTTATAATATACTTTATTTTCAATAATTACAAATGGTTTCCTTTTAAAAAAGATGGGCAGGGTTGGCTATAAGCAATATAGTGGTGTGACTTAATTCTGTCTTTCTTCCCTGAGTGGTATGTCAGCTGCCACTTCAAGGGGTCTGCCTCTTTGACAGACTTGAAAGTCATGATAGCGAAAACCCTAAAACACACATTTTTGTGCTTTAGCTTTAGCACAATGTATGTCACATTTTTTTTTGTTTTGCATGTTTGGATCTACTCATGAGCGAATGAAATCCTTTGAATTTCAAAACCAGCTCTAGAAAGAACTTAAATCTACAGTGCAACATGACATCATAACATTTGATTGTCAGAAGACATTATTGGAATGAAATTTACCCATGAAAGCAGATACAATCTGTTGTCTTCCATTGATTTAAGATGAATGACGGATGTGAGACGTGCCAACAGGAAAGAAAGACACTAGTTTACTCTATAAAGGTACAGTTCACCCCAAAATAAAAAACAAGGCAGAGTGCTATCCATGCAGGCACATTATATTGGAGACATGACATCTCTTTGATTTTGTGGAGAACTGTCCCTTTACGCATGCTCTGAAGCTTTGATGATGTGATTGTTGGTGTTAATGTGTTTCTCGGTGTTTGGGGCTTTTGACTAACGTGTTGGTCTTGCATGTCTCTGCCGTCTACTGCAGTCTGCTGGGCTCCATTTTCCCCATGCCTCGTGTAATCTATGCTATGGCACAGGATGGGGTGCTTTTCAAAGTCTTAGCCCGCATCAATCCTAAGACGAAGACCCCACTTATTGCCACTATGACCTCTGGTGTAGTAGCAGGTGAGAGCCAGGGAGAGTCCATTGTGATTACTCGTGCTAATCTTTCGATCCACCGATCAAATGTGAAAGACGCACAAATACACAGACATTTGGCTCTTTTCTTCCAGAGACATACTCAAACTCCTAATTAAATCATAATTTTTTAGGAGGATTCAACTCCATACACACATGTTGCTCTTTCACAGTTGTGCAGGTGTCTTGTTTTTTTTTCCAGAATGCCATCAACTTAACCATGAACCCTCTTTTCCCTAGCCTGTTGGGCTCCATGTTCCCTCTGCCGCGCATTCTCTTTGCCATGGCACGAGATGGTATTCTATTCAAATTTATGTCCAAAGTGAGTAAGCGCCAGTCTCCTGTGGCTGCCACCATGGCGGCAGGTACCACCGCGGGTAAGCTCCCGGGACAAGGACTCGCCTGTGGTGGGATTGTAGGGTGACGACTTTTGGGTGATTGTATCAATGCACGAGGTGACTGCATGTTTACACTTGGTGATGGGGTTTCCAAAAGCATGTGAGGAAACGTTACATACTTGGTTATGGTGGTAATTGAATGGAAATCCTTTTTGTTCACCACTTGAGTCCATGACTCCAGGAAGTCACTGCTCAAAGGCAGGAAATGATCCGGCAGTTAACATAGAGTAAAACTACAGCCGTGTTTCCATTCCGATAGTCATGCACATTTTAAGAAAATAGGTAAATGCTCATTTGGAATGTTTCCTTCTGAAGCTAGATTATTAAGAAGCTGGTGGTATAATCTATGCAAGCATGCCAAACAATAAAGAGATTACAACCAGGAACAAAACAAGGCAGCTCGGCCATCTAGCCCATCAACAACAGAAGAATTGCCAGGATTTTACTCTGATTTAAGACAAGCATTTTCACGAATATGCTTAAAAGCGAGCTAATCAATCATTGCAATCTAATTGATTGCTTCAAAATCAATTCACCAAGTTTGACCTTCAGTCCAATTAAGGCAGTCTTTTCAAATGTTGTCGCTTATACAGAGCTTTTCTAATGCAATCAATCTTCATGCGCTTTACAAGATCTGAATGGAAACACGGCTACTACATTATATTGGCACAGTAAAAACATAGTTGGTTAGCCTCAGCTAGTTAGCTTAGCACCAAGACGGGAACAAAAGGTGCTGGAGGGTATGCTGATGTATCGGGACATCACAGTTTGGTGTAAAATTACAGTTGCAAGAGTAATATTATTAGCACATAATAAAATATTATATGTTTTAACCTAAGATGACAGTGAAGCACTTCTTTTTAGCTTCTAGCTTAACGGGTTTGGGTGTTGGAGGCTCTGGAATGACACAGAGGACAAGCGTTCTGGCGAGTTCAATCTGTTTTATTATTTGCACAATGTGCAAACGCAGAAGCACACTGCTGCGTCCCGCTCGCTCGCTCGCCCCCCTGTCTCAAATACAGGGAAGAGAAGTCATGAAGTCATTGGTTCCCCCCAGCTGAGGCTCGTTGCCTCCACCTGGTATCGTTCCCCGAGCCACTCCCCCCTGCAGCCGAGCCAAAACCACGCAGTTATCCATTAAGTAAAATCATTTTTAATGAAGTACATACATTATTAAAACAGGCTACTTCTAGAGGTGCGGTGTGTGTGATTGCATGACGCTCACTGTGCTCAGGTGTTGGGCCGCTGACCTTAAAGTCGATCGACCTTGTGAAGCGCCAGGCAGATGTGATCCCTGGGAAGATCCCAGCACACACGCTGTGTAAAGAGCAACCAGTAGACCCGGGTGGGGGAGCTTTCTTTGTTACAGCTTTCTCTATTTGCTTTGATGTAATGTTGCGGGGAGCAGTGGACATACCGCCACTCTGTGTTTATACTATGCTGCTGAGATCAGATCCATACTGGAGTCTGGTGCCGAGATACAAGAGAGGGATCGCACATCAAACGGCACTCGGCACTGAGATGATTGCAGCTGCAAGACTGGGGAACCATTTAGATCTTTTAATGAAAACATGTCTGCATGAGGTTTAATCACCATCTGTTCACGTGTGCATCTGGTGGATTGGAAGAAAAAGAGCATTTCAAATCAGGGTTTAAAAAGATTTTTGTTGGTTTTAAAGGTTTTAATGTATTTCGTGATTTGTTTATTTTTCCCTGCTCTAGCCATCATGGCTTTCCTGTTTGACCTCAAAGCATTGGTGGACATGATGTCCATCGGAACTCTGTTGGCCTACTCGCTTGTTGCTGTTTGTGTCCTGATTCTCCGGTGGGTACATTTGTAAATAACCACGTTCTGTTATTTTTTAAACATTGTGAAAAAAACGATCCTATTAGCTTTTCTACAAACCCACAGGTAGAAACACATTTGCCTCATTTTGTTGAATTACTCTGGTGATGTAAGAACTGTGAATGCTCCCTTTGTGCTAATGTGACGTCGCTTCTTGAGTGAATGTACTTGTACATATTCACTTTTAAACTCTGGACACGCTGTCCACCTTTGCGTTTAACACGGACAAAGTGTTGGTTCGCTGTTTTGAACTGGATATACAGCCACAGTCGTGCATGTAAAACCAAACACATATTTCATAATTCAATTGTTTTATAGTTGCAAAAAGGAGGCTGTATAAAAACAGGCCCCTGACCTTTAATCTCTGATTTCGCTGTCCTCCAGGTACCAGCCAGATGGACCTCTAGAGAAGCGGGCCGGCGAGAGGGACTACCTGTCCTCTGAGGTGGGAGAGTCGGACCTGACGGAGTCAGAGTCCCACCTGAACATGCTGAAAGGCGGCAGCTCCAACCTCCAGGCCGTCCTGCACCCTCCAGCCTCACCCTCCGAGCATTCCTCCAGCGTTGTCAACTTAACCGTCTGTGTGCTCGGTAAGCAGATCAGGGTCGATTTTTTTTTTCATCATGATGTGATAAAAGTCATGCGAATTAAGAGTGTGTGTATGTGTGTGTGTGTGTGTTTTCAAACCGCAGTGCTGGTTGTGTGCGTGGTCAGCTACCTCACAACGTATCACATCGACTCCATCCTGGGCATGGACGTGTGGATCCTGGCGCTCCTGACCTTGTGCCTCCTTCTCTTCAGTGGCTGCGTGGCCATGGTCTGCAGGCAGCCCCAGACCAACAAGAAGGTCTCCTTCATGGTGCGTGGCAGCTCAATCAACTCACCGACTCCATGCCGAGTCTCGCCTTACAGGAGGAGGCCCATTTCATACAAATGCATTGATGAATTTTTTTGCTTGTTTTTGTCACAGGTTCCCCTTCTGCCTTTTCTGCCCATTCTGAGTATATTTGTAAATATTTACCTCATGGTTCAGCTTAGCGGAGATACCTGGATACGTTTCTCTGTGTGGATGGCTGTGGGTGAGTTGCCCATTGTTTACGTTTTTGGAGGCTTTTTCAAGATCAACACTACTTGTATGTTAAAGACGAAGCTAAATTTGCCATGATTAGCTTAGCGTAGCATAAGGGCATGCTAGTCTGTCTCGGTGTGTGACAGCAGTGACTTCCTGTCTGGTCGTCACCATGAGGTTGCCAGGCAACCATTGGAAACTGATCCGCGTTGAGAAACAGTTTGGAACATAATCTTTCTTTGTTAAACCAAAAATATATATTGTGTTAGTTAATGAGCTTTAGAGGTGCCGGTAGAGTCATTTTGTCGTTCGTAAAAGCTAAGCTAAGATGAAGCCTCATAATTAGAAAACAGGTAATGAAAGCCGTTTTCCTTTTCCAACGTGATATAATTTATTCTTTCCAGGTTTTGTGATTTACTTCGGCTACGGCATGTGGCACAGTGAGGAGCGCCAGCGTAAACTACGGGGTCCCATCAATGGCTGCAGCACACGGAAACACAACAAGACCAGCGGGGAGCAGCGGGCCGGCGGGGACGCGGTGGGAAAAGATCAGGAGGGTTTCATCTGCCCAGAAAAGACCAGCCAGTGTTAAAGTGACAGACTCTGTGAGGAGACGGACGCATGAAGGCACGCAGCAGCTCTGCCTCGATGCACATCAGGTGTGGATCAGGATCACGATGCAGGCAGGTTTGGACTCGCATCCTGTTTTGTCAGACAGAATTAAGAGGACAGGCAAACACACTGGAGGGTCATGTCTGCCAGACTGCAGCCAAGCCTTTCGCTCTCATTATTTCTTTTTCATCCTTTACACTTTAAGCAGGTTTGTACTAGTTGTTTTTTAAAATGTGAACTTTTTTGTTTACTCCTTCAGTGTATTATTAGATTATAGATACACCAATAATGTACTACTTTTAAAAGTAATGTTAGTTTGTAGTAGGACACATTTTTCTTTCTTTAGGTCAAAGTTATGCTGTTAATCAAAAAGATGTTTTATACATATTTACATTCACGTTCTGTCTTTAAAGCCATTTAGATGCACATGGGTCCTTTTTCACGTTTTCCTATCTTGTGATGGGTGTTGTAACACAAGATAGAAAAACAGACTCATGTCCGTGTGACTTCACAACTGTGCTGAAGAGACTTTTTGTGGTGAACTAGATGAAGATTCAATGCTTCCGTACTTTTCTCTGGGCCTTCGGGTGGAATCCTCTCAGGCTCAGTGAGCTTTAGTCAACAGTAAGAACTTTGAGAAGTTGGTGATCAGATTGACAGTAACAATTCTCTGCCTCAATGGCAACCAGCAAAATAAGGTCATTTTTGACCATTTCTTTGCATCGGTGTATGTTTCAGAGCTGCAAGTGCTTTGGGGGGTTTGCAGGCATCTGTTGTAGAGAAAATGTGAAAGCAAATGTTTTTGTCTTTGAAACGTTCCACTAATCGATTAACATCGCACCAAAATGATTCTACTGACAAACAAAAAGCAGATGGACGTGGAGTCTTTGAGCTAGACAGAAGGTTATTTGCTTTATAGTTCGGTTTCTGTAACAAATCTTTTTTTCTTTTGAGTCACATTTTTATTTTAAGCTGACATTTAACTTTGTTGTATCTTAATTACTTAAAATACTAAAAATGGCAAACATATTTTCATTTTCGGCAACCAAAATAGCCAAGGCCAGGTTTCCGACCTGGTATTGGCTTTTAAAAGTGAATGTTTGAAATGAATGTGGATCAAATGCAGAAGCTCGTCTTAGCAGGCGTTTGTAGGTATTCTACGATACTTAATCTCTACATCAGCAGTGTAGAGTCTTCCAGTGAGGTTACAGGGTACAAGTACCCTCAATGTCATGATACATGTTACCAGCTGGACGAGGACAATAAATGTATTTTGCAATAAGAGAAGTCTGGTGTTTTATTTTCTGTTTAATTACTGCTTCAATGTGCCTTATTTCTCCATTAGTCAGCTGGAGATCCGAGAAGAAACTGCTGTAGATGACGCCCCCATGTGGTAACATTTGATTCAGGCCAAAGTATTACTTTAGTTGGAACTGGTACTCAAATCCGTTACTCTAGTAAAAATAAAGTAAAAGTAAATCATAGACATAGTGACTTTAAGTACTATTCTTTAGCCACTATTAACCAATATCGCAGCACAATCAGCCACGGAAGCAATCAAATATATCAACTCAATAATTTGAATTCAGCCTAGGCCTGTACACAAACACCATCTGGTGGTTGAAAGACATATTACTCACAACACAACTCAAATACATGGCTCTTACACGCATCCTATAATACTATCGATACTATCCTATATGCTATATATAAAGTAAATCCCAACACGTAGAATGTCAAAAGAGATATGCCAAAAGTACCAGGGTGCTCTGCTACATCCGGTGGCGAATTTGCAGTCAGTAAACCAGCATGCTTCTCAGGATGTTCAACCACTCTGCACAGTGAATATATGAGATAGGCGGTCAAAGTTCAAAATGAGGAAGCAGCTGTCCCTATTAAATGCCTACTGTATTACTACAAAGGCCATAGCATTCTACTAGAAGTATAAAACTAATGCATGTTTATGTTCTGGTCACACTTAGTGAGATGATCCAGGGTCTGCCCTGTCATCACCCTTTGAAAGAGGTTTACTATGCATACAGGTTAATCCTCATGAAGCAAGGCTTTCCTTCTAACATGATTTCTACTCAGGCCCAGCAGATGGCTCCAGCGCTTGGACTAATGCTCTCCCGGGCTGAGCAGAGGAGTGAACAGAAAAGGCACTGAGCTTAGTTTCCCCTTGTCACTCATTCCGTGAGGATGGAGTTGGATATCTAGATAGGACCTACAGAGTTCCCACTGAGCCCCAAATCAAGACCACATCAAGACTTCCCGACTCTGCCCGTCACAGCAGAGCACAGCATGAAGCTCTGGGTTGTGCTTTGCATGGCGCTGCTCTGGGTGGAGCTCCCAAACGGTGAGTGAGGTCTCCACATCCGTCTCATAGATTTCTGTTGGATGCAGAAAAGACTG
This sequence comes from Apeltes quadracus, assembly GCA_021346845.1. Classification (NCBI taxonomy): domain Eukaryota; kingdom Metazoa; phylum Chordata; class Actinopteri; order Perciformes; family Gasterosteidae; genus Apeltes; species Apeltes quadracus. The sequence continues at coordinate 14,302,553 of CM037920.1, read as the reverse complement.
TTGTTCTACTCACAATTTGGGATTGCAACCCGGAGGTAAAGGTAGGATTAAATAATCTCAGGTTGTGGGGTTCTGTGATTGGGCAAAGAAACAGAGGTGGATTCACAAAGAACTCGATCATCACATTTCTCTTTCAACGTTTTGACTCGTGACTCTTGACAATCTGCAACCAATCTTCTCAATTTGAATAGTATTTAATGCATATATATATATTCTAAACGTTTGCATGCAAGATGTGAGGAGTTTTTCTGAGGACCAAGTCGAACCAGCTGCTTCTGAGGCACGCAGCAGGCGTTTCTAATTAACCCGCCTTCACTGCCGACCTCTGCTAGGAGTTCTCATTAATTCTGCACAGAATACAAAAAAATAAAACCCTTAAAGTCTCTGTCACAGACTGTTTTTTGTCCTGCGTTTAGTCTTGAATGGTTTGTGTGTTCTGTGGTGCAGCAGAAAGAGGCTTCTGGGTTGTGGACATTTTGTGCCAGTATTTTGTTGTCACAGCCGGTGGAAACATGGAGAAGCTGTGTGGATGGGCAAAAGTCTTTTAAGAAATAAGGAACAAAGTAAAGCTCGGCGACAGCCGACTTTGTGACTTCTCTTCATCGCTCCTGCCGCTAACTCACCCTTTCTCCCCCTGTGCGTCCAGGTGCCTGCCAGCAGGTCAAGCGGAGAAAAGATGTCGGAGAGAACCGCATACGGCCAGGGGGGAAGCGGGTCAAGGCTCGACCGACCAAACTAAAAGATGGAGGAGGGAAAGGCCAGTCCCTGCTCACCCAGGTCCTAGATAAGGGTCGCTTCCTGCGCCTGGGCCCGAGCATCTCTATGACACTTGGGAGGAGCATGGAGCTGCGCTGCAAAGGCAATTCCATCGGATGGTCGTACCCAGGTTTACCTGGACACCTTCAACGACTCGCGCCTCAGGTGCGTCGGCCGTTGGTGGTGCCACAAGTAGATGTGAGAATCAGTGTCTCAGATGTACGGGTTGTTGTCTTCGTTTCCCGCCTCCAGCATCAAGTCCAGCGACAAGTACAGCCAACTGATCCTGTCATCGCCCTCTGCTGCCGACACGGGGCTCTACAGCTGCTGGGTGATCGTGTGTGACGGCTCGGAGTGCGAGAGGGACCTTGATCGCTCCTACAGGTCATACATCTATTTCACGGGTGAGGCCCACTGAGCTGCACAGATTCTAAAGTGAGAAATGAGGGATCGTTACAAAGAGCATGTCTTTGTTATCATTTATAAGATTAGTGGAAACATCTGCCGGGTCCATCACCAATGTTTTTGTACATTTTAGGTAAAGACGCCAATGTCACGTTCAAACCTGACACCTGTCACGCTACACCAGAGGTGTCAAACATACGGCCCACCGGATGACTTTGCCAAGTGGGAAAAATGACAGAAAGACATAAATTGCATTTCGATAAAAGCAGCTGCCATTCCTGAAAGCGTTAGCTTCAGTTAACTACCAATAGCAGCGTAACACAAGAGTAACGCCAACGTTAGCTAACGCTCAAGTTACCGTTGGAAAAACAAATAACATCAGAAATTTACAGTTTCAAAAAACCTGATTGTTAAAACTAAGTCGAACATTACCTCGAACTTAAACCTTAACTTCAACGTTATATGCGGCATCTACAAAACGAGGAAAATATGGCGCTTCCGGCCAAGCTATACAAGCACCAATATTGTGTCTATACTAATGTTAGCTTATTCACTCTGATAAGATGACTGTGATATGACAAAAAAAGAGCAATTCTTTGGGGGGGTAGATGGATGAGGTAGGATGGAGTGGGAGCTGAAGGAAGGCGTTCTTACTGCTGTCCAGGCACGTTGATGTTGTCGTTCTGCATGGTCTCCTTTTTCTTCTGTTCTTTGTCTTGCATCTTGCGCCTCATTCTGTCCATCTACGTCTGCCGGTCTTGCATCCGTCTCCCAAAAATGCCTCTGTTCTTTTTTTTTTTTTTTCTATAAGTCGAGGCAGAGAGAGCGGCGATGCACATTAGTGCCTGGCAGCTATCTTAGCCTAGCAGCCAGCTTAGCCTAGCAGCTAGCTTAGCATAGGGGGGCTTTAAGTGGCCCGTTTGCCATTCACCCCGCTTCTGTTTTGACACATGGAGGAATTTGCCAACACAGATCTCCTCTGTATTTATCGCGCCTGTTTGTTTTACTTCCAATGCAAATAGCTCTCTCCAGCCTGAGCTACCGTCTTGCTTTTTCAATGCAGTGGTTCTCAAACTGTTTGTCGGGCCCCACTTTGGGGAAAGAAAACTGTTTGGGCCCCACCGCCCCAACAAAAACATAACAAAATGGTCCATGCTGAATTTTTATTGAAGAACATTTAAGTTACTTTCATGTAAACCAGATTGCTCCATCAGATAAAAACAAATAAAATGTTCAACCAGTTTGTTGGAACAATGCAAATCAAGTTGTGCAAAACACTTCGAAGTGGACTGCCTGTGGCCTCTTACCTAAAATGAGTTTGACACCCCTGCTCTACACAGACAAAGACAACCTCTTCGTCCCCTCGCCCGTCCACTTTGAGATTGTGTACCTGCGTCCGGACCGGCCGGCTGTGGTGCCCTGCCGCGTGACCAACCCGCAGGCCAAGGTGTCCCTGCACAGAGAAGTCCCTCCGGAGGAGATCCCAGCCAACGGGACGCAGCTGACCTACGACCCTACAAAAGGGTTTGCCCTGCAGAACCCCAGCCCCGAGCATCAGGGGGTCTACTACTGCAGGGCCGCAACCAAAGGCACCCCTCAGATCTCCAGCAAGTACCAGCTGCTCTATGTGGAGGGTGAGGAGTCACACTTAAGAGTCCCTGTGCGTTTAACCGCCAACCACAGAAACTATATGCATGGCTTTAGTGATTAAAAGCAAGAAACAGTGGGGGGCATGTTAAAAAGTCTGTTGGCGGTGGCTGTCTAAAGCTTGTATTGCTCCTCTCATGTGGAAACACTTCTCTCGATTTTGCAAATGGGAGGAGAAGAGACTGGGATATTTTTGGGATGGACATTGTGTGGGTAAAAAAAAAAAAAACTTAAAAATGTCTTGTTACCAGTGCCGAGTGGGCCACCGTTCGTGAGTCTTGACGCATCTCCGAAGTCAGTGGGAGGAGGAGACAGCATCAATGTAACTTGCACGGCGTTGGGCGAGCCAGAGGTGGACGTGAGCTTCACTTGGTCTTATCCCGGTCAGGTAAAAGAGGACCATTACTGGAGGAACCTTAGGGTTATTAATAACTGGGTCATAAAATGAACACATCCTAAATTGGAGGGGAACGTTACAGTGTTGATTTTGATATAGCATGGGCATATTTGTAACCATTTTAAATCATGCATCACTCATCATTTCTGACCAACAATTCTCGCCTGAAAAACATCAAATGAAGCGTTGCAATGAAATGTGTTTGTTTTGTGAAGGGCCATCGCCCGGTTCACATCCAGACTTCCTGGAGGCTGGTTGACAGAGGAATAAGCCACACCACGCGAATCACCCGGAGCGTCTTGACTCTGGAAGACATGGAGACCAACGACTTTGGAAACTACATCTGCAAATCCAAGAACCAGAATGGGGAGACCATCGTGGCGACCAACATAGTCTCAAAATAGCCTCGGCAACGGAGCCTGTTGCTGAGATGTACCTGGTACACAGCAGCTACTGAGAGATCAGCATGAATAGATACAAATGGGTGTTTTTAGATTGCACATTGCGATAACATTAAAGAAGTCGCTACATTCACTAAACACCTTTCCTGTACGTTAGCAGCTGGTGAGCTGACATGAATGTACATGTCTGCATTAAAAAGATGATTATGCATGAGGTCAAACAAGTGTTTACAATGTTTTACTCATTTGAGAGGGACCAGAAAAAAAGATATGGAGGAGGACAACAAGCACACATATGAATGCAATCGGTCTGAAGTCCAAAGGAGAAGGAGTGCAGAGCTTCCTCCAACGTCCGGCAGATCTAGTGGGGACGTTTGACAACACGCTTCATGTGCTGTGGGTTTCATAGAGCTTCTTAAACTCTGCAAAATTTCAATAAAGAGGTATTAGAAACGAGAGCAGCAGCCATCGGACACTTGTTGTCAAGAGCAAGAGGAAAATCTGGTTTAAAGCTGAGCGGGTGGCAGGCCGGCGTCCTAATGCGCTCCAGATGAGGAATGTGGTCTGCAGGCCCAAAACTACTTCTGGTCCAATGAAACACTAAGTTTCCCACTTAGCTGAGTTGTTACTTTGTTGTTTGGATTTTGTAATATCTAAGGATATTGGATATTCCCGAGTTCTAGGAAAATTCGTTAAATAGGCCCTTTAATCTCATCTGCTGCAACATGGATCAGTTACACTGCTTGATTTTAATACAATACTTTATTTGCATATTTCAAAAAGAGTCAAGACGCAAATAATATCAACTTCGAACAAAATAATCTCTGTCAGAGACATTGCAGTGTCTCGAAAAATGTACAAGCAGAGGCTGTAGACCCCATCTCTAAAGCTGCATTACGAGGGTTCAGTACTGGATAGTTACCAAGCACAAACACATGCACAAAGACTCCGATTGGTCCCTTGGTCAGACAAACACAGGTGGAACACAAAACCAGTTTGAGGCAGCAGATTAAACTTAATCAACAAGATAGGTGCAACAAAAAGAAAAAATAACTAACCATTAAAATAAAAGAACATAACCTCAAAGATATTCTGAACAAAGATTGAGACCTGCACAGCCCGGTGTACAGAGGAGCAGCGGGATGCGAGTGACGTGACCCTTTGAATATATGGAGGAATCAACAGGAGAAATTCCATATTTCATGCACATTTTGAATAAATGCGCCCTGAGTGGTGCAATGTCATCCGTATTCACAGCTACTCTGAATTCAGACTCGCTGTGACCTCCAGAGACAGAAAGAACAAGGGCTGCATCCCACGTGTCGACATGCAAGCATTAGTGAGTCTCTTACTGCATGTACTGTGTGTGCGATTAGCTTCACAGCAGACAAGTCTCTGTCAACAAACAACAATAGTGTGTATCACTTAGAAGTCCTGAGATTTCCTTCACCCCCCCTCTAGTACCAGACGTGAAAGGCAGAAAAACAAGGCAACCTTGTTCATTAAGTGCATCTGTGCAACTATTTTAAATTATTTTTTCTTTTTAAACAGTATGCAGTGTCTGTACAAAAAGTGTCAGAGTTCATCCTATCCTGAAGGGGCCAAAGTCAGGCTGTAGTGTTGCTAAGCAAACGGGAAACAAACATGGCTTTTAATTCCAGATGCAAGAAGTCCAAAGACGGGGTGTGCTTCCTGGAAGCAGGGGTCCATCGTTATCTGGGCGAGACCGGGGGGCTGGATAACACGCCTGGGCTGTGAGGGGATTGAAGGTTGAAGGACTGGGAGGAGGAGGAGGAGGAGGAGGAGGTGGGGGACACCTTGGCGTGTCTACTTAGGTCTCCATTGTGGAGCTTCCATATCAGCTCCTCGTTCTCCATGGACAGACGCTTGTTCACAATGGACTCCTTCTGGAGGGACTCGTGCAGCAACGCCTGCTCCGTCGACAGCTGCCTGTGGATGCAACCAGACAACGAGTCAGAAAGGCTCTGGATGTGGCTTCAAAGTCAAATCAAAGTACTTGTATTTTGTACTTCGGAACTACTAGATTACTTCACAATGGTCAACAAATACCACGACAAGACTATACACAGACAATATATTCATTTTTCTCTGCACACTTGGCCCACTCTCCGGAAGCTCTCTCCGTGTCTGGTTTCTATCACTGACTAATCGGTGCTCATACAGTGAACTCTTACCGTGACAGTGTATAATGTTTTTCCATTCGGGCTTTGAGGTCCTCATTCTCCTGCTCGACCTTCTGAAGGCTTTCATATAACTTCACATTTTTCTCGGTCTGGAAACATTGCAAGGCGCAACACATAAATCCCTAATCTCGTCTTGAAGCCAAGCAATCATGACCACCTGTCTAGGGTCTCACCAGTGTGGCGATCTCCATCATCTTCTTCTCCTGCTGGTGCAGCTGTTTGTTTTTGATATCCAGTACCACCTTAAGGCTCTCCAGCTCCTGTTCCAGATACTGTGTGTGAGAGTCCTTCTGAGGGGACATCTGACAACAGCCAAAATTATCAGGGATTGTCAACAACCTCAAAAAATTAGTTCAGCCAGACTCAGAAAAGTCTTGTGGCCATAAATCCAGTACCACACAACAGAGGGCGCCAACCATTCCCAAACAAACACTGTGGGCTCACAGGAACCATGAAGCTGTGGCTGTTTAGGTGGCGTACACAATGAGTGCAGGAAGGTAGTGTTTAACTACTCATGCTCTTTTTTAACAGGTGCCCGTACAGTCTGAGCTTTTGTGGTTCTATTAATAGCCGATGTGAAGTGGCAGGGTAATGTGAGGTAGTTCCCTTAATGACCTCGCTGTGCCAGGGCACAATGCTAAGTGCATGTGGAAGCCACTTAACATTGACAGCACCACTCAGGGAAAATTAAAATCTACACTCTGGCCAGAGAGGGAGAGCGGTGCCGTTTAACCCACTTAAACCTGTTCAAACCATTTTACGTGGTAAGAAATGGTTACAGAGCACCTTTTTAATATAATGTGCAATGTTTGTTGGTAGTTACTCTCCTGTAATCATTGGCTTAACGGTTTTGACAACACTGGAGTCATGACAGGTTTCTCAAATGGAGCTGTGCTATATGAAGGAACAAAGAAGAGTACCTGGCTCTTTTCAGGCAGCCGTTTCCTCCTGTTATCTACCGCAGCTAGCTTCTCCACCAGGGCATCGTTTTCCACAGTGAGCTCTGTGATCCGTCCCTGTGGACGTGCACAGCACAACAGAGTAAAGCTTTTAGACACTATCATCACTTCATAAGTTAGCCCTGACATGCCATTTTTTGTGTGAATTTCTTGGATAAAAGGAAAAACAAAAGTCAAGCTTACGGATAGAGCAGCTCCCGTCTCTTTAAGAGCTTTTTCCAGAGACTGCAGCTCCTGGTTGTGGACTTTGCTGAGCTCTTAAGGGTTTTAAAATAATTTAGCTCAAATCTACTTACAACTAAAAATTCATGCATGCATTCACTTGAGGTACAATAATCAGTTAAAATACAGTCAAAGCTTTAAAAAAACAATTATAAAATACAACTTTAGAGTTGAATAACTTCATTGATTGAGTCACTGTTCTCTCACCTTCCAGTGATATGTCATACTGCTGTTTAACAGCCTGCAGCTGTTCTGCGTGGCTGCTCCCCAGTTCCAGCTTAATGGCTTCATGATTGGCTTTAAGCTCTTCCAACTTTAACAAGAGACAGACATTGCTAAGCACTGTATTACATCAGGATTGTTTTACTTTCTCTTGAAGAAAAACCAAGTTGAAACAAACAGACTTTAAAACATGACACAATCTTGAGTTCTTCCGCAGCGCTTTACATCCACTTCATTTAATACACAAGTTGCTGGATGATGTCAGGCAATGGTGAATCGTTTTGCATGCCTTTTATTATTCTATAAGCATCCAGTTACAATCATTCCATATCCATTTGAGCATCCCTGCACTTTTATCTCCATTTCATCGTTGTTTTGGTTTCAAATGTGTATATTATTAATATATTATTGACACACACTTTTGTAAATATATATATATATATACGTGTACAGAGTAGTACATGGCCAATTATGAAAAAGGGGAGCAGGGACCAACCTGCTGTTGCATGAGAGTCTTGCACTTGTCAGCCTCCTCCTGGTAGGTGAGGTGGACTTTGTCCCACTCAGCCTGGTAGAAGACCTTAAGTCTCTGCTCCAGGTCGACCATGTCGTTGTGGTGCTTTTCCTGCAGTTTGTGCAGTGCATCCTGCAGAGCAACACGCAGCTCATCCTTCTCCCGCTCCAGGCGTTCAGATGAATGGACGGAGCAAACTAAAGATACAGCAGAAGAACGATTTTACCACATCTTGGTTAAAAGGTGCCAGGACATTTGCATGTTATGCAGTGATTAGATGCAGCCGTACGGACTGTGATATTCATTAATAAGGGCAGAGGAAAACTGCTTGTGAAAGAAATGCAATATGGGAAAGGGAAGAAACCGTTTTGCAAAGTTCTCCCTTGGTGCAAATGTGCAACACTAAATGGGCTCCAAAAAGGAATGGAAAAACTGACTTTCAAGGGGAGGTTGCTGTTGCACTTGAGTGCATATGCCAACTACACTGCAGTTATTTATAGGCACATGAGGATATGGTAACAACTTTTCTTACAATTCTTTCACAATATCTGGAAATCACAGATTTCTTAAATCAGGCTTGCTCTCGCCACAGCTGCTAATTTGCCATTTGGGAATTTCTGCAATAAGTGGCTTTTGCTGAGTAAACGTCTTACCAATCCCCCCCAGCTATCTATAAATCTGCTCTGGAGTAGGTGACAGTGACCAACTCCACAACCTGTCTCCAGTTGAAGTGGTTGTGCACAAACAGTTTGGACCAGTGAGCCCATGGAAACTCCTGTTCACTAGTGGGGACCCTCTGATGGGGTGCAGAGAAAAAGAACCTCTGCCGACACGTTAAGCCGGTGATTCGCTTTCAAACATTTGGTATCAAGTACCGGTAAAGGCCATAAACCATCATTGCTCAGAAACGTGTGAGTTACTTCCAAGTTTCTGTCAAGTTATTAGTTTCTGTTTTAAATTAAAAAAAATTAAAAGATTTGCTACCATAGAAACCTAAAAGGCGTTATAACATGCCCTTTAACATCTTTTCCACATATGACGATTGCCGCGTTAGCCAAGAAGACCACATGTTGTATTTGTTTCGTGTTGAACCACTTAGTCAGATTCATAGTCTCAGGTTGTGTGTTCCTGATGCTGTCTGGATGCAAATATAGTCCATTTTTCACAGATCCAGGAACAAAGGCCCAGCTAACCGAGGGACTATCAAGCTTTTGCATGTAAAACTCACACACAGTGCAGCACTCCACAACCATGTGTGATAGATATCACAGGAGACATTCTTGTTAAAAAACACCCTCACAAAAACACCTCATGGCTCATACGAGGGAAGGAGGGCCCAGCTAATTTAACAGTGGCTGTATTCTGGCAAAACAGTCAGCAGGGTGATGGTGTTACAGATCGTGCCGATCCCTTTAAGACATAATTGTAAGTTTGATGGATGATGAAAAGGGGTGTGGTTGAGGCACAAGTTTGCTTGTGGGTAAAAGCCGTAATTTAATGCCGTATGAGGAGTGAGATCACAGTCACAGTCTAAGGAGGAATTTAACTAAAAGCAAATTGAATCTTTCACTACACACAATACCAACAGGCCATATGAGGTCAGTGTAGGTTTCACAGCCTTCCTGACGTGAAGAATGTTGTAAAGCAGAGATATCACGGCGCTCAGCATATAAGAGCAGTCATGTGTAAGTCCCGAGGTTGGGAGGGGGGGGAGGAGCCCCAACACTCAGATTAGATGAAAGCTGGTGGGTGAGAGTGTATTGGGAGTGCGCACGTGTCTGTACATACAAGTCCACTACGTGTGACAGTGCATAGGCTGGATAGAAAGCACAGGTCATTGTCCCTGAGCCGTCACAAGGCCTCAGCTAGTGCTGCATTCCACCACTGGGAGCCCCTCGAGTGAGGGATCAAAGGTCAGCCTTCCACTCTCTAGGGAATGGGGTGAACAGTCAACTCAGCAACACGTAAACACACATGACAGGCGAGAACTAAGCAATCAACTGGCGGAGGAAGAAACAGAGGATTTAAATTTGGTCGGCAAAAGCAAACACGAGTAAGACCTCAGCAAACAAAGTAGTATTCGTGGAGCTATTCTGCCGTAGTAGCTCCCTCGAAAAATAATCCATTATAATGGCGTAAAATAGAGATTACATTGAACTGCAAGAAAGCGAGTACCGCAAAGTGTGCAATGCTGTGGGAGACCAAGTTTGTATCATACGAGTCACATGAACATCCAATTTAAAGCACCAATAAAAATAAAAATCAGGGAACCAAGCAGAAGAACAGGATAGCAAACAATTCTGGTCCCTATCATATATAGGGACATGACTTTAAATGACTCAAACTAATCGAAAAGGGGGAAAAAACTATAGCAAAGGGCAACTTGAAGCAGACCCAGTAGCAGGAGTGTATTCTTTGGTGATAACAACTTTAACATAGCTGGTGTGAGACCAAGGTGACCCAACTTACCGAGCTCTCCTCGAAGGCTGGCCAGCTCCTGGCACAGGTCGCTGCTCCGCTTTGTTGCTTCATCACGCTGCATAAAAAGAAAAAAGTATTAACGGTCATACACATGCTCATGAAGAGGTCAATGAAATGGTTTGTTTATCACAAACAAACCATATCAGTATATGAATATATACAAAGTTATTCACTATTAGAGGGAAGGCTCCGCCACGGCAACACCCTTGACAAACAACAATCTAATGACAGTCATTCCTTCCAGGATATTGTGTTGGAAAGCAAATACATCTGCTGCCCCACAAGAGCACGGGAAGGAGATTAAGGAAAAACAGACCGTCATCTAGTGTTTTCAGTCCGTGCGCATGCTTTTTGGCAGCCCAACTCTTTTACCTCTCCCTGTCTGACTCAGTTTTGCAGTAAAGAGGTTGTAGCTGCAGCGCTCAAACAGAATCCAAACTGACGCATCCAAATACTATCCAAAAACTGTTTACCTCTCATGTCACCTCTCATGCCCGAACTATGCAAGTCACACAAACATCCCTGACACACTAAACAGTACATTGCACAGCCTACATAATTAAAATCATGAAGCAGACACATTATAGCCAAGCAAGACAAGTGGAATATGACTTCACTGATCAGGGTACAAAAGATCTGTAGTCCAGCCGGTCTCTCTGTAACCCGGATCTGCATCAATTCCTCAGTGCAGAATAGAAAATGTAGAAGCCAGTTACCCTCTGTGCAGTGCAGGGCGCACTAAGGCACGGTCGGCTGCCAGAACAGCCCATGATCCAGCCACAGCCTGAGGCTTGCTAGCTGGAGTCTCCCTCTGCAGCAACAGAGATCCAGTACTACAGGACAAACAGTGGTCCAAGTGGACACACCGCCTCCACACACCTCCTCCTAAACTGCTCCGACTACATCTGAGGCAGGACTGGAAAGAGCCGCTCTGCTGGCTGAGCAGAGTGACTGCAGAGTATACTACTGTATTGCTCCTTAAAAAAACAACCCAAAAGGAGCAGGCTACAGTGTGCACAAGAACAGCCTCCTCAGCAGTGGGCGAGGTCACTTTAAGATGACACCAAAGGCAGCCGGAGAGGAGCAAACAGATAAATTGTACAGGGCTGTCTGACATCAGGCTGATGGAGCAGGACTTGTGCCGAGCAGTGACCTTCCCGGGGGATACATGCAGAGGCTTCATTACCACCATCCCCCACCACGCAGCCAAACCTACATTCAATCATCCCCTCACCGCTCCGAAACACAAGGCTTCATGGGTGCAATCCATATGAGATAACATGCAGAGACTGAAAACTTCCAGCTTCTGTCTGTGTGAGCGCAGGTCTAAAGTAGTTAGAGAAAATAATTTATTCAGGGATAGAATAACACTTGATGGCAGACCGTGATCCATTACGAGTAGCCTCAGATCAAGAAACATGTTTTTATCAGAAAGGAGATTCAATTATTTCGAGACTATTAATCATTCAACTGTTTTTCTGGGGGGGAAATGTGCATACATTCTAATGCTGGATGGTTGAATCAGCGTTTGCCCTCTGAAAGAAGGCATGTCGAACTGCTCTCTCTCACAGACACACACAATCTAAATGATAAGGAACAGTGCTTGGACCTCGCTTAGTGTTTGGCAGCGGTTCATAACCATTATCAGGATCCACAGCTGGCACACTCTCACACCATGATTTGGAGGACCTGCCTCGTATTTGTGGTTTAATGAACTGCGAGTGAAATTCACTTGCATACTGCATCACACTCCATCTCCACCTGGGAACACATACCTGTAATTATTGTTTACTGAATTATTATTATTTTTTTTTACATTAAATGAAAGTTATGTTTGTTAGAGAGTCTCCGCTGGAATCCCTGTTTCAGAGGAGGCTGTTGCAGCCTTTTAGTGAGAGCAACAAACACGTCGTGTTCTTAGTACTTGATGTAATCGGTTTCACAGAGATACGAATCGACATCTGCAACTGGAGATCACAGAATGCTCCTTCAACACCAGCTGACATCACATTAGGAAGGAATCGCAACACATTTTTTTCTAGCTTTGCATTTTTTTTTTTACTCACGGTATGTCAGTACTTGCCACACTACTCTGAAAAAGTGAGTTACTACTGAATTTGTATTGAGTGGAATGAGCACTCCGTTTACAAGATACAGAAATGTTGGTTTGGCGGGCTCCTAAACAAACCCACAAATGATACTTGACTGCATCAACAAAATACCTGTATTTCTTCATTTTTTGGCAGCAGCAATACAAAAAAAAAAAACGTAATCACGGAGGCTTACTGAGGTACAGCTGCAACTATACAGAGCCCTGCCATGAGAAATCTGTCTGGTGTCAAACTCTGGAGCAAGGCAGGATTAAAGGGAGTTACTGTAATCTATCTTTCCAAAGGAAATTGGTGCATGAGTGACTTTATTACGATGTGGTTTATTTTTCTGAAATGGTCCTCGGCTGCAGAGAGCTCAAGTGCACAACCAGGTTAGCGCTTAAATTCTTAAAGGGCCCATATTATGGAAAAAATCACCTTTTCTGGGATTTGGGGTGTTATTGTGAGTCTCTTGTGCTTCCATGCGCATACAAACTTGGAAGAAAAACCATCCTTGCCGTTTTGATTTGCAGTCTCGACGTGGAGCGGTAAACATCTCCTGCACTGACTGTAGCAGGAAGGGACTGCTGCGCGGGTACTCAACCGCTTGTCAGTGCTTTGGGAAGGGGGTGAGGTCAGTGTTGGGCAAGTTACTTCAAAAAGGTAATACATTATGTATTACTTGTTACTGTCATTTCAAAGTAATTTGTTACATTATCATATTACTAATAATATAATATTAATGTCTATAATATTACTGAATTGTAAGGCGTTACACTACTACTGCATTACTTTTAAGTTACTTTCACCAAAACAACTGGAAATGTATACATACACAGGGTGCGATTTGACAAAAAAGCAGAGGAGGGGAGCGGGGGGGGGGTGGGTTTTCTTTATTCATAGACAAGAACATGTAACTTTTAGCTTGCATAACTAGGGAGAAGAACGCAAAGGGCAGACGGGCCCTTTTTCGGCTCCGTGGATTAGTCCCCATCACAACATGACAACACTTTTAATGTTAATTTAGTTGCTTTATTATTGGGTCCTGTAAAGTAAGATGATATGCTCAGTGCCGGCGCTCCGCACACGCACATCACGCACTGCGCCAAAAAATCTGGGACGTGGAAAATCATCACAGTAGGCTGCTAGTATAAATAACAAATAAAATATGTCTAAAGCATGTTAATATGCGAAATAAATACAAAAGTAATAAGCCATCACTCACAGTAATGCAGCTCCGCGCTGCTCTTAAAGAGCTGGTTCCTATTCTCTGCTACGGAGACCCCCCCCACCCCCACCCCCCTCCTCAGCGCAGTTAATGGGATCCAAAGTACAACTGGCTTGATGCTCACTTTCAAGCGCACGGACGGTTTGGCTACGAGGAGGAAGCAGAAAAGCGCCAAGCGGCGCACAAAGAGAGGAAACTGATCCGCGTCACACGCACCCTGCGAAGTTCCGGCACTAAACTGTTTTGTGTTCCATGACGTTCAGAAATATGCATCTGCCAGAAGGTGAAGGTGAAAATGCATTGTAACGCGCGTTACTGACCTTTGTACCGAGTAAATATTACCCATTTTTTTGTGGAATGCCTTACATTACCAAGTTACAGCAGGAAGCAATACATTACAGTAATTACATTACTTTTGTAACGCGTTACTCCCAACACTGGGTGAGGTTCACGACAGTACCCGCTGCTCGTTGAGAAGCGTTGGAACGATACTTTCTTTTCACGTCTCAAAGCGTCCAATAACGTCAAGAAAAGTAGCTAAATTGGTCGCTGGAGGGGTCTGAAAAGTCGCTAAATATAGCGACAAAGTCGCTAAGTTGGCAACACTGAGTGGTGGTAACAGTCAGTGGGGCGTGAGCAACTGATTCCACAAGCTGTGGGCGTGGCCAAATTAGCTGCAGATCATGAATATGTAATGAGCAGCAGAAAACAGCACGACTCTGAAAGGGGCTGAAACAGAGGGGAGAGGTAGGAAACAATCGTTTCCTACGAGCAATTTCCGGCAAACAACTTCAGAAACATGTTTTCTTGAACTCAAAGACCTATTTTAACGTGTTGAAAAATAATCAAAATATGGGCACTTTAAACAAACGTGCCCTGGGTTCCAGCCCACATGCTTCATGTTAGAAGTCAGATCCTCCGTTTTTCCCTTCCCTCCAAAGATCCTGGCTCTCGTTGATACACAATTTGCCCATTGGTCGCAAACAACAGATTATTAAATTTACTTCAGAACAAGCCACTTTCCACTCCATGACAACAACAAACCGGAAAGTGCACCTAGCTACAAGTATTTGATCCCTCTAACAATCCAATACATGTGCTATTCATGGATTTGGCCTCATCTCCATGTGCTGGCTGATGAGTCACAGGAGTAGCAACAATGTCCGATATGGTCCACTGGTGAGTTCATAGCGGCCTCTAGAGGAATCCTAGCAGACATGATGTCTGTACATTGTGCCATTGAACCAGGCCTCAACTGTCGACGTCTAGGACATAATAAAAAAAGTAATAAATATCCTATGAAGTAAAGACGGGGGTCGTACAACTAAATATGATTACCGGTATTATTATTATCATCTATGACTTTATTTGGAAAATACATTCCCTTTGTTTACCCTCCATCAAAACATGTGAAGTCAAAATATTTACAAGGACACTTCTAAAGTTATGCAGAGGGGCTGAAGTTTCCAATTTTAATTTGATTATCAGACTTTGCCAATTTCATTAATTCCCGCATTACACTGTAGACTAAATATACGTTGCACAGTCAAAGAACTGAAGCATAAATAACATCTAAACACAGGAGGAGATGAGTGCTGATGGGATAGTTCTGTAGATTCATGAAGGACTATAGATTCATATTTTTGGTCATACAGTTCTTGGAAAATATTTTTAAAAACCCAGTAAGTTTTAAAAATTCCATATTTTAACAGGCTCTCAGTGTCATGCTGGCCTACCTGACTGACCCATGAAATCTATAGCAGGTAGAACTGAACGCAAAGATGGATAAGCTTTTAGAGGGAAAGAATAAGGGCAGCTCTTCAGGTTAAAAACATATTCTGCTGCAATTAAGATTCAATAAAAGCAGCAGATGTTCTTTGATTTTCTTCTGCTTGTTCATCGGATGACAACAACATGGATGTGGCTTCAAAGTAAGTCCGTTTACAGCCCCTCATACATGTTTCTGCTGTAAATAGACATGCCACACAAAATTTGATGTTGCAACACAGTCATAAAATTATATTCAGACTGTGTGCTTTAACACCACAAACCAAAAAACAGTGACCTCCTAAATGTATCCGGCATAAAAAAAACATCTCAGCTTTCCATAATGAATTAATTCTGCTTTCTCAATTGTTTGTATGGGAAAGCTGCAGTTAATTTAAGACTTGTAACAAATACCTTACTGTAATAACCAAAAAGTAAATACCTCAGCCAAAGTTCGCTGCAAGACGATGGCGAAGGCCTGAAATCTGCAGTTGCTAGCTGCCAGGAGCGCCGTGAGCTGCTGGAGGCTTTGGTCCTTCTCCTCACCCTCGGCGACACTCGCTGGCACCACATCCGGAGGTCCACTCCGCTGGTTGGCTTGGGGCGCCTGCTGCTGACGGGGGGTGGCCTTGGGTTTGCTCTTGTCCACTGTGATAGAACATGTATTGAGTGTTGTTACAACATTGATCATTATGATAAACAACCCTCCTCCCCCTCCACAGCCGTTACAGCTGGTCTGACATCAGCAGCAGCACCCACGCTTTACACTGTCGGGTCACAGAAGCAATGTGAAAGCCGGGGATATTTCTGCTGTAAGGAACTGTTCTGTCCAACCCATCTGATTATTCCCAGTGCTGCTCCTGTGACAGAATGTAAAAATGAATCCCCTAAATGCAATTAGCTTTCCATTTGCAAATAAATTCTAGTGCTGTGCAGACACTGGTCACCAAGGACAACTCATTTTAGGGAGGCCAGGCTACAATAGCTGTGATTTACATCGATCTATGAATGCATCCACCGGTACAGTAGCGACCATCAATCCTACTAACAAACACGTCGTCTGCTTTTCCACAACATGAGGCATTAGAATACAATGATTAGCTCCATACCAGGCAGTGTTACAGTTGACGAGGGAAGAACATCTGTGTGTTTCTTTAAAGAGCAGTTTGTTTACGAGAGTGGAATGAGCGTTATGTAACACAGCAGTGAGAACAGCATGAGCAGTACGGGGAACACTAGGGAGTGGAACTCATACCAGTGACCTGCGGGGATGCACACTCAGCTCCGATTTATTATTGAAATGTAACGTACATTGCGAGGACATTTCTAAAAGTAAATCCCGGTTGTGGAGTCAACCGGGATTTAGTGGAGTCGGTTACAATAAGGTATTGTAACCGACTCCACTAAAGTGTGTCTCCAATACTATGTAGGCACAACTGCAGCTTAATGTTTAAAAGCATGCCCTATATGACCCACAAGACCTGGAGCATGTTCAAGCTAAATTTAGATCCACCTAACAGGGTACATCCCAGAATAACCCCGCCTCCAACTGTGGGATGTGATGCTGCGTCCATCGAGATGCCTTTCAAAATAAGACCACACTGTCTATTGGGAGTGAGGAGACAGTATTTATTGTAACCAGAGGAAATTTTCCATGCCAACTGAATACAGCTGATCTAGGAGCAGCAAAGCAGCTAGCCCAGACTCAAGGGGGTCAACATAATACTGCAGAGAGGCCACGACCCCAGGCTAGCAGGCTCAACACTAATAACGGAGCCAAACAACTACCCATGTGAGAACAAAAAGCTATATCCTTTTCATCTGAAGAATTCAATTCTACATTCACACCAGAGGGTTGAGTTTACACAGCCGTGAGGAAGCTCACAGCTTCTGAGAGGCCTCAATGAGCCTTACAGCTAAAGTCAACTGTTCAGCATAAAAGACAAACAGCCTTCAAGGACCAACAAAACACACGCTGTAGCATAACTGTTGAATCACTTTCTGAATCTTTTGGCTTCTGAGGCTCCAACGTGGTGAACATTGTTCATGTTCTTGATTACGTGAAAATGTGTGCGACTAAACAGCAGGAGAAAAAAACATCCAACATTCCATCGCAGTGTCCTGGGCCCCGTTTACCGTACATGGTCCAACTATCAAACTGTCAATCAAATGTCTGATTAGCCAGCTCAAATTAACCCGAGGATGTCAGGCTACCTGGGTTCCACAAAAGCTGATTTGCACTTAAACAATACTGTTAATTCGAACCAGACTTCATTCCTCGGGATAATTGCGCGTGCTACTTCAAAAAAGGAAAGAGTCGCTCATCCAAAACCATGACTTTCTAACGGTACAACAGGAAATAAACCTTCCACTGACGAGCCGCAGATAATCATGATCATATATGGATTTAAGAGCCAAATCAATTGGCATTAAGCTTATGGAATGCATTGTCAAGGGAGATATTGCTAGCTAGAATAAGTAGAAACAAGCCCAAAGAGCATCTAAACGGATATTACAAGGATGTATGTATTGTATGCGCTTATCATACATTTGTGTATTAACATACGTGTATAGCTGACCATATAGACCTAGGCGCTTGAAAATGCATATGTGGAGCGGTGTATGGGCGAATCAGTAGGTGCGTATTATTCGTTCATTCATCAGAAATGTGATCAATTGAAGTGAAACATAGAACCTACAGAAGTTTCTAAAGCGCAAAATGGACTTTATGAAGAGCGTGCTCTAGCGGTTTTCCCAATATTCTCTGCATCGGCGACGCTACAAAAATGTGCAGTCTGCGGGACAGTGTGCGGCGGTCACCATGTGCGGCCCGAGAAGGTCTTGTAAATAAATGATTCCTTGGTCGGCAGCATCAATAGCGCTCGTAAAGTAGGTCATTGTGATGTGATAACGGATCGGTGCGATCTCAGAACGGTCTCCCTTTAAAACATTGATATAACCAATATTCGTCCTACGTCAATGAGGAGGAAAGGCAGGATTATTCAGCAGATTTAACCTGCCCGCAGCAGGTTCAGGTTTTTGGAAGCGTTATGGTGATTTTGCTAAACTTGCTTCGTGGAAGCGAAACCCTAATACAAGTAATCTTATTGCAAAAATGATCTGGCTAACTGTTAGCCACGTACAAGGAACAGGGCCGTGGAAATGTCAAAATAGACTAATCTATTATTTTGAGTCGCACGAAATGAATCAACTGTGATGCTAAGCTTTCAATATTTTTGATATTGCAGTTCGTAAAATGTACATTGGTTTCCTTAAATGAGGTTGCACTGTGCAAAGACCATACGATTAACAAACAGGTCTGCAGAACAAATCAACGTCTGACATGCCAAGGCTGTCGCGCTACTGCAGGATGACTGTACATCAAACTGTGGAAATGTCTTGCCTGATATTGAGGATATCAGGGCATGTGTATTTCAGTAATGAGGGAAGATTTGGCCTAAGGAGATCAACCCCCTATAACAAGTGTATATCATTAATAAAGGTCAGTCTTTCAGAGGAATCTAGACTGGGCTTTGAGTGCTGCTGCACAAAATGTTGATTAAAAACAGATGGCAGATAACAGATAACAGATGGCTTATTACGGTTATGGAAAATGATGGCACTATTGCGCACTATTTCATTTAGTTAGTTATAAATGTTAATTGTTCTCACTTTAATAGATGAAAAAAAACAAACGTGAGATGCGTTGAAAAACCAAGGTTTAACATTTTGGATTGACCTAAAGCACTGTAGTTATTGAATAATAAAAAGAATCCTCAAAAATACAACTTGCCTAATAATTGTGAACAGTGCAAATAATTGAAAGACAGATTGTAGCCATGTTTGCTGATGGCAGATATGTGCGCATTTCTCCCCCCCAGCTAATGTCTTGGGCTTGCTTAAAGATTAGCAATAGAAATTATGCAACACCTTTTTCTCAATAATTCCGAATGGTCTAAAGAGGTCGTGTGATCAGAGAGTTGCATATTGAATGACATCAAATTTGCATCCGATTAGCAGGGTTTAAGCAATAATCGGGTATTCTTTATTCAGGAATACGTTTCATCTGAGGGCTGCCTTGTGTTAGTGTCAAAACAGTAAGAAGATATCCACGCATTAGCCAACTTATCGTCCAGGAGTTGGAATATTATATATATTTAACAGCATTTTTAAACTCATGTGGCTTTTCATTTTAATTTAACTTTGCATAAGCATATAGCTCATCTCTCCCTTTAACTGTAGTTGAAGGGAGAGATGAGCTCATGGCAACGAGGACCTGCAGCTATTTTCATCAAAGTGTCTGAACATTAAATCAATGACACAACTGCTTAACATGACATTGAGTGTTTTAGTGACTGCACAGCACACTGCTCAGCTGCTGTAAAGAGATAGCACACCATAGCACTCAGCAGGATGGTGACCCCCACAATCAGGCACTTGTTATGGTGCTTGGTTGACACAAACATTTTCAGTGAAGCATTCACTGGACAATTGTCCAAAATAAATAGATAAGTAAATGTCTTAACTGACATGATTCATGGGAGCACTTGCAAATACTATAAATACCATGACTTTAGAACAAAAATATGTATATTGTTAACCAAGACACTTCCTGTCTTGTAACTACAATTACACTTCCTGTAATTGTAGTTATTTACTGAAACTAAAAGGTTTCAGCAAATAACTATGTAAAACAGGATTTTTAAAAAACATTTTTATGTGGGAGCCACGGGAGACTACTGATTTCCCACAATTCTGTTCAGGTTCGACCTAGAGACCAAGAACCAATATAATAAGTAATATAATAACTTGTACATCTTAGGGTGAAACAAGAGAACAAGATTTCCAGTGAGCAGGCACATTATTCTAGAATAAGGGGACCTCAAAAATACTAACTCATTCTGAAAATACAACATTTAGGTTTGCTTAAAAATAATTTGCTGAATTAAAGACGGTTGATTTAATATTATAGCAAAGAGGCGCAACAACCCCAACAATGTTGGAAGAAAAGAAAAAAGACAGACCTGTTTGGAAAACCATAGTGTTCTTTCTGCATCCTGACAGCAGCTGGAGGTTTCGGAGTAAACCTTTAGCTGTCAGACGCACGTGGATGTTCGACAGGGAGAGCTTTGGGGACCATAACATCTCTCCAAAACAAAGATGGCCAATGGTTTTAGCCAACAAATACTTAAGAAACAGAAAAAGAAACAGTTTCCAAATGCAGAGGCTTGATGCCGACTACGAACCGAATGTCAGACAACAAATCCACCACCCCTCCAAAAAAATAATAAGTCACAGCACTGAACCAGCTTTGAAAAAAGGCGCACAAAACACGCAGTTCAGCATGGCAGGTCTCCCAACTCAAAATCAAATTCCAAGCTGTGGAGGCTAGAAAACACTAAAGGTTAAAGGCTTGCCAGTTGTTTCTGGCACTTCCAAATAGATGCAATAGGGGCTGAGGAAAAACATAAAAATCCCTTAATCCTCTTGGTAAAGCCAGGCTTCAGCTTAATGACCATATACAGCAGAGCAAAGCAGCATCTCTAAGCATAATGATGGCGGTGCTGTAGCAGAGCCAGGATGCTCGGAAGAGAGCAGAGGGGGTGGGGTGGGAGGCGCAAACAGCATACAAGCAGCCAATGGGAATTCAAGCCCATTCCCCTCACTCTTCCTCTCTTTTACACTCCTTGTGTCATAGGCAGTGGAATGGCAAGACATAACAGACGTACATGTGTTTGTCCAATGGGCTGAGTGCGGGGGGCGCACCTCTCTGAAACAATGGTTTTCTGCAAAACTGAAAGCTTAACCCCGCTGCAACAACATTTCAAAAGACAGGCCGGAATAGGTGCCTCAACGGAGCCACGGAGAGCAACAAAAGCAATAGAACGGAGCACATATCACCGCTGTAAACGTACGTTTCTCAAAGGCCTGAGCCGCATTCAAATAATAAAATGTATCCATTTTATGTAAACCACAGTACACATAAAATATAAAATAAAATCCATACAATTGAACTCTTACCTGGTGCACTTGAAGTGAGACGAAGAAGTCTTGCAGAGGCGGTTCTTCTCAGAGGACCCATTAAAGAATTTGAAGATCCTTTGCTGATGAGAGCAGCAGGTTTGCATGCTGTGGCCAAAGCTGTAACAAGCAGAAGCCCCAGGTGAGACAAGCAGATGGAGGTAATCTGACCCATAACTGAGCACTCACCAGCAACCACAAGCGTGACAGCTTTTAAACTGGAAATAGTTTGGGAGGTTTGCTCAAAACATAAATTTAACTGATCAGGCTAATTCAATCAAGATCCAACGGCCCTCGTCAAGTATGATTACCACACAAAATAAACAGCAGTCTGTAGTCACAATAGCTTTGTGTGTTTTGGAAGAGTTTAATCACATTCAACAAAAGCTACAATAAACAGGGCCATTTCCTTATCATAGTGTGTTCGGAATGCAAAAAGCAATGTGATATTACTCACTTTAACAACACAATAGGGAGTTGAAAAATGGAAACTCAACAGCTTCAACATTAAAGGGAGGGGAAACAAAATGGAAAACAAATCTCAAAAAGTGTGAAATGTAAAATAATGTGCGTGTGTGTGTGTAGAGATGTATTACTCACATGGCCCAGTGTTTTTCCCAGGGGTTGTGATGAGTCGAGCCTTCAGCACAGTTTTGAAAGGGGATGGTTTATGTGGAGGTCTCGCAGAAACTGTTCAACAAATAGAAGTGTGCCGGTTAAATACTACAAATCCCCACATGGTTTCTACATGTCTATAACCCTTTTGCTTTCAAATGTAGTACTGTTGAAATCACCATTGAAATGTTAAGTCAACTTGACTGAGTGCAACAAGGCTGAGGAAACAATTTGTTATTTTAAGAATGGGCTTAAATGTAATCTTTTAGGTGAAAGACAATGATCAATGACTGCAACCATCATGAGTGGTTTTAACAAAGCAGAGTAAATATGAAATAAAAAATAAGACAATTATTTTCTAGCAGGTAAAAACTGATGACAATCTCCAGAAGCTCTTTCAATTGAACACATTTCCATGAATGGAGGAATTTTGAACTTCCAGTCTCACTCACTTCTCCAAAGCTTTCTATCGGTTCCGTTAAGCGCAGCTAACAAAGGGAGGATACAAAAACGATACGATCCAATGAGCAGGCATGTCAAGAGGGTGGGATCAAAGTTGGATGCTGCACTCCGTTGTGCTATTAAAGAGGAGCTGTTGACAACATTAGATGGAAATTCAGTCCAAGTGCAGCTTCGAAGTCCTGTGTATCCAGCCATTTGTTTTATCAAAAGGACAGGGAAACCGCTGCTTTTCTCCACCTCATACGCTGTCGTGTGTCTGCTCACTATCCTCCAGGCAAACACTGTGTGAACTGGAGTGGAATCAAACCAGTTGCCGTGACAACTACAAGGGGGGTCCCCAGCCTGGGGACCTTTCAGCCAATCATAGACCTGCCTGCTGGTCAGGATGCTTGGAGTAAGAGCCTGCTGTCCAACACTGCGCTGTATTTATACAACACACCAGTAAGAATATAAAGTTCCATCAGAACCACCTGAAGCAACCCAGAATGATTTGCAGATAGCGGAACTAGAATTTAGCGCTTTCATGCAGATTTCCATGTAAAGAATCTGAAAAATGTGTTTTTAAGAGGCCAAATATAGCATATTAGCAAAAGTGGAGGTATTAAGTCAGAAACAGATTTGCCCAAGGGAGATTCACGTCCAAGCCTGAAGTGGGTCACCATTAGGAACTGAGGCTCCTCCCTTCCATGTCCATTTTGTTAGAAATGGAAACGAACACAGTGGTCGGATGATGGAACACACCTGCATTCAACCAATTTTAAATCTTTATTTAAAAGCCTTTAGGGACTGAACATCTGATTTCTACAAACAATATAAATCCTTGTTAGGTTTACCTTGTGTACTTGCAGAGCCTTCACTCAGCACAGTGGGACCACCAGCCTCAGCAAAGGTCCCGGATGGCCCCAGGGTCCTGCGTGGTAGTCGAGAAGGAGTAGGGGGAGGGCCCATGAGGGAAGGCCGAGTGGGAGTCTGAGGAGGTCGGGATCCGTGTAGTTGAGGCTTAATACTTGCTGTTGAGGCAGTTCCAAGAGATGGCTCTCCTGTTGCCTGACCTCTCTGACTGCCTGTGACGCAATGGAGCAAAAGTAAATATTAAGGTCAGCTGCATGAACGGCTTCATTAAGGACAAATACAAATACTAATGTTACCACCACATTGGTCAAGAGTACACACAGGCAGTAAAATTGTCCACAGAGGTCCAAGATTGGACCAACTCAGGCTTAATGCAGCAGCCAATAATTTTGTCATAACCAATAGTATCATTAGTTTTTTCTGTAATTCTTTAGAAACAAACAAAGCTATAGAAAACAAATATACATTTGTGAAAGCTTTAAATGATCCCCAGCAGCTTACTTATATATTTTTACATTATACTAATTGTACAAAAACTTACCTGCAGGCATCCTAGTCACTACACCTCAAATGTCAAATAAGATTCAATAAAAATAAAAATTGGAAATATGTTAAACTAAATAATGCAACTCTGAAGCGTTTCAGTAGCAGGCGCCTGTGAATGTTGATACTTTGTACTGTGCTCCGGGAGCTTGTGCTAAACATTGTGTCACTTTGACACTGTTGCTTGAGACCTCCCCTTCCTTCTCATGCGTTTTTTTCCACTCGTACAGATGGCTTCCCATTAGAGGAAGAGCCCCAACTTCCCTGGTATTCTTACTATGAAACGCAGAAGGGAAGAGGGTTTTTCTCCACCCCAAGACCGGGAGAAGAGACCGGCGGTGACATCTGTACCCAACACTATTCCTGTGGAACGTGGCTGAGCTCATCAGGAGGGCAACAGCAGGTTTATCAGAGGTCCTAAGGGAATGTCACCCCCTGATGGAGAGAATGCTTTACTACAACCTAAATTATCTCTGTCTATGAAGGGATATGCTCTGATCCAGCAATGTCTAGTAATCTGAGCATAAAGCACTAATATGATTGCTTTGAAGGAACTTGCAGCAGCTCTAGCACATAATGCACCTTTGGTCATTCAGTCAACTTCTCTACCGGGCTTGTTTCAGGTACAGGCAGCGTTAAACCATAAACCTCCTCGACACGCCCAGAACCAAACTCAGGACCATGGGAGACAGGGCATTCTGTGCTGCTGCTGCCCCACACCTGTGGAATGCCCTCCCTGGCACCCGGAGGGCACCACAACACATTGACTCTTTTAAAAACGGGCCTAAAAGACATTTTTTAGTAAAACATATCCCCCTCCTAGATGTCTGCCAAATTACTTTTTATCTTTATACAGAACTGCCTACTTGTGTCTTCTTTTAAACTGTAGCCCTTTGAGATCTGCAGATATAAAGAGCACTACAAATTAAATGTATTATTATTATTATAATAATAAACAGGCATATAACACCACTCAGTTTACACAGCTGAGCAAATGGTAATGAAATCATTAGCTCTCTGCTTGGTCGAAGGTAGGTCACAAGAGCCATGAGGGCTGATTGTGAGCTGTGGCAATCTTTATTTACGGACATTGACATGTCAATTTTCCCTATTGTCTAACAAACAAATAGAAAAGTATATTTTATATGTATATTTTAAGGCCATTAGATCATTAAATACGTGGCAGATTAAAATAGTAAATTGATATGAATATGAACATAACCACTCAACTGGACGACAAGGAAAATGCAAAGAATGTTCAGCATTTGTCACGAGTCTTACCCGTGCTGCTCTTCTGCTTGGACTGTGGTGTCCCTACAGCTTTGGAGGTCCTGTTCTCATCCCTCCATTGGGATACTTGCCACCGCCTGGTTGTCAGATTGGCTGTTCTGGGACTGGCAGCTGGAGGTTGTGAATGTGGGGTTCCCATTGATTGTCTAGGGAATGGCCGTCCCCCAAATCTGCTCCTACTCTCATCCGAGGAGACTCCCGCTGTTGTGGATTTGCTGGACTCTGCCTGCGAAAGGGAGCAATTTCTCACTCAGCTCTTTTGAATTGTTCAGAGAACAAAACCTCCAACCAAATCTCTCTGTCCAAAATATTTACAGAATTAGTCTGTTTACTTTTTAAATCCATACTTACCACCAGGCTGATCCTCTTAACGTCTCTTGGCGAGATTTTAGATTGTGCATTTGTGGTAAGTGTATTCAGGGAAGAGCCGCTCAGGTTCCCTTTGGTGAGGCCCACGTGGATGTCAGGACTGTCGCGATGACCATGATAAACTGTCCGATGAACAGCGAGTCCGTATCTTCAGCACAGGAGGCTTGTGGTCGCCTGAAGCTGAGCCAGAGCTGAGATCAATTTTTTTTAACACAACCTTTTTTGAAGTTGGTTTGGGATCCGTTTGGCCCCCATTTGTTTTTTTTCTCATGGATGAGAAGCAAAGAGTCTGTTTGGCAGGACGCAGCGCCGCCGCGTCCGCCATTTGGTCTGAGGCGGCTTGTTCTGCCTCTGAGCTAAGATTGCTGCATTGGACTGCTGGAGCATGTTTATTTGCAACTGGATGTTGGTTGAGTGGGGATTCTCTACTCGTCCCCGGTTCATCCACAGAAGCATTTCCAAGTTGTAGAATTGTTTCTCCCAAATTAGCAGCCTCTTTATTTACTCGTCTCTGAGGATCATTGACCATTTCAGTGGTGGTAGAGAGAACTGCAGCGCTACTCCTAGGCGCTCTACTTTGTGCTACAATGGGTTTATTGTTCACGTTTGCTTGTGATGGTTTGTGCACTGAAGCGGGGCTTGCCATTGACGATCGATGGATACTTTTTGTTACAACCTTAGATTTTACACTGCTGAAGTTTGACTTTTGAAACTTCTTAATTTCTAGTTTTTTGACTTTGCCGACGGGGGGCGACCTGTCCAGCAACCAAACCTGTTAGCAGTCACAGAGACTTGCTGCTGTTTAACAGGGTGGAGTATTGGGCTGCAAGCATTTCCAGTGCAGGGAGACTCTGGGAAGGAGGGCAGGCTGGGCATCAGGTTACCGGGTTGCACTGGAGTGGAAGTATGCATATCTAAATCAGTTTGTTGTGTAGCTGACAGAGTAGACAGTAAGGTCTTTCCTTGCTCTGGTGTAAATACTCCAGGGAGACAAGGCACCAGCTCTGCGTCAACACTTAGCCAACGGCACCTCTGTTCCACAATCTGGAGGAGACGATTCACAGAGAAAGGTCATCAAAAGACCTCCCTCATTCTCACTTGGAAGAGTTACAAAAGAGTTGGATGTTGCCATATCGTTTTCCTCAGTGGAAAGGTCTGCCTGAGTGAATGTCATGCCAAAACACGCGCAGTCTGTGTTCTCTTCAGTGACCCTTTCTGTGAAATTTTCAAGGACATCCGGCATAGCAGCTGACAGTAGGTTAGATTCAGCAGGTGATTTTGGATGGGCCGCAGCCAGAGGAATAAATGACTCATCCAGGAACGAGACTGCCAAGGGGGACTGATCATCATAACTGTTGCTCCTTATTACCATTTCCCCAGAGCTCAGGGAGCAGCAGTCATTCTCAATGGATCCCCTTTGGGAAGTTTCAGCTGAACTCAGTTGGCTTTCCCTCCCAGCAGAGTCTGGAGAAGTCACTCCACTGCCACTTCCATCTCCTGGGTCTTGGAAAGTTTGACACTTATGTAATCCTGTCTCACGGTTGCTCATCAGACTCAAGTTCTCATTCCAGAAATTCCCACTGCTATTAACAGGTGTGGTAATAAAAGTTTGGTTTAGGTTGGGTGAGCCACTGTTGTAGGAGTCATCCACAAAGGAGCCGTTGCTGAGGCAGTATTCTGGTATGTTCATGTCAGGACAGCTGTTGGCTTCTCTGTCGCTCAGGTTTGAAACACTGCTGTTGGAGTCAGGTGAAGGTGACGAGATGCTGTACTGACTCCCAGGTGTGAGGGCCTCTATGCGGAGCAGAGGAACGGTGCTCTTAACTTGGTTGTTTGACAGGACAACTATGGTATCGGACATTTGAGTTCAGACAGGATTTTGCCTTCTGCAGCTTCAAATAACCTCACCTTTGGTCAGCAGCGCAGTGATGCATCAATTTTGTTCATCAGGCACGAATATCTGTGAACGGGAGGAAAAAGATCAGCTTTTACCATGTGTGCACAATCTCTGTAAGTTCCCTAAAAGTTAACAAAAGCCACCCCAAAACAGACATTCCTGTATTTATGTACCTCAGTGCTCCAAAAAGGATTTTGCTTGCCATGGTGAGTATTTGAAGCCATAGATCATTGTAACAGTATATCTGGACACTCAAATTATTTATGACTTAGCTTCATTAAAAATGCAAAATTCATTAGTATCACAGTGAGAGCTTTCTCCAATGCAGGTCTGCCTAAGGATCTCCTCAGGTAAATAATATGCATTTTTTATATGAAAGATTGTTAAGCAGCCCACTCAAGTAGCTACATATCAGAGATAAATGTTTTACCGGACACGCCTGTGGTCTGTCCTGAATCATGGTTTTATAAAAATATCAAATTTGAGGCTAGCCAAGCAGTTACAAGTCAGACATCTACTGAAATGAGCCAGCATGGGTTTGGCATGAAAAGTAAATGGCAGCCCTGACTGCTTTGTTGAGTACTTTTGCATTTATTTAAGCTGACTGATTTTCTACGCTTGCCAGCTACTACTACAGCAAAAGCACCATTGTGGTATGTACCACTGTAGAGTGAGATATAAAGTCAATACCAGCCTTAAAGCGTTCCAGTATGCCGACCCAAGACATCCTGGTGCATAGCAGAGCTCTACTTGAGCTTTACTTATGTACAAAATCAAATAATGTTACTCATAGTTTGTCTCTATGTTTGCAAGCCATTTAAAAATCTAATCCAGCAATTGAATGTTAATTCTGGGTGTAGAGGGGCAAACAAGGCCCTTCTTAAAGAGAGTGTTGAAACAAAAGAGTTAAAGAGTCATGGACACCTCTAGTCAATATGTTTGTTCAACAGGGAGCTAAATAGAACACCTCATTGCACATTACAATCTGTACAATCAAATAAAAGTTACAGCCTTGGCAAACTACTGTGCACATTGAACCTTGAACCTTGGCAAGAACCTACGACGCCAGTGCAGTATCCTCGCCCACAATATAATAATGCAGAAGGGATTTTGCTGGTAACAAATGTGGCTAGGCATTACATTGTTGCTTTATATAGTACAACTTCACCTGCGACAAAGCACGAACTGACAATGTTTATGGAAAAATAAAACCATAAAAGGCTACATGATACCGAGCCAAGAATGAGAAAGAAACAGCAGAAACGGACCTTGATGAGACTTACCCTTGACGGATCGACTTTAGCACAAACAAACACCATTATTGTCAATAATGCCAGTTCATAATAGCATCGGAAAGAAAATGCCTCCACAGGATGCTGTGTTGTCTGCTGCATCTCGCCCGATCGTTTTTTTTGCAGGTTCATCAGGCTCATTTTACTCACTCTGAGACAATCCCATTACTGCTTTCCTTGCAAAGCGCATATCCAGGAAACTGGGCAGGCAAGGGTATGTGAGTGAGCTGCAGCTAGACGCAGCCGGCCCCCGTCCCACAGCTCCTCCTTACTCGTGTTCAGAGTCAGCAGTGCATCAATAACAACCCAGCCTGAGGGCTGGAAGCATTAGAATCTGCTTTTTCCTGCCGTCCCAGAGGTAAAATGACCAGTCCAGCGGGCGAAAAATGAGTGCAGGCAGTCCAAGGTCCAGCCAAGGACTGTGCTCAGTGAAGTGCTCCACTCCCAAGTTTACAGAGGGAGTAAAGCACGAGAGAAAGCAACATGTTACCTTATCCACCCGAGCCCAGTGCTGGGGGAGTGGCCATGTCCCGCCAGGCTGAGTAGGCATTCACTGTTGCTAAGCAGCGAAAGTCCATATTTTACAACGTATTCGATCAGGCTGCTTTTCAGTGTAGAAAAAAGTAAAATGAGGGGGCCCTTGTTTCTAGAGGAATGTTGCACTACAACTATTCCCCAATCAGAATTTGAATAGAAACTCAATTACTCCAAGAATGCGTGACAGATTACAATGTTTGCAGGTAAATCCACCAAAGACCCTCACTGATCATGTCACAGTCTGATGACACAACCTCATTGTATACACAAACGCCTCCACACTTGATCCTGACAATAGAGCACTAGTGACAGGAGTTCCCTAAGGGCTATCCTATTTCTACCTAAACAATACAAGGCCTTGACCATGACAACTATAGCCTAATGTTAAATAGAAACAAGAATCAAATTATGCTAAAGAGTAGGCTTATTATCTACTCAGACTCTACTGGAAATGGTCTTATATCTGGTCAAATTGTCTATTTAGCAGGTTAATTGTGTAATTCAAGCCCTTTACTCTTCCTTAAGTAATTTTAAGAATCTATTGTTGATTTTCAACAGAATTTAGTCAAAGATTTAGAAAAAAACTCCAAATGTATGTTTCCATATACAATCACAAAGCTTATAAAATGTCCATAAATAGCCTAAATCTCACCGATACCCAAAACTCAGGGTTACATGGCTCAGATTCATACCAAAGAGTACGGTTTGACCGTATTAAGTATAGTGTTGATCGAGAATGAATCTGATATGATCAGAACAATGATTTTCTATGTCTGCAAGTCCCTACTGCACTGGGGGAAAAAAAGACTCAAATGGCCTTTTCTTTTCCTTGCATGGGTGGCTGGACACAGCAGTATGATACAGTGAGTGGTTACGAGTAGCGGGGACAGCGATCAAAGCCTCCCAGCCACAGAGAGCGAACCATTTTACTAGGGCAGCAGGTCAAGCCGGGGGAATAGAGCATACATACCACAGGGACAACGCTGCCCTCTGTAAAGGAGGGAACAAAACCACACCATAAAGCCTGGTTAGGGAGTAGTAGTGTGGCCCTGACTTTCAGCAGCCAGAATATTAGTCTGCTCCAGCAAGGAGAAAGGAAAGGGCTGTCATGTCATAACCGGGCGCCTATGCAATCTAGTGAAAAAGAGAGGCATGTCAGATGTGTCAGTAGCTGAGCAAATGCATCTGTACTACTTGTACCAACTACTGCAGGTCAAGAATGAACCGTCAAACGCAATGGAATTACCCAAGACTTTAAACGAAAACGCTATATTAACAATTGAGAAGAATGTTTTTGATGTTGTGCTGTAAAGACCTGTTCTGTCAAGTCCCCGCTGAACACAAATACATTTCCCCATGCAATACTGGTCAATCAATGCAACGAACTGCTTTAAAAGTTCTGTTGAATCTATGTCCAGGCAGAAATTGAGTATTAAAGCAATTACATAAATAAATCTTGCTTGGTGCAGTAATATTACCCAATTTCTTGTGGGTCGTGTGCGGTTTCTGATTGACAGATTATCCTGTGGGAGTCCTCTTCCAGCCAGCCAGCGAGGTCTATAATTAGACAAGTAGTGAACATAGTAGGCTTCTCCAAATAGCTGGATAAATACTCGTCCGAGTCCATAAACGGTTTACAACATGGTAGACTGATCAACACGTCTGGGACCATTTCTAACGTTAGCTATACTTGTGTTAAAATGGCAGAAAGCCACGGTATTAGCAAACGTCAAAAGGCTTGGATATTAATTAGCGTTAGTTAGCTTTCGTTAACTTACCTACAAACACTGCAAAATTCCAAAAGTTCAACCAAAGTTAAATTAGCTGTAAAACACCTTTTATACGAGAAGCAGTTTTTCAACGGGCGAAAGATACAAAAAAAAAACCTCCCAATGAGCTAGCTTTAGCTTAACATTAGCTAACAGTCCGGCGAAGAAGCCTGGGTGCTCGTAAATTTCGGTTGTTTTTGACGTATTGGTAATTTATGTGAGGTAAACTAACGGAAAGCGAACTTACACAATTGACAGTATTTAGAAGAACATACAACTCGACGTACCACTGACTCAGCAATTGATGCAAACTTTTGGAAAGTAAGTCAATAAAAGCACAAATTTACTTAAAACCCGCGCTTTACTTGTTCGTTAGCTCGTAACGTTACCTGTTAAACGCACGAGCTGCAGTGATGGCGACGCGCCGCTAGAGGTCCATTAAGTTAACGTCAATTTAAAATTGATTTTCAGCTGGTCCTCAGAGCGAACGGTCCACTTCCGTCTGGCGTTCTAGACATCGACTCAATGTTTCCCGCAGTAGGAAAAAATGTCACGTTGAACTTTGACGGTCCGAGGAGTTACTTAACAGTTTTAATTAATCAACGAGAGAATCCGCCCAGCAATTATTAACCCAATCAGATGTCAAAAATGCCACAAACATCAAAACACTTTTTTTGTTTTACATCTGAAGAGATCACCAACTGGATCCGATTTTATTATTTCCAATCTGGCTGTACAATAACTAAATAATTACATGATTAGATGATTAGATGAAGCAAATCTATGTACAGTGTAAAAAGTGCATTGTGTTAACAGAAAGAACATATGGGGCAAACATCCCAGCAGAGGTCAAAAGGTGAAAGGGGACTTCCTGTAAAAGGCAGGAAACAGATCAGGATTTGCTCAAATGTTGATTTAAAATAATTATTACATCTTCAGTCAGTGTTATGAATTAAATGTACTATATTTTTTATTTTGTATGATCATATCTGGTATTTTACAACACACATTTTAGAATACACAACTGTGCTTGGCGGTAAAATGTGAAGGAAATCCCAAAATCTTGTAATTTCAAGCAAATTCATGAGACACCACAACATGTTTTTCTGTTTTCTGTCAAAAGTTATTTTTCAGTAATACAACAGAGGAACATACACTGTATTGTGGGGCTCCTTCTTGATGGATCCGCAACATGCTACGTGTACCAATGTGTGACTTTCAAAGGAAAAGCAGGATAACAATCAAGCCATCTCTGTACGGATCATTAGCATATCAATCTGAATGAATGAAATATGTCGATAGGTTCAGGGCAGTATCTTAAACCGATACATCAGGCCACTAAGTGCATGAGACAGAATGAATGTACCAGATTAGTACAAGACAAGGTTCTTGTTTTACATCAGTTTTAGGCGACCTGGCTGCTATTCATTAGTCTGGGAATGAGGTGGGACTCCCTGTCCAGAAGGCAAGTCAATGTCCACATTATCAAAGAAATGAAAAGGAAGGAGGCAGGAGGAGGCGCAGCATTTGTCTGCCAGCGATCTTCAAGGTAGAGGAGCAGGGGAAGGCAAGTTTTGTTTTGTGTCCACTTGCTGGCAGGGTCGAACAGGTGCACCTCTTCCTTTTCCCCCCTCTATCCTCTCATTTAACACATGAGGGCCAGTTGAGGCCTCCACAGGCAACAGAAATTATAACATAAAGGATCACCTGAAAGGAGGACGGATGCAAAGTTAAGTTCCTGTACCAGCATTTGATTAATCATGCTGTGAGCCATGCAGAAAAATGTATACATTATAAGTAATAATCCACTAGATTTGTGAAAAGAACAATATCACTGCATCACAATACTAACCGTTTCTATCCAATACTCACCAGGCACACCAGAACAATGACAATAGTCAGCTTGAGGTTCTTCATACACATGGCTCGTGCCAGGTTACGACTCGTGGTTTTGAATGTGACCGACTAAATGGAGTGAAGAAAGTAACACCGGTGACCACATTTGAGGATAAGTAGCTTACTAGATTACTATCAAAAGATTAAAAAATTACACTGCCTTATGCCAAATTCCATGCAGTAGAAAACAAGTGGAACAGACAGCAGGAAAAAAGAAAACACTAGACTTTAAACTCACAGAATCAACCAGATTCTCTGTCTTGTCAATCAGCAATTCCAGCTTCTCTCCTCTCTGAGCGACCAAGTCTGTAAAAATAGAGCCATAGTAAAATAAATAGTCCCATCTGAAGGGATTCATATTGAAGGCTTTGTGAAATTTCGCTGATGTTTAAGACTATTTTCTAAATTTTCATGCGTAGCTTTTTGCCCAGTGCTTTGGATAATAAAACCGGTACTTCTGTGGCGCGGGTGCATCCACAATCAACTGCAATTGTTTAAATGTAAAGGCATTTTTTTTAAAATGTACTTTTGATTGAATTATTATCTAATGGCCATATTTTAGATTTTTAAATTAAAGGGAAACTCATAAGAAGATCACCTATGTTGCGGACCATAATGCCTTTCAGGTCATCCACCTGCATCTGAGCCTCAGTGACACGATCTGATCCTTGTGGGTCCGAGTGGTGTTTCTATCAAGGAGAAAGACAGAGGAGATCGAGTGGAGATCCAAGCGTGTATTGGGATTTCTGAATCTGCTTGTGTGACTAGAGAAGTGATAAACCATCACAAATGGTGCTCGATACACTTCAGCTCTTAGGGAACTCACCATCTGAGCGGCAAGCGTTGACGAGAACTCGCTGTTCATGGCGTACGGCAGGGCCGTTTGCGCTCGCGACCCGTATGTCGTCTGGAAGCGCTTCTTGACTTCGCTGAGGAAGCTGAACGCGCGCGACCTCTCGAAGTCCTTCAGCCCATAAAAGGAAACTATATGAGTCAGTACTTTATGTAGATTCCTACTGTGTATTGCTCTTATTGTTGTGGAAGCTTAATATATCACTTGGGAAAAAAAATGGTTGGAGATGCATCTGAGTGCAATACCTTACATTTTAGTCTCTTCTTCATGTTTGCAATTTGTTACATAGAGTGCAATTTAAGGGACACTTCTAATCTAACGCGAAACTTCCCACTCACCCTGACACAAATATTTACACAGATAGCTGAGCTAATTCTGTACTTACGTCATCGGTGATACACAGGTATATGATTCTGTCATGGCAGATGTAATGAAAGAGATAGCTATAAAAGAATAAAACAAAACATGTCAACCATACATTCATATAATTCATAGCACGCAGTTGAATACAACTAATTATCAACTACAGATGAACAGTAGTAAAGAGGGTGGAAACACTAAATGACATCTCTCAACCATTCCAATTTTAGAGGGGACACATTGCATTGTGTATTTGCGATTTTTAGAATTCCAACAAGCCTGTTGATATCTGCTTGAAAATCCCAATAAATTGACCACCTTCTTTTTCCACAAGTGTGTCAATAAGTCTGTATTTGTTTTTGTGTGCATATCATTAGCTGACAAACATCTTTTACGTCTTCACAACATGAGCATCAGCTAATAGGCATTCCATTCAGCACTTTTCTTATACCTGATTCTGATCAAATCACCACTCGTGCATATTAGTGGGAAATCAGCTGTCCTAAAACTTGGATTGACATGCCGTGTGCAAATCTCACCTGCCGTGGCTGTAGGTCAATTTGTTATTCTCTGATGGGATTTTGGCTAATATCTGTTCTGTCACTTCCAGGAAGTTGCCACCACACCAAGCGTGCTTTGCCAGGATGGTGGTTCCACGAGCCACCACTGCAAACAGGATTGCCATGGCAACAGCTGGGATTTCCGCTCAATTACTAGCTGCAACACCAGAACAGCGAGGCTTTAGTGGCAGAGCTACAGGCCATCAGAACGGGCTGGGGACAGACGAGATTGCTTCACCTAGGGTGATCATGGTGTGAAAGAGAGAGCGAAACTACCGCTTCTAACGTTAGCCCATCCAAGTCCACTAGCGTTGCCTGTACATTCGTCAAGCGAAATGAAAACAAAAGCTAGGTTAACGACGGCAGGAAAACAACATGCACTATGGGTTACAGCGTTGTTGACCACAGTTAATGACAGCGTTTGGTGGGTAACGTTAGCGGTGTGTCGCAATGATGTTAGCATTACTCGTTTTTAGCAACGGTGCTAGAGCGACTCACGGTTATGAATAAAATTGAGCCCAATACCTCGACGTGTCGGCGCTGTTCAAAGTAGCCAAACTGGCGCAAAGCCAAACATCTAAAGGAATACCATCGGCTAGCAGGCTAGCTAATCCCTTTCGAGTGACTTCCCCAGGCCACCAGACAGGAAACGAATCCACACCTCTGTTATGTAGATAGTTAATGTAGTTCTCACCACATGATTTAGGCTACGTACTCGATTGAATTGTTTGGTTTCAAGAACTACAGTTTTAACTTCCTGTTATGCTGTCGAGCGTCACATGTTTTTATACCCACGTCAAAATATGGCGACGGTTTGTAGGCCTATATTGGCAGTTAAGTCGCCCCTTTAACGGACTTAAAGGTAACTTCATAGTTGCTCCAATGAATACATGTTACTCACATTTTATCCTTCAACAAAACCGATCAGGGATGGTCTTTTGACTAAACAAATGAAATACATTGTATGACTACCGTTGTAGCTCTCGATCCAATATACCACTTTATTTATATGCCCACTGTAAGCAGCGTGACAAATCCTCAATCTTCCTTTTTGCCTGTCAGAATTCACTCTGGGCAGAACACCCAAGTGGCCGTAGTGACGTACAGGGTCGGAACGTGAAGCATGGCTGTTGAAGGCGAAAAGAAACCTGTGTTGGAGATGGTAACGATGTTTACATCCATTATGACCTTTAACACTGTAGTTACACGCATTTGTCATTGTTGAACTCTGTTAGTAAGGATATATATATTTCCACATAATTTAGCGTAATAATTAACCCACAGCGTCTCTGCCCCCCGTAAATGCCTCACGTGCGAAGCTAGCATAAGCTAGCAGTGAAAAAGCAAGGGTTGCACGTTAAACCATTACTAACGTTTTATTAAAAGCTGCTCTCGTTAGTGCAACACAGGTCGTTTTGTGGACTTGTATTGAGAGAGGCATCGAGCTAAGTTAAAGTTAACCTAAAGTATTTCACACAACCTAAATACTTGCTTTTCAGTTCGTAGCTGTTTCAGAGTTCCTCCACTGTGTGGCAGTATAGAAATACAACAAACTGTAACCCTCACTGCATGCTGGTCAATATGTCATGCTTGTCAATGTGATTCTAGTAATGAATGCATATCCATGTGACTGTCCCACTCAATACTATTTAAGAAGATAATGTTTCTGTCTATAGTTAAATGTGCATGTGTGTGTGTTTATACTATCGTAAATACCTCTTATTTTTTGGTTTCAGGTCCAGGCCGATGGGGCTGATGAAGGGTGTGTGACATTTGTGATGCATAATGAAGACCATACACTAGGCAATTCCCTCAGATATATGATCATGAAGACGTGAGTTTTTGCTTTCAACTGAACATGTTGTCATTTGTGCGTTACAAAAGATTTTAACCCAACCACTCCCATGTGGCCTGTTTGAAGAATGGCTGATGACTATTTTTGACTATTTTGTGTGTGATAATAATAACAATAATGTTGATATTCTCAAGGGACCCTTCTCCGTGCGTATTTGGTTTTGTTCCAATGTTTTTGTTCTGTCAGTGTTAGCTGGGAATAACAATACATATCTCCGCCCATTTTAGTAAAAACATTGATAATAATCACAAATCTCTATTCCATTGTCCATTTTTTTCATCAGCGTGGATGTGGATTTTTGTGGCTACACCATAACCCATCCGTCTGAGAGCAAGATCAACTTTCGCATTCAAACAAGAGGTGAGACTCCCTCAATCCGCACTACACACTTCCTTTCCCCCTTTTTGCAACATATGTTAGTTTATGTGTGCACACAAGCCAAGGAGAGCCAGACAGCAAACATGTTGGGGCTTGTAATGCAGAGTAAACGCGTTGATTGGAGTCTGGTGCATTCACTTGTACACTCAGCTAAGCAGGAAAAGCCAGTGGCTGACTTTGTGCAACACAAATACACACACACACACACACACACACATACACACAAATGTACACCTATCCACACATGCACTTGATTTTTCCTTTGATTCCTGCGCTGATTAATGCAAACACACTATGTGAACAATGACAAGTAAAGCGAACGGACAGAATGGTTATTATTGTGTTGATAAATGGTACGCACAGTGATGGAATGTGTCCTTGGTTGCTGTGTATTTCTCACTGTATCCTCTTGTCGGTTTCAGGCAGGATTCCGGCTACGGAGCCGCTGCGGAGGGGCCTAAATGAGCTCAGTAATGTTTGCCAACATGTTCTCAACACCTTTCAGGTGAGCCTGTCCATTACTTACTGAGGTAGACTGGCTGGTAGTAGTTCCGCATACATCCATCTAAGTAGGTGCAAGTGGTATACTGTCCAACAAAAAATTCACTCACAAGTAATAATTTCCAGAGATTTGCCACCAAAAATTGGATGCAGGCTGACTTGTGTTGATAGCATGTGTACTAAGCAGGTGGCATTTTACCTCACCTTACTGTGTCGCCTGGTGAACCTACTGATTAGTGAGCATCTTTCACAGCAACGGGTTGCCTGTATCTCTCCACATAGGGAAGCAAGCAAGCCTTAAAATCCACACATGTAATGATAATAATCTGTGTGTAATACAGGAAGAAACCCCGGACTGTCTGTTTGGTTCTGCACATTAGTCCCTCAGTGGGAGGAAAGCTGCTCTTTCCGCTCTGTCAACTTTGAAATTCGAATAACGCTTTCTTTCATTTTGTTCCAGGCGAGAGTCAATGAGTTCAAAGAGAGGCAGGAGGAGCCGATGGAATGAAGAGCCTTTCGTTTGTTTGTCTGCGAAGCTGCCAGAAACAACTAAAGATGTGTCTTATATAGAACCTTAATATCTCCCTTTTTATATGTATATATTTATGTATTAAGTCAGCTCACTTAATCATTTGGTCATGTCACATTTAATCACTTGTACAGTTTTTTTTTTCCACACCATGTTGGAATTGATGTGCGATGTTTATGGAATCTCTGGATCGGATCGATTGATGGTAGAAATAGAAATTCACGGGATTAAACTTCATAAAACAATATCATTTTTCTTCTTTTTTTTCTAATTCTGACAGGAAACTTCAAATTCTCCTCCCTCATTTGGAAGACGTGTTGGTCGACCGTAGGAAGACGTAGAAGCTGTATGTCCTTATTAGTAGAGGAACGTGTGGGGGGGGGGCTTGGTGTGGTTCTATAAAGATAGACGAGGGGGGACGAGTGTAAATTAAGAGGTCTTAATGTTTTTCTCCATTTAATCGGTCACATGTTCAGGTCTGTAAGTCCAAAAATGAAGACAGTAAGTCTTTTTTTTCCCAGCATTTGCTGAAATTTCAGTGCATGTTTGTTTTGTTTTTCAGATATCTTATAATGCCGCACATGTAAAGTTGTGAGTCTAATTTGTTGCACTAATTATTTAATTTCATGCAGGTATATTCGGTTGGTGTTTGTCCTTCATCGGGATCTATCGATGCAGTGTGTGTGGGTGTGTCCCCAGGGGTCGTTGACTATAAACAGGACTGTGGTTTTTAAGACAAAGAAAGAAAATGAACACAAAATGACATGGGGTGGGTGGGTGTTTCCAAAAAAACAATGAAAAAGCTCTGAAGAGTATCTGGCCGATGTGAAAGGTCTTCTGGGGGATTTGGCAGCTGTATCTGAATCTGCTTCTTGAAACCGCACCATGTGTAGTTGTCCAAAGCAATCCTTTTCAACCAGTAAAGGCCTTGTAAAAAGTAATTTATCACATGGTTTCTTTTAAGATCTTGTCTGAAACTTAACAAACCTTTTGTTCTTAAGAAATACAGTGACAAGTGACCTTTGGCGATCTGTATCACGGATGATTGTTTTTCTTCTTCCTGTCAAGGGTGCACCGCTTTGTTACACCACAGCTGTGCACCACTTTTCAACGGGGAGTCGAGGAATTCATTTCTACACATTTTTTTTAAGAGCACTCTAACAAAGCTGATGAAACAACGATTTAAAGCGCATTACATGATGCAACAGTAAAGGTCAAACTTAACGGCGTTTCTTTGTTAATGAAACGGTGTGACTCACCAAGATGCCCTCAAGTTGAACCACATAGAACATCTCCTATCAGCCATAATGTCAATGTGCTTCAAAAGAAAATAAAAAAAGTAAGATTAATTATGGGGAACACGGTTCTTCCATAACATTCACAGCCATCTTCACTGTTTTCAATGCATTTAGCCCCCAGTTGTTCTGACATGCAGCAGGTAACCAGATGATCAATCTCTCACCTGCAGACGCACTCGTTCAGGAGCTTGACAGACTGAAGACTGGAGATGAGCGTAACTTTAGATATAAGCTCCCCGTACTCAAGATGTACAGATACGAAGCCTGCGATGAACCTGCTAAACTATCTGAAACCCACAGTATTAAATGTTACTCCTTGCACTATGTTGTCTTGTTGTCCATTGTCGTCTGTTGTCATGCACCAACCGCCAAGTCAAATTCCTTGTATGTGTGACCTACTATGGCAATAAATGTTTTCTGGTTCTTATAAGAATCAGAAGAAAAAGAGTTGTTATACCTTCAATCAGTTCTTGTAAAACATGTTTAAGGATTCTGAATATAGTTGTGTATTTTAATGTTAACTTCACCTATCTACGTGCATGACGTAGTGTTCAAGTTAGATGCCCAAGGACCCTTTAATGTGTGCTAGATACTGTATATTGTATAACATGTGAATATATTCATACATATATACGTAAACTGGAGTGTAAATATAATATACAATACAATAAGACTGCATCACTGCTCACTGGAAATTACCCTGAATGCATGCCCACTACTTAGGCAAGTTAGTCAAAAAACACAAATGCTATAAAATATATATTTATTACAGCATATTCTAGACAAATAAGTATAACGAATAAATGTTGTCTTAAAACGCCATGGCCAATATTCACATATCAAATTACTTATAAAAGTCTTGGCT
The DNA here is from genome assembly GCA_021346845.1 of Apeltes quadracus. Lineage (NCBI taxonomy): Eukaryota > Metazoa > Chordata > Actinopteri > Perciformes > Gasterosteidae > Apeltes > Apeltes quadracus. The sequence continues at coordinate 14,262,518 of CM037920.1, read as the reverse complement.
TGGTTTCACTTTCCAGTACATAATCTCCTCTAAATGAAGCTAAGAACAGGGAGCAATACATACAACACAAGTCTTAAAGGGTCACACACTGCTACTGTTCTATTACAGCGGAAATGGAGATTGCTAGAAGTTACTGCATGAATGAAATCTATTTCAGCTGTATCTCAGCACACACAGGACACTACTGCCTGGATTACATTCAAAAGGAAGCAACTAGTACATCTAAATATTTTCTATGACCATTACAAAGTCAAATAAATGTAATCCCCACTATAACAACTCCCGTCTTAAACACAAATTGGTCCATATTTGGAGCATTTTCCTGCCAGCTGCTCTTAGGAGACATGGTTGCAACATGACCACTCACTAGAAGGAAAGTATTTGGAAATGGTAAATGGAGAACTCAGAAGGTGCGATTACGCAAGCTTCACATCTTTTGTGATAAACTTCTTAGAAAAATAGAAACACTTCCTGGAGGCTTTACACAGTGGGACCTACAGCTATACACGTGCGACAGCACAACCTTAGCAAGAAGAAAAGGTCTCCTCTGTGTAGCTCCGAGTCATCTGGTGTTTTTCAGCATTCTAGAGAAACAGCTGGCTACCACATGACTCCGTGCGGCAATCATTTCCAGATAAAACATTTTCAGATTTCAGAACGCGTTTCTCTGCTGAGGTACAGTCGTGCATTTAAAAACAAATATATTCTTAAAAGATGAGCTTTTGAAACCACACGCAGGATCACAGTTTGTCTGTGAGGAATCAAAGCCTCAACAGGCAGCACAGTTTCATACATTGTTTTATACATTGGTTTCATACATTGGTTTGGGGTAATCATTGGTCTGCAGTGTGCTCGTAAATAGTCCTGTACATATATTTACATGCAGCTAATAAACATTCTTTATATGTGTTGACCGTGTCGGTCCACTGAGAAAACGCTCAGTCAGACCGCCATACATCCTTTTTGCAGTTAGTATGACTTTGTCTTTGTTCTCAACAGGTTCCGGTTGTTTCTTCGGTTTGGCTCCATCCGGGTTCATTTTTCCATCCAAATCCGTAGAAGTGGCTTCCACCCCTCTAGTTCGTTTCTGTCCCTCGCCGTTGGCGGTGGCAACAGGTTTTGTCATTGATGTGAGATGATGCAAACGTGTGGTCTTTTATGAAGAGCTGGTGTATTTCTGACTGGAGCGGGAGCTGGAACGGTCCAGTCCGTTCCCGTGACAAGAGGCCTTCCAGCGTCCTCCAGAACCTCGTTCGTCCAGTGGAGACGTTCTGTAGCACCAGCAGCACAGGCATGACTGCAAGACAATAAACAACACACATACACACACACACACACACACACACACACAATATTGTTATCTTTCTGCTGACTGCGTTTCCCAGTAATACGTTGTTTTTATTGGCAATGTGTACACCCTCCTACCTGGAAGCAGTTTTTAAACTTCTGGCTGACAAAGTAGAGGGCAATCGGGTTAATGCAGGAGTTGAGGGAGGCCATGTTGATGCCGATGTAATCCATCACCAACAGGAAGCTGGCGGGGGGAAAAGGGACAGTTGGCCATCCGGAACAAAGGAAGTCGCGGAGCGGAGAACAATGCTCTCGGGAGATTTGCATGCATCTTGTATCCACGGTACCTGAGCAGCTCGCAGCGGTTGGGGTCGCTCTCGTCGTAGATGGTTTTCTTCAGAATACGGCTGAGATGGAGGGGCAGCCAGCAGAGAGCGAAAATCAACACGAGGCAGAACACCGTCTTCGCTACTTCCCGTCTCTGCGAACACACACACACACACAAAAGAGATAAATGTTGACGCCGCCGTCTTTCCACCCCCCTCGTGGCTTCGTGGCCTCAGTGGATCCAAGCGGGTGGTTTGAGAGCGTACCTGCTTCATGTGGTCGTTGAGTGCGATGCGCATGCCCTTTTTGCGGCTGAGCATCTCGCAAGACATGAGTGTGTAGAATATTCCTGTACAGGCCAGCGGGAGGCAGAAGTAGAAGCCAAACAGCCACCAGTCTTTCACGTCCTGGTAGAACTGGACAAGGAAAGCAGACCCAGTCAAAGACAGTACAACCACAACAAAAAGTACAATTTATAAGGACCCAAGTTGCGATTTATCAATGGTTTGGCACAAACTCTCTATACCCATGTTTTTTTTTGCAGACTGAGCAAATAAAGATTCTGCAATGTGTAAATTGTTATTATTGCCTTAAAACAGTTTCTACTGAATTACAGTAAAAACAAGTCGTGTTAGCAAAAACAACCTTTAATTAGTTTTTTAATTTACTCTGAAAAATGTGTCCTGTTCCTGAATCTTGATAAGTTAATCATAATATATTTTGAGATATTGAAATATGCATTTGATAAATTGATTGCCTGCACAATATCACACTATATTTTAGTTATAATAATAAATATTCTAACTATTGTTATGACAATTTATTTTGCAGTCTAAATTAATTTTACAGTCTACATTGAAACATTTTCCTTTATGCCTTGTGCAAAAGCACTATGATTATGGCATAATGTACTGTGACTGATTGCTCTGCATTTCCAGGAATTTGGCACAAATATGTTTAAAAAGTTTCCAACTTCTTTTGGTTTGGCAGAAACTCATCCAACTTTCTCTTTAAATAGTCCACCAGCTCGGGCTTAATTAGGTCTTATGTAAAAATAACATTATTAACATTAAATAAGAAAATAACACTTTTATAACAGGGTTTTACCTTCATAAAGCTGGTCGTCTGTTCAGGATGGATCAAACACACTCGCAGCTTGATGCCTCTGTACGGCAACTCCAGCATGTCGTACGCCAGCACCTCGGGGACCGCGAGCATCACAGCGAGCAGCCAGATCAGCGTCACCTCCGCCGCCTTCCACAGAGGGATGCCCATCCCCTTCACCCTGCTCCATGACGTCACTGCGTGGTAGCTACACAAACAGACATACGCATGGTCCGCATTCAGCACGGACGTTTGCTGTGTGTGTGTGTGTGTGTGTGTGTGTGTGTGTGTGTGTGTGTGAGGAGAGGAGAGGTCCACATACCGGTCAATACTGAGAGCACACAGGCTGAGGACAGTGATTCCCACTGAGGCCTTTTGGATGAATGGCATCAGCTTACAGATGTACACGCCGAACGGCCAGTCCTGGGCTATTAGCTGCAGAGAAGAGACAACCGGGACACACAGGAGGGACATTTGTAACGAGAGAAATGTCACCGTGTCCTGTGACACTATGCGAGTGGGTCAATGGTTGATTCTCACTGCCAGTTTGTCTCCCAGGGATTATTAAATCAGTTCGGCAATGTCTTTAATGGAAATCCTGCTATACATTGGATTATTGTGAATGTCCGTCTACTTGTCGGTCACTTCTAAACATCTGCAGTTTGGCTTAATCCTTAGGTCTAACACTCACCCTAGGTCTCAAATTCCTGAAAAGTGGGACCTTTACAGAAACAAATGCATCAGAGTGACTCTAACACTCACGGACAGCCTTCCAGCTCGGCTCACCTAAAGCTGATCCAATCAGATCACATGTTGCTTCCTGGCACACCATTTTGGCATTGACTCTCAAGCCCACTAGGTGTCTTTCACATCACGCATGTGTGTGCGAGCGAGGACCACAAAAGGATGTGTTTCAAATCCCGACACTCGCGACGTCCCCAGCGGTTGGCTGTTGGCATTCTTCTGAATTAACCACATTTTTTAGAGGTCCCGCAGTGGAGGTGAAATAGTCTGCGGGTCCTATTCTTAAAAAGTTCATAATGAATCACACAATTTTGGGTCCCATTAATCAGTGTTGTTACCCTTGTTGCCAAAAGGGGAAAAAGAGAGAGATCATTGGCCCCAGACAGACGCACACAAAGGATTTATGTTGTCACCTTAAAAACATTGATGGGGATGGCGATGATTATATACAGGCAGGTCCCCCAGAGCCAGGCTGCCAATCAGAACATTGGGTCCATTTCTCATGCACTTGTTCTTATATATGATCTTGAGGAGCGTTGAGTTGCCGATGATTCCAACCACGAAGATCAGGCAGGACACGATGGTGTTGACGTACTTGAAGGCGTGCGTGATCTCTGTGCGCTTTATGCACATGGGAGGGAAGGAGCCGTGGGGCCGGCCCGGCTGAGGGAGTGCGAGCGGGGCGGAGCCGTTGCTCCTGGCTGGCTCTGAAGCCGCGGCGCCCCCCTGGGCATCGCGAGCGAACCGAGACGCTGCGACCTCGGAGGAGGCCATCAGGAGGCAGAGCAGCAGGGCGGCGGCGGCCCTCATCCTCGCCACTGCGCTTCAAAGGCGCTCACGCACACTACACACACCTGGCAGTGTGGGTCTGAGAACGAGTTCTGAGGGTTCCTGCAGAAAGAAAGCGGACCAACGGTCAGCACGACAAAAGTGGGTAGATGTGGTCCCAAACCTTCAATAGCACAGTTAAAACAAAACAGAATGAGCTCAATCCTTCCTCATGAGGAAATTGGTTTTGAATGAATAGATTTTAAAATAATAAGGAACAGCGTGTCTTCCATGTCTTCTGTGTGTGTGTGTGTGTGTGTGTGTGTGCGTGCAAGGCAGACCCACACACTCTCTCTCTCTCCCTCCCTCTCTCTCTCTCTCTCTCTCTCTCCCCCTGACGACCTTTGCTCTGCTCTGAGCCTCTCCGGAATCATGTGTACCCCCAGAATGCCCTGCAGCGGCTCCCGGGATGATTTACGAGGTGGGCAATATCTTTAGAGACACGCTATCCGAACACAAACAGCAGACATGCAAACCTTCAGGGACACACACTTTTGCTTTTAATGCTTACGTCTAACAATGTACTTCGTACAACTAACACCCACCCAACTGGCATTCATGGCCGCACAGGCCTCAGAAACACAAAGGCTTGTTCCATTCACACACAAAGTCACATGGATGCACTCACACATGTGTCACTATAAGGAGTTCTAAAAGGATTTGTTTGTCCTTACATGTCTTTGTGTTAACATTTAACGTGGAGCCTCATTAGGACATGTCAAAGGAGCCTTGTCTGATCTAACTGGAAAGCTGGAGTAGACCGATCCTCTGAATCTAATACGGTTGACTTTAGAAACCCTCTTTGACCTTGAGCTCTGCTGGCTTCACTTCTAAGAAAGACGCAGGGGGAGAGTTGCCGACTGCGAGGTGAAATGAAGGGGAATTTAGTGGTTTAGAAAAATGAGTTTGTGAGTGAATAGAGGAGCATGAAAAACTAGAAAGAAATGTGGAAAATATTAAAAACATAAAAAAGAAATGAAATGACATGAATGCGTGAACAAAATGTCAAGAAAAGAGTTGAAGAAAAGCGTGAAAGGAATGACAGTTTGATGCGCTGAGCAGTTTTGGAGGACAAAAGGCGAAAAAAGAGGGTAGAAAAAATTAGATAAAGGGAAAGAGGGAGAGCTGAGGAACTTTGCCTCTAAGGAAAGCAGTCATGAGAGTGACCCAGAGGCGGTACATTTGGGGAGGGCTGATAAATTAGCACAATGGATTCTATTTAGATGGATAATTTGAGAAATAAATGCTCCTAAATGGGACTTTGAGCCAGTGCTTGTGAGATGGAATGGCTTGATTATATGATTCATTTTAGGTATGTGGCTTGATAAGTTGACGAAGATAAAGAATAACAATATACAAACTAGATAACGACTTATCGACATCCAACATAAGCGAATGCCCCCTAACTACCTACACAAGGGGTTATAAACTACTGGTTTGATTTTAAGGAATCATTTCTTAATGCAAATTAGGAAAGATGCGGTGCAGAAAATACAAGTAGAAGAACATCAAACTACTCAAGTAAAAGAGAAATACCTTAGAATTTGACTTAAGAACAGGGACTATTGACCCACAATTCCAGTCGAGGAACTTTATATAGCATCCTGGACATGAGTGAAAAGTGTATTTTCATGAAAGGGAAGGCAAATGCCATTATAGGAAGCAAAAGAAGGAGAAGAAAAGTAATTACAGAAGATCTAACATCCCTGTCTCAAGGTTGGATTAAGAGAAACACCTCACAGTAAAACGGGAGGGCGAATGCACACGGCATCTGATTGTTCATGACAAGAAGAATGATTACAAAAATAAAATACCAGCTGACTTTTAGCTCCACTGAACTTATTTCAGATTAAATTTACTTATACCCTCATTTGCGATTCACAAGTGTGAAATAGTTACGGTTTAATCCATCCTCATCTGAGGGAGATACTTTGAGGTCATGCAGTCCCATAAACGGGTTCATTAGTTAAGGCTACACAATTGGTCACAGGAAGAGAACAGGAAAACGACACAATCGCGCTTTAGAAAGTAAATTTTATCCCTAACATCAATTTTGGGATATTTGCAATTACAATGGGATTAAAAAAAAGACATTACCTGTGGACTTTAAAACAGTAGAGCAATGACTAACTGCAGAGGGGCAGCAGGAGCACAGCTGCACATGTGCAGATGCAGCTTTGAACTAACATTTAATTGTCGGCCTGTGAAATCTCTTGTGTTCATTTTCCCTCTAGATACAGCTTGGGGTTCTGGACAAACTCTCATGTCGACATATGGATTATTTCACACCTCGATAATGATGTATGTCATGACATTGCAGGCTTTCTGGTAATTATATACATAGATACGTTATTGAGAAAATATGACGCATTTTGTAACTTAAATTAGAACTTGGACGGATAATAATCCAGTTATCTCTTTTGTCAGTTATTATCTGCTTGTTATAATTTCAATCACATGACGATATGACAGAGGATAAATGATCATGCTGAATTATCCACCATGCCTATAACCTCTGTCATGTGGCAGCTATGAGTTATTTTTCTTACTTTGGCTGGATAGGTTAAAACTTTACTGATTATTTTTAGGAAACCTTAACTCGGGCCCCTCTGTAAAAAGCTGCACTGGGCTAACTGTTGGAGGACAGATCATGCTGTGCTGACACGAGCTAACAGAGCAACTTCTCTATACTCAACAGCATGAACACGATGGAAAAGATAACACTTCATAAAAGGGAAAACATCATATGAAGCAAGACCCAAGAATCATAATAATGCATGAGGTAGAATCATGAAAGCCACCAGTCACAAATTTGACTTGGTGACTAGGTTCACACTGAATAGATGATAAGTGAAGGGATGTTTTTTACAGCATTAATTGGTGTGTAAACCATTAGCCTGAAGTGCAGTACACGTTCATTTCACTCCCATGTATTTGTTCTGATAGCAGGAGCACATCCATTCACCTAGAGAGAGGAGGTCTTTTTTTACTAAATCAGCTACAACAATAATTTTACAAGACAAAACATTTTTAATTTCATGATTCGTGATTATTGTATGAGAATGTGTTATTTCACAATCTGAATTGATTTGAAATGTTCTTCAGTTCGAAAACAGAAATGCTACATCACGTGTGACACATGGTCCTGGTGACCTTATGGTGGGTAAACAGGAAATCGTAATTCTTACTGAATTGATTCAAACTGGCGTATATTACGCATTAACTGTATTATATGGCCTTGACAGATTAAATTCCGATGGCGTGTGACTGAAATAACTAAGAGAAAGCCATATTTAAAATGCACAAACAATTAATGAAAATGTGAAATGGTTTACTCAGATGAAAGTATGCCACTTAAGATTTATTCTGATGAGCGTAAAAAACTAAATAAAGTTTTCTCCATCGAGCCAGGAGAGATCAGGCGTCATAGGCCCGATGCAGGTCATAATGTGACTACTTCCACGCGAGGTGACCATGCAGTCAGGCCCGCCACTTGACCGCGAACAATTAAACCATAAGGCTGAAGCACGAGGATTAAACCAACACTCACCGGACCGCGCAATTCTGGTGTGGTCCAAAGCTTCCCGATTAAATAATTCCAGTTCTTAGTATGTGTCCGGCGGGTTCCTGCGGTGCGTCCGCACTCTCCTCTCCAACGCTCCGGCTGCGTTCTGACGCACGGAGAGACTGCGCATTGCTTTTATATCCGCGAGCCAGGGGGCTGCACAGATGGGCCAATCGCAATAAAGACGTGCGCGCATCCTTCCCCATCGGCAGCCAGGACGCAACTACAGAAAACCAAATACGCAGTTTACTTTCTACTTTTCATTAAAAATGCACAACACTGCGCCAATTCGACCCATCGCCAACATCCGCTGACGGCTTTGTTTTATTGGGCTGATGACGTGGAGGACAGTGAAGATGATTGGAGTTCTCGCACGTGCTATAAATCCTCGGGATATGGTTCCCGGCAGGATCTTACTTTAAAACAAACACACACACTCACACACACGCACGCGCGCGCGCGCCCGCACACACACACACACACACACACACACACACACACACAGATTTATTTTCACTTGTTTTAGGTGGTGGCTGCTTCATTTAAAGAAGGACATGTTCTTCACATCTATGGTTTTATGTCTTCAATTCCCCCAACAGTGAAACTTTTAATTGAAACACTAATAGCAGGACATTGCTTGTGATGACACAGTTTGTTAGATGTTGCAGTGGTGCTGACAATGACATCGGCCTTAACTGTCACGACTACACTTGCACCTGTGAATGAGGCGTTTTCTATGTGTTCAAAACGCACTCTTTGTCACACAAACGAACCACATTGTCTTCCAGGACGTGCTCATAAACACATTGTTTTCGCATGTTCAAACCACTCACAACATTTCACCCCTCAGTGTTTGTGACAAACTCGTTGCCGAACACTCTAACAGCGTCACCATCACCACTGCCAGCAGGCACAAACACACACACACACGCGCATGCACACACACACACACACACACACACACACACACACCAAACAAAGAACCTTTCTGTGGAGTCAGTTTAATGACACCCGTCCCTTGCTCTATTTTGGGATGGGGACTATTCCCGGCACATCATTTATGTAATTAGCACAATCTTGTTGTTGTTGAATCATTAACACACATTATCACTATTATTCTCGTGGTTACATGCATTATGTCCCCACAACTCATTCCTGGATTACTCTGCACCTGTGTGTGTGAGGACGTGTGGATGTCCCCGTTGCTCTGAAGTCTTTGTGTCCAAAGCTGGTGTGACCTAAATGACGGGAGGAAAAGATTTATGGTTGTTACTAATGCCTATCTATTAATATCAATTTAAGCTAAGACAAAACAAATGAGCCGGCGTTAACAGCCCCCCTTACATTTTGTAAGTGAAGATGGAAGGACTTAGTCGGCCTAAAGCACACCCTGGTTTATGGTGTATTCATTCTTAAATGGACCATCATTTACCAAATGAACAGCAGCTGTATTTGAACACTTGAAACTAGTGATTGTTAAGATACTCACATTTACCATGTTTATGGAGTAAGAAGTCCTTTTCTCATGAACTTCAATACACCCGCAGGATGTGCTTATACGAATGGGAGTCTGTGATGTAAGGAGCGCCACATTACCGAACACATGCTCACTGCTGGATGGAGGTTCCTGTTAGTGTTTCAATGTGAAGAAGATTCTAATTTTAAGTCAAGCAACTGCTCACAATGAGCAAACAAACGCGATGATGATGATGATGTTGATGAGATGGTCTTTGAAGAGGATAGGCTCCATTTAATTTACTCACCCAGAGCTATTTTTGCTTAGCCTGACGTAGTCATACTCATTTCTAGTCAGAATGTGAGTCTGATACTGCTCCATTGAGCTGTGATTATGGGGCGTGTTTCAAACAAACATGGAAAAAAAATGCCTCTGCACTCAATTGGATAGACCTACAACCAATAAGAGCAACGGAGTGTGTGACGTATGTTAAGCGACGCCTGGTTGCCGAATCCCGTAGGAAGGACGCCAAAAACATCGTTCTTCGTCAACAAATGCCTTGATCGCGTTTCTCTGTTTCTCTTTTTAAATTAATTCGCTGTCGATATCTTTCAGAACAGACCTGATAGCAGAATCTGCACACCTCAATTCTCCAGCGGCAGCCATCGTTGTTGTAAACAATTCAACCCAAGCGCTCTTTGCTGACGTGGTTGATTTGACGTTGACGTTACTGTTGATCATCTGTCCATCCTCGTATAAAGCCCGCCCTGACAATTTCATTGCTCCCCCGATTTCGGGCGGGCAATCAAATCTGGCAGTTGAGTTTTGAACGTATTGCAGTCTGTAAATGGAGCTGGCAGGTAGACGAATGAAAAGGGAGTTACAATAATCAAGGCGAGATGTGAGAAATGCATGAATGACAATTTCAGCATCTTTGGTATTAATGAAGAAACGGCGCTGAGCAATACGACGTAAATGGAAGAATGCAGACTTAATGATGGAATTAATGTGAGCCTGGAAAGAGAGATTTCTGAAAGGTTTCTGACAGTGCGAGATGGTTTGAGGTATGAGCCAAGAGGTATGAGCCAATCTCGCAGGTGACTGTGGTGTCTTATCTTATCTCAAAATTGCCATTCCATTTACATCACAGAAATAATCGCTATCATTATCGTAACCCGCTGTGCTGGTTCTCCTGTGGCCCTTTCCCTCTAGCGGACCAATAAATTGGCGTAGGTCTCCGGCAACGTAATCTTGGTGATGGCTGCCAGAGGGGGACGGTGGAGTAACAAGGTGAAGCTGTGCAGTTAACTGGAAGTACTTTCAATATGCTGCATGCTTATTTGCTTGTGACTATAATCTATTTAATCTTATAACAATATAGATTTTACCAGTACCGTTGTTAAAAACATGTATACTTCTACTTCATATTTTTCCCATCGGTTTACACACTTTCTTTGTGCACTTGTCGCATATTTGCTCAAGGTTCAGTCCCAATTTTCAGTCACACAACCTTAGCTTTTGAAATCTGATCCGCTTCTGTGTGCGTCAGTCTTTAACACATAAGGAATGATTTAGTGTAGAGTCAAACTAAATAACTTTTATATGACGTGGTTACCTGGCACCAGCTCTTTGTGTCTGATGTAACCATGCATGATCACTATCAATAAAAACCCTGACACTGAAAAGTTTTTCATGTGAAGGATTTTATGCTCATCCGTGCGCCACAGTCTCCAGGACTAGTTTAGAGGCTTAAAAACACCATTGACACCCATTGAAGAGAATCAAAAGCTCTCAATCTAGCTATCTATTTTCTATCTATTTTTTCTGGTCTGGAAGGAACGTATTCATGAACATATCTTGGCAAAGGATTGGTAGGTCCTTTGATTTAAGGGATAAAATTAAAGATATCAGACACACCAATTTGGGGCTTGCCTACTGATGTATGCTAATGATCTGCACCTAACAGGCCCTTAAGGGTTGGGATATATGACCTTTGACATAAATCAGTTGAGGCTGTGCAGCTCAAACCAGGTGTAATTCCGTGTTCACACCAAACAGGATGAAAAATATTTGCGCCACACGATTACATACAAAGTCTATGCAGAGACGCACACGTGTCGGGGGAGAATTCGTGTGAGACTCCTTTTGATTTCTCATGAGGGCTCAAACCACTAATTTCCACCACAGCTGGAGCAACACAAATTTGCAACTTTGCGCATGTTCGCGCAAATTTGCGTCAAACGCCAAAGCTGACATTTTTTAACTTTTGCGGCTAAAACGGCGCGTTGCTGCAGCACATGATGTGTGTCCCAGACCCCTGTTTTTGTGTGACTCCTGGACAAGGTGGAGATCCCGAGCTGCCGGCATCCTTCGCCGATCAGTAATTGGCAACTGTCGACCCCATTTTTGAAGCATTGAGTCAACTGATCTGCTTTGGGGTATAGCATCATTACTACTGACCCCTTTGGACATAAAACCGGAGGGTTGTGAAGTTGACGTTCCGCTCATGATGACTGATGCGCCACTTAAGCTAACGTTGGATGTCATCACCGATCCGTCAACGAGAGAAAGCCGTGGATAGGCTGTACCATTATCCACACAGTTGAGTTGAAGAAAGGGATACAGCTGGACTGTGCCTTGAGTGCCTAAAGTCCCAGTATAGAGGGACTTTAATAATAATACGTTTGTGGCGGCTCCGCCCAGCCCCAGCACCCCGAAGATGCCAGCTGGAGGCAATCAACGTCCAGCTGGACTAACGAGGTGCCTCTCCCAGCAAACTCACAGCAAACTCACAGCTTGAAAACTGGGGCCCATTGTCCGAAAACAGTTCACATGGCACTCCATGCCTGGCAAAGACAGTCTTAAGGTAGCTGATGACTGCTTTGCTTGATGTTGACTGCAGTGCTCCAACTTCTGGATAATTTGAAAAGTAGTCGGTGACCACTATGTAACTCTTTCCATCACAGTCAAATAGATCGGTACCAACCTTGTAGTACGGTCTGTGGTGAACCGGATGAGACATCAGCGGCTCAGCTTGTTGCTTTGGCCTGTAAACGCGACATAGCTCACATGACGCTGTTGTCTGGCTGATGTCTTGATTGATTCTCGGCCAGTACATGACTTCTCTTGCCCGCCGTTTACACTTGACTTCCCAGAGATGGCCTTCGTGTATCTTTTGGAGCATTTGTTTACGTAACGACGATGGAATAACAAACTTGCTCCCCTTCAATATCAAGTCATCCACCACACTGAGCTCAGATCTACAGTTGTCTTGTATTTTGGTAGGGCAATCCTTTTTGTTTTCAGGCCATCCTGTCTGTACTGTGCGTTTGAGTTCTTTCATCGTTTCGTCTGCATTTGTCTCTCTGCGTATTTGTTCCGTTCTGTCAGCTGTTACCGGCAGATTCATCACAATCATGTCCACATATGCCTGTATTTCTGCAGTGTTCTCGCTGCCCGCACGCTCCCCCTTATCCACTGCTCTAGACAAGGTGTCGGCGGTGTACATGTATTTCCCTTGTGTGTATATCATGTGTATGTTGTACTTTAGCAGCCTGATTAGCATGCGCTGTATTCTTACAGGACAGTCATTCAGAGGTTTGGACATGATGGACACCAGAGGTTTATGGTCCGTTTCTACTTCAAAAGCTTGACCATAGACGTATTGGTGAAAACGTTCACACACATACATGCTCGCTAGCAGCTCCTTCTCGATTTGAGCATACCTGGACTCAGCGCTTGTCAAGGCTCTGGATGCATAGGCAACAGGTAGCCACTGCTCATCGTATTCCTGCAGCAACACCGCTCCCAAGCCGTACTGCGACGCATCTGCTGAAATCCTTGTTTTCTTCTCTGGTTCATAAAACTTCAACAAGGGCTCTTGTGTCAGAGTCTCTTTCAGTTTCACAAAACATTGTTCCTGTTCATGGGACCAAATCCATTCATTCTTCTGTTCAAGAAGACTCCTGAGAGGTGCTGACTGTTCTGACAGCTGTGGGACAAATTTGGCCAGATAGGTGACCATTCCCAGAAAACGTCTGACCTCGTCTTTGTTGTTTGGTCTTTCCATGTTGTTGATTGCTGACGTTTTTCTTGGGTCGGGCTTCACCCCCTCTTCACTGACAACATCGCCCACAAAGGTGAGTGTTTTCACTCCAAACTCACATTTGTGTTTGTTAAGCTTCAGATTCACTTCCCTTGTCTTGTCTAGCACTTGTCTCAGTCTTTCGTCGCGTTCTTCTCGAGTTGACCCCCAGACTATGACGTCATCCATCATTGTCTCTACTCCTGGTATGTGCTCAAAGATCATGTGAATAGTCTTATGGTAGACTTCAGGCGCTGAAAGGATACCATACGGCAGACGAAGAAACCTGTATCTGCCCTCAGGTGTGTTGAATGTGCACAGCTTTGAACTCTCCTCTTCCAGCTTCAGTTGCCAGAAAGCTGATGAAGCGTCTAGTTTGCTGAACCATTTAGCTCCAGCAAACTGTGCCATGATTTCTTCTCTGGTTGGTAACTTAAAGTGCTCTCTTTTGATTGCTTTGTTTAAGTCTCTTGGGTCTAAGCACGTTCGCAGAGCACCGGTTTTCTTTTGTACTACAACCAGAGAGCTGACCCATTCAATTGGCTCATCTATTTTCTTGATGACCTTTAATTTTTCCATGCGCGCTAGTTCCTTTTTCAGCTTTCCACGCAATGCAAAAGGAATTTTCCTACAAGGATGCACAACAGGAGACACACTTTTGTATACACATATTTTGTGTTCTCCAGGTAGACATTCAAGTCCTTCGAAGCAGTCTTTATACTCCTCCATCAGTGAGTCATGATCATTAGCAGTATCTGATGATGCCACTACAAACACTCTTTTGACCAGGTTGAGCTTTGTATATGCCTTGAGTGCCAGGATTGGTTGTGCACTCGTATCCTCGATCAGTAGCAATGCTCTTATCTGCTGGTCTCTGTGTTTGAAGGTTGCGATGCATCCGCCTTTAACAGGAACCCTTTCTCCAGTGTATCCTGTCACTTTGGTTTTCACCGCCAATGTCTTGTAATCTTCATAAGATAACAGGTTTACATGGGCACCTTTATCTAGCTTGAATGGTATTCCCGTCTCGTTCACTTCGATTGGGACGATCCATTCCTCTTTTTCTGTTAAGCGAGCCTGCACCACATCCACAAGGAACTCATCATCATCCTCTTCCTCATCGACTGCATGAACTTTCTGTTTAAAAGCAGACTTGCAACACTTTGCATAGTGATTACTCCTTCCACAGTTGTTACAGGATTTTCCATATGCAGGACATGATTTGGGCTTGTGGCTGCTTCCACATTTACCACATTTAAATTCTCCAGATTTCTCTTTCTGGTCTTTTTGTCTGGTAAAAGTTTTCTTATTTCTCTGTTCTTTATGTACTGCATGCACTGTAGTTTCATCTCTCCGAAGCTTGTTTGCTTGTGCTCGAGTAGTTTCTGCTGCTCTGCACATAGTGACACACTTTTCAAGTCCAGCCTCTCTGAGCAATCTTTCTGAGTGCGTTATCCCCTGTGCCACAAACAATCCTGTCTCTCACTAGTGAATCTCTCACACGTTTTGCTTAATGTGTGAAGCTCTGCTAAGTACTGATCAAAAAGTATTCCTTGCTTCTGGTCATGGGTGAAAAACTTGTACCTCTCAAACGTCACGTTCTGGCTAGGCACAAAGTATTCTTCAAACTTCACCATTAATTCTGCTTAAGTCATATTAGCTTCATCCATCTGAAAGCTATTATATATGTCCAAAGCATCTTCCCCTGCTCCACTTGCTGCTAAATATATATTAAAACGTTGCTTAAAACGCTTCCAATTATCAGCAAGATTACCAGTCAGTTGCATGGAAGTTGGTGGACTTAGCCTCTCCATTATTGAACGTCGGGGTACAGGGACTTCTCCAGCCCTCTCGTGTTGCTGGTTGTCCTCTGCTTCAGGCACAAGATCCTCTTCTACTTGTTCGATCTGTCCTTCGTCTCCCGCTTCACTTCCACTGCCACTCGTAGCCATCACACGACGTAGCGAACTCTTTTAGCATGTTGACTCGTTAGCACGTTACCTCA
Organism: Apeltes quadracus; assembly: GCA_021346845.1. Classification (NCBI taxonomy): domain Eukaryota; kingdom Metazoa; phylum Chordata; class Actinopteri; order Perciformes; family Gasterosteidae; genus Apeltes; species Apeltes quadracus. The sequence goes on along the minus strand of CM037920.1, from coordinate 14,247,115 downwards.
CGCGACCGGAGATTTTTTTTCTCTCTTTTTCTCCTCGTTCTACCGCGGCAAATCTTTCTTCGTTAGCTGCTCACGGCCACTTCTGACACCATGTGTTGTCTTGTCTAATATTCCAATTAGCAGACGAGGCGTGATAAACGTTAATCTCTTTTATTGTACACGCTACTTTTATTGTATTGTCCTACTGCCACGCTAACTGCCCGGTTTATGCGCATGCCCCCTTACCACTGTGGCATGCTTGGTAATGTAGTTCTTAGTAACATCACACCCTGCCCCTCAGCGGACTGAGCAGCGGCGGCAGCAACGGCAGCGTTCCCCCCCCCCCCCCGGGGAGTAGGCTAGGCCGGACGGCTCCCCGGCCTAGGTCGGGCGGTGAGGATGTGTGGCGGCTCCGCCCAGCCCCAGCACCCAGAAGATGCCAGTGAAGATCAAACAGAATTGGGGCGGAACGCTTGGTGTGAGTAAGTAATCTGGCAGCTGAGTTTTGAACGTATTAAATGGACGTAAATGGAAGAAGGCAAACGTAATGATGGAATTAATGTGAGCCTGGAATGAGAGATTTCTGAAAGGTTTCTGACAGTGCGAGATGGTTCGAGGTATGAGCCAGCAATCTCACAGGTAAATTTTACTATTGAGTGATGGCGGCCCAGTGAAAATTATCTCAGTTTTGTCCATGTTGAGTTTGAGGACTTTCTCCAGAAAAGAAAACTACAAGCTCATTGCCAGGCTACTGGAAAGAAAAGCCTTGACTTCAACTTGATGGCATGTCAACAAGCAGGCTGGCATTCAGCGGCCACTGACAAGCACGTGACGGATTGGAGTTCAGTCCGCCGCCGCGGGTGGGCCCACGGGAAACACATGCGCTCTGCGTGCTTCTTTTCCTCGTCTCATCCATAGTAGAGCAGCGCCACGGCACACATGGACTAGTCGGGCGTCAGTCCATGATGTGATGGGCTTGTTGCCCAGATGGCCGTCAGCAGGTGGGATTATTGGATACACTGCTGTGGACTGTTCATGGTTAGCACGCAAAATGCTTTGGTGCGCTCCTTGATCTTTTTTTTTTTTTAACTATCCAACTGCAATCATTTAAATCTATACCGAGTGGTGACAGATCAGCTGTTGCCGTACTGACTGCTTACGTTACTTTAAGGGCCTCGTAGATCTCTGAGGGTTCTGGAGGGTTGTGCACTTTTCAGTAACACTTCTCACTGCTTATTTGATTGTACCGTGACAACACTACACTCCAGCAGACAGCTTGTTTGGGGTGTAACCCAGCAGCTGAACCCATTTGTCTGGCTTGTATCCTCAGCAATACGGACATCCTTTTGCCTGGTTTGTATCTGGGACAGTTGGAGAGTTTCACTGAGCGCTAATCGAATTCACAGCTTCACAAAATGCCGTCATTCCATTGTTATTATTTTTTTTTAATTATTTGGCTTTGTTCCTATTTCCCGTCATTACAGGAGTGGTTATCAAACCCCTAAAGAAAATAGATAAGCACAATCTTTTTTATAACCTCTCTTGCCCTTGAACGTTAGTTTAAACCGTTTCTCTCCCTTCTGTAGCATTCTGTACACTCTCCTCTCACCCTGAAAATGGGTTCAAACTGGCTCTCCCTTTGGCTACAGGTGCGTTATCTCAGATAGTGGTTTATCTTCATTCTTCCTGTACTTTCCCTTCCACAATTCACATTGTCTGCCTTATATGGTCTCATCCAGTCACACGATCTATTCTACAAGCCCAAAGAATACAAAAAAACACACAAACAGAAACCCACATCTCACAAAGTCACGCTTGGCATTCTCGTTGAAAACTCTGGAAAGCCAAGAGGAACTGGCACGGACAATATAAGGAGAGTGATAACGAGGCACAGGTGTAAACAATCAGGGCGGGGCCGATAATTACGCAGGCAGGAAGAGAAAGAGCCAAAACTAGAAACAACGCTGAGTGTTCCAAATAAAACAGGAAATGTTGACCTCAAAACTGGAAACAAGGAAAACATCATCTTAGAAATGTAAGATTATTACTTCTGTGAGGACCTAGTAGGTTTTTTCAAAATGATAAATAAGAAAATAAAAGTGGATCATTATTTGGGGGCTGTCGTAATGTATCTGTAGGTGTACACGTTGAAACATCCGATTCTGTGATTGTAGGGGTTGAGTTTGGTTTTGTCCCCTTTTTCAAATAAGTAAAAACATTTTAATTCATCCCAGGACATTTAATATCATAAATTATTATTTGGATCTTTTTAAAAGGCTTCTGACGAAGATGTTGCACTTCTCATGAATGATGATGTATTTGCCAGGAAACTACAATTTGGGATAATGGGATAATCTTGGGAATTATCCTCCAGTTGGTTTGGAGTAAGGACACCTGGTTGCGATTCGTCCCTTAGGCTCAGTCTGCAATACATTAAAGAAGCAACGTGTAATTGAACACCTGATCCCAAAAAATTGAGTGCAGAACTTCAATTAATGGGTCCATACAAAGTGAATTTATAGCAGGGGTGTCAAACTCATTCTGGTCTGGGGGCCGCATACAACGTAATCGCATGTCAAGTGGGCCAGACCAGTAAACTCATTCCAAAATGACATAGAACTAACAATAAGTCCACTTTCTTCTTTCTATTAGTGCAGAGAAGAAGTAAATTATAAAAATCTTTATATGCAATGAATTGTCCTTTTAATAAATATATTATCAACAACCTAAGAGTTTTTAAGGAAAGTAATGTGCAATTTCAACAACATTTTCACCCAGTTTAACATTTTTTTAAGTGCATTATGCATAAAAACTGATCACAGTGATTGTGATTCACCTCCATGAACATGTGGGAAGAGGTCCATTTTTCTTGAAAAATCCGACACTGTCCACTTTTCAATTTCACTGAAGAGGGTGCCAGGGTCAACAGAAAATGCGGGTAAAGCGATAGACGTGAAACAGCGCCACTAGCGGACAATATAGGAACTGCAGATTTTATAGAAAATGAAGTGTATTCTAATTTTTTTTCAATAATACAGATTTATCCCGCGGGCCACACTGAACCATCTGGCGGGCCGTTTCTGGCCCGCGGGCCGTACGTTTGACACCCCTGATTTATAGTAACCCGTAATCACAAAAAATAAAACTGTTAACCAACAGCAAATGTTATTTTCACTGTAGTTGATCTCTGTGCTTACTTTGCCCCAAACCAGGAGGCTTAAATGGTTCATGTTCTCCGTGTGGTTTGTCTACGCCTCGACTAATTGTTCATTGGATTAGATACAAAGTTAAACGAGGCAAGCTTTGGTAAAACGTTGACAGGCCAGTTTTCTGACCAGGCGGGATCGAGGCGAGTCGTTCCGCCCTTTCTGACGCTTTCTGAATAATCCAATGAACAGTTAACAGAACACACCTGTACATGCATGTATAGACAAGCCTTCCGTGCAGCTCTAACACTTCTTTCTCAGAGGGGAGGGGGGATTAATCGCCCAGTGACCCACCATCCGTGGTGTCATCCGCTGTGCAGAGAGGGTGATCGGCTGCAATCTGCCGTCTCTCCAGGACGTGTTTGCTTCCAGGACCCTGAAGACCACTGAAGGTTGTTGCCGACCCCTCTCACCCCGGATAAAACCTGTTTGTGCCCCTTCCAAAGGAAATCCATTTTGACATTTACATTCCAGTTTCAATTGCACAATTTGGTCCTGTGTAAAGCGCAAAGCCCATACAGGTCCCATATGTTAAGGTCATGACAAAAGGTGCCCTGTTCTTGGTATCTGATTTACTGGATTTACTATACCAAGAGAGCCTCCTCGTACATAAAGGATGAAAGAGTCCCTCTAGGAAACCATGATTATAATGACTGTGTAATGTTTTACACCCATCCGAGCCATTTCTCCTCCAACACTTGTCTAAATGTTCAGTTTTGATGGGTGTGTACGCGTGCGTGTGGAGGGGTTCGGAGGGTCTGGGGACAATGAGTGGTATGGAAGCAAGAAGGAGACCTTGCTTTGCGGGGTTTTCTTTCTTTGGGCATGGTTGGACAGGTTTTGCCCCCTCAGCAGATCTGCGATGACCCCTCTCATCACTCCGCGCGCTGCAACAATTTCCCACCGGTCCTGCCTGGATCTATCCTGGGAACAGGAACCGTCACTCTCACGGCAGACATCAACAAGTGGGGGACCTGCTGCACACATCCGGTTCACTATTGACCAAGCAGCATTTGCGAGCAGCACAATGTTAGTTTTGTTTTCTCTGTATTTCCTCTTATGCAACAATATGGAAGTACAAGACATCTGTAGTGTCAGAGTCAGGATAGGTGGGTACTTCCTATATTCCCACGGGCAGGAAACTGTTGATAAATCAAAGAAAAAAAAAAGAAGAGTCAGCAGGGAGATTCATTCCCAGGGTGGATGCAGAGTGATACATTCAAGGGAATGAGAGTTTTGTTAGTAATAGCAGCAAATTGAACATGTTATAAAATACTCAAATGAAATATATCTTTTCTTGCATTTGGGATCATGTTTTCTACTGCAGCTTTGGTCCATGGTGACATTTTATTAGTTTTCATGGACCTCTTACATGCTTTGTATTTTTGGCTCGAGCGTTGTCAACACACAGAAATCCTTGTCTGCCTGATAATCTGTTCATTCATCAGCGCTTACCCAAAAAATCTCAGGTCAACGCTTACTGACAAAGAGGGAGTGGACTCTGAAAAGAGCTGAGATAAATGAAGAAAGAAGGACAGACTAACAGACTGGAAAAGGATTAGGCACTAAAGTGAAACAGACATTGCTATATCATCCAGTTCTTTAAGCCCTTCTGTCAGTTTATGTGTCTTCTCTCTTCGCTCAGTCGAGGATTTATGCTGATTTACATCTGACACAATGGCCTCATGAGCTTTCCAGTTTACCATGAACGCTTCATGTGCCAGCGCAGCTTTCTCTGGCCTTCCATTTTGTTTGCTGTGGAGTTTCAGGGTTTCCATGCGCTATGTCAAATATTTATTACATCCTCCAGAACGAAACCCTGCTGAGGGCCTTTTCCAAAATGATTTGATGGATACAACTGAAATATTGATGTTCATTTCTTCACTGAAAAAAGGAAATTACATTATTTTTCAACATGGGTCATAACTTAAGGACTAATTGTGTTAAAATATGATGCTCTCTTGCGTTGACGTGTCAGTGATTGGTTAAAGATGAGGAAAACGACTCTCCTTCAACAGTTCAATAGTTCATACAAATCTGGTTGCTTTCTGACAACCACTTGTTGTTGTTCCTGCTTTTTTGTCCGTCTTCTTATTGTTGAGTTTTGGGGGGATGCTGCCCTTCCTCTGCAGCTCTTTGTCTTTCCCCTGGAATCAACTCCAAATCTTTTTTTTTCCACATACAAAACAGTCGTCGCATCAATTGCCGATTCGAGGGGCTTCTCTTATAGTTTTCTCTCATTTGTTTAAAATAATTTGGAGAGTATCAGGAGCTCCTCATGCATTGTTTTACCAGGGCCAGTGAACTCTAGCTGAACGTTGAAGCTGCATTCTCTATAACCTTTGACACCAATATAGATCTGAATAAAATATAAAGGAATTTCTTTTTCAGGGGCGAGTGTGTGAGCAACATTGTCTTAGATATTTTTTTTATGACTTTTTCTGCCCTTTCCTATGAGGTCAAAGCATGAGAGCGTCTTTTAAAGCGTGCAGAAGAGCAGGACAGATGTCTTGCTCAAGGACATTTTCAGCAGATGCTTGTAGACAAAGATGCGTTCAAGTCGCTCTACCCTCCAGTTGAAAGGTCACCCTGGTGTGTACAAATGTGTGTGTGTGTGCGTGTGTGTGTGTGTGTGAGCGTGTAAGGAATGTTGGGTATTTGTACACTCCAAGTATTGTTTGTCTACTCCGTCTTATAGTGTGTTTGCAGTGAGTTTGTGTGTGCGTACACTTTTTTTTCTTCTTTTAATGGATTTGTTTCTCTTGTGTTCTTGGCAGAAATTTCAGCAGAACATCCCTCTCTTTTCATTTTCCGTGCAAGTTCCTCTTGGCTTTCCCGAGTTTGTGTTTCATCCCATTGCACAAACTGGACCATCGCTGGACAATCGCATGCTCGATAGAAGCTCTCTGTAGTCCCGTTGGCTCCAAGCCGCCTGATGGGATTATAGGTCAGCGAGGCCAGAGGAAAAGAAATGGTGCTTAAACATTGGCTGCAGGCGCAAAAACCCGTCAGAATTTATGTTCTCGCTTCTCAACACGGTTCCTGGTTCTGGCTGTGCTTACAAACACATCTGGACATCTGCTCTATGTTTCTCCTTTGTCCGCTCCACCGACTGGGGCCCTTCGAAAAACAGTTTGCACCATCATCACCGAGTTGAGGACGAAAGTGGAAGAGGAGTAGGCTTAAAGATTTTGCCCTCGATGTCTTTAGTGGAGGATACGATCATGTTGATCAGCTTTCCTGTTCAATGCAAAATTGACTTTTGCTGCAAAAGTGACTAAAGGGAGTATCTTTCTGAAACAAGAGCAAGATACCATCACATTTTCAGACTCAATTCAATTACTGACCGTGAGTGGAGAACCATGACAACCATTTACTCCAAAAATGATTTGTCTGGAGAATTTAACTGTGAAGACAATGTAATAAGGTCAAGGTTTTCTAGTTCTGGTATTAACCACAAAAATGAAGCGACTAATGGCCCTTTTAGCATTTTCTCTGTTTCGGTGCGGACGATGGAAATTAGCGTGTATCAAAGCGTGTATTGATGAGTATTTGGAGTCCTGGGGGGCCTTGCCAACATCAGGATTGAGCCCTCTTACTCAAGAGGGGAGGCTTCCTGTACGCTCGGCATGGACAACAAGCGGCCCATTGTGTGCATCTGAGTGCGTGGTCTTTGTGATGCTGCAAGGTGGAGGGTTGAGGACGGCCCTGATGGGAAGACTGTGACCAGGTGTCATGTGATGGTGCAAGCGAACACAATGGCCTCTTGAAGGGGAAAGCAAACAACATTAAGCCTCATTGGGATCTTCTCCTGACCCCTCAACCGCCCACACAGTCAAACATGCGTTCTCTAGCTTTGTAATGAACCGCGGCTTCAGGCCTGCACAGCTTATGTTTCCTTTAAATCCCTCTCAGCATGTAGGACCACACCCTGTCACGCCAAGAAAACAGGATTAGCCACGTACCTAACGGAAACATTAATAACGTGTATGCAAATCATCAGTGTAAACACTATGCTTTATCTTTAAGGTTTTGTTTAAGATAATGATTATGACGACGACAACAATTATTATTAAATTTATCATAAAGAAAGCTGGTTTCCACAATGTTGGGATGCATAAGAGGATTATCATACATTCTCATCATTTGTGCCACAGTGCGGTAAAGCTCGGAGTTTCTTAGAAAAACCCCATGAGGTAATTTAACAAAACCACTTATCAGAAGGTTTCTGAGACATGTGACACTTAGGAGGGAACAATTTCATGTTGTGACTACCTTTCCAAATTCTGGAAAGAAAAAAGGTTATTTCACTGATTGTGTGTGTGTATATATATATCAGATACATTATTATGAAAATAGCAGACTGAGCAGACTGCTCAGTGTTCATTGGTTCCTGTATATGGAAGGCAACAACCTTATTTGTAAGCATAAAATATACAAAAATTGTACTAAAATAAATGGAAATAAATATTTCCCAAGGGTGTGGTGATTGTTTTTCACTTAAATTGAACTTGTTGTCTGTTGAGTTTTTGTCTACTCTTCTTTCTCCACTGTGCTCATCATATATCATTCATCTAGTTCACCAAACTGCTGTGTCCTGTTTTGCCATGACGGTGTCACAAAAGAGGGCTTTGAAGAGTGTAAGAAAAATGGAAGTAGTTTGGTTTAGTTCAAGACTATAAATCCAGTCAGCAGTTAACACAGCAGGGACAGACATTTTAAAAAGTATAGGATAGTGTCTGAGGACAGTGGTGAACTATAATGGATCATTTTACTTTGGACATGTTATATTCTTTTCTGTCATACTGTTGTATTGTACTTCTGCAGTGAATTAAATAATAGAGACTTTAATTGAATTCAAGGGATTATTTGTCCACCAGAGTTCAAGCCATATCCCTATTGCAGCTTTATATTGCAGCTAACCTTGTGCTGTAATGGATAGGAGTTAAATTGGAAGGCATACCTTTACACCTTTTGTCAGCTCAGCATTGAAGCAGACAGTTTCAACGTTCTTTCTTTTTTTAAATCAAGGTAAATTTAATTCAAAATATCTATATGTGTGATTATCCTCGCTTTAAAAAAAGGTTAAACTTGAAAAATAATAATCCCAGACTCCAGTTGTTGGTTTTGGGGCGGCATATTTTTCATTTCAGGTGAATAACATTTATGTCTTTTCATACGAATATTATCTTTTCAGGTAATCTGGATTACGTGTTTCTTTATGAGTTTGAAATAGTCCACTTATGCCTCTGGCTACAAGAAGTGTGTAATACAGTCATCTGGATGAACAATTGCATTTTTTACATATTTCTCTGGATTTTATTTTTCACAATGCGGTGGGGGCTTTCAGAGCTAAACCTCAGCTTTACTCCCTCAGGAGTCAATATTTGTTTGCAGTGGTGTATTTGGTCTGGATCAACTGTGACAGCCCTGTGCTAAGTCCTGACCAACTCTTCATGGGACAAGAAGAGCCTTCGAGTAGCCCCTTGCAGGCCCCTGCAGGCGGTGAAGAATGCATATAACAAACTTTACCAGAATGACCCAGTTTCCCGGCACGTCCCTGGCCTCCTGGGAGACGTCGAGAATTCTGTGTCACCTCTTTATCTAATTTTAATTACCATCCTCACTGTTTCAGTAAACGTTCAAATCCCCCTCACTTCACCTCATTGAATTACAAAGACGTTTTTTGCCTCTGCGGTCAGAGAAAGAACCCAAACTGTGAAACCCAAAGCGAATGTTTCTTTTGACCGTGGACAAAGCACTTTCTGTTTGAATGGTTGTTTCCAAACTTTGAATTGAGTTGATTTGAAGTTGATTTGGGCCTCATTGAGGACGAGGCCTGCCACAGACATTCAGAAGGGCCTCAACGTTTTATGCAAATTACCGTGCAGTTCATATTGAGTCCATCGTGGGAGTCTTGTTCATTTCATTAAGAGAAGAAAGGCTTTTGTGAATTGCGCCTCGGGCAAGATGGTTGACAAGAGGAATGACAGCGCTGTGGTAAAGGGTTAAGGTCGGGTTAGGCTGTCGTCAACAGCAGCTGCAGAGTTATAAACAGCAGTAATTCAAGTGGGTTTCTAAATTTTTAAAATATAAAAAGATTACTGGGAAACTATTCCAAAGTTTAGGGTAAATCACCGGAAAGCCAAATCCCAAATGTGTCCAAGGTACACAAAGAGCAGCTTTGACTCAGCTAGACTGAGACAGGGGGAAAAGGTACACGGGTAATTGATGGTTATTGGGAGCCAAAAGGTGCAACGGTATGATAGAAAGGAGCCCATTGGTCCTGATCATCAATATTTTCAATACCTGGCATTTCACAGTCCAACTCTGGATACCTGCAATTAAAGTAAACAGAAAAAATATTTTTTTTTCAGAGAAAAAATGCTTTGTGTATCTATTGCATAAAGCGTGTGCCGTTTAGTATTTTATTTCCAGTATTTTCTTTTCTTGATCCCCACTTGGTAGATTGTACTAAACAAATATAATAGCAATATCTGCATTTAAAAATGCAATAAGTCTGAAGCTTAATTTGCTATTAGACAAACAGTAGATATATTTTCTTCTTTTTGAACAAATGCCAGAAGGAGTTGTATGATTTGGAGAACTGATGCGGGGCATAATATTTAAAAAGGGACGCAAACTAAGGAGGCATTCTGTGTGTGTGTGTGTGTGTGTGTGTGCCACAGCACGGACCCAAAATACACTGTTGGTTGAAAAAACCTTCAACACAATGACCATCATGGACACTAGTGCACTGTTCACAAAGCTTCCTGTTAGAGCAGAGTGTTTAGGGCCGGTCTGCAGGGGGAGTACGTATGGAATAAAACAAAAGGGGGCCAGCGCGTTGGGCAGTCTGAGGTATTTCTGTCTGTTTTCCATACGTAGCGGATGAGTGGTTGAGTGGCATCTCAGTCATAGCTGGACTCCTGCTCTAAACTCTCCAGACTGCTGTGAGCTCTTCCGTGAGCTGTTTGTCTACCTCACTTTGCTCCAACCTGAACTCCACAGTGCCCACGACACATCATCACTTCAACCTCACTTCAACCTCTAACTGTGGAGGTAAAGAATTCACAAACAGCATGTGGCTTTTGTGGTTGGCTGAGTGGATTATAAGGGGAGAGGTGTGCGTCACCACACACACACACACACACACACACACACACACACACACACACACACACACACACACACAGCAGCGTTTAAAAGATGCGACCTGTTTAGTAACCTGCTGTGTCCACATATCGAGTTCCAAGCCTTACTAAGGACTCCGGTTCTGCTTCCTATTTCCTTACTCCTTTCTTAAAACATCAGGTTTGAAGAGGAGCACGACTGCAGGCCAGCCCTGAACCCCCGTTAAACGCATGACGAAATTCTCTGATGCCTCTGCCGCTGTTTCCGTTTTGGGATGAAATCTTTTTCTATTTGGCCCTAGTTGATAGGACCACGATGGGATCACTGTAAGTTTTCTGCGGGATCAAATACATACTTCCTCTCCAATAAGGCTTTTTAGAGCATTTTTAGCACTTTTGCTCACTTTCGATCAAAAAGCTCTAAATGCCTACTTATCCCACCTACTCGGCACCGTAGTGCAGAGTAGGGGATTTCTGCCCCAATTTTACCTCCTTACCGTGGGAAAGTGTGTCTGGAGGAAGCTTAGATTATAAGCATATGGGGACACTCTGGCCAGCAGTTGATGGCAACCAAACAGTTCTAAAAGGAGAATGATCTTATTGGGATGTGAATATTGTAATATTGAATAAATGCTAATGCTGCTGGATGTGGAAATGAACAGCTGTTTGCTATGCAATTCTTCTTGGTTACAGCATGTTGTGCGTCTCTCCAAGAAAAAAAATGTTATTCAAAGAAAGAGTAAAGCCCTTGTAGTCTATTAAATGGCATCACACTCAGACATTTCCAAGGTACGTGCCATTGGGATTCCCATGCACACCGGAAATCACCTAAGGAACAGCCCAGGGTAACAGTAGCTCTCATGGAAAGCTCACATGGTCGGCATTAACACGTGTTGCACAGCTGAGTCTGCTCTCCCTCTGGGCAATCAAGTTTTAATCCTAGACAATCTCGAAAACAGATAAAAGCTTCAGCCAAATCCCTTTTTGAAGTGCAGCAAACCTGGTGCAGAGATGAAAGAGAGTGAACCTTCCTGCAATGCACTTTATCTGTAATCTCTTTAGAAACATACGCGGACGAATTGAGAAGGGACTTTCCTTACTTCCTGCATGGCGAGCATGTCCACCGTGCAGTACACAAGCACTGCAACAACGGAGCCCCATCTCGGAGATGGTCCTGAAACAAACCTCTTTTTGTGCAATAGAGGAGGCAGACGATCATGTGCTCAATATTATCTGTTTATGAAGTGGTTACACACTGGCCCTCTGTTCTAATCAGCAGGACCGGCCTCAACAGTGTGGTCTCTTAGTGTTGTTTTGTATCTCTAATTGACCCGGGAGCTACATTTTTCGTCTTACTTTTTTTTTGTTTTTTTTCTACCTTCAGCTTATGCATTTACGCGCCCCGAGGACAGTTGTAAGACTTTTTACAGAAATTGAATTTGTCACAGTGCAGCGCCTCGTTGTTTGCTCATCTTAGAGAAATTTGAAAAAAAAAGTGGATAAGATGTTCAGTTTTTTAATAGTTGAGAGGAAACAACAATGTACAGCGTACTGGTGCGACACCTTGTGGACAGAATTGGTAACTTGCATCACATGAAGGCTTTCATGTGATTTTACTGAACTGACATGCATTGGATACATTTATTCATACAGTTGAAATACAGTACTTAACATGAAACATGAAAGTATTTGCGTAGGGCAGTGGCATGATTTCAGTGGTTACTTTTCTTTTGGAGAAATATGCTCCATTGTTTTCCTGCCTGTTACTTCTTTCTCTTGTTCTTTCTGCTTCCTGTGTATTTTATTTGCACTTTACCTTCGTACATTGATTAGCTCAGCATAAGCTTGGGAAACACACCTAATTTATACACATGTTAGTTGGGGAGCCTTGAGATGAGCGTAGTCGGCTACCTGTTTCCCTTCTTTCCAGTCATTATGCTAAGCCAAGCATACTTTAGGTATGCTGAGTTTGCTGAAGTTCCCATTTACCTTATATATTTTTAATAATACTCTTACTCTTTACTCTTGAGATTAAAAGAAAAGCAAGTCAAACTAATCCTTTAAAGGTACACATTCAAGAAAAATCCTAATCCATCATCATCATCAACATTATTTATAGAAAAGATGCACAGAAAAAAAAATCAGAAGCAATAAAACAACAACCTTTTCATTAGGATAAGCATGGAAAATCACTATAACTCATAACAAAAATATTAGCATTATTAGAAAATCGCCTACAAAATCACAACAATAGAAGAAGAATAGTAAAGTTCTACGGACGTGAACACACCACAGTTTAGCCCTTCTTTCATATGCAGGTTTAGTGATACACGACTAAACAAAAAAAGTATCTATAACACATGCATACATTTAGATAGCCTGCTGAAAACATTTCACGTTTTGGGACACATTCCGCTAATGGTTACTTCTGTGATGATCAGGCAGAACAAAGTTTTGAACACTTTTCATTCTATAGAATGATTGAGACTAAGACTTTCTACGTTGATGTTTAAATACTGTCTTCATGAGTAGGCTGTTTTCTGCCTTTTCATCTCCACCCATAATGCACACACTAGAATGATCATTTCAACATTAATTACACACCCTGTGTTACCTTTAATATGTGAAGAAATCTGGCGTAATTCCACGGGGAACGAGAAAAGAAGACTTTATTGATTTAGGCTGTGGGGGGGCAACTTTAACAATTCTAAGGTGTGCCCTCTGGTATAATGTTTAATTCATAAATTATATATATATATATATATATATATATATATATATATATAATTTATGAATTAAATTAAAAACATTATAAGTTACCATTATACAATTATATTCATAAATTATATATATAATTTATTAATTAAACATTATACCAGAGGGCACACCTTAGAATTGTTAAAGTTAAATATTGTGAATATAAATTAAAATATATTTAACCGGTCTTATATATGGCATACTAGGAAAAACGTTTTCTTCAGTAATTAAAGGCAACAAGGTGAGTAACTGATGGTACTGAAGTATTCCTTAAAACAAACCGGAGATGCCTGCTGGTCACGTGCAAACTAACCAGCCTTCAGCTGCCGATTCTCCCAGGCTCTCCCGGGACTGCGGCGGGCCTTGTTGAGGCCAAACGATTCATGGTGCTGCCCTTCAACGACTGGTGCAGGGAGGACAAGCGAGTGCGGAAACCCTCTCCGGAGAAAAAGTAAAGCAGCGGATCGAAGCAGGAATTGGAAGCGGCCAGGCAGAGCGTCACCACAACCAACTTCTGCATGACCGCCCTCTCTGAGCAGGTGGTGTTCTTCTGCGACAGGAAGCTCAGGTGGACGGTGCGCTGCACGTGGTACGGCATGAAGCAGATCAGGAAGGTCAGCAGGACGATGACGATCATTCGGACGGCCCTAGTGCGTGTCCCCTGCTGCCGTTGGGCGGGGCTGGTGCGGGACAGCAGTGCGCGGACTATGCCCGCGTAGCAGATCAGGATGACCAGGAAAGGCAGGGCGAAGCCCACCACCACAGACAAATAGTTCAGCATGACTATTCTCGACACACCGTCGCTGCTTGGAGGTTCGAAGCACTTAGTCTTATTTGTTTCACTGTCGATTTGCTGGCCGGATGCCAGGAAGGGCGAGGATATAGCGCAGATGAACACCCAGATGAACCCGCACACCAGGCGAGCGCGGGACTCCGTCGCCAGACGCATGTTCTGCACGGGAAAGACGATGGCCAAGAAGCGCGTGACGGACATGGCAGCCATGAAGTAGATGCTGCAGTAGAGGTTAACGTAGAGGGCGTAGGAGCTGACGCGGCATAGGAAATCACCGTGGTTCCACTGGCCCTTGTTGACGTAGTAGAGGACTCTCAGAGGCAGCGTCATCACGCACAGCAGGTCGGACACAGCCAGGTTGATCATGTAGATGTGAAAGGGGGAGCTCTGGCGGTACGTTCGGATCAGCACCACCAGAGCGAAGCCATTCCCGACCAGGCCGAACACGGTGATGAGGGAGTAGGACGTGGAGTACACCTGGTTACGGAAGTCGTCGATGGTCGGACACTTGGAAGAGTTTCCCTCCACGTTGCCAGTCACATTTGACTCCATTTTCAGCCCCACCTGGCGCTGCAGAAACACAGAGGGATGGAATGGTGACACGAGTCAAAGAGCGTGTGAAGGATGGAAACGAAACCAAACACAACGAGCGGGATGACTTTAATGTGGCAGACTGCTGTCAGAAACAGTACCGCCCGTCTGCTGATTAGAGATAAACTATGGTGGAAACTAGAAGAGTAGATAAACATTTTGGTGCGCTTTGACGTTGCTTCATTATAAAGCGGAAAAATTCAAAACAATATGTTTTGCGACCAACTTCTATTTATCTTTACATCAGGGGATATGACTTCAACGAAAGCAATTTAATTTCTTCTGTTGATCATTTTACATGATGCGTCACTCCCAAGACAACAGCGATCTGAGCGTAAGACCAACTATTTCCACTATCAATCTGCAAAAAGAATCTGCAAAGACACAACAAACAATACACTTCTACTATATATATATATATATATATATATTATATACTCAAGATAAACACTAAGACGCTATCAGACCGAACATGATCCACTAAGATTATGTTGAAAAATAGCACTACAATACCCCATATTTCACAAAAGAGTGCACATGGAACAGTTGTATCCTTTTGCCAATAACCTGACCCTGATAGAGAATATCTCACAGAGAGGCTGTTATGTTGACTCCAGTGAGTATAAACATCGTCAACCTCATTCGATCTGCCAAGATTAAACCCAGCCAAAAGGAGGAGAGCATAAACTATGAGAAAAAAATCTGTTTTACTTTCAAAGCTGCATACCGTACACACTATAATATATAATATTCTATAATAAATGTTATTAATTCACCCATACGTGCCTGTTTGCATCATCTTGCATCTAGTTAATTAGGTTAGCACGGCTCACTTTTTTAAACAAGCAGTCCTTCCTTACCTTTGAATTCTTGTCTGGTGTTGGAGCTTTGCAGCCAGTCGGTTGTCTGTTGGGCTTCCTCTCCTCCTCTGCCATACGTCTGAGCTGCAGTGGGAGGATACTACAGCAGGTGGCTGCTTCCTCACAGCCTCAGTTGCTTGGCAACTTTTTCTTTGGTCTCTGCTACCGATGACATCATGTCCACGTGGTCACACATTTACAGTAAGTTAAAAAGAGATGCGCACAAACACAGAAAAGTTGTACTCTTTGTTGGTTGCTCTGAATTTGACTTTACTTTTAAAAATAAAAAAATACATATACAACATCTAGACTCATCTTATTTGCGCAATTTGTAAATGTTTACATAAGGAATTGAAGCAGTAAAGCACATATCTCCTCACTTCACTAATCCCTGTTTAAACATTAAAGTGTCTCCACCTTGATCACACTATTGTACTACTTTTACTTTACAGCCACCCACAGACTTGTGTCTGTCCTAGAGACATGTGATCTGCCTCTTTATGTTTCACCTCGTGTTTCTGCATCACGATCATGTATTAGCTTTTTAAACCTGTTCCTATCTGTGTTTTCCTTTTTGACAATGCTGATTACATTGGAGAAGAGCTGAGGTTCAAGGGGATGAAATAAAGGGATTAACTGTACATGGGTGCGTCAAGACAACCCCTTTTCATCCATGCTGGACAACCTTTAGTTATTCAGCAGAATTTCCTTTGAAAGCTCCTAATGAGTGGGATTTGTGGTAAGTGAATGGACTGCGGATGTTACAGTGGAAATGGGAAAACTCATTTTGGCAGCTGAAAGGCCTTTGTGGTGGGAGGGCTGGATAATTTATTCTATAACTCATTTAGTGGTTGGGGACTGGCAAAGATAAACATCCAACCCAACTCGCACTCAGGATTTGTCCGTATAAACACAACTATCTTTGCACATGATGAGTTATTACTATATTACCTGGAACTGCAAAGACGAGTTATGTTTTGACTCTTCTGAGCGATGTTGAAGGTGCGTCCAGCCGGCTGCTTCTACACGTGGTTGACAACAAGAGGACATTGAGTGTATTTTCGTGAGCTAGCATGGTTTTTGCATTAATCATTAGTTCAGTTATCTCAACATCCAATAATGTAGACAGGAAGTCAAAAGGCTTCATGAACTAAGTGCCTTAAGTGCCTTATAGATCAGTCGAAACTGGCTTGGTTATTATAAGTAAATCATCCAGCTATAATCATTCAGCTTAATGTACTCTAAATGTTATGTTATTACTATTATTCGTATTCGCTTATGATGTTGGACGAGGGAGAAACTTTTTCAACCCTCTTCTGTATGGTCGGTACATTGGAATTGATAGTTCTGATGGGTAGGTGGCATCTTGCATGATAACACCTGCGATCTGTGCATGAACAGTGTCAATGTCCGTGTGAATGGTCCAATAATACTCAAAACATACTACTACCTATCTCTGCTCTGACAAAAGCCTCTTTCTTGAGATTGCTTGGTAGCAATGGGCGCCTGTTCATTCTTCTAGTCCGGCAGGTCAGGGGACCATGGCGGTCAAAGGCTTGTCCTGCTGGTCCCGAATCCTTCCTCTGCAGGTGAATTAAGAGACCTTGGGGGACTGAGGTTATCCGCCTCAACGCAAAAAAACAGTCTGTTGCGTGTCCAACGAGGTTGGGACTGCTACCTGGGGCTTTTCCCACTGTTTTTACCTCCTGTAGCAAGTGACAGTGGAGTTAGAAGTAGACGTTTGCAGGTTCTGCATCATTATCGTGTCGGGGGGCCTCCATGGTGTTCCCGTGGGTTGTGTCCAAGGATGCAACCCTAACCCTAACCAACATTCAGGTAACATTTCTAAAGTCTGAATTGGGTTTGGCGCATTTTGAGGACATTTGAATAAAAAAGAGCATTGTTCTTGCAAGATAGTTCAGTAAGATGCTAACGCCGCTAAAGAGGAAGCCTGGGTGGAGCACAAGCATTTTACAATCAGACACTATAATAAAGACAAACAGCAGTAAGATGATACACTAGAGGAGGTACAGCTGTCGTGGTTGACAGCTCCGAACGATGACCACAAAGAAATAATGAGTTGAGCATGCATAAAGAGCAATTGGCAGGTGTGTGAGAAACAAGCTACGACTTAGCCATGCAAGAGGACGGTCTTCCTGAACTTACTCAACAGCTTGTGATTGGCTTTGTGTCTATTGGTTTCTTCTACGAATGGGATATTCCCTGAACTCAATCACGATCAGTCATTCATTTTAACCAAGCCTTTTTATTTTCCAGCTTGGTTTGAAATCTGCAATAATTGAGGGCTTCTGCGGTTCTGTTTCAGTGCACCTTTTCTTATTAGCTGATCCTGCTGAACATGTTTGTGTGCAGTTGAAGCAGGCCAGCCCAAAATGACATATACTACATACCACTCCTTTTGGCTTTGTTTTGGGCTTTCGTTAACCCTAAGGGGAGTTGCATCTTTAGCAGCAAGAAGATCTGTTATGGTCACCAGCTCTTTGCTGACTGTGTCTGAAACTGTGCTTTCTCTAACATGAATGTATGCTGAGGTGGTATAAAGAACTCAGGGTCCTTCAGGAAAAAACTTGCAAACTGCCTCTTCTGATTTTGAGGTATGAACCCCTTTTTGTTTACTAGATACAGCAAATATTTGGGCCCAGCAGCCACTCTGCCTTTGCTGCAGAACCACTCCTTTCATGGAAGTCAGAGCAGCTGTTTCCATTCGGTCACACATCTCATAATCGCTAGGCAGTTAATTTCACAACTCTTACACAGTTTTTCACTGCTGGGACGTTTCAAGTTGTTTAAACAGTACTTTCTTGCTTCTTGTTCTTTGAGTTTGCATCCTTATGGTTGAAATGCACTTATTGTAAGTCACTTTGGATAAAAGCATCAGCTTGTAACGTCGGGGTGTGGTGGATTACTCAACACGCTGAGGCGATTACTTACAGGGGCAGAGATCCTTTTATTTAGCGAAACACAACAGCGTCAGACACGGTATTCCCAGCTCACTCGGTAACCCACAACAACACAACAACAGAAACTACATCATGCTACCCCGGCCAGACCCTCCCACACCGGAAGACCCGCCTTCAGCTCCCGTGTCCCGTCTGATTGGCCGGAGCGCAGGGAATGACGCAACACTGACCGAGTCCCCAACAGGGTCGCTACAAGCTAAATGACATGTAATGTATTGTAATGTAAGGCTCCCAAATACTTTTTGCCTGGAATTTAGTGTAGTTCTTTTATCACGGCAGAGGTAATTATGGAGTGAAGGCTTATGTGGTGGCGGACGTGGTTTGGCTCGGCTGCAGGGGTGTGTGGGGGGGGAACGGTGCCAGGTGGAGGCAGATAGGCCTCAGGTGGGGTGAATCAATAATCATCTCTTCCCTCTATGTAAGGCAGGAAGGCGGCGTGAGCAAGGTTGGCCGACACGAGCGAGCGCATGACAGTTTTTGTGCATGAACATTGTGTAACAAATGAAGTACCGCCAGAACGCCGTCATCGGTATTATTCAGGAGCCCCCTCAACACCCACGCACGTTACAGCTTATTAAAGTCAAAGACTATTAATATCAGAGGGGGCTGCTTTACACGGATTTCTTTTGTAATTCAAATGAGCGTTTTTGTTGCTCTCGGAATATCTTGCAGACCCGGGGCCTGTACCATGAAGCTGGTTCAGGTGGCTAGCCAGCTAAGTTTCAGCTTACTTTCCACCAACCCTGGGTTTTTGGTACCATGAAAATGGCTCGGCCTCAATCGGTATTTGTTGCCATAGTAACTTACGCTGCACGGCTAACCTGCTCCGGTGCAGGTTATGTTCTGGATTCGAGCTCTCAGTCAGAAGTTTGACCAATCAGCGGTGAGCAAAGAAACAGGTGACGTAGTTAATTCCTAGCTTCTGTTCTCTGTTGCAATCATTGCAATGGCTTCACCTTTTCTTTCTAATACTGTGGACATCTCAGCGCAAACTGTTAGAAGAGCACTTCGTAGAGTTTTTAGGGACAAAATCCCCTTGACTTTCCTGATACTTCCTTGTATGAAAGATACAGATATTCCGCGGAATAATCTTTGCGAACTTGTTGAGCCGCACTTTACTGTACCGCAAATGGTTTGAATTATATTTTATATATTTTTTTTAACTTACGCATTAACGCTATCAGTAATGTTCCTCTAATATTGTTCTCTTAACTTTGGCAGCAGAGATGGTGTTACTGCGTGCTTGGAAAACATTTTTACATTCTTCATATTTCTGAAGAATAATTTCTTGCTCCTCCGCCGAAAAATATATTTCTCATTCTCTCACGCTCTCTCTCCATATCGAACGTGATAGGTTGTTCGGTGCCGACGTCACTCTTTTATGTGCACGCGCGCGCAGAGTAATCAGAGTTTAAGGATCAAAGCCTGGGTTGACATAGTCAGTTGATGAGCGGCATCATGGTACCAATAAAGCCCGATTGCTTCGGTTTGGTTTTGTCAATTGTGAACCAATTCTGGAACCCTGAGTTTGTTCAACCAGCTTCATGGTACAGGCCCCAGGATGTTAACTGTAGGTCACTCAAATGCTGTAATGTTCCCTTCATCTCGACAGCTGAGATAAGACCCAAACAGAACACTGGAGGTAAACGGTTCTAAACCTCTGTGGTTTCCTATTTGCTGACATAGATCATGCGTTTTTTTCTGTTGCTCTTCAAAGTATCTGTTTCCTGATTTCCAGCTATTGTTTTCTATTGTACAGGTGATGAAATCCGGCATTCTGATTGGTTAAGAGTGAGTCACAGGGTGTACTTTATTTACTTTGAATCCCCATATCTCTCTTTATATATATTTATAAAATAAGTGATCCTTTGCCGCAACGTGTGATATTAAGAGGGTTGCTGTAAAGTTTAATCTTTATATTCCATCGCCCACCTCTATCTAGCATGAAGTAAAGAAATAGTTGAGCGTGTGAACACACAAATTGATTTGCCAGTTTGCACAGGGCCACAAAGACAAATACACTCATCTCCGCAGAGAGCGCATAAGCAGGACGCTTCCTGTCATTGTCTATTAGCACGTTATGTGCTCCACATTTGATGGGGGCTTTCGGGTTTAGGTTTGAAGCTGTGTGTTTATATCAGTTGTGATCACAGGATGCGGTCAGGTTGTGTGTCACTCAGCAGTCTTGAGCATGAATGCTGATCTCATCATCTATAAATTCTATACTTATTAAAATGATCTGATGTTACTCGCACCAACCCAAAACTAAAACTACCTGTTCACAATCGGCCAACGTAAGATCCAAGGAAAATAGTTACAGTCGTGGGTTTTACTCCGCCTGCCTGACAACTATGGAGCCAAATCCGGGTCAAAAGTTTTGTTCATTCGAAAAAAATATGAAAACAAATATTTTATTCAAAAAAATAATTAAACTCAGTCAAAACTATATTCGACATGGAAATATTTTTCGTCCCACTTATTTTTATTTTGGATACAATGTTGTATTTTTCAATGTTCAACAACAAAACTTAAACTTTCGGCTTCACATTTTTTTTCGAATGAACAAAACTTTTGACCTGAATTTGGCTCCATACGCACATGGGTCGCTACACTCACACTGAAACCCTGATAACGAGCTGTGGGAACAGTCATTAGAAAGAGCAATGCAGTTTTGAGGCAATCTATGCCGATTTGATAATAGTCAGAAAAGGCGTCTTCACCGGCATTTACTCCCTTCTTGGCACTTACTCACCCATCCAAAGCACCTTTTATGGCTCGGTGTTGCATAGTATAACACACAGGTTTACACTGGTGTCAGCTGGTGATACATGGAAACCCCTCAGGCACAAATTCTCCAGTAGCGTGATTTAGACGTAGTCAGGCTCTCATCCAGACCAGACGTCATGAAAGTTGCGGACTGAACCGGCTGAGTGGAAGCAACCAGCGTTGATAAAGTGAAGAAACACACACAAAGTCTCGTCCGGCCTCTTTGAGAGGAGTATTCAGGCATGGGGATAGAAAAAAGCCCATTTCTAGGTGAAACGGGACTTTCATTGCCAATACACAGGTGAGTCACACAAACAGATGGGAACTATTTGCTTCGAGGTGAATACATTTGTATATCCGATCATTAGTCGAATCCGCTGTTTTGTAAATTTAGAACACTGTTAAATATATTAGTCATGTCATATACCCCTTTCTGACTCTGTGCTGCCATTCATACGTTTTATTTTTACCTTCCCTTTTGAATCAAATGTGTCCTTCATTTTCAAATTACGCTAAATGCATGCTGCGCAAACCCTCACTCAGTGGAACTTGACCAGGTTGAGTGCTCAGTTATTTTTGACACGGGCATATAAAAGGCAGGAATCCTGTGGAGGCTTGTTTGCTTGCCCGGGCCTCTGCCTTCTTACACAATACTGAAAAAGGCGTGTTAATGTGAATTAAGTGACGCTGATGCACCACCTTTGTATGTCTATTCTCCGCCTTCGCATGGGTGGTACAGTGATCCAAAACAAGATGGGAGCGTCCCACTGAGCTGACGTCCAAGTGTTGAACTCTCTGCAGGTCAAACCAGGTGTTGAGGTCAGTCAGGGAGATGAGCTCTTGGTGCTGGCCTGGTTCAGCATCAGCAGGACTGCTCTCGACCTCCAAAGGATGGCTGCGCCGATTCTTGCTGCTGAAGCTGGTGACGGTGCTGTTGCTGCCCCACACTGCAGTCGTCCCCCTGCTGGTGGGCTGTGTGTTCAGCCTGCGGGCCCTGCTGCTGCTCCACTCCCCTCACACCTCCACCAAGCCCTCCACCGTGCTCCTGGCCCGGCTGGCTCTCACCGACTCTGTGGTCCTGCTGCACTGGATGCTCCAGCTGTCCTGGTGGATGGAGGAGGCGCGCCGCGTGACGGCGACCGGCCTTGTGGAGGAGTCAGCTTGTTGGAGGGAGGCGCTGGGTGCGTTGGGTCAGCAGCTGCTTGACACGCACCACCTGGCCTCTCTGCTACTGCTGGGGCTGCTGGGTCTGGAGGCCGTGCTGGTGTCTCGCTGGCCTCAGCAGACTCTGAGGTTGAGGACTTCTCACTGGGCTCAGCTCTGCTGCAACCTGGTCTGGATACTTGTCCTGCTGGAACTGTGGTTCTCGCTCCACTCAAATTGTTTGCAGGACTCCAGGTTTGAGACTAATTCCGCAACACCTCAAACCTCTCAAAGGTCCTTTCTGGGTGTGACGCCAGACGTCTCCTCCTGCTTGAGGAGAGCATTATGGCTGGTGAATTTATGGCTGCATTATGCCGTCCTCTTTCACAGACCACAGAAGAGGAAGAGTCTCTTTCATTAAGTCTTCTTACATTAAAACTATTTGTGACTTGTGAAAATTCAGATTAATATGTCTTTATGAAAGCCCTATCTTGAGGTTTAACTTGAACAGAACAATGTCCCCTCATAAATTGACTGTTTACGCATGCGCACTTTTGAGTTTGGTAGTCCAATGGTTAAAATGTGATTACTAATTAGTTGTTTTTATGTACTACAATATGGTGAGACCATATTTATAATAAATTGCAAATCATGCAAGCTGTGGGAATGTTTTTTTTTATGTGGAGTATACTGAATAGTTAGCTGCGCAGATGTGGCTTAGTAGGTTTTTCAATCAAATGTTTCTTCAGTTAGTTTGAGAAGCTTTTGGAGGAAACTAATCTTGCATTTCAAACGATAGATTATGATCATTTTTACATTGTAAACATGCTCTCACCCTGCAGTCGCTCAACTGTTTTATCTGGCAAATATGTATTGAGTGGAATACGACACTATAATGCATTTTTTTAACGTGTGTTTAGTTTTAATATGCACCACATGTGTCATGCCGACAAACACAGTGGCTCACAAATGTCTGTTCACATTTCTTTTCTGTAGGAAAACGTTTGCACAGTAAGACTGATTCAGAGCAGTAAACACCAACTGGGACGGTTCTGCAGAAAACATTTTTTTCCCTGATGAACTGAAACTGCTCCAGCTGAACTTGTTCCAAAGGCTGCCATCCACACCTTTACTCAGCCGGCTAGCAGTCAAATAATACACAGAGACACACACAAGATATTTCTGCATAAACATTTGTCGAACAGAGACAGAAGCCTCAAGCACGGGGTCACAGGCTCCAACACAGGAAACCAGACACGCTGCGGCCTGGTTTTGTACTAATCTGAGGACATGAATCGCATAAAAAAGGATTTCATAGGTCAACAGAAATGTCAGCTTTAACATGAGTATCTTGGAGAAGAACTCACGTGAGTGACAGCCTCCCCCACGCGGTAAGGTTATCAGGAGGCCATTGTCAAAATGTGAGCAGTGACCAGCAGAGGGGAGCACAGAGGTTTCTTTGAGTCTGGAGGAATTCAGCCGCTACCGCTTCAGTGCGTGTGTCGTTTTGTGTGAGTGTGTAGCTGCTGCTTCAAGTGTCCCAGGAACTAATCAATTAAAACTGGGAGTCGACAACGGGGTCAGTAGTGGGGACCACAGGTGGCGACTTCCTTCCCATAATGCTCTCTGTTTGGCACTCAGTGTACTTTTGGCACCGGGACTGTCAGTCAGGGGTAAACAATGTGGGAGGTCAGACTTTTAAATATAACAACAAATCCTGTTTTCCTCTTCAACAGGTCAAGCTTTGAAAGCACAGAGGAGCTGACTCTGTGTTGAGAAGGAGTTTCATGTATCAAATGATCCGCTTAAAATAAATAAGAAAGGATACCACAAAAAAAGAAAAAGTAATAAATAGGTGGTTGTTTGCCATGAATGGACCTCTAACATTAGTACCCTGTACAGTTTGTCCTCTTGCTGTGAAATGCAGTGCTAGCACCCCCTTTTGGACTTTTTTAAACGTGTCTGTATGCGTGTCTGCATGCAGAGCTAAGATGCACCATTGTCTCACAGATCTTGTGTCCTGAAGATAGTTGAAGGATAATCAAGGACTCACCTTTACATATGCATTCTTCTTAACATCGTCAGGAAATGACAACTGACTCTTTTGGCGTCTGCACCAACTCTTGGTTCTGTCAAATCAAAATAAGGGCTGAAGACTGAAGGCTTCTTGTAAAAATAAATTGGATTATTTAATTGTATCATGAATTGCCTTGTGATTTCATTTTCAGTTTTGTTCCATTTGAGCTTATTATGTGTCAGTTACATGTCTTTTTCTTTACCCTGGGTACCTTTTGTCTCTTATCTCCCAGTCTTACATGAAGCATCAGGGCTGTGGGGTAAACAACTTCTGGCTGAGGCTGCAGAGCGTCTGGTCATCTCCCTCTGAGGCCAGTCAGTCGCGACAGGTCAGCGCTGAGTCACGGGGTCTAAGGTCAGCTGTGGACGTACACACATAGACAGTTAAGACACCCCGCTGCAGTCGTGTTAATATCAATCCATAAAACCCACGGAGCTCTGGACTGCTGTGTTTTACTGCCCTGCTGCCTTTTGTCCGGCTCTGTTGTCAGGGCAGAGGTATGTATGGAACGACGGGGCTGCCCCTGAAACCCTCCTGAAGCCAATGAATGAGAGGATGGACGCAGGCAAGGGAAGGAAAGCAAAGGAAACACTCCTCATCGCATTAATGGACAGCAGGACAGAGGGGTCAAGGAAGAGAGTCGATGGAAGGAGAGAGAGAGAAAGGTTGCAGCAATGGGGTCTTTGTTCTGGTTGGCGTGACTCCCTAAGCCTCGGCGGAGGCTGCACAGCTTGGTTACCGTTACCAAACACAGAGAATAAGGAGGGAGGAGTTTGTTTGTGTGTGTTAGAGATGTTTACGTGACCCAATCAAACCGTACATGTCTTCTAGGTTCATCCAGTTGTGACATTTCAACACGGCTTC
Source organism: Apeltes quadracus (assembly GCA_021346845.1). Lineage (NCBI taxonomy): Eukaryota > Metazoa > Chordata > Actinopteri > Perciformes > Gasterosteidae > Apeltes > Apeltes quadracus. Next base: position 14,221,965 of record CM037920.1, on the reverse strand, counting down.
CGCTCCCACGCCGTTGCTCCATCTTGTTTCCTCGGCCCCACGTTGGCTGCTTTGACCGTCGGTGCAGCACGGGTGACCTGCATACGCTGCACAATCAGCTTGTCTCAGCAGATTATGTGGGAGTTGAACAACATTTAACAGTATGAGTAACTGACGGGTGAATCATTTGCAGAAACTGGCCTTCAATTACACAGGAACGTTTGGGCCAAAAGTGACCAAAATAAAATGGTCACTGAAAGGAATATGTTTGTGAATAACATGTCTAGCGGCCGTATGCCACTCTCTGTGTGTGTGTGTGTGTTGGTACTTTTATTTTGAAATTTAATACCCATCAGAGTCACGCGGGCAGGGGTGCAGTGGTTACTGAATGAGTGTATGCACCTGGGCATAGGGATGATTGTATGGACAGGGGGTGAGTCGGGAGACAATACTTTTTGTTGACCGTATTCTACAACGCACTTTATTGCATCGTCGCACATCATGTATCGCTTTGCCTGCTTGGATTTTTTTGAACTTGTCTTTCGGACAATAAAATGAATCAACTTCACAGGAGGAATCTGCGTCTGTTTGGAACGAGTCCGCACACTAATCTCCCGTACTTAGCCTCTCGTGACTCTACCGGATTGTAGTAACCACAACCTGTTTTATATCTTCATGTCAAGAATGAATGATAATTGGAGGTTTGTTAAGTTGCATTGGATGAGGATGTGCGTGAGGAGGGGAATCTGCTGACTGGCATGCCGAGCCGGGTTAAAGGAGGCGGGCGGTCTGAGTCTGGCCAAGCAGATATTCTATAGACAAATTAGTCAGCAACCAATGGGATAAATCCCCCCCCCACCCCCCCCCAAAAAATGAACAAACACTTCCACCGGTCAGGTGTGTCAGTTGAGAGAGGTTATGCGCCAGTGGCAGTCAGACATGACAGAAGACTGATGGAAGGACACACACTCACTCACCTGTGCACACACAGAGGAGGAGGCCAGGGACATGGAAGACAAGAGGACGGGGGAGAGGGCTTGGAAATACAACATGACAATGTGTGACAAGGAATTGTTGAAAAGGACAAGAGATATTTAAATATGGAATGAATAGCTGGGTGTGAAACACGAATTTACTTATCCAAGCAGAGTCTGCAGAGTACATTAATAAAGTACAACTCACTGTTGATAAAAGTGTGCCTGTTCCTAAATTCAAGTAGGAGGAAACTATTTGAAAATTACTTTGAAAGCAATAAGCTTATAAAAGAAGGAAAGTGCAGCATTGTATTATGAAATCTGTTTTTACGCGTGACTCCTTTACACACATGTACGCGAACAATCCAGAGGTGAAACACATCTGGTTGAAAGACATTGTGTCGTTGTGTACGTGAGTGTGTGTGCGCACAGTAAGCAGGATGTCCTGTCCTCCCTGCTGCTATTCTGGAGTGGTAAGCCTGCCAGACGCTACCCCTAAAGACTACTTCCTCTGTGTCAAGTACCTCTCTCGGTCTCTCTCTCACACACACACACACACACAACCACACACACACACTCACACACACACACTCACGCACACACACACACACACACACACACACACACAGCCCCATGCCAGCCTGAAGACAATAGGAACCTGTCCAACACCGCCCTATCACCTGGCTAAAAATAACTCTTTGGTAGCCTCAGACAAGAGCTATAGCAGGGCTTTGATCGTACTGTGCTCATTACACACAGCGGTTAACAAAATCTTTGGGGGATGTGAGACCCTAAAGATTTCATCCCCGTTTTCAACTTACATACAGTACCATGTATGTACAGTGTGTGATGAAAGTAATTTCTAATGACCTTCTCTCCCCATGGCAAGTTCAGTTATTGTTTTGCATAAATAAACACTTAAAGTAAAAACTATTTGGAATTGTTAGAAAGTATCCGATCCTCTGGTTGAATCAATTGAATTATTCTGTTAGGAGCATTCTAACATAACCGTGTCGGGCTGAGACCGGGCCGGGTGAGGTACGTGGCACGAGGGGAGCGGACAGGAGGCCTGGCAGGCGGACCCGGTTTGCTCCGTTACCCGAAAGCGACACAAAGCGGACCTGCGTGTCGCTGCCGCGGTGGTCTGCTAATGAACCGAGCTCCTCACGCGCGGATACGGATTCGACTAGAATAATTAGCTGATTGCAGACAGGTGTGCGCGAGGGTAAAGGGGAGCGCCACGCACACACACACACACACGCACGCACACACACAAACAAACAAGACCTATATTTTCCTCATTCTATCCGCCTTACTATGGATTTCTGATCCCATTGTTATTATTTTTGTGCTATATGTTAAACCTACAGTAAGTGTTACAGCAAAAAGGGAAAGTTCCCCTCCAGAGTGTTTTACTTTATTCAATTTACTTCCGACCGACAGAACTAAAACGACCAAATCGTGCGACGTGCCGAAGTGGCTAATTAAAGCGTATAAACGTGCGTTTCACCTTGACCGGAGTCCAGCTGATGACAGCAGCCTGTGTCTCCCCCTCGTCCCCCTCCCCTCCCGTTCTGCCATTGTCTCGCTTCCTGTTGCCTTCCCGGGCGAGCAGGCGCGTTGGATGCGAAGCGGTCCGCCCCCCACTCCCCTCCACACACTCCTATCGGACGGACGGAACAGGCCGTCGGGATTAATTGAGGAAACTCTCGGCCGCAGGGTTTTCGCCTCGCTGAACCCCCCCCCCCCCCCCCCCCCCCCCCCACACCTCCCCCCACGATTTTGCCTGCTCTGGGAAACGTTAAGCCGAGCAGACCGAGACATCGTGGAGGGACAACAAGTGTGGAGTTCTTCTTGTGACGGACATCAGTGACCAGGAGGCGAGCTGTCATCCCTTCAGCTGCCTGTAAGTCCGCTTCGCCTGCACGCGATCACAACTTTTTGGGGTTTGGTTGGAGTTAAAAAGCAACAACAACAAAGTTAAGAAGAGAAAAAAGTACCGGTTACGGAGGACAAAATGTAGCTACAGTGTAACAACAAGGCGTGAGACACACACACACACACACATCCTTTAATATGGGTTAATGCAATTTACTACAGCGCCCCTTGGAGGGCTGCACTTTGTTTTGAAATGACTTGACCGTTAAAAGTGTGAATGGGAGATTTAATGTGTGTCACAAGTCTTATTTAACCTTAATGTGTTCAGACTAACGGAACAACAGCTTTGTTGTCCCCTGCAAATTCCCCACAAATCATGCAACGGTAGTGGAAGAAGTCAAATGAGAAGGGCCATAGTAAAGTAATTGCATTTAAAAGGGTTCTTAAGTTGTAGCCTTAATGTACAAAATGCTCAAAAACTCATGCGAACTTATGCGAAATTGCCCATTTTAGAATATATATGTAATGCATTCATGTGTAAATTCTGGCAAAGGTGAAACTAATTTCAGTCTTAATAGACTGCTTGATCCAAAGCAACAATAATAATGTGTTTAATTTCTATAAATCTAAGTTGTCTGAAACCGTATGTTGAGTAATTACTAAAGTAAAGTGAAATACTGGCTTCCAAAGTATATAGTTGCTTGAAATAGAAATGCTCAAAGCATAAACAGTATTTATTGTTCAGTGCTCACTACCTTTGAATTACAGCCTTAATCTCAATCTAGCCAGCAACTCTTTTTTCACACGGTCCTGTTTTCCTTTTTTTTTAGGAATAACTTGACAGTTCCATCGTATTACAACCCTTATAAAGAAGTATTTTGAGCATAGCATGTATTCATCATATTGGTCGTGTTACTTGACATGTGTACAGACTGTAAAGCCCTCCGAGGCAAATTTGTAATTTGCGATTTTGGGCTATACAAAATAAAATGAATTGAATTGAATTGAACTTGAGAAGTCATTCGAGCATAAACCTTTTCTGATTAAAAATCAGCTCTACTGGGTGGATGTGAAAATGTCCTTTCCAGCACTGCTCGCCTGATCGTCCTCCACCTTCAACCCTCCCTGCCTCCATCCTCCTGGCATGTGAGAGAAAAGAACAGCTGGATGTGAGCTGAGCCTGAACTCGATCCCATCAGTGGGTCCCAGAGGCCTGTTTCTGCCACGGACGCCTGCGGGGGACGGGGGCGGAGGAGAGGGGGGCTTTTAAATGTGCAGCTGTCCTCGGACCTGCACATGGAAATCCACATCTGACACCCCTCCTTCCCTTCCCAGTGGGACTCCTAGAAATCCATAACATGCGTTGAATATGTCAGTGGATGTGATTCTTGTTTCCTTGCATATAAGCCAAATTCAATCGTCTATAGACTCATCAGCTGTATCTGAAGCTGGCACTGTCAGAGGTCCTGGGACAGAGCCACAGTACACAGAGAGCTACACACGTGTGTGTGTGTGTGTGTGTGTGTAGACGGGCACATGTAGGGGCTGTGTATGCATGAGCTGAAACTTGTGCATATGTAATTGTGTGTGCGTGTGTTTGGTGCACACGGGTATTGAGAGGGCCGAGGGGGGAGCTTTTAGAGGAGGGGGCGTGTAAAAACGCTGAAACGATGTCCCGCTGCAGCTGGCACGGGACAGGCCTAATGGACCGCTCACACTCACAGCGCTGCCTTTGTGTGTGTGTGTGTGTGTGTGTGTGTGTGTGTGTGTGTGTGCATGTGTGCGTGTGTGTGTGTGTTTGAGGTGAAAAAGAGAAATATGACACTAGGATTTTTCTTAATATTTTCCCCTGGAGGACCACCTCTTTGCTGCATTAAGCCAGATTAGCACTGTTAAGAACGGCTCTATGCATAAAGTTGGAGGAAAGATAGAGGTCAGAATCAAGTTTCTTTGTAATACAGGTCAACCTTCGTAAACGTTGTATCGTCACCCAATGATGTAACGGGATTGAGTCTCTCGTTAGAGGCTCCCAGTTTGTTAATACATGCAGATGTGTTTTTAACCTTATCTACACATGAGGTACACATGTCTGCAGCTGGGAGACATTTACTTCTCACTGTGTTGATGGGGTGCTGCGTGCCACACTACCATGTGAGCGTGTGGGACTTTATTCGTACTGAGAGGTCAATGATATAAAGCCATGCACACATTTGACAAACATGCAAACACACCCGATGTTACAGCTATGCCAGCAATGTAAGATTGACTTGATCCATGAAGTTAATTGAAAGCATTTACAATCTTTTTTTTTAAAAACATACACATTCATCAAGCATCAAAAATGTATACTTCGGGGGTTTTGCACGTCTTAACAGAAAATATCCTTTAACTCTAGCTCATACATGGTAGCAATTGTTAAACTTCATAAGGTATAACATAAAATAAGCATTCTATACATTTAAAAACGTCGCACTTCCTGGCAGTCCTGGAGTAACGGTTGGAGGCGTACAAGTTGTTTTTGCTTCTTTGTCTGCAACTTTTAGAAGTGGGGAAGTGACCGTGTGTCTTTCTTCTCTCTCCACAGGATGACTGACCGGCCCGCTCACGCATCCTGACTGCCTCGCTGTCTGAACGTCCACGATGACTTGGAGGAGACTCGACCGGTGGAGCCCCTGCTGACACCTCCGGCCCCCAGACATCCGCCCCTTGAGGCTTCGGTGTACGCTTTTTCCGTGGTGCCCACCGGCCCTGTTGAAGCCGTCGCCATGGCCAGCCTGGTGCTCAACGAGACCGGAATGGAAGACTGCGGCATCGACGACTCCTTCAAGTACAACTTGTACTCGGTGGTGTACAGCGTGGTCTTTGTTTTAGGCTTAATCACCAACTGCGCCGCTCTCTTTGTGTTCTGCTTCCGGATGAAGATGAGCAACGAGACCACAATGTTCATGACTAATTTAGCTCTGTCCGACCTGGTATTTGTCTTCACGCTGCCGTTCAAGGTCTTCTACAATGTTAACCGCAACTGGCCTTTTGGTGATGGACTGTGTAAGGTGTCCGGGACCGCATTCATCACCAACATTTACGGCAGCATGCTCTTCCTCACCTGCATCAGCGTGGACCGCTTCCTGGCGATAGTCTACCCTTTCCGCTCCCGCTCCATCCGCACGCGCAGGAACGCGGCGCTGGTGTGTGCCGCCGTGTGGCTGACCATCGTAGGGGGAGGAATATCGGTGACCTTCTTCTCCACAATCAACAGCAAACACAGCGTCACCTCATGCTTCGAGGGCTTTTCCAAAAGCACCTGGAGGACCTACCTGTCCAAAATCACCATCTTCATCGAGGTGAGTGAGGAGAGAGGCTGCGACAGTCAAACATTGGAACTTGCGTGGATGCCATTCATGCACTGTCTTTTTGTGATGTTCCATTTTATAGTAAAGTTTGTCTCTGCTTGTCATTTATCTTCTAGATTGTGGGCTTCCTTCTCCCCCTCCTGGCCAACTTGGTGTGCTCCTCGCTTGTTCTGCGGACGCTGCGCCGTCCAATGACTGTTGGTCACGGCTGTAACAGCAAGAAACGTGTCTTGCGGATGATTTTGGTCCATCTGGGCATCTTCATCATCTGCTTTGTCCCCTATAACTCTATCCTCTTCCTTTATGCCCTGGTGCGGACCCAGGCCCTGGCTAACTGCTCTGTGGAGCGCTTTGCCCGAACTCTTTACCCCATCACTCTGTGCCTGGCCTGCCTTAACTGCTGCCTGGACCCTGTGGTCTACTACTTCACCTCAGAGAGCTTCCAGAAGAGCTTGACCATGGGAGGCAGAGGGTCGGGCTCTCGGCCCGAGAGCTTGCCCCGTAGCGACACTGAGACCCAGGATGTGGCAAACACTCTCCCCAGGGATACTCACAACCCTGCCAGCAACGGGAAGGAGTCAAAGACGTCGGAGAGTCAGCTCTGAAGAAGGAAGGTGAAAAAGGACAGTGTTGGTGCAACGCAAGTCCTGAATTTTTAAAACAACAATGTATCCGCTGTTTGTTCCTGGAAGTGACAAACACATAACTGAGCAGATTAGTTAAGTCCTGAGGTATGGCCCGGGCTTTACGGATTAATGCACCACTCGAGAGCAGAGGAATGTATCTGTATGTGTTTATTATGAGAGAACACTACAGGGATCAGAGACCCAGCCACACCGGGACCATTGTCTAGGGACATGCGGAGCCTCTAAAAGAGACTGCAGCACATCATCACTCAGGCATGACACACAAACACTCACACATGCACTGGATCATTGGTAGGAAGGATATTTCTATCCGCATTGTTGGACTATGCTGTTAAGTACTTTTGTAACACGCTGAGCCGTTAAGTTGTGTCGTTCAATACAAGTGTGTGTTCAAGCTGTCGCAGCATATTATATCATGTTAGACCGTAATGCTATGTCACTCGTTAGAGCGATGAGACCCACCGCTGTAATAACATAGGAGTGAAATGTGTCTCATGTTGACGTTTGAGGCCATTAAATGTCTGTTTTGAATTGCTAAAGTCGGTGCATTTATTATTACTCCCCTCCCCATTCCCCTTACTCGTCATTACCGGAGTGATCTTGTTGTTGGAGCAGAGTTCAGCCCTGATCCAGTCGAGGACCTTGGCCTGTGTGGCTTGTCACTGGCCAAATGCTTATAATGACTGGAGCAATGGTCCATTGTTTGCGTCTGAATGGGGGCTCTCTGTCTTAATCTGGCTTTACACAGAAGATTGGCTCAAAGTCTCTTATGCACAGTAAAGTGGGGGCAAACACTGTTGACCAAACACCCCAAATCATTGTGTTACGCTGCACGTACAACAAGACAGTGACATCAGCAGTTTCAGGAGTTTGCTGCATGAATTTTTGGTGTGTTTGGTGAATACCATTATCCAGAATGTCCTGAGTACGTTATTGTGCAGCACGTAACTAAAGACTGTTAGCTAGCTGAATAGATTGGAGAGCTTTTGTTCTCTACACTTACAGCAGAAAGACAGGGGAAAGATCCATGGTGAGATACTGTAACTGTTTTGGTCCAACGTGTTTCAGGGGCGGCTTTTGTCAGCGCACCAAGCTCCTGCAAGGACTGGTATATGCTAGGTCAGCTACATGTTCCTTTGTGCATACAATAGGATCCTGCTGGAGAGGGGGACATTATTCAAGACGTCAGCACAAGCTAATTATTCATTCTCTCATAGAGCCATGCAGAACTAGAGATTCATGGCCTTACTTGGCGAGAGAGAGAGAGAGAGAGAGAGAGAGAGAGAGAGAGAGAGAGAGAGAGAGAGAGAGAGAGACTCCAGTGGGCCTCTCTCATAGTGTGACCATGTGCATCAAGCAGTGGAGACTCAGGCCCAACAGTCAACGGACTTGTCAAGGATTTGGGTCAAGGGTAGCAGAGAGAGGAGGAATAAGTGGAGAGAAGTAGCACAGAGCAGGAAATAAGAAGTGGGAGTTTCTGATAAAAAAATATACAAAGTTGACCCATGAGTGGTTCATGTCAAAAATATTCCAAATATTGCAGCGGAAGATACTCAACATGTGCCCTTTTTTTAAATGGGGCAGTCTGCCCTCTTGACGGTAGAACAACAGTACTGCCAATGTTGGTCTGCTCTGACCTCTTGTGGCCATAAGTCAGAACAAAGCGAAAACGCCAGCATCGACTCCACTGACGGTTAGCTGGCATGTGGTGCATGCCACAGCATGCCCTGCTTTGCATTGAGGTGTTTGGGTGTGCGTTCGTGTGAGAAACCACACTGGAGCTGCATGCAGGTGGCTGAGAACCTCACAGCAAGTTATTTTTCTCTGGGTGTGTTTGGTTTGAAAACGTCAGGGTGGATCTGCTGGCCTTTTGTTGAACTTTTGGTTGTGCATTTTGGAGACGCTTGAAGGTATCATTTTTAGACCACACATCTAAAGGCGTTTAACAAAAGCCACAAAGCTGCTCATTGATGTCAACATCCCGAGAAGTGATCGACTGACGGACGAAAACACAAAGTAAGATGTGTACAATACACACGCCTTCTAAATATTTGTAAAATGATACATGATCAACAGCTCCTAAAAAGGAAGTGCAACAACTGATAGGGGAAGTGGACTGTATTTTTATCTCTAGACATTGAAGGTAGCAAATTTAGTTTGTGAAACAGGACAGTGTGTAAATCAAAGGTCCAGGCTCAGACTGTGGCCGCTAACCACATTCAAAATGCACTAAGTTTAGCAGAACTAACACCCCACCCCCTTTACTCTGATCAGTGTCTCAAGTGTGTAATTGATTTCCTATCTCTCTCTGCACCACGTTACCTTTTTGGTTGCTAGGAGCCCGGTGACGTCACAAACGACAAAAGAACACTCGTCCGAGCCAGTGCTTCCCCTTTCCGTTGTCGCCATGCTTAAGAAACCGCTCACACTGCAAGCCACCGACTGATGAAGTCAGTCGAACAGAAAACACTATCACCGGCGGCACGTTTTTGTTGCAGACTCGCTCACAAGCACAAGTTGGCAAGTCTGTGCTGCTGCTGGAGAGGGACAGAGGAGGTTTGCTGTTGGGGAGGGCTTGAGCGTGTGCGTCAGTTTGCTGTGGAGCTGCAGGAACATGTGGTTGCTGGCGGGCCACTCCAGCCTCTGACCTCTCTCCCCCGTCCACCCTGATTGTTTAGGAGATGATGGACAAGGTAAGGATGAGGTAGATCATATCTGTGCTTTGTCTGAATATTTTTGATTTCACATTTCACATTTTGTATATCTTCTTTTCACTCATCCTGCATTCTATCAAAATTTACCGTATAATACATTTCATCTTAAGAGCACTGTTAAAATGAAATTGTGCTTAATCTCTTATTATTTTTTTACCAAGTTCTATTGTTTTGGGCTCTGAAGTTGTCATACAGATTGAATTCTCTCATTGCCGCGTTATGTGTTGATTTGAAACATCCTCAGGAATTTAATTGTGAGAAAGAAATGGATCAAATGTGAGTCGACAGTTTAACCTCTCTCAAACCAGTGGACCACTTCCCTTAGTTCAAGACTGAGAACACACTGTTTGGCCACTTTCATCCGCACAGGTAACTCGTGTGGATCTGCCTCTGGAGTGCGGTAGACAGATTAGCTTCAACTGGTGAATAGTAAGGCAGAAAGAATGATTCTCTGCTCCAGCTGCCAGAGGAAGGGTGTGGTCTTGTTTTAATGGCAGAAGGAAGGGCGATGCTTGAGTGATAAGCTGACTAAGTGCTGGATTTCTTCCACGCGTTTCCTGCTGCAATATTTGGGCATCCAGCAAAACATATCCATACTTTAAGAAATCCAAGTGATGGCACTGTAAAATTAAAAGGAGATCAGTAGCAGCAATTTAGCCAGTAGGTTACTGGCTTCTGTCTCATCTCAATACAGCAATTTACCGTAATCAAAATACATGGTAATTTGTTGTAATTATTATTATTTTATTCGGTGCTTTCGAAAGAAAAATAGCGGTTCAGACGCCCTTCATATAACAGTCAATTGAAAATAGTCTTCTCTAAAGAGTAGACTAAAAATAAATTAAAACAAACTCCATAGGAGGATGACTGCCAGCTGAAGATGTGACCAAAATAAATTGGAAACATAACTCTGCAAACCAAGCGCAGTGCTGAATAACATCTTAGATCTAAAAGAACTAAAACGCATTATTAAATCATATCAAACAGCCACTCGTTATGACGTATGAAGTCTTGATGATGCCTTTCTTATAAAGAAAACACTGCAAACTAACTGAATGTGACTCAACTGCAAAAACTGGAAGCTCTCATTTCCCATTGCAGGTGATTCAGTGCGTGAGTGACGAGATGAGTTCGAGTTACGCTTTGAGCGTCGACGTGAGAGCGGAAATGTCCGGAGCCAAGGAAGAGTCCATGTTCAACGCGTCCTTAGAGTGTGGCCACAACATGACCAGTTGGAATGAGCGCATGGACACGATGTACACCTACTTCTACTTGCTGCTCTTCATCCCCGGGCTGCTGCTCAACACCACGGCCCTCTGGGTCCTCTGCAGACACATTAGGTACCCACACACACACACACCAAAGACGCGGGTATAAAGCCTTAAATGTGTTCTGGAGCAAGGCTAACTCTTCTGTATGTCGCCCCTCAGTAAGAAGAGCAAGGCGGTGATCTTCATGATTCACCTGGCTTTAGCGGACCTGGTCCACATCCTCTCTCTGCCCCTGAGGATCTATTATTACTTCACACACACCTGGCCGTTTGGACGAGGCCTCTGTTTGTTCTGCTTCTACCTGAAATACCTCAACATGTATGCTGCCATAGTGTTCCTGGTGAGCAGGCGTCAATGCTGAAAATTATCCTGGAATACTGCAAAGAAGGTCAAAGGAGAGAGGGAACTCAAATGGAAGTTTAGCCAGTTGTACTTTACTTAAAGGGAGCCAAAAGTCAGGAGGCCATTTGAGTCTCCGCCCCATTCTCCTTCAGTCCTCGGAACAAATTGACTTAATTTAGCTCAAAATCTGGTCCAACGATTTCATGTCGCTACGTTGTATTTTTTTCCAGGTGTGTATCAGCGTGCAGAGGTGCATCTTCCTGCTTCACCCATTCTGCGCACGACGGTGGAGGCGGCGTTACGACCTGGCAATCAGCATGATCGTGTGGGGGGTTGTCAGCCTGGCCTGCTCGCCTTTCATCCTGATGCGGAGCAGCAGCAACTCCACGAGTCCCGGTGTGGGCGGAGAGGCCGTCAACAACGCGTCCTATCATCTGGGGGCCTTCTCTACCCAGCATCCCTCGATTCACGCCGAGCTTTACGCGCCACCTTCGAGTGCGAGCCCTGGCACGCCCTCCCGTCCCGGCTGTTTTAAGGACCTGCCCACGCGTCGCCTGCCAGTCTCTCTGGCGGTCACCATGATGGTCCTCGCTGAGCTGTTTGGTTTCCTCATCCCTTTGGCCTGCATCACTTACAGCTCCATCCGCATCGCACGCTCTCTCGGCCCAACACTGGAGCGGGATGAGCCCGACTCCTCAACGCGCTGCCGACTCCAGTCGGTCAGCAGTAGCTGTCCGACGGACAGACCGCCGCAAAGGCAGACGAACGCCGAGAAGCGGCGCGCTCTGCGAATGGTGCTCAGCTGCTTTGCCCTCTTCCTGATATGCTTCGCCCCCTACCACATCAACTTCCTGCTCTACCTGATGGTGTCGCAGGATATCGTGTCCCACTGCGCAACCAATCTGGCGGTGCGTCAGTTCCACCCATTGTCCCTGTGCCTGGCCAGCCTGAGCTGCTGCCTCAACCCTCTGCTGTATTACTTCCTGAATGTCGAGTTCAGGCTGCACCTCACCATGCGCACCTCCTCCTTTACCTCGACACTCCTCTCCTCCCCGATGAGCTCCTCGACCCGGAGGCCCGTACCAGCCAGACTGATGAGCACGGAGAGCACCTGCTCCGACAGGGAGGACCGCGGCTGTTCATTTGTTTTTCCTCCAAGAAATGACACAAATGAAGCATGACACAGTGAGATTGAAAAAACAAAAAATAAAATACTGACAAGAACTCAGGGGGACTGCGAGACGACCACAAACTGAACCTGTAGAACTTTGACTGCAATTTGGAGAGTCTCCCCCACTTGCATTAATGCCGTCCATTTTGTGGGATGGGTGTGTCATCACAGCAAACCTGTGTTAATGTGTCTGTATATAAGCTGCAGCTTGTTGCTTGCGTTTAGGAGACAGGCAACAAACTTGAGATAAGCTATAAGTCATGAATGTGTATGAGAATTATGTTAATGTTGTGTGAATAAAAGCGCTGGTGCCGTAATGTTTGTGCAGCCGGATGACTACGCTTCCTTTGAGTGAAAACAGGTGTTGACTAATCTCGGCTCCACTTCCTTCAGCAACGACAAGTGCTGAAGACCGTTAGTGGCTGTTGTGGCACTTTGACAAACTAGTAACTGCCAATGCCTGAAATTGTTTCTTGCATCTCCCGCCATTTCAGCCTTTACACAGCCCCCCGTGGGAAGGACTGCCATTTGTCTTTATTCACCCACTTTAGATCCCTTGGCTGCCATGATCTTGTAATGCCATCAGCTATTTAGTTATTAAAGGTACTCTGGATAAGAAAAAGGAAGCGGCCTCCCCCCGCCCCCAAAAAAAGGAATTTCTGTTTCTGTACTCACTCTTTACTCTTGAGACATTACACACATATGGTTCATCATTGAGGGCTCTCAAGGGAAGGGGGGGAGTACCATGATAGCAGAAGTCATGCTGTCAAACATTCTTGTAAACCACACCCCCCCCCCCCCCCACCCCCAAACCTCACAGCAAGCCTTGTGTGTGCCAGAACTTCAGTACAGCAGAGACCGAGACAGAGAAAATCTGAAAGACATAGAATAGAAGGATAGAAGGCGGTGAGAAATAGAAACTGGATAGAAGAGAGAGTGCGGGGCGAGGCAAGTTAAGTGTGTTAGGGGGGCAAGATGGGGAGGATGGGGGCGGCGTTCGACTGATGCTTCACTCTCCGGCCTTCTGACGCAACGTCAATCTTGGAGAAAGAGGTGAGATCTTGATTATGTTTCTATTTTTAGACTGAGTTTAAGCTTTTGTGTGAGAGCCTCTAACATAACAGCTGGATGCCTTTAGAGTGGAGTCATGCCTTATGGGGAATCTTGCATGTTTCTCCAACATGATGAATGTCGAGGGTGGGAGTGCGGACCAGCGTCCCAGCATTTCTCCGTTCAGTGGGATTGGGGTCATGACTTGTTTTGTGTGTTGGCACCTTGGTTCTGGCCAATCACATTTCGGGTGCTGTTACACGAGGCAAGATGTCGATTCTGTGTAGTTAAAATTATGTGTAGTTTAGACAGTATAGACACATATCAGTGTGTCTATACTGTATAGACATCAGTATAGAAAATATATCACATAAAGCTCTTGAAAGGTCATCATTGTGCATGACATGCCACTGCTGCAAGCAAAAACATTAATGATCAGTGAGAAGTGTGTCGTCGGGAGACAGAAATGAAAGAGAAAGAAATTCACACTGAATCACTTTAACAGGGGTCTAAATGTCAGTAAAGTGGGAAGTATGACAAGAAGCTAAGGGTCCACTGTAAGATCCGTCTCAGCTCGGTGAAGCAGCTCAAGAGGCTGTGAAAGAGTTTATATTGCACAGTTGTATTGTGTGGTTATGACGTGCAATGGATGAGAAATGTGGTGCGAGCCTTCGGCGAAATGACTCTACCTCACAAACCAAAACACGTTATTTATGACCTAAAATATTTCTTAAAATATTCTTCATACAATGTTGATAAACTGAGCGAAAAGCCGCCTTCCTAAAAACAAACTCTGAAACTCTTTACTTGAGGAAGACACAAAAGAAGTAACTAGCTAACACGCTAACTCAAGAGAAGACTAGCGATGAGAACCAGATTCTATACAAACAATCCATGAGGGATGATATTTCCACCAAGTTATATGAAGTCATTTCATCTAACAGATAAGTAAGGAGTATTAGGAGTATTTTCTGAAAGACTCACAGAAGCAGAAACTTGCATTTACATTGCAGAAGACTAGATCACTACGCTAGCGAACCTAGCTGGGAAGAATATCACCACAGGCCCATGATCACCAGAGCCCGGACGAAAAGCCTGACCTCCCGAGACAGAGTTATGAAAGCAGCACTTTTGATAGATGAAATTGAAGTGGACGAAGGTTGTGTCGTGTTCTTGCCGGATTTTTTCAGCTGACATACAAAGACAGAGAAAACCTTTTAGTGGATTGAAACAGAGCCTGTGCCAATGCAGTTGGTGTATGGATTTTTTTTCCTCAGAAAAACTGTGAATTCAATATGATAAAAGCTGGCACCATTTCACTTCACCATCTGAAGCTGAATAATTCATCTGCAAGATCAAGAAGAGGAACAACAGCCATCGTTTTACTAATCACTAAGTATCACTAATATCAGAGAACTTTGCCTGAGGAAATGTGCGTGTTTATCCTCAGGGTGTAAACAGGCCTACATACAGGGCAATACGGCGCCTCTTGTTATTATTTTTTCTGTTTGTCTGTTTATTTTGATGGTCACTATTCACTTTATCACATGGAAGTGGCAGTGGGAGCTGGTGGATTTTCTTTTTGGTAGGGCCAGTTTCAGTAAACATGCCAGTGTGATTCAATGCAAAAAAGGGGATCAAAAACGCATTATTACTTTGCAATGAGTTCCTTATATCAATGAATATATATATAACTATAAGTATATAGCAATATTCAGAACATGATATAACTACCATATCGTAACAATTATAAATATCCAATAAAAATAAAATTCATATATTATATTAAAGGATTAATATATTACAATATTAATATATTAATATAAAATCTATTAAAACATGTATATGTATATATTGAGATGCACCTATGAACTTAGTTTGTTGGGGAAACACTGATCGGACAGTGTGTTGAGGACAACAACTCAAAAGCCCCACAAAACTTCACCCAACAATAATTGTGTTGTAACTGTGTAGCCACACTGTTTAGGGAGCCTTCTTATTCTGGGCTCTAATAAGTATCTATGTACATATCAGTCGCCCGCAGTACTGCTGTTTCATTTTGGTCTCAGCTTTGGTCAATTCTGTCTGAAATATTAGCCTATATTACATTACATTACATGTCATTTAACTGACCTCTATATCCAAAGCGACTTACAATATATATGTACTTTCAGATGTTGTTTTTTGTGTTTATTGTTGTTTGTGTCATGTGGAAGAAAGACAAGTTTATGTATCTTCTTTTACCCTTTGTTCCTCTGCTTGTTAGCGTCCTCCCCAGGAAGTTCAATTGGGAGGACATTTTACTAAGATAATAATAATTTGGTATGTCTACTGCACTGATGAACCTAGTTTGTTGGGGAAACACCCGATCATAATAATAATAAAGATCAGTGTTACTCTGAAAACACGTCATCTGTGTAGTCAGTTTAATTTCACTTGCACTACTAAACAACAATAAACTGCTCCTCTGACTAAGGTAAGAGCTCTCTTTTCCTTTTTGCTTTTTGATCGTAACTGACTCCAATGAGAAAATGAAAAAGGACTATACTGTACAAAACAATGATAGATCTTCAGAGCCTAAATAGTGTATTTTTTTTGGTCAAAGGAGTCATATGTGTGGGTGGCGGCCCGGAGTCGCGGTTCGGAGATGACTGTGTGTTTCCATTTCATCTCTAATTCAACATCTTCTTTTGAAAGTGCCGGTTTGTTCGTGGGTGATCTGGCAACCCCCGGGCCCGCTATGACTTCCTCACCACGCCAGTTTCCCCCATGCCTCGATCCGAGGCGGCTCACAGGCCTCATTGTTAGCTGCCCTGCAGGGTGAAGATGCTTTACAGAGAACACTGCGTGCGAAACTATTGCATCAACTTCACTGTGGGTTTGCATAATTGTAAATGAAAAAATAGTAAACACATGGTTGAACGCGTTGAGGGAGCGTGTTTGCATGTGTGTGTGCGTGTAGGTGTGTGTGTATGTGGTTGAATGCTGTACAGTGTGACTTGACAGTTCTCTGTGCTGCTTTCAGCGATGGATTTTACAGTCACAGTGAAACCGTCCTGCTGACTCTTTCTCTTCTTCTCCACCAGGATACAACGTTCTATGGATTAACCGTGGTCTGTAACGTTAAAGGTTAATCAGCACCGGACTTCAACTTCACTCGCTGAACTCCTTGCCACAATTGACAGACCGGATGCTCAAACCCACCCGGCTAACCTTGAGCGGCTCTGCTGACACGAGCTTCCTGTCGGTTCGCAAGGCGACTCGTCTGGCGGTTTGTTTCAGCACATTGGCTTACGATGAACCACAGCTGTAAAGACGATGATAACCTCCAGGCATACCAGCACTATGTATACACAGTGGTGTACGGTGTGATCTTAGTACCGGGGCTGCTGGGTAATGTGCTGGCTATCTGGGTGTTCAAGGTTTACGTCAAAGAAACCAAGAAGGCCGTGGTGTTCATGATGAACCTCGCTGTGGCCGACCTGTTGCAGGTAAAAATCCTCCCAGTCCTCCTTCCTTCGTCTAATGTAACGTACTGTACTTTCTCATTGAATGATAAAATGTATTTAAGCTTTAGACTGCTATGTTTGACTTCTCAGCATGAATAGTAGGGCCGCAAACTAATGTTCATTTTCATTGTTTCACTCAAGTGTGGCTGACTAAAAACTCCCTAATAAGCATTTAGTTCATTACGTTTTCTTGGTTTTTACACTACAATTAGCTTTTGAACACATTAATGTATTTGTGAACAACTGCAACCTTTTCATCAGTGACGCATTCAGGGTGCGGAGCTGGTTAATGAACGATTGACAGCTTTGCATAATACAGCTGGAATACAGCTGCGCAACTGGGATAGGCATAGATGCAGAATTTCTTATTAAATCGCCAATGCTACAAAATAAATATAAACAGCAGTTCTTTGCCGTATAAAAATGCCTTCCAGTTTACTAAAACCATCGGCTGACTCCCTGCTATTGCGCTCCCCTCAGGTACTCTCCCTGCCTCTGCGGATCTACTATTACCTAAACAACGCGTGGCCCTTTGGCCACCCTCTCTGCATGATCTGCTTCTACCTGAAGTACGTCAACATGTACGCTTCCATCTACTTCCTGGTGTGCATCAGCATGCGCCGGTGTCAGCTGGTAATGAGCCCGCTGAGGTACAACTCGTCCAAGCGAAAGGGAGACTTGTTGGTGTGCGCCTTGGGCTGGTTGTTGGTCTGTCTGGGCTGCCTGGCCTTCCCTCTGCTGAGGAACCAAAGTCCTCCCCCCTCGGAGGCCAACGACGACCCCGAGGTGTGCTTCCAGGAGCTGCCCATGAGGCCCGTTAGTGTCCTGTGGGTCTGGGTCCTCCTGATCCTGGCCGAGCTGCTGGGCTTCGTCATCCCCCTGGTCCTGGTGTTGGCCTGCGCCTGTCGGACCGCCGGGAGCCTGCGGCTGTCCGCGGCGGCCATTCCCGACCGAGGGGAGAAGCGGCGGGCGTTGAGGATGGTGATGAGCTGTGCGTTGGTGTTCCTGCTGTGCTTCGCTCCTTACCACATCACAATGCCCCTGGACTTCCTAGTCAAAGCAGAGATCCTGCAACCCTGCGCCCTCAGGAACCTGATCCGCCGATGTCACCCCTTCACACTCTGCCTCGCTAGCCTCAACTGCAGCCTGGACCCACTCATGTATTACTTCTCTACAGACGAATTCAGGAGGCGACTGAGCAAGCCAGAGATGCCAGAGATGCCACAGAGCATGACGTTCGCCAGGCGTCTGTCCTGCATGACGAGGGGGGAGGACACGGAGGAGGACTAGACTGCAGTCAGTCGAAAACATGGGAATGCGTTAAAATGTGGCATTTATTTTCCTATTTATATTACTTTTTTAATAAAAAAATAAATGAGTAAGCAGTTCTTATGGAGGACATCTTTGTGATCAGTGGCGACATTTCCAATAAGCATGAGGAAGCACATAATACACGTGCACCCCGTCGACCAGCCGCACATTCCCTCCAGATAGAAGTCCCGATGAGCAGCGACGCGTTGGTGCTGCCGTAATAATAAACAAAGAGCCAAAATATTCAGTAGGTAAAGAAATGTAACTTTATTCAGCGACAGTGAATTTCGTTCAGTAGCTTCACACAATATTTTATGTAATTTTCTAGCATTTGTTAGACAGACATTTTTACACACACCCTTCCTGTCCGATTGTCTTTCTCTGCAGGGATCAAGTGGCAATCCGCGTGAAATGATTTGGCAAAAGGCCATTTAAATTTCATACCGTCAAGCTTTTCCGTAAGGGGCTTTTAAAATAAATTAAAGGTATTGCTCAAGGCAGATTCTTTACAAAACGTGTTTTTCCCGTGAAAATTTACATTGTACAAATACAAAGATCGGCAAAACCTGTAGCCGCTTGTAGCAAGAAATGGCTCAGATTCACAAAAACGAAACTTTTCAAATTTACTGAAACTTTCCCTTCTAGCGTCTTTCAGTTTGTCACAAATTAGGTTTCTACACCAAACACAAGTAATACAGGGTGCTGGACTGTTCACCATCTATGACATGCTGTGTGATGAAAAATCATCACACTGCAGAGGCCTCTGGGAGCAGCGAGGAAAATATCTACACAAAAAAAAAAGGGGCAAGTAAGAGCTCGGGACTCAAACGTCTCACTGGTACCGTCCACAACATCAGGCAAATGTACCAAACAAGTCCTGTGCTGTAGCCCCCTCATGCCCCTATAACATAACACATATCCTGCTGATCTAGAGACCCCGTTAGAAGTGGGAACAGTACGCTGACACACAGAGAGGCTCCCATATGAAGGACTTCTCAGGTTCACTACGGTATGCAGAAGAACACGCGAGTGGATGTTGTAGTTCAGTAAAAAGGATAAACAGTAATTCAGCAGGAAGCTACAACAACAGAACAGAATCCAACAAAAAAACAAAAACAACGGGTATAATGCGAGTTATCAGGCTGATGATCATTAGTACGAGACTAACTAGCGAGTACTTGAGCGAGAGAGCTGTGACTTGAGCAGGTTCAGGTGTGGGTGGGATTAGGCTATATAATGCAGCAATTTAAAGTCACTTATCACTGGGGTTAAAAGCTGGAGAGTTAAGGGATTTATACAAAATCACTTCCCACTGAAAGCTGGCCACACTACTCCCTTTCTCTCTACCACCCTCACTCCCTCAGTGACCCTTGCTTTCACTTTCCCCAGTCAGGCCTTGCAGATCCTGGTCTCCGTCACAAACTTGTTCTCAAAATGGTGGATAGTGAAGCATTCTTCTGCAGAGCGCTTCTCGATGCCTCCACCTGCCAGACAAAGACATCAGTAGTGCTGATCAACATCACTCTAAAAAAAATCATAACACATCTCATTCTGTTGGCTTTGACTAAAGTCGTTACATTGACAGCGCTTCTATGGCAGCGTTCTGCACCCATGATGTTGGAACTTTGGATTTGACAAGTGCAACATTTAGCTATATTGGCAGGCACTAAACAATTCCAAATGGGCTATTTTTGTGGTGATACGTAGAGAAATTAATGTCGTGTTGTCTTTTTAAAATCAGCTAAATGCAGGACAGTTATGTTATTGGATTTTATTGATGTGCAACTATATCAGAGGTGATCCAGAAGAATCAAATGAAAACGCAGGCACTTCTAAAGATGAATGCACATGAATGAAGCACAACGAAAGACTAAAGAGTCCGTGTTTGAGCCGTGCAGTGTATCGAGACCTGGGAGGCTGGAGCGGCGCTGCATCCTGTACGTCTCCTTCCCATCGCACAGCCGGCGGATGTAGAAGCCCAGAGACTTGATGTCATCGATGCGCTCCGTCACCACCAGGTCCTCGTGCACCAAGTAACTGCGGTAGGAGCCGGACTGAAAATTAAAAAGAAAATCACAAATCAGAATCCTGATGCAAACCCCTTCTACTCCTCTCTAACAGAGAAGCAGTTCGGTGAAACAGACCATTTCTCCAAAGATGGACTACAAAGAAGCATCTGAGATCCCTGCATGTGTTGTTACAGAGCGGCGGCCATTTACACTACTGCCGTTAGGAACCTTCCTTTTCAAATTTGAAAACAAGTGAAAACTGAATCCTTTTCAAAGTTCTGCATTAGAGGAACCACTTCCACATTGGATAGTGAAATGTGCTGGTTGCACCATCACCCACCAAACATGAGATGCTGCATAACACAAGGGGAAGAACTCGGTGAAAAAACTATTTCCCACGTACAGTCTACTGCTCATCCAGCTTCCACACTCACAAAACCGGTTTCATTCACTTGAATATTCTACTGGTCAAAACTTGTTATGGTTAAACATGCTAAACTGACATAGTGAACATTGTTCTTGCTAAACATCAGCATGTTTGCATTGCCACTACTAGCACGCTAACGTCAGCATTTAGCTTAAAACAGACTTTTCAGTCTTATAAACTTTAGGATGTAGAACTTGCAGTGTGCTGCAGGAATGAGAGGCAAGATTTGCTAATGAGTCGGCATTTTCTCCATTTTCCCCCTCCCGACTTTTTGGTTCCCGTTTTTGGTTCGACGCAGGATAAAGTCTCTTGTTAACAAGAGTACCAAAGACAACTTTGTTGTGGTTTCTTTGAATTTATACAATAGCTTTTTACTTCTGCTGAGGATTATTCCTCACAAATAATAAAAGTGTCAATCATTCGCATAGATTACCTCTTTGAAGAAAACATGTAAGCGAAAACCTTGCATTTCTAAAAGCAGTGTATCTTTTTTCAAAACGGCAAAATCAGATTAGCCTTTTGTCCAGTGAACCTGTGTGATGCCCACTTCCAGGGTTGGCTTATTAAAAACAAATCATCTCTGTAGGATTCAATAAACTAATGTAGGTTCTGTCAAATATTTAATGTTCGAGTGGTAAAGTTGGTTCCTCATGCAGTGGGAGTAACACAGAATGTCTGATACAAGTGAAGATGGTTCAAGCTGGAAATGTTTACTCATCGTTTCTACATGCGCAAGCTCGAGTGAGGGCACTGTTCCAGGAAAGTTATTCCTTCCATCATCAAAACTAGGTCTTCCACATCCTCGCTGCCCCGCGAGCGGATTGCTACTCACCATCAGCTGCGAGAAAAGGTCGATGAGGTCCTGAGGGAGGAGCACTACCGAGGTATTCAGAGGAATCACAAAGCAGGTCCTCAGAGTCAGGTCCAGATACGCCGTCAGCTTCTGCTCACACGCACAACAAAAAAGGGAAATAATTAAAACCACATCAACCGACATAACAGCATCTGCAGCGCTGCATTGTAAGCGCGTTACCCGGTTGAAGTCATGGAGGATGTAAGCGGGGTCGCCGGGTCTGAAGCGGGGAGGTGGGACGCTGATAACAGCCATGCTGTCGGAGATCTCCACCTCCTCCTCCACCCGTGGCAGGTAGTACGGCTGGTTCTCTCCTCCAGCTGACACGTCACTGAACTGCATCGCACCGTGATAGAGCCTCTGAGGGGGGGCACATGGGGGCAGCTAAATAAGTCACGCTGACGCACGCACATGCGGACACCTTCAATATTGTGAATTTGTGGCTTCAACAAAAACATTTGTTGTTGCTGCTTTGGGATTGCTTTCATTGGACTTGCATCTCTTTGCATGTAAGAAGTGTAAATAGAGAAGCTTGCTAGATGTTCAAGGCAAACAACCCAACTTGGGTATGTAGTGTGACAAACCAAAACAATGAGCTGGGAGACAGTTGTATGAACGGTTGGGTTTATCCTAACAACAACAACAAAAATATAACCTGCAGCATCTCAATCAAATCCAAGGTAGTCAATGAGATATGATGTCCAGGACAAGAAATCAACATTGTTAAAGAAAGGAAACTTAGTTGGAAGTTTTAGAAATGAACTGTGAATAGAATTTATTAAGGTTAGAAGAAAGAAACCCCTTCAACATTACAATTGTAATGTAACATTGGAGATTCAACCTACAAGTGTTTGTGCATTGCATTCATGCTTTATTAAGCAACTTCTAGCTTTGCTCAAATGGCACAAGACAGGAAACGCTGTGTGCACTAGATTATATTGAGATGCCATCTCACGGTAACACAACAAAAATACAAGTATGCACTTTCTCCAAAGCCAGAGGCAAAATCTTTAATAATGCCAAACATCAAATAGCAGATACAATGGAAATAATGGGCATCTCCATCCTGGTGCATGTAAATTTAAACCACCACGCAGCTTTCGGATAGAGAGTTTTGTGAGGATCTGGATGACGTCATCTTTGTCTGTTTGACAAAGTTCACACGTGACAGGTAGATAACACATGCTAACTGACAGCGTCCACTGACACGTGATTTACCTTCGGGGTAAAATATCGATAGAGGCATGCTCCCCCAACGATGAGCCCGCTAAGGATGAAGGCGACGCCCAGCAGAGTGAGCAGACAGCGGCCTGTGGAGCCCTCGATGCCCACCGGAGCAGTGGCCAGCTCAGGGTCCTGAAACAAAGACGCACGTGCATGCGCGCACGCGTACATATACACACACACACGCAATACAGTCAGCAAAAATCAGTAAACATGCCTTTAATACAAACATCACTAACATAACGCGTTGTGTCTGCCGTTGTTGTTGTGGGGCGGATGGGCGGTCCCGCTGCGAGCTGCTGCAGGTGCAACGCGGCCCTGCGTGCAGTCTGCGCAACGACAACCACAACAACCGCAGCGCTCTTACTAGCGAGTGTGAAACAAACGGAAGGTTAACAATAAGGAGCGCATACAAGTCCTCCGTCACTGGTGACTTGGCCCGCGGTCAAGTGCAGCAGGCCTGCTACCCGCGCCGAAGCCCCGCTGCAGCTCACCTTCACATCGGCCGGCTCGTCTTTGCCCAGCGCCTTGTGCGCCAGAGCCGAGTTAAAGGCGATCTTCACCATCGCGCCGGTGCAAACGCCAGCTCGGGTTTCCTGTGTGAAAAGGAGACGGGAGGACCAGACTGTCGGTGAATGGACTGCAGGCTCCTCTCTTTTTACTGTGTGACGCACTTTGCAATCTGTATCTACAGCTTCCGGTGGCTGGTAAGAGGAGGAGGGTGGGGGGATTAAGATGGCATCCCAAGCGGAATCTGGGGTAAATAAAAAATGAATTTCATTTTTAAAGCTACATGATATACTTTAAGAGCTGAGACGTATTGCTGGTTGGACGGTGAGCCTTAAAACATGTATTTATTACATTCATTGCCTGGTTTATTGTCTTCATGTGCTCTCGTGAGAGTTGTGTCGTGCGGCTTTAGTGCCATCTAGTGGTCCCGAGTGGAAACCACCTATAGGTCAGTGTAATGGAAAATGCTCCCCATCCGGAGCAATTAGCCTCCATTCATCTGACTGGACCTAATGCGCCAAGACTTCAACTATTTACACTCTCAGTTAAGCTTATCTCTCTTTACCTGCCACACTATTCACAGCATATGACACACACACAGAACTTAATTATGCGCTGTAATCTAATGAAAAAATAATATCCTGAATGTATGAAGTAGCCCATTCACCCCCAATAATATTTCACTCTATAAACTGACTCTGTAGATATACCTCAGCCCTCATGGGCCGGGCACTATATATGCCAGTGTGTCTGTCTACCTACTCACACACACACACACGCTGCATGGAAACACAGGCCAGTGCCAAGGCCATACTGTGCGGCTGACACATGTCCTCAGTCCTCCGGTCTGTGGTGGTCCTCTACTTCCTCTGCTTTTCCTCTGCTGACTCAGTTAGGGTTGTATGTATGAGTAAATAAACACTTTCTGCCGCACCAGTGGTTTAATTCCACGCAACTCCATGGCATCGGTCCAGGCCCTGTGCGCTTCAACTGTGCCAAACATGCGTCTCCCCGTCTCACCAAACGCGCTCTGCAGCGAGGCAATGCTGTTTCCTCTGTTAAACAGACGGATTGGACCGGTAATCACCACTGAAAGGTACATAAACAGAGCAGCTGATTTGTCTACCTACTCCCCAACCCCCCCACCCCCTCCTGCTTGAGTCCAATACCGGACTCTCACAGAAATAAAACTTAAGTGGTCCTGAAGGCTTGTTTATGGGCTCGTCTTTTTCTGATCTGAGACTGTGCCCCACACAAGCACCGAGAGAGGGGGAGAGGGAGGGGGAGCTTTGCGTTAGCAGTAATATGTCAGATGATAAACAAAAGGTTTAGGTTTAATCCTGAGGGCTTATCGGCACCACACACAGCAGAGGAGGAGGGGACCTTGGGTTGAGTGATGAAAAGCACTGCGCGGTACAGGCCAATCTGCAGTGTCTGATGCTTGAGTGAGATGCTCCGAGGAACTGATTAACGGTGAATTAAACTCGCCGTCCATTCAGTTTACATCTCAAATATTTCGAACAAGCCCGCTGGAGTCCAAGCCTCTCGGACAAAAGTGTGTGTGGACATGCACGCTTTTTTTGCGCGACAGCAGGCAGCACGCGTCATAATGGTCGGAGAACAGACGTGCATGATGCAGTTGGAATGCCTGTTTCCCATGTTGGCTGCGGCAGGCATCCAAAGAAAGCAATGACAAACACACACACACACACACACACCAGACACCACACACACACACACACACACACACACACACACACACACACACACACACACTCCTTGCATGCAATGTCAGCAAAGTGAAAGTCTGGAGGGGCATGGCTTCATAAAGTGTGAGAAATAGAAGCTCTCGTGCATGACATCACCCGCACATGAGCCAACACAACAGACACACACACACACACACACACACACGCACACACACACACACACACGCACACACACACAAACACACACACACACACACAAACACACGGCACCTAATAGATTTGTCATCAATTTCAATACCAGAAGCCGCAAGTGACAAGTGAATTTGTCCCTTTCAATGCTCCTAAACCATACACACACACACAGACACAACACAGACACACACACACACACACGCACACACACACACACACAGACACACACACACACACACACGCACACACACACACACACACACAGCTATTCATACCCCCATCCCCCAAAGTGCCATGGTAACAGCCTGCCACAGAGTTGTGAACCACACGTTGGACACAGCTTCATAACGTCACGGACGTGTCTTCACATGGACCCAACGTAATCGCCATGTGCCTGAAGTGGGAGCAGATCTCATGCCTGTAGACTACATGTGGAGAACAGTGATGCTCCTTTAAAGCCCCCCCTGCTTGTAACACACTCTCATGATCCTTGCCCCCGCCACAAACACACACACTTGGCAGTCACATAACTTGAGACTATGGTGACAAATGAGTCTTTCCTGTAGTATCAGCTTCTAAAGCTAGCGTTGCTGTCTCCTAGTGCCGCCGTCTGCCTGTCTGTATCCTCTTGGCTCGGCTCACCTCAGGGAAATGTAAAGATGTAATGTTGAAGTACTCACATTACCCAGGACCTCAAGTGGGATCTGAACATCAGCTCCATCACCAAGAAGGCTCAGCAGAGGATGTTCTTCCTGAGGCAGCTGAAGAAATTCAACCTTCCAAACACATAAATGGTGCACTTCTACACGGCCATCAATGAGTCCATCCTCTGCTCCTCCATCACCGTCTGATTCGCTGCAGCCACAGACAAGGACAAAGGCAGACTGCAGCGTGTCCCCCGCTCTGCCCCGAGAGGGTGATCGGCTGCAATCTGCCGTCCTGCAGGACTTAGCAAGTTAGAAACACAAACTGTTTGTGTCCCTTGCATCTGGCAGGAGGAAGAGGTCCATCAGGACCAAGACCTCACGCCACAACAGTTCCTAATTTATTTTATATTATTATATATTCTATTGAACTATCTTGAACTAACAAATTCATTGCAGTATCACAAGCTGTACACTTTCCAAAGATGACAGTTTAGAGGTTTATTAAAACACATAATGTTGTAAGTAGCCAATGAGTGGGATGTAACGCTATCTGTTATTAGCACAATGCTCCTGTTGTAGATTTTTGTGATGAAGGGTCATTTTTAACATTTTGGGTTTACACTATCAATATTCTACGCTACATGTTATCAAGAGATGATGTTAATTCAAATGTATCAACTATGTTAGCATAATAGTATTTTACTGCACATACAGCCGGGCTTTACGTGAGTATGCTAACCTTAGCTTTGTCAGAAGGTTTTTTGGGATGGTTTATTGAATCTAAAAAAATGATGATGCAACATTTGAACACATTTTTTTTCATGACTGTATTCAGGAATAACTTTTTTTCCCCCTAAACTTGTGAACTAATGTTACCATTCTGCTGTACGGTTTATTGAATCGACGGTGAAAAGCCAAACAGAAGAAGAAGAAGATAATCACATTAGACGATTTCTGGAGCACGGAAATGAAGCAGAGAACAAACGGTCTGACTAATAGAAAGTAGAAAGGTGGGTCACACATGTAGCCTACGTGATGAAGGACAACTTAAGGTAAGCCGCTGGCACGGGAAGAAAGAGGAAAAGCCAAAGAATCAAATTTAATAAAAGGGTACAGGGAAGAAATTGAGTAATGGAACTGGACGCATGTCAATTATGTTCCTGAAAGTTAAATTCTGCAGGAATGACCTCATCGGCACAAGACGGCTCCAGAGCGTTTCACTTCGGCCATGTTGGCTTTGCATTGGTAGAGCACAAACACACACACACACACACACACCATCTTCTGAATCATGGCCAATAGCATCATAGTCTAGCCCAATCACTTCCAGATTCAGTGACGTCACCTCTGTCAGGTTCACAGGAGGCAGCAGAAGGCAGAGACTCACACACACAGACAAACATGCCCACACACACACACACACGCACACGCACACACACGCATCACCCATTCACCGGAGGACGATGCACTGATCTGTATTTCCAAAACTTTTCAGTTCAGTTTCTTCGTTGAACTCTGCGATCAACTGTGCTCGCATCATTCAGTGGATAACGCAGAGGACTGACAGCCTGAAACTGTTATGGCTGAGAGCCATGCGGCTGCAGGCTGGACTCGAAAGGCCTTTATTACTGTATGGTTTTAGTAGCCTACAGAGGTTAGGAAAGGGAGCAAAACACTTGAAAGATCACGACTCTTTGCTGTCCTTGCTTCGAAATGGTAGAATAAGGTCTCTGATGACATCAGGGACCGCAGAGAGCCATTAGATATTCCGCCGCAAACTAAAGACGCACCTCTTCAGACTCCACCTTGACTAAAAACACTAACAAATTGCAGCACTTATAAATTGTACTTATAATGTCTCATAGGCTACGTTCACACTGCAGGGCTTAATGCTCAATTCCGATTTTTTTGCAAGGCCGTTCACATTAAATGCGACCTACATGTGATCTCCTGTGTAACGTGAATTACCCAGAAGCGACCCGCACTTGTTAGCTAAACATGGATGTCAACAGTGGAGTGATATAAGAGCCCGTCTACGGGCATATTAGACATTCTCTGGTGATATTAAACATATTGAAGTTGTTTTGCCAACGAAGCCAGTAGTTACAATCTTCTCGTTTTAACAAAAAAATTAAAGCGGAGGAGAGCAAGGTTTTTAGCTCTGGTGTTTTGTGGAGCCGTGGTAGCAACGTCGGTGTAACACCCAGACTGGGGACTTTGGCCACAAAGTGATTCTGTGTGTCTTCTGTCAATCACTCTTCCCTCTCGTTTCAGACACCGCCTACCTGTGTGCCGCCGCCCCCGTGATTACAAGCTCCACCCTTATTGTTTTCACCTGTGTCTCGTTCCCCTGTGTATTTAGCCCTTGTCAGTGAATTGTTCTGTGCCAGTTTGTCTTTTGTCTCCCATGAGCTTACCAGCGGTTTTCCCCAGTGTGCCTGCTCGTGTTTCGAACCGTTTCTGTCCACCGCAACCCTTTGCCTGCCGACTTGGATTTATCTGCCTCCTCTGTCTGATTACCCGTGTACCGAACCTTGGCCTGGATTAAATACAAGAATTGCTCTTACTACCGTGTGTCAAGTCTGCTTTTGATTCCAAGTCCTTGTGGCCCTAGCCCCCCGTGATAGTCGGTACAAGAAATGTGTCGGTGCGGAGTCGCAGCCAGGAGTGTTGGGACACCGAAATCACTTCCGAATGTCCCGATCCACCTTGTGAGCGCCTTCGATTAACTCTGTCACAGGCAAGAGACACGTCTGCGGCGGCGCATTATGACGTTTGTCGAGCATTAGTGACGTGCAGGTCGGATACATGCGACCTGGCCGTTCAGACTGAAGTCGCATCTAAAAACATTGGATACCTATCGGAATTGGGTCCACATACCCAAGTGGCCTGGGTCGCATTTGAAAAGATCGGTTCTGTGTCGTTGAAATCATCAGATACAGGTCGCATAGGCGCGGAAAAATCGGAATTGGGTCGTTTCAGCCTGCAGTGTGAACGTAGCCTTAGATTTAACCATTTGTAAATCGGCTTATTTGACAAAATTGCACTTTCTTGTTTCTTGTTCCTCTCGCTTTGGATAAAAGCTTCAGCTAAATGACATGTAATGCAAGGTAATGTAAAAGACCACGAGAGTTAAGGTTTCAATTAAAATTTCAAAGCTACTCTTTATATTTCTCACTTTAACATGATTCAAAATGAAAGATTTCTTTATTGGCTATAGGTCTATGGGGTCACTCAAATTTGGTAAGAACTCATCAGGGAGCCTTGGTTTTATTTATTCTCATAAAGTCATAAATTACTTTCCCTGTAGTGACGCACATTTATAAAATGAAAACAGGGTAATAGAAGATATTCACTGGGACTTATTAAATCTATTGCTTATATTAAATGATCTTTAACCATTAGGGAAGATAACTGTTTGGAGATAGGGAGAAGGAAAATTATATTTATATATTAAGCCATTTCTTCTCTTGTTTTCTTTTTCATAAAGCTGTAAACATGTTTGCATTTGTCTCTTTTGATCCTGATATTTGTATGTATTTTTGGTATGATAATTGTTTTAATTGTTCCTCTTTGAAAAGCCCTTGTAATACTTGGTTTTCAATATTTCCATATATATACACATTATTATGATTTTTATTACAACTACTTTATAAGGATAAAAAACTTGAGCTGGTTGGAGCATAAAAGAGTCAACTGCTCTATTTGATGACATTACCAACACCTCCCCTGTCTCTCCTCGTGTCAAAGTTCACCATGCCAGGAGAGAAGACAAATGTGATGCACTGATGATGAATATGATTGGCCGTCTGTGTGTGTGTGTGTGTGTGTGTGTGTGTGTCTGTCTGTCTGGAAGGAAGGACTTTGCTGAGCTTCAGAAGTCTAAGCCCGGCTCAGGATGTAGTTATGGAGCGCTAATTTGAGAGATGTCTGATTGCGGGATTTCTGTGGGCGGGCCCCTAAAAAACCGACTCACAGAAAGCTATACGCACAAGCACACAGACACACAGACGCACGGACGCACAGACGCACACAGACTTTATCAGTCAATAATCCATCAGGTGTCGTTAACAGCAGAGGATATAGACAGATTGAAGCCAGAGGGAGAGAGAATGATGTCACACAAACACACTTTGCTGCCAGGATGCTCATGTGTCTCCACGTGTCCCTTTCATCCTCTTTATCACCCCCCCCCCCCCTCCCCCCAACGGACACACACACACGCAACTGACATGTGGAAACATATCGTGCAAATGTACAGCAGGCCTACAAAGGAAATGTTTATTTGACTTCACTAGACCAATGTTTTAACACAACGCTAATTAAATAGCTAGAAACGAGGATCAATGTGTGTCTTTAATGAGTGAGCCGGCGTTAAGCGACAGATACATTGTTTTCTCACAGGCTGTCTCTATTTGAACTCCCTTCCCACACTATAGATCACCACTACAAGGATATCTTCGGAGCACAAGCTTTTGTTTAGCAGTGACAGTAATCCCTTAAAGTGGTGCTGTGAATCAATGTCTTTAGTAACACTGACGGAGGCTCATTATGTGTAAATACAGGCGGGAGCCACTAATAAATCATTTCTCATGGTCCTGATAGAGCACTAACCGCAAGGCATTAAGGCTTTGTGAATACAAACCACACGTTGGCAGTCAAGCTGTGTGTGTGCGCGTGGGTGTGTGTTAGTGTGAGTTACACCACACTTTGGCGGGCCGTCTGATGGGGCTCAAGCTGGCTTTTGATTGAAATAGCATGTTGTCTTTTGAATTCCCTTTTCGGCAGCGTTCAAATTATAGTGTCTCTACAGTGCTGCAGTAAAGTTTCCTGGGCTGGGAGTAAAAGTCAGAACAGTAGAAATGTTGCTCTACGCATGTGAGGACAGTCTGTAGACGCCTAAGGAGATGCTCATTTGTCTTCTGAAGATTGACTGCTGTGGTGCAGCAGACGGTTGAATTGGTTTCTACAGATGTTGGTGTTAAAAGCATGATGTGGATTTCAAGGACACAGGCGTTGTGTCACAGTGCATCACTGGTGATGGCATCCACAGGAAGTGCATGTTGTGAGTGTTGTAGTGTTCAAGCAGTTAAGAATACGTGCAACATAGCAGATTTTTCTGATCTAACTGGCATCATTAACTGGTATTATTAGCCAGCTAATGTTTTTCAAAATCTTCAATTCAATTCTAATTATGGTTCAGCATGCTTTTAATGTGAAATAACTCTTAAAGCCTTTACAGTTTATTATTAATAATTAATAACAATTTCAGGAAATTTAAGGTCTACAATCATCTATTTTATTGTGTTAGCTAATATATTTCAGTTATCTACAGTTAACTTTTTTCCTTCCTTTTTTATAATGCAAATGTTAGAAGATATCTATCCCTCTTGGTACAAAAGAGCTGGAAAGCATTGGCCCATCCTGCAACCCATGGAGTTTGTCTGACAATGATTTAGATTTATATTTGTGTAAAACTAGCTTGTTCTCTCTTGTGAAACAATCTGGTCGTGCACATGGTTTATCAACTCCATGTCTAGGATCTGAAGTTCATAATCGGAGTGTAAACAATGAGAAATATTACTCCCACAGGGTAAGCTGTCCTTGGACTGCCGATGGCTGCAAAGGTTGGTTGTATTTATGTAGAGGGAATCTGA
The DNA here is from genome assembly GCA_021346845.1 of Apeltes quadracus. Taxonomy (NCBI): domain Eukaryota; kingdom Metazoa; phylum Chordata; class Actinopteri; order Perciformes; family Gasterosteidae; genus Apeltes; species Apeltes quadracus. The sequence goes on along the minus strand of CM037920.1, from coordinate 14,190,541 downwards.
TGACCTGATTATTTGGCAAAACATTTGTAATTTGAGATATGTTTACATCTTCATTTTATACAACCTGTTTTCATTTAATCATTTCCATATCTCCATTTATTATGTAGATGAGCTATGTTTGAAATAACAAAAAGCTGGTGAAACCCTAAAGGTTTACGTGGAGACATCTAACACAAGATTTTATTTTTTAGTTCATCTTGTCCACCACAGTGTTTAATCCAGCCTGGCCGGACCGGCCAAAATCTGACAGCTCATCCTTCCTCTGAGGTCACTCCTGTTCTTGCAGCAGCCCGTCCAGCTCCAGCTTTGGCCGGACCCGTACATCCAATCATACCCCTATCCGGGCCCATTCTGCAGAGATGAGGGAATGAAAGGTCCGATTAGGGCCTGCTGGAAGTATTCAGCGTGCCCCCCCCCGGTCCCGCCCCGCCTCGCCCGGCTCTATCACCCCAGTCGGCGGCCGCCTTCTAACCAGCCCCTCTCCCCTCGGCCCTGTGCCGTTCTGGGCTGTGATTGACATGTGAATTACAGTGTGTGGTGATGATAATAAGAGTGCTACCCGGGGCCAGGCCTGCGCGTTCCAGCAGCAGCCAATCCCAGCTGGCACGGCCTGAAAGACAACCGCTGCCACCTTCTGAAGAGGCAAATAAAAATGACAAGCTAACTGTTAAAGAACTGCAGATTTTTCACATGTTGTTTTAAAAGCTTTTGTGGCTATGCCAGATTTTTTTTCGTCTCTTTCCCTCTTTTTTCCCCCCCTTAATTTTCACTCTTCATCCTCGCGACCACATCCAGCAATATGAAACCCCTCATTTATCAGGGCCATCTAAAAATAATCCCCCTCCACTGTGGCCAGGCTTTGATAAAAAATATTTGTGTTCAGTGTGATTGTGCTCAGTGGGACAAAAACAGATGAAGACGTGTGTGACTGTGAGGGGGAGAGGGGGATGTTCCTTAACTTCTTGCCACAGACACAAAACGATGGTTTCCCCCAAAACAATTACTACTTCCCCCTCACCATGCATGTTAACACCAATGGCGGACCTCAACACATTTAAAACTCTTGCTTAAGCCCGCCAAGAGCCCGGAAAAAACTTCACGCTTTAATGTTGGCAATGTTCGCGTTTATTCGCAATATTTCCTCCAAACAGTCCAACATCATGTGCCAGTTGCACATCAGAGTATTAGGAATACATCTCCCAGCACCATTCGGATTAGTTTTCCACCCCTTGCTTGGCAAGGCTGTCCCTATTTGAGGAAGAGGCGTCAACTGAGATCCTTATGAGTCTGATTCTCATTATCAATTACTGCTGTTTTTGTTTCTTTTCACCGCAGCCATTAACCTCATAGTTACTGGCAGTCAGGGAAAGGGCGAGAGAGGGAGAGAGGGAGAGAGAGAGAGGTAGAGAGAGAGGGGGGAGGAGCAGTTTTCATCAAAAAGAATTAGCTATCCAAACAAGTGAGATGAATGTGCCGTAAAGCCGGATTCACGGCGGGCCTCATGAAAGCAAATGTGGACAGATGAAGATCTACATGCGTTTAATAGGAAGGGGGTGAGTAGCAAGGGATAACTACAGGCTTAGGAAGAGAGGAAAAGGGAGGGAGGGGGGAGGATAATTCACAACACACTTGTGGTGAGAGGAGGAGGCTTGGCTGAGATGTTACTTTCCTCTCCTGTCTCTACTTTTCCTCCCCCTCTTGCCCTCATCCCTCGTTACCCGCTGGGGCCAGGCGGAGGCAGAAGGAGCCAGTAAAGGCTGGATGCCGCGGCACATGAGCCATTAAATCTTCCGACACTGCGGGCAGGGAGAAGGCGGTAGTGAGCGGCCTCGTACCCAGGCTCCTCGAACGCTTCTCTAAAGGACTTGGCCATTGTTGTGCTCTTAAAGTTTGAAATTAGCCCGAAAAGAACAAAGACAGGGTTTTGGCCGGGCTTAAGAGCGGCGAGAGAGAGAACGCATTGGAGTTAACGTTAGATATCTTGCCAGAGAACAGCTGAGCGTTTAAAGAAGTTTAAATATTTGTAAGTATTGTACAAGTATTGCTGCACCGATATTCTAAAAACAACCGTAGTCAAAAATGAATGAATGCTCTATTTGTTGGAGACAATTTTCCCCCACAGGTTAGGACTGTGTGAACGATGTGCACTGTGACGTCACCTGTCACCATCTTATTTTTTGTCAACCCGAATAGACACGTCAAGCCCAACCAAATGTAGCCCTGATGGCCCTTGAAAAGACTCCCATTTAAAGCCTACACATTGGCTTCACTTTCAGACCCACAAGTTTACTCCTGCATCTACAATCAGGGAATGTTTGAGGCGACAGACATCAGGTTTCTGAAAATCCTGGATACATTGAATGTGCATTTGGTTTATTTTGTCAATGGGGATGTTTTTTTCTGCGGCCAACTGTTTCAAAACGTTAACCACGTTGCATTGAGTGTCTCTGCAACCGAGTGAGTTTTTGGACAATAATGGAGCTGTAGCATATAATAAAAATGTCTCTTTTTTTCATTTGTACTTTCACTTTTATTTATTTGAAGTATAAGTTACATTTTCTCTATACTCTTTTCCTCCCTGGTGTCAATCCCCTGTAAAGCACTTTGAACTGAACTACAATGAATGAAAGATTTCCATAAAGTAGTTTGATTGATTTCTCGAGAAAGGGGAGTGGTGATGAGGCGGATGTTACAGAAGCTGGAACACATAGAAATATTTTTGTGGAATTGATTGTGTCTCTGCAACAACTCAAACTCTCTCCTCTTTTGTGGTTCTCACCTTTTTTCCCTCCTTTCTCCTGTTTGTCATCAGCGGTCAAATCAGATCTGTCTTCCATCAAATTTGGAAGGGAGAACGTTGATGCTCTGGACGGCTGTACCCCTCCAGGCAGAGACACTGAGGTTATGAGTAGCAGACGTGACGCCACGCACACACAAACACGGTGGAGCTGATGACATGTCACGTTCATAGGAATTAGTCACTGTAATCAGTCATGTTGTAAAAAGCTTAAACGGGCTGCCTGCTCCCATCGTCCTCATCGTCTCAATGTGCTCGGCCCATTCGAAGTACAGCCAGTCGATACCGACAGCGGTAAATAACACACAGTCACTTGAAATCTAAAATTACATCAGTGTAACCAGCGTTGGAAACAGTTTGCACATTGTTACGTCCCCAGAGTGTGTTTTCCAGGTTAGCCACGCCTTACGTCCGCTCCAGAGAGCTCACATCCCATCAGCGGCACAATACGCTAAGTGTTTACAGCGTCCTATCCTCAAACACTCTGCACGTGTCACGGCGGACGGGGAGGTGGAAGTTTGACGTTTGGCAGTGAGTGGGCATCCGCTCCAGCACCACATACCCAGAATCACCCTCTTTCTTTTACACACACACACACACACACACACACACATATACACACACACACATACACACACCACGCATGCAAACTGCTCAGCATCATGATCCAACTTAAAACAAACCATCAGGCGCCGTCACATCAACTCAGCACTGCAACAGACAGACAGGCCTGTTTATAAACACACACATGCATTCATCCGTTAGCATGTGCACATACAGTACAGACAGATGCCTACCGGGGGTGTGCGGCTGCTCGCAATTACTCTTTGGGCCCCCAGATTTACCAACACACACACACACACACACACAAACACACACACACACACACACACACACACACACACACACACACACACACACACACCACAGACAGACAGACACAAGTGTCAGTCATAGAGTCATAAACAAAACATTTGTATTAAGTGTAGTGGAGTTGAATTAATAAAAAGCAGGAATGTTTCCTTAAAGTTACTTTTAAGAGCCTTTGACTGATATAAAAAGGCCCACCAGTACGTTGCCGATTGCCAACCAATTATTCACCAATGAATATTAGTGTATCAACAGCATGCCGACCGGGCCTCCAGGCGCAAAATGCTCGGAAGGCCTAATTGCGGAAGGGCTTCAAACTTCCGCACTGATGGAAACCCGAGTCCCGTGCTAAATTGGATTTGAGTCTCTCTCTCGTTTTCCGCCGAGCGTGCTTATTGTGCCTAATAAGAGGAAACACGTGTGCCAAACATCCCCGAATGTCGACGAACGCAGATTTGCACTGGATTACAAATCATGAAAACAACTGGAAGCAGCTTCCCGTTGTGCTCGCCTGCACGCCCGCCACCACGCGGCTGACATCCCCTAATCCCACGACGAAGATTTATGAGCTGACTCGTCAATAGGGGGAGAAAATAATTCGAGTGGAAGGAAACGACGCGGGCTCTTTCTATCGGAACCTCGCGTCTTTTGTTTCCCAAAACTGGTAACAAGCCCCGCGCGCGCAGATTAATTTCCGAGGCTCTCCTCCTGACCGCGTTTTCAGGACGCACTTTTTTACCGTATTGAGAGAAAGCGACTAGAGTAAACATAAATCCTGCCGGCCGCAGTCCTCAAACCGGTTATGATGACAGAGAGCATGCGATTCCGGTTGGTCATAGTTCTCCATTTCCCGGCTGTTGTATGAGATTTCCATCACCAACCAAACCAACCGTGCCGTAAACACAGCCCTCATTTGTTTTCTCCTCACAGCAATTATATCATGTGATTAAAAAACATTTTAAATAGGACCCTCGCTGACTTGTATTTGTGTAAAGCGGATCTATTTCATGTCGAGCAGTAATGTAATAATCCCGAGCTGTCATTACGGCCCAGTTTCCCCCCTGCGCGCCGAACTCCATCTGATCTCCGCATTTATGAGAACCAGACCGGCGCGCACCCTCACCGAGTACCGGAGCGAGTGAACGAGGGGGGGAATCAAACCCCACTTCGATACAGGAGGAGCGGGACACAAGAGACTGTTTTACGGAAAGCCTTCAGATTAATATAGGAAATGTTAGCTTCAACAGAAACCTGGCGAGTTTCAAGGAGATATTTTACCTTCCAGATGGTCGGAATTAAAAGCTTCAAATAGTTGTGCTCCCCCTGCAGCTCTAAAGTGCTCATTCTATTCATCTATCGGATGTCTGAATGGAGTGAAGCAACATGGGCAGGTCAATCAATGAGGTGGCTTAAAGAACATTTAGGGCTTTACGAAATTTAAATATAGGAGATTTCATGCTTTTCTTTCTTTAATATTATTGTTTTTGTCCTATCACATTTGCTTTTTTTAAAGGAAATTACCTGGTTTATATTACAAAATGCCACAAACCATGTGACCGTTCATCATCCCACACTGCACCGCGCGTAAAAACGCTGCTTCTGGATGTTGCAGCTGGACTGCCCTACGCTAAACAACATATTGCCTAAAGTGGTTTTTTTTCTACTAGAGGGATGATGGTAGTTGGTTGGACAATTTAACTAATTTTCTTGCAAACAAACTGAATTGAAGTGAACTGAGTCCTGTTACACCTGTTGATACTGATGAGATCATTCGCAGCCTTCTCTTTCATTTCAAAATCATATGAAAGAATTGTTTAAGAGATCCATTTTGTATTGACTCCAGCCTCGACGTTTATTTGTGTTTATTTGTTCGTTAACTATATTTAAGCCTGAGATCAGTGTTCGAATTTGTGCAGCGCATGCTCATGTGGAGGAATGCACGCTGCTCTCTTCCCTCCCATCTCCGTGACGCGCAAAAAGGAACGAGATGAACAAGCCCTCTATGGGGCAGAGAGGAATTAAAGGGGATACACGGAAACGGATGAAGTGGGACAGGGGGAACTATTGTTGTGAGGGGGAGAGGCGTGCCAACAATCAAGGATTTGTGACCAGTGTGCGCGTCTCGGAGAACACGGTGAGGCACTTTATCAATTACGCCTCGTCACAGAGCCGCCGTGAGAGCAGAAGGGCTCCCTGAGGTGCCGCTGCTGCCTTTTCCACCCTGTCCTGTCCTGAATGTGCCGGGACACCGACAATTGTGCGGGACAAAGTCAAAGTTCAGACGGATATACGATTGGCAGACGGACGGGATCTGGCGCCGCGATGCAGGGTCTGAGCTCCCGGGCTCACGCGTTTTCGGTGGAGTCGCTGGTCGGGAAACCCTGCAAGAGGATGAAACTGTCGGAAGAGCACGAGTCAAGTTCAGCTGGAGACACCGGCAGGGATACGAGCATCTTGACCGGTGAGGGGGCCAATGGACAGATCGGTTTCGGCAATTACTTCATGACTTTGTGAATGTAAACGCATTTTACGCGCATTTTACGCAATGCAGTCTGCCGTCTGCTTGCTTTGCTCCGTCAGTCTTTATTTAATTGTATTTTTCTACATTTAACAAGTTCAACATTCTATTCCATTTACGCAATTGTATCATCTTAAAGTGTTTTTTTTATAGCGAAAATAGGTTTTGGGAAATAGTATATGTCGCCAAACTGGAGCAACTTTTTTTTTTTTTTTTTCACTCTTTTTACAGGACTGTACAGGCTGTAAGTTGCGGCTCACTTGTTGGCCCGAATATGATTTTGGAAAACATAACAATACCGGGCTTCTTTACTCAGCACCTCACTGATCCCACCTGTGCCCCCTGCATACAGGCCTGAACGAACATCCACTCGGCCAGATGGAGAGCACGACCGGGGAAGAGGGCGCGCCGGGGGACCCGCAGACACCGACCGGGAGGTCGGGTGCTGAAGAGGCGGACCCCTGCGCAGGGGAGAGCAAGCTGAAGGAGAGCGGCCGCCGGCCGGACAGAGAGGTCCGGGCAGAGCTGCAGGGCTGCGACCTGTGGAAGAGATTCTACGAGATCGGCACCGAGATGATCATCACCAAAGCTGGCAGGTAAATACGACGGGTTTTACAGTGATCTCTGGCAATTATTGGCAGGCTTAACGCTGCTGTTAACGGGGCCCCAAGGCTTTACGTTTGTTCCAACCCGCAAAACTTATTTGGCCTAACAAACGGAACCACATCTTATTCTCATAATATACAGATAATCCGAATGCGCTTAGACAAAACACTATTCAGACAAAATGAATTAAAATGCTTTATTTCAGTATGACGAAAACAAAATAAATAATACAAGAATTAAATTATGATGTTTCTCCTTCTGAAACAGACACGATTTACATTTGTACCTGCATGAAAAGAAAGTTGTAGATTTCATCACCAACGGTAATTACAACGGTATTTATCATGAACTGTGGTCACCGGTGCACGTTTATACCGTGTAAAATGGGTACAAGCGCGCTGCGGACGATCATAATTATGCAAAATGTAGGCCTCAAATCAGCCTTTATTAGTTCATCATTTACTACGGCACGCGATTAGAAATACTAATAGTTGTTTATCTGATCATTGGAACAGAACAAAACAAATAATGCACATAGACTTTATGTATTACTTTCAGTTACACATGAAATAAAACCATATATGATCCAGGATATAATATTGTGGCACGTTGACGTTCTCGTGATCGATCACAATAGTCAGTCTGACGCCCTCCAGGCCCCTCGAGGACCGAACATCCCTCCCTTATAACTGCAGCATAGACGTTTGAAGGAAGGTTTTAAAAGAATAAAACACGACAGAGGCATCAGATGAACGCGCTGCGGTTCTCTTCTCCCCCAGGAGAATGTTTCCCTCTGTGCGCGTCAAAGTGCGCAACCTGGACCCGTGCCAGCAGTACTACGTCGCACTGGACGTGATGCCCGTGGACTCGAAGCGCTACAGGTGTGTGTACCTGTGCGAGAGTGCTCAATGAAGCAAAGCCCCGATGCGGCCAGTCGTGTATTTACTTTATACGTCTCCGGCAGGTACGTGTACCACAGCTCGCAGTGGATGGTGGCGGGGAACACGGACCACTCGTGCATCTCTCCCAGGCTCTACGTGCACCCGGACTCGCCGTGCGCGGGAGAGACGTGGATGCGTCAGGTCATCAGCTTTGATCGGGTCAAACTCACCAACAACGAGATGGACGACAAGGGGCATGTAGGCAACCCATCTGAGCATGCGCGGCCTTCTCTTACTCGGTCTCGGTATTTCTCCGTCCAACTAGGGGCAGATTATGACCAGCGGGCCCACAGAGCTCACCGCTTTGTTTACAACCCTCCATTTCCTATGACTGGAGTGATTTATTTTCTAATCCCCAAATTGTTTTTTAATTTGTAAAGTTTATGCAGATGGTAAAAACACACTTTGAACCCCCGTGTCTGCTCCAATGCTCCTCGGAGGGCCTCTGTCAGGAAGGGGGAGTCCTGTAAAGGTTCTGGGATGTGCGGGTGTGACAGATGTGGCTTTAGGTGGCTTTTCACTTGACAAACCACGGTGGAATTTGTGTGTTTATTCTGGTAATGGATGGAGAAATGTAGAACTGCAGAAATCCCCCGTTGTGGTTAGCTTAACATCTGGAACTGTTTTGCTCATTTTAAACAGTAAAAAATAATTGTTGATTGTGTATCTCCCTTTTTTTTAATTTTTAGAAAGAATTTACCTTTTTCTCATGAAACGTGATTTCTGTATTTCATTAAGCTCTTAACTTTATAGGTCAAATGGAATCATTTGGATTATTAATAATTCTAACAACATAACAACATCTTTATAAATGGTTAAATCTAATTTGAGGAAATTAAAGTTGTGCTTATTTAATTGTTGATTTTTTTTTAGAGATCTCAAATTAAAATGTACGTTAGGTGGTTAGTGGTTTAATATCTGTTTAGTGCACTGATCGAATTATATTTGAAGATTTGTTTGTTTTCTATGTAAAATAGCAGATTCCTTATTTATTTTCTTAGTTTTCATTTACGCAGCCACTTTCATACAAGCATTGTGTTATAGATTATGATGGTGGTCATGTTAATTAGTGTTTTGTTCTATTATCATTTTGCACATATGCCACATTTTGTTATAATTTAGTTTCTGCATTTTATTTTGGCTGGTTTAACAACCAGTTAATTTATGTAAAAAATGACTGCAGCTATTTGAATAGTTTTATTTTTATTTGGTCTAATCTTTCAAACTAAAATACCAAAGGTTCTTTCATTCCAACCTTATGATCGCATGTGTTTCAAAACCAAAGAATGGCAATGCGATGCCATCCTTTTGCACTTCCAGGGAACTTTGAGGAAATTATTACCATTATTAATTATTATTTATGTGTTTATTGTTATTGTTATTATCTACTGTGTGAAGTCTGAACCCAAACGATTAATCAGTTGAAAAAGTTATCTGGAGATTAACTGATAATAAAACCGGGGCTGCAGTACGACATGTTTGCTGTGAAGTTTAAAGGATCTTCCTCATCTCTCTGTCCAGATTATCCTCCAGTCGATGCATAAATACAAGCCACGTGTGCACGTCATCCGGCACGACCCGCGCACAGACTTGTCACAGATCCGGTCGCTGCCTACTGAAGGGGTCCACAGCTTCTCCTTCCCGGAGACGGAGTTCACCACAGTCACTGCTTATCAGAACCAACAGGTAACACTCACTGGAACCGGCCCCATCCTCTCAAATACCAATCAGAAACTCTGCATTCAACTGTTGAAACAGTAATACAATACATTCAAAATGTCAGGTCATCTGGCTTTAAACTTGAATATTGCATCCTGAATGTGCTAGAAATTATAAGAACGCAGACGTGCCTGTAATATTCCTCAGAGATCCAATTGACAGCTCAAAAGACGTACTCAACGGCATCAAGGTGATGTTGCCAACTCTTATGTGTTCTCAGCAAAACTGAGAGTGCAGTGTCCATGGTTTTCGGTTGCCCGGGCCGTGTGTGTGTGCTTGTGTTCCCGAGCCGGGGGGGACCTGACCCCGCTGTTTGCAACGGCTCCTCCGGTAACAGAGGCGTCCAGGGGGAACGCCAGCCTACTTCATCGGGGCACATTTTTACGATCAGCGAACGTGTTATTACAGAAACCCAATAACGAGCTGCAACCGGGTCGACCGCTGGAGTCCACGCAGTCCATTTAAGCACCAAATAAAACCACGCGGCCTCCAAGAAACCCTGTTTGACATGGCAATGAGCTGGCGCTGCTGGGAGATGCAGTCCCCGAGAGAGAAGGCTCTGCCACTCTCCTCGCTGCTGTAAAAGCTGGGTCGTTGTTAGCTTTAAAACGTCAGCGGTCTGGCGCGTCCACTCTGACCCGTGTCCGCTTCTCTTTCTTGGGGCCAGATCACAAAACTGAAGATCGACCGGAACCCGTTCGCCAAGGGCTTCAGAGATCCAGGAAGGAATCGGTACAGCAAACCTCACCAAAACACTTGTTTTAGCTCAAGTGCTCAACTACAGGGTTTTATGGCTCAGCCACTGACATTTGACTCCACATAAAACCTTCACATGAAGTTGAAATGTGCATGGCAGAATTTCACACCTCCCATATTTAAATTCCCAAAACAGCATATTTTTTTTAGTGCTTGTACACGTAATGCGTGTGTGTTTGTGTGTGCGTGTGTAGGGGAGTGTTGGATGGCTTGTTGGAGTCGTATCCCTGGAGGGGCCCTCTCAGCTTTGACTTCAAGCCGTTCACCATACAGCTCCAAGGTAAATATAGGGCAGCTCTTGTTACCTTTCTGCAATTTTTCCCCTTTCAAGTTCCTGATGTCTGCTTCTTTTTTTTGTTTGCCAGGGAGCTCGGGGTCACCGACCAGCAGTGTGAAGAGTCTTCTCCCCCTCTCCTCTTCCTCGGCCCTTCACCCGTTCTCCGTCTCGGCGCTCCCCTGCCAGGACGCCGCCCTCCACGCCTTTGCTCTTCCCCACCACGGCAGGACTTCCGGCTCCTCGGCGGCCTCCCCGCTGCCCGGCAGGGTCTTCTCCTCCCTGGGAGCAGACCGGCTGAGAGGCCTGCCCCCGCTGTCTCCGCTAGCCGACCTCTCGCTCTTCTCGGCGCTGCAGCCAAAGAAACCCCCCCACTGCCTTCTCGAGTCCCCGGGAGGCTCCCCGTGCCTCTTCCCCCTCCACAGCCCCATCGGCCTTCAGGGGCCTCTGCTGCCTCCTCTGTCTGACGCCGCGGGCCCGTACTGTCTCTACCGCTACAGCTTCCCCCTGACCCCCCAACTCGCCGCCATTTCCCGGCACGCCAAACTAGCCGAAAACACCACAGACTGTCTGCTGCGCCAGTCTCCGTGGCACCCGACCAGCAACCACTGCCTCTGACAGCTGGACCGCACTTTTCGGGCTCCGGACCATTGGGTGAAACGAGCCAAAAGCTTATTACAAAATGGCCAATTCCCTATTGGAGCAAGATCCACAGGAGCGATGAACTGTGGCGGAGGGGACGTTTTTGTATTTGATCCATAGGCTTGTGTTGGATTTGTCGGCTCAAAAAAACTAATTGTGAAGCAGATCATGGGGCTGCTGCTCTTTAGACACTCAACGAGGGCCGAAAAACCCAACATCACATTAAAATGAAATGTAGATAAGATGCAGAGATTTACTTGGGACAGACAGCACTATTTCCCCCGCCGTAACTACTTCCAATGCTGTCATGGTGTTGCCAAAGATCATCAGCATTAGGACCTGAGGTATGTAATATAGATTCTAACAAATAATTGTTAAACTGTCAATAAGTGCCTATTAAAGTATATTTGTTTTATCCACTCCAATATTGAAATCTTCTTCTCCCGTACAAACAGTAAATGTATAAAAGAGTAAAACAAATTTTCACGTTTCCAAGTTGTGGTCACATGAATGCACATCACACTCAAATAAACATGCATCTGTGTAATCGGAAAAATAAATATTTTGAATAAGAAGTGAGGTAAAAACTCCCAACGATCCAGCAACAGGACAGAGTTGGTCCAAAACAGAGCTTGTTTTGTGTGTGTTTCTTGAGCTGTAAACAGCTGTATGCTGGTGTCATGCTTGGCCACGCCTGATTAATTGGATGAGCTCATCAGGTCTCTCTATCATTTTTAAGGAGGAAGAACATCAACTGCCACGTTTCAGCCGGCATTTTCCACCCCTGCACTTTATTACCAATAACTGCGCTAATTAGAGACGTATGGACGTGCCTTTATTGGGCCCAGCAGAAGGCTCCTCGCAGTCGTGCCTTCAATATTGTAAACCAGGTTGTAACATTGTTCCAGGATCAACAGTAACTCAACACCGCTGTGTGAAGACATGTGGAATTCTCTCAGAGAAGTACTGTGCCGTGAGGAGAAGAGAATGAAAAGCCACCGTGGGCCAACATAATGCTGTGTTTCTTGGTCCACACCAAAGGGGGCACGCCCGCTCGGCCGCTGATGTGATAATTCCAGCCTTCAGCTGGGACTCAAAACCCTGTAACCCTCCCTCGCCTCCCTCTCCACAGAGCGAGCATCGGCGGTTTAGGCAAAGCGGGGGGAAATGGACAGTTTCCCGACAAACGGTCGTAACCAAACAGCAATTTACTTGTCACGGCAAAGCGTGGCAGCAGGCTGATGCTGAGCTGGACGTGGAAATAGCAGGAAGGAGTTAATTGAGGAACTGGAGGCGGAGGGGATGGCCCGTGTTTCAGCGAGCGGTCAGGTGCGGCGCTATCAAACAGCCCGTCCTTTGTCCGCAGACGCACGTAATCTGTGGTGGTTATTTGATAGTGTCTGTCATTTCCATGTTGGGCTTTGCGGGACAATCATTTTAAACTCCCAGCAGATTCCTGATCTCTCAATTGAACTAATTGGTTTAATACGGGAGGGCGTGTGGGGGTCCTGACCTCTGCACCTGCACTCTCAAGTGGAGTAATTGCAGAAACGCAGTCACAAAAAGTGTACATACAACTCGCTATGCATTTATTTAACAGTACAAACGTGCTTGGTTCACTCAAGTTACAAGTAGCTAGACAAGAAGATTTACACTGTATTCATACTTGGTATTCATAATGGGCTACAGTCCTTTAGCTTGGCCTAGCATGAAGACTGGGGACGGGCCCAGGAAGTTTAACATTTTTTTGGAGTCAGTTGAAGTGTTTCCTATACTTTTTCCAACTATTTTATCCTAAGTTAAGCTAACCATCTCATGGCTGTAACTGTATATTTAATTACATATTTAACCTCCCAAACTATTCTTTTAAATTTGGTTTTAAATAAATTAAATGTTATTATAATCTTATATTTGATAGTAGTCGCTCTTTTCTTATCAAACTTCCTCTTTGAAAGCGCATCCGACCCAAACGCCGGTTGAAGACCCACGTTGAGTTAACCGGTAGTCAGCCTGTCGATGATTAACCGCGCCGCTCGTCCAGCCACCTTGTCGATTTGCCTGATAATGTTTCAGCACAATCCTCAATAAGGTGGCGGCAGAAAAAACATGGAAACGGTGCGGATTTGACTTTGTAACAACACAAAGAGGGATGTTTCTGCAGAGTTTGGTGATGATTGACAAGCAGTGGAGGCAGAGAAACCCGACCCTGCAGTCATTTGTTTCCAATCATGTGAAATGGCATCCTGAAACGGCAGAGAAGCTCGGCACAGAGTCAGGAGGTGCAAATTTACTCTGCCTTCATTAGATTAACATACAAGCCACACACACATGTCAGTTTTTTATATTAATAGTTGGCACACACTCACACCCACAGTTGGCCCGCTCAGCTTGGTACCCTGCGGCCTCGCTCACATTAGGCAAAGCGAGGTTCTCGCAAAGGCTTATACTGTTTTCTCTGTAAACTCAATAAAAGCTGGTTATTTATCAGGTCAGATTATAGGACGTGACTTGAGCTTAGCTGTAAAGTTGAAAGTGAAACCAGCTGTGGCTGAAATTGAATTACACAGAGTGAGTAATGTGAAAAGCGAGGGCAGTTTAACAGTGATTAAACGCTCTTCGGTGGCGATATCAAGCTGGCGTGAGCCGCTTGGTCAAACCGTTCACGTCCTCTCCTGCCCTCCCGTTCAGCACTATTTGACTCTCATTTCAGAGACACCCTGTGTTGTAAACATCCGTTTTAACATACCTCGCTCTATCGTGATCAGAAGTCTCCCAGCATTGGATCTCGGGATCTCGGATCAAAACCAGGAGCTCGCTGAATCTGCATGGCGCTTCTTTTTTTTCGATATGTGCGTGAAGACAGGGGTCACTGGGGCGACGCGTAGGCATGCGCTCCCTGACAGGCCCCTGTCACGGAGCAGAGGTTAGATGAGTGGAGGACAAACTGGTATAACATGTGGTCTGGCACCTGGCCTGCGTGTTTCTGAGGATCCGTGAGTGATTGTGTTTGTGTGTGCGTGCGTGTTGTAGTTTCCTCTCAGTGGTTCATCTGGACCTCAAACTCAGCTCTATTCTTCAGAGAAAGTGTTAATGACCCAAACAGCTCTTCACTCTCGCTCCTCACCTCTCTATTTTCACCTTTCCTACCTCACTCGAATCAGATGTGTATAATTAAGAGCACTGCCATTGGTAAGACGGGTGAAGTTACTATATGACACATAAGTTTAAAGGTACTATATGAAATATTGCATTTTTCTCTTCCAGAGATCTACTGATGCCACAATATATTAATATAATGGCTATAACAGACAGTGGAATCGCACACAATCAGTATTGTCTCTGAAGAATTAAAAAACATATTCAGTAATCCAATAGGTATTTAAAAAGTGTATATAGTTAAGATTATTTTTGTTAAAAATCCCCAAATCAACAAATTTCCAAACTTTTAAGAAATTTGAGACATTTACTTCTTTTACTGATGTATTAAGAAGATATGATGAACATATCAAATCTATTATTATAATGTAAATAAAACTACCAAAGACACATTTTTTTTCTAGATACTATTATGGTGGAAAAGCATCCATAATACCACATAACAACAATGTTTAAATTTAGATTTTAATTTGGATGGGTGCATTTTTTCTGAGAATACTGAGACACTCTTGTTTGAAATGCAGTATTTTAAACTGTGGAATTGCTCCTAAACATACTAAAGTGAGCATTTAGTGCTGCATAAATATTCACATGATGGATATTGTCTTACCTTAATACCAGAAGTTTAAGTCTTGTTCAGCCAATTACTTTGTCATCAATTGAGCTGTGAGTTGCGCGTGTGTGTATTTGAGTACAGGGTGACTGGAAGAGGCCTGTCAGCACTCAGCTTATGACCAACAAACACAACGTACACTCTGACCCTGGCTGTCCGTCACACACGGCCTATCCCTCCCTCTGTAACACATGTGTCCTGTGTCCTAATTCCTTCCAGTCTGATGGACCTGAGGGGGTTTCTACAGGTGCGTGCATGTTTGTCTATGTCAGAGAGAGAGAGAGAGAGAGAGAGAGAGAGAGAGAGAGAGAGAGAGAGAGGCACTTTCTGGTATTGGTTTTTATTAACTGTGGAGCTATAAATCAACCCTTTTGGAACAAGAGATGTGAGATATTCTTTTCCTCTTCACAGAGGGATGGATTGTTCTTTCCTCTTTTTACTTCCTGTATATGACAGGTTAGCACTGCTGGGGACTCCGATCCAGAGAGAGAGACGGGGGAGAATAAGCAAAAAGAGGATGGAGAGTGATTGGGGGAAAATGATGCTCCGTGGCTGATGTATCGGATGACAGGTGAGGGTACGGGGCTGGAGGGAAAGAGAGTGATTTACCGCCAGCCTGTACGCTCCTCTCCCCTTATCCCTGCCCCGCTTCTTTCATGTCTCAACCCAGGGTCGACCCGCCCGCTGCCCCAGATGGTGCTGTCTGTCTGCGCTGCCCTCTACAGGATGTGCCCCCCACCTCACCCCCACAACTGCAGACCTATAGTCACTTAATTGATTTCAGGGGGAAGGCCCTCTTTCTCTTCTGTTTCACGCACGCACGCACACACAGACACACACACCTACACACACACACACACACACACACACACACAGCTTGCCAACAGCCAGCGCCCTTGGTACACACACACAAACACGCGGCTGGCGCTGTGCGCTGTCAACGCTAATTCAATTTGAGACGCGGAAGTGTGACTAACAGCAGGCCTGCAGAGTGTTTTACCATATGCACCACACACACACACACACACACACACACACTCTCTCTTTCTGCTAACACATCACTCCAACCAAAGGTATGATTATAATGCAATTCCACAGAATTAAATCCCATTAATAAATGTGCTCCCCGCCTGTTTTCTCCTTATCAGCCGTTTACAGAGTGACACCTTCTGATTCAGTCTCACTGTAGTTTCAGTGTGTCACTTTGAACTAACTAGGTGAACGTGCAGGTTGTGTTAAGAGAATAAATATAACTACCAATGACGTAAATTGATTATTTGTTATTTGAATTTAAACACAAAATCACAAGTAAATATGATATGATAGTGACAGGTCACTGGAATTGTTGTCTTGGAAACTCGTTTAAGCGGCTGGGATAGCTGAGTTAGTACGAGCAATCCAGTGAGACAAGACCAAAGGCCATTACCTGCACAGAACTCGTATTTGTTGCCTGTTTGAGGGGTTGAATCGTAATAACGGAGGGCGGCACATATCCACACCTCAGTGGCAGACAGGCAGAAAAAGCAAGAGACAAGGCTGCATGTCCATTTTTTCACGGGTTGTTTGACGGTAAGAGATATGGGGGCGGGTGATGGGGTGAGGTGAGGGTCAAGCGGAGGGATGGCTGGATCAGGTGTGTGTGTGTGTGTGTGTGTGTGTGTGAGCAGGAGATTGGTTAAATCCTAATGAAGCGGAGAGCGGGGATGGATAGGGCCAGCTGTGTCAGCGTGTGTGTGCACATACACAAGGGAGACAGTAAAACTGATTAAAAGCAACGTGGACGCATATGACAGGAAGCGATGGTCAAGAGGTGAGTGGAAAGGTGAGTGGAAACTGGGGAGAGCTTTAGGCTGGAACGATTAGACACATGCACACCACGCTGCAGCATGTGGAAACTGGGGAAGCCCTGGGCAGCAGCGATTGGTCACACATGCCCGTCGATATCCCAGTAGAACCAATCAGCTTGGCTTCCTGTGTTTGACCTGGACCTTCATGCACAGTAATTGAATACTTCAAATGGGAGGCCGAGGATGAGAGCGAAGATAAAGAGAGGGAAAAAAAACTGTCTATGAAATGTTTTATTTTTCCTCTTGTCGAGGAGTTGAAGTGTTACATTAAAACAACTTTTAACGGTGTTCAACAAAGAATAAACAAACTGCAATGTACAGAAAGTACTATTTATTGTTAGAGCCTATAATTTACTATGCAGCCTATGCAGTCAGATTATGAGTCATTTACATAAATTGGATTGATAAATTGCGCATTTATCATAGAAACCCTCCGTTTGTTCATTGTATGTTGGTTTGTGTGATTGCTTGTAGACTGATTTTACATCTCTGGTTGATATTTCAACTAGAGTGATGAAAACCTCTTGGAAAATATTCAGGGATAACAGACCTCTTTCTTGGACTACGGGCAGCAAGGTGGATTCCCTAATTGCAATTAGAGTGATTTTACAAAGTTACCGAGTGTGTGTGTGTGTCTGTGAGCAGCTCTCCACCCATCCTGCAGAAGCAGAGGGGTCGGCAAGAGGGACAGGACCACCGGCCGACCGGATCGCTGCCTGTCAGCAAGCAGCACTCCTCTAGGAACCCAGAGCAGAGGCCACTTTGTATCCACACCCGACTCACACAAGCACCCACAGTTTATATGCATATATACACACAAACACAGGCATCCCTCAAGAGCAGCACTCGCTCCAGCACATCTGGCCCGAGCATCTCTGCACACATGGCAGGGGGGAAAATAGGCCGCGACCGACTCCCGGCTTTAATCATACTTAAAGGGTTAAAAATAGATTTTAAACAAATCTTACCAAATCGATTTTGTGGCTCTGACGGCCGAAGGAGGAATTTTAATTTTAATTTCAGGCAACTCCAGGCTGAGATGACTGACAGCCGTTGGGTCCCGCGGGGTCAGTGCTTTTTGGATAATTCCCAATGACTGAGGACACGAAGAAGCATGTGCGTAATGGAGACTTGTGTCAGTCTGCGGGCACTGATGATGATTGTGAATGCAGTTAAGTGTGCGCTGATGATGATTAGGAAGGACACAAAAGGGGGTCAGAGGTGGCTGAGTGTCACTCCGGAGGACTCCCTTCTCTGTTCACGTGGAGATATGTGTGTGTCTGTGTGTGTGTGTGCGCTTGGACACCACCTGTAATGGCTCCCAGCTGAGTCTCACCATCCCCCCTGGGAGCTGCTGAGCTGTGTATACGTGTGTATATGTATGTATGTATGTGTGTGTGTGTGTGTGTGTGTGTGTGTGTGTGTGTGTGTGTGTGTGTGTGTGTGTGTGTGTGTGTGTGTGTGTGTGTGTGTGTGTGTGTGTGTGTGTGTGTGTGTGTGTGTGTGTGTGTCTGTGTAATGTGGCTCTGGCATGCGAGCAGCAGAGGGCCGCTTCCTCTACAGGTGACACCTTTGACCTCTCATCTGTTCCCTGTTGGAGGAGGAAGAGGATGGATGGAGCAAGGTATGCTGCTGTGGGTATTTTGCCCTAAACACGGCTGTATACTGCATGCCAAAAAAAACCCTGAGCAAGTGAAACGTGTTGAAAAGTCTTTGAATGAATCTCCTTCTAAAAAAAGATATTCCAGCTTCCTTCAAAGTAACGGACAATAATCCTCACATAAATTCAAAGAACGACCCGAAAGTATAAGAGAATGTTGAAAACATTTTGAATAGATTGTTGTATTTTTGACTTAAACTTCTCCTTTTTCAAGGCACATGGCACCTTTTCGGTCGTTGTTGTTGTTGTTGTTGTTGTTCATTCTCAACCCTGTCCCTCCTCGTCTCCTTCGCAATCGTGTTATTTCTTTGACATCGCTACGGCACCTGGTCTCACAGCCTGAAGAGCCTCTGGGAAAGTTCATCCTTTTGATGGCAACAACTAGGCAGGTGACACAGTGAGGTGGGAAAACAAAGACATGTTTAACCTGCCAATCATAGGAGGAACCTTGAAAAAAAAACACATAGTGTCTCTTTTTTTAAAGTTCATTTGCCTTTTTAAGTGTTTTTTCCTTCAAATTCCTGGCATTGATGTTTTCTAAATGTTATGTCCTTTATCGTTGTTGTCAATTGTTTGGAGCTGTACTCCCCCCGCTTCGTCAGCCATCTCACTCAGCAGCATATCCCCCTTCATTCTATTGACCGGCCATATAAACAGAAACATGTGTTTAGAGGACTCAACACCGAGGGGCCATGTAAGTGCATCTACTCCCGATTCCCGGTCCTCATCTAAGTCATTGTCGGAGTGCTGGTGTTGCCCATCATGTCCTTCGTCTGCGTTTTCTGCACGTCAAGAGTTTTAGTCTGGTTCTCGAACTTGTCCATTAACACAGTGATCTGCAGAGGAAGAGGAAATCTTATAGCCACATATTTTGTTCCAACTTTCTTCGGTCTGTGTGTGCTGGTGCATGTGATCTCACTCTTTTGATGTCTCCAGGTTCAAACTTTTCAGTGTTGCGTCACCACTTCAGACATGGATTTAGAAACCTGAAAACAGTAATAAACTCACTCTGGAGTGGTCCTAATAGGTTTGGGGTTTTGATCTTTAAAGGATCATGTAAAGTCAGACAGGGTGGAGCTGTTGCCAAGCTTGAAGTGCTGTATCCTCATGTTTCCACTAGGTGTCACTTTCACCTTTGTAACCAGACCTTGTCGCCTCTCCTCCTAATAACATCTTCAATATCTCAAAGAGACTCTGATTAAGAGCAAATCTGCTCCGCCATAGTTGTTTCAATCATGCTACAGGGGTTTGGTATCGGTGCCATTGTGTTTTTGTCTTATGTAAGATGAGGTGTTTTTCAGCTATACACTATCTCATGTACCCTTATGGGCGCTTTTAAGTTCAATT